>OZ020222.1:11022886-12222886 GCA_963971325.1 Aphodius granarius | reverse complement strand
AGAAGGCGATCAATTTGATCAGGGGATTCAGAATCGGGATCCGTACGATTCTCGGAATGATTACGATAATCGGCTTTATAATATTCATGGGCCGCACAGTCGTAGGAATCCAAATGAAAGGGAGCTGTACTTTGATTTTGTAAGTTTTTTTTTTTTTAATTAATAATTTTCTTTATTTGTAGTAATTAGTACACAGTATAGATGTTTGAAACCAAGGACAGCACAGTTGTGTATGCAGTGTATGCACCCAAATATACGCGGGTCAGTTATTAACCATACACTGGGTATAATTAGTTGCATATGTCACTGTGCTCTACTTAGTTTAAAATTACTCTACTTATTTATTTTTTAGAATATGTACACAGTATTGTATAGTAGGTTCAGTAATAAAAAGGTCTAGTGTGCCATGATTTGATTTTTCTTAAATTTGACTTGGCTGGCTGATTTAGGAATTGACATATAAAACATATAAAACGTCAGCCTAGTTTAATTGTCAAATTTCAGAATAAAGAACCCACAATTTTTTTTCATGA
The DNA here is from genome assembly GCA_963971325.1 of Aphodius granarius. NCBI lineage: Eukaryota > Metazoa > Arthropoda > Insecta > Coleoptera > Scarabaeidae > Aphodius > Aphodius granarius. The sequence continues at coordinate 12,222,353 of OZ020222.1, read as the reverse complement.
CACCCTAGAACTCTTTTCTTAGCAAATATAGAATTTAGGTTACTAGAATTGTGTTTTTAGTTAGTATTTTCTTTATTTATGCTTATAGAATGAGGAGTTCCCGTTTTGGTTCAACATACCCAGCCATTTTTATGATCCAATTCCAAGTTTGAAATTCGTAAGTTACCTTTCATATTTTCATAAATTTAATCAATTTTTGACTTTTTTTTGTTCTTATTAATAAAAAGGTCATCCAAATGTTCTTACATCTATTAAACACACATAATTATACAAACAAGCAACATAAAGTTAAATAATAAAGGAAATTGAAAAATGTTAGTCCCCAATATCTTTTGTAGATTTTGATTCTTTCAGCAAATTGTAGGTAAATGGTAGCCTGTTTTAAAGCTTAATTTGATTAACAATATACTGGCATTTGTTTTATTTCGATACAATCGTTTTCAAAGAAGATCAATGTTTTACTTGAAACATTGTAAATTTAATTTCATCATGTGGTCAGACAAGGTATTGTAAGCCACTAAAACATCATGCTGGTTACACAGATCACGTGAGTTTGTTTCCTATTTGTTAGGTCAAAATATTTATTTTTGGCAAAGGAAAAAATGCTACAAGAATGAAGATTATTTCTAAAATAATATGGAGCATAGATATTGAAAAAATCTTGATATTTTGAATAGGCCACTTTGCAAGTAGATATGTTCACTAGTTTAGAAGTTACAGCTTCTTGGTTACATAGATCAAATGAGTTGTAGAAATAATTATTTTAAAAATTGTGTTAACTAGGGAGAATTTTGAAGAATTTGTATATAATTTGTTAAAAGAATCATCAAAATTAACCAAAGATTACAAAAGTTATTGGAGATAAATAGTAGTTCAAATTTTAGATGCAGGCTATCTTTTTTTAGAGGCAACCTTTTTTGTTAAGTTTCTTTTAATCTAAAAGATTTGAAGTACATATGTAGTTCTCCTTGAAGCTGATAGTGTTAAGCACCAAGCACCAGAGCATTTGCTAGCACATATCTTCAGTTATTCTCATACCAATTCACTTATTCTAGCAATTTATTCCATTTTTTCTTTCACTGTCTATCACATACCTAATTTATAACAATATTAATCTGTCTTTTAAAAAAATAAATTCTTTAGTTCTACGGAGTTTACAACTTCAAATACCCAATCAGCGACCTACGAAGTCAAGTCCCCAACTTGGACGGCTCAGAAATTGTGATAACGGCAACTGTAGGCGACCGATTCTTGGACGACATAATCGAAGGCTACTCTATCGCACGTATATACAATTCCTCCATAAAATTATCTTTTATGGGCGGTTCCCCACAAATTTTTAAACCAGGAATGCCAACAATAGTTTACGTAAGTGATATTCAATTATCTAGAGACTTTTCTTTTTATAAAATTATCTCTTGTTTCTTTAAATTTATGTAGATTGTTGCGTCTTTCCACGACGGATCGAGAATCATTGATGAGAGGTTGCGGTTAGGCCGAATGGAGGTCTACACAAATGTAGAAATTAGAAACGGGGGCTCAGAAGTACTGCCGATGAAAAATTTGATTATGTCGGAGAAAGCAGGCGTTTGGGTTTATAATATCGATTTGAAGCAAGAATTACACCCGAGAGGTCCAGACGCGCAACATATATTATCCAGCATCGGTAATTTTTTTTTTTTTTTTGAGATTATATTTCTTTCCTAAAAATAATTTTTTTATTTTATAGAACGAATTAAAGTTCGAGCAGTTTTCAAGGACATTAAGGGGGAGAATATCGAACAGAATTTATTATTGTTGGCCCACTACAGTCCGGATAATCGTCATATTAAAGTAACGACGAGCACCGTCGATCCGAAAGTTGGGGAATACATCATCCTTCACGTTCGGAGCAATTTCTACATCGAACGTTACAATTATCTGATCATCTCGAAAGGCATGATTCTCGTTAACGGCGATGAGGTTATGGAGGACTTTGTATCGACACTTCCTATCGCTCTGAGTGCTGAGATGGCGCCTGTTGCCACGGTTATGGTGTGGCACGTTGGGCCCTATGGCGATGTTATCGCCGACAGTTTAACTTTTCCTGTTAATGGTATCAGTAGAAATAAGGTAAATATAGGATGTTTATTAAAAAAACGCCTCCAGTGTGCATTTGAAATGTGAGATATAACCAGATATAACATTTTGTTTACGTTATTTTTAGTTAGTAACAAAAACAAACTGATATATTCTAACCTCTGAAAGTTGCGGAATGGCACAAAGCCAAAAGGCTTACAATATGACACAGATGAAGTTGTTTAATTGAACATTGATTATTTCTCTTTTTCAAATAGATTTTTGATTTTTAATATTTTTTCGTCTGTTTTTTTTTTGTGTACAGTATAGAATGTAGCTTGAATTAATTATTTATTTTTAGTTCTCAGTTTTCATCAACAATAAAAAGGCGAGAACAGGACATAAAGTAGAAGTGGCTATATATGGTGAACCTGGTGCTTACGTTGGTCTTTCTGGAATTGACAATGCTTTCTACACGATGCAAGCTGGAAATGAATTGACTTACGCAAAGGTATGTAAATTGTATCATATAAAATACACATTTATAGCCCTGTTCTGTATAAATGCTATTCTCGAATGTTAGCAACTGAAATATGTCAGTGGCAGTGTGTAGAATGTGAATAAAAGAATCAAGTGACGAGTTTTGTACATCATAATTAGTAATCTATTACTTGAATGATACAGGACTTTACGTGTAGATGAATAAACCAGCCCTCAGTCTCATAACAGGATTTTAACAGTAATAAATTTAGAGAATAGGGCCGTTACATACATATTGTATATTTCAGTGATTGTTCAATATGTATTTTATATCTTTTGTGTTTAGAATATGGGAATTATTATCCTTTTTCCCTAATTTTGTCGATGTATGTAATAACTGTGGCCACCACAGTACCAATCGCAATTCTTCAGACTTCACTTCCTTTTATTTTCTTATATTTTACAACCCTTTTGTAGTTTCTAGTTGTTAATTTATGTGATATTTGTCTTCAACTTTTACTTTACAACTTACAACTTTGATTAAAAAGAATTAATTATAACAAATTATTGTTTAGGTTATAACAAAAATGTCAACCTTCGACGAACAAACAAACGGAACGCATAAATTCACGTGGCTTTCGCACCAAGGCAGAGCTGACGAATTAGTCTACTACCCGTCTTCCACGTTCGGAATAGACGCAAACCATTCCTTCGAATACGCCGGCCTGGTTGTATTCACCGACGTTCCAATTTTAACCCGTCCCTCCAGCTGTAGCCCTTACGACGGTAACGCAGAGTGCCTTAGCGGGCAGTGCTACAAAGTGTACAAGAAGTGCGACGGGTACTACGATTGCGAGGACGGAACGGACGAAATTGGATGTGAAGCAGACAATACCACAGATCTTACGCTCTTCCGTCGGCACAGATTCAACCGCATCCAGAGACTTTACGAGAACGTCTGGGTTTGGAAAGACGTTAACATCGGTCCGCACGGACGGTACATTTTTAACATCGACGTTCCTGCGAGACCCGTGCACTGGATGGTTTCAGCATTCTCTATGAGTCCGAGCATGGGATTCGGAATGATACGAGAACCAATTGAGGTTAGATCAGTTTTTTTTTTTCTTTTTAATAAATATTTATACTAAACTTAATGAAGATACAATAAACAAAATTACAAGAAACATATATAATAACTACAAATTAATAATATTTAACGCTGACAGCAAGGAAAAATGGTTAATAGATGATGTACACAAGTTTAGTTTGTCCAACTGCCGCCAGAGGGCAAATTGGTATTTGCACATTCATATTCAAGTAGAGGCAATTAAGCAAACGGCTGATTTGGAAACCTAGTCAAATTTACTAGTGGATTTTTAATAATCTTTATTTATAATTAGAATTAGATAGAAATAATTAATAATGAAATTACGAGTCATTGGTGTATGCGCATGTGCTGTGGATGCTTTTGTTTGTAATTACATTGCGGTACACAGTAGTCATATAATGCATTTTTTAAAATATTCCTCTTTCATCTTTTATATTTGACAAAAAAATCAATAAAGTATTACTAGTAGTGCTCTCTACATCATGCTTAAAGAAAATAATAACCTGTAACGAGTAGTACGCCATCTACATCCTGAAAATAAAAGTGAACTATACAAATCACCTACTTTGTAACTATCATACTTAAACTTTTTTTCTAGTATGTTGGTGTCCTTCCATTCTTTATAAATGTCGAAATGCCGAATGAATGTAAACAAGGCGAACAAGTCGGTATACGTATCAGCGTATTCAATTACATGTTAAGTAACATCGAAGCGACAGTTGTACTGGTGCGTTCTCCCGATTATAAGTTTGTCCACGTTGAGGAAGATGGCGTTGTTGTCGCCTACAACCCACGGACATCAGAAGGAGAACATCAATTCTTCATTTATATCAAGGTAACCCAAGTCATATCCAATACAAAAATGAAGTTATCACACAAATATTAATGTTTTCAGGCACAAGATGTTGCAGTTGTCTACATCCCAATTGTCCCAAAGAGATTAGGTGACATCGACGTGACTGTTTACGCGTCCACTTTGATGGGAAGAGATCAAGTTACGAAGAGGTTACACGTCGAAGTACGTTTTGAAAATAAAAAATAGTTTTTGTGTCTAAATTCTGAATTTTTTTATAGGCGGATGGTCTTCCACAATACAGGCATCAATCAATTTTGTTAGATTTGAGCACAAGAGGTTACGCCTTCCAGTACATGCACGTGAATATAACGGAAACGCCGATTATTCCGTACGATTACGATCGTTACTACGTTTTCGGGTCGAACAAGGCGCAAGTGTCTATTGTCGGTGATGTAGTCGGACCTGTGTTCCCCACTTTGCCTATAAACGCAACGTCTTTGATAGGACTACCACAGGAATCAGCCGAACAAAATATTTTCTCATTTGCCGCCACTATGTACACCACCCTGTATATGCGATATACATTGCAGCGTAACAGAACCTTGGAGAGGGAAGCCTTCAATCAGATGAACATTGCGTACCAAAAGCAGCTCTCTTACATGCAGGCCGATGGGTCGTTCAGTCTTTTCAGGAGTGATTGGTAAGTTATTTAAAAAAAAATAGTTGAAAAAGATAGAATTTAGCTTAGCTAGTTGTTTCAATAAATTTACTGAAAAAAAAACAAAATCTATAATATAAAAACTATTTATTACACAATTCAGGAATCAATCGGCTTCATCTGTATGGGCGACAGCCTACGTCGTCCGTATTCTTCAAGAAGCAACATTCTATGAATGGGAAACCTTTATTTACATCGATCCGCTGGTGATTGAGCGTGCTGTGCGTTGGGTCCTTCAGCACCAGACACCAGATGGCGCCTTCTATGAAACTACTTGGTCACCGGATCGAAAATACAATGACTCTCTAAACTGGCCAGATGAAAATCGCTACAGAAACAGAAATATATCGCTCACTGCGCATGTACTGATCATGTTAGAGTCTGTCAAGGATTTATCAAGTACGTCTTAATGATAACTAGAGTAGTTTTAAACGAAGTAGAGCACAGTGACATATGCAGCCAATCATACCCTCTGTATAGTTTATAATTGACCCGCGTATATTTGGTTGGATACACAACTGTGCTCTCCTTGGTTTGAAACATCTATAATTCATTTTATTTTATTACTAGTTCAAGTTATTAGTTCAATACGAAAACTTCTAGTGTGCCATGAAAAATATTATAGGTTGGCTACTCTGAATTTTGACAATTAAATTCTAAGCCTCTTTTTTTCTGTATGTCATTATCCAATATTTAGAGGTTAGAGTTGACCAGTTTGGTTGTTTTTTTACTTAAATTGTACTGAATGTACTGTAATTAGTGGGATTATGTCAAAATTGATCAATTGATAGCAATTAATTTATTAATATTTCTAATTATTTTTTATTTTTTCTTATTTAACAGCACATTTGAGTAAAGATGTATCAATTGCACATGCGTTAGCAATAAAATGGTTGGAAAGAAATATGAAACTATTACGCGAACACGGAAAACCATTTGAACGAGCGATCGTCGCCTACGCCTTAATGAAGAGTAAAGCAGCATTAGCAGAAGAGGCGTTCAGCATATTAGTGTTAAGCGTAACAAACGGTAATGGGTATGCGTACTGCGGTCGAGAAACTCTCCCAGATCCCCCTTCAAAAACGGAAAATCAACGGCCGTTCTCGTTACCGAGACTCCCGTATAAATACGACTCCGAAAACGTAGAAGCCACGGCTTACGCTTTACTAGTCTACATGGAACGGCGAGAAATCTTAGTAGAATCGATGGTAAATTGGTTGAATTCCCAACGGTTGACCAACGGTGGTTGGGCGTCCACTTCCGATACGGCAAATGCTATGAAGGCGCTGATTGAATACACGGCGAATGAGAGAATCCGTGACGTTTCTGGTTTGAGTATAACCGTAGAGGCGACAGCTCTTCCCGGACAGACAAAGGTTTTGCATGTTAACGATAAGAATCGTGTGCAACTGCAGTCCATTAATATTCCGGAGGCCTGGGGTACAGTGAAGGTCCAAGCTAAGGGAGCAGGTTACGCCATTTTGCAGATGCACGTCCAGTATAATGTGGATATCGCTAAGTTCCAGACACAGCCGCCTGTTAAGGCATTTGATTTGTTCACGAGAGCTGATTATTACGGAAGGAATCATTCGCATATCAATTATCTAAGTTGTCAAAGGTATGATTCTCTCTTTCTATTGGTAAACAAAATAAATTTAAAGTATTTACTTATCTTATTTGATTCAGTTATTTTGCATAAGTTAGAGGCACACTTTTCCTCTGCATTTTGCAGAGGAAGTGCTATGGAACTGGGCATACATGCAACTTCAACTGTTGTAGTTGCATGTGTCCATAGCACTTCATATAATACAAACATGCAACCAAACTGTTGCGCAACTGAAAAGTGCAAGTGTGCCCCTAGCATAATGAAGATGTTTATTTAGATTGCGGATTTTGAAGCATTTATTTTTGGAAAATAAGCACTAAAAATGCACTAAATAGGCATTATAAGTTTGTGCAGAAAAAGCGCACATACTTATAATAATAATGCACATTTACTCGCATACTTTTCATATATAATCCAATAAAAAATGATGTTTAATAACAAAAGTAAAGTTCAGAGCATTTCCATGACATTGTGAGATTCTTGTTTATAAATCCAATTAGATGTTGCTCTGAATTGTTTAAAGTTATTGTTATAGTGGATAATATATCTTTATAAATTAATTAATTGAGAGGCACAAAACATGATAATAAATAGTACATTCAACAAAAAATAAACAACATACACCAAAATTAAAAAAAAAATATTTTAATATTGTGTTTAAACTTTTTGGTTTGGATTGATACAAATTTTTCATTTGAAAAACAAACCTTGAAAATGAACATGTAGTACATTCAACAACAAAAAAAACATACTAATAAAAATAAAGAACATTCTCTTCATATTATTTTTAATATTATGTTAAACAGAAGCAATATTGTATTAAGAACATTGAATTTCCAGGACATTGTGGGATTCTTGTTTGTAAGAAACAGTTTAAAGAAAATCTTCATAAATTGAAAAGCTTCTCTCAACCTCAACTGAAATAATGAGTGCAAATTTAAATTATCTGGGATGGCCCTCACCCAACTTTTCGACTACGCCGTTGACACAATGAAGTGTCTGAACACTTGTGCAATTATTCAATTTTGTGAAGACAGAGCCACTGTATACCCTACCTAACGTCAGTCTCTGTGACATAATAACATTGTCACACTGACATTTAATCTAATGTCATGTCAGCGGCACTGACGTTTGGCAAAAGCTAATAGCGCCTAAACCGTTCATCCCATTGATCTGTAAATTAGTATACTTATTTAAAATCACTGGAGGATGAGCTGATATTAGTTTGGCCACTTCTGGTTGTCATATTGTGGCCAAAAACAATCCAGTTCGTCCCCCGGCAATTCTAAATAAGTATGCAAAATTTCAACCCGATCCGATGTACTGCTTGGACCCTATCGTGTTCACAGACATACATACATACACACACACACACACATACACACATACATACATACATTTTCCAGAAACCATTGCAATCGATTCAGGGGACCCTAAATACGTATTTCCACTGAAATCCCGAAATTTTTTTTTCGTCGATTACAATACTTTCCTTCTAGGGTACTAGTCGGAAAGTAAAAAGCTCCAAATGACTTATTTTGCTCTATTAATTCTTTTTGTCCTTTTAGATGGACTAATTTGAATGAATCGGAAAGATCCGGAATGGCCGTCCTAGACATTGCAATCCCCACAGGTTACATAATTCAACAACAACGTCTTGACTACTACATCAGATCACGACGTGTTAGAAATTTACAAAGAGCGAAATTCTTAGACACCAAAGTGCTCTTCTATTTTGATTACGTAAGTATTCAAGGTAAAATTTTACACAAAAACAACAACTAACCAAATATTTTATTCCCAACAGCTTGACAACGAAGAAACATGCGTCAACTTAACAATAGAAAGATGGCACCCAGTCGCTAATATGTCACGATACCTACCCATCAGAGTTTACGATTACTACGCTCCAGGTAGGCTAAACCTCAAAATTTCTTAACTTCAAAAATTGTTTCTTTGCATATAACCTCATTTTCTTTTGTTTCTTTTTATAGAACGTTTTAACGAGACGATTTTTGATTCGTCATCGACATATCAGCTGACGATCTGTCAAGTGTGCGGTAGCAGTCAGTGTCCGTACTGCTCGATTTACAATGCGGCGTTTACAACGCCAATACCGTTTATAACAATTCTCCTGACGAGTTTTGTGCTGATTGTGCGATATTTTAGGTTAGAAGATGGAGTTATTATTTAAGCAAAATGCCGTGTGATTTGTAGATATTTTCTATTTTTATATGTAAAAAAGAGCGACACTATGGATTTACGTACTGACATTCTAACATAATCACTCGTAGCAAGTACAAAACGTTTAAATGTTAAATATACATAGTGCCTGTATAGTTTGTAAGTTGGTAATGCAAATTTATCGATATTAAGTACGTAAATTCATTTGTTTATCGTGTTGTCTTATGGATCAAGCTTCTACTTAAATTTGTTTGAATTGATGTTAGCTAGTGGTGCTTTACATCAGCTGTTTTGTGTTCATTTTCAATTGTTTTATTATTATATAGATCTGGGCAAATAATATGAACAAGTTAGAAAGTGTTTCAGAGGCACAACTTAGAAGTGGCACTTAAATTTGTATATAAGTCATTGAATTTTGTATGACTTTTTGTGTTTTCTCCTTACGAAAAGTGAACGTGTATATTATTGTCACCTTATTGTTGTGGAAGTCATACAATATTCGAGAAAGAATAAAATAAAAGTATTATGACAAAGAAAAATTTGATTAAAATGAGCATATGCTCTCTTAGTCTCAATAAACCGTCCATTTTCTTTTTGTAAGTAATTTCCAAGTTATTGGAGAATAGAGTAGAATAAACAAAAGAACGACTAATATATAATTTTTTTTATACTCGTATATATATTTTTCTCTTTCGTTTCGATGCGCAGATGGCAATACTTTATGTTTATTGATATCATTATAAATAATTGTAAATACGACTGTTTATTAAACACAAAGGAAATCTCAATTTATATTCTAGAGTAAGGTTTTTTTTTAGTTTCTTTTTATAAGTGGTAAATATATTGAAAATTTAATGAGAAAAAACTGTTTGTATAATGTTGACTTTAATAAATATATTTTCTTTTGTACAATTGTTTTATTCCTTATTGTAAAAAAATTCGTCCGTACCTAACACAAAATTTTTAGAGCCTAAAATAGTAACAAAACATGTCATTTTAGAAGAACTCGTCTTTGAAAGATGTTACACAGCAGACCACTGAGACTTACTAATCAAATTTGTTGGTATCTGGCAGGAATATATACTACCTAACATGGTAACAAAACATCATTTGGAAATGTTCTAGTCTTTGGTGGCGACAATACCAGAATATTAGTCGTGTTACTGTGAGAATTTGCCAAAGCAATCATTACAAAGTCGCATGTTTTTTTTTACTATAGTTGATAAGAATGGTGCAAGGATTAGCATGTACAGTGATGTATGTCTAATCCGAACAGAAAGTTGGCAGACCCTGTTCGGATTAATCAATCGTTCGGATTACCCATACCCTATAAAAAGGTATCTATAATCCGAACGGCGTTCGGTGTATGGATACCTTAATATTTGCGATTGTGGCCTTGCCTACATTATATCGTGTTGCTAGTAAACTATAAGACAAACCCTTGTCTATATGATTAATGATTTCTACTTTTTGCGCTAATGTTAACGTAACGTGCTTTCTTGTTGACATCTTTAGTAAACTAAAGTATGTAGTGGTAGTTTAAGCACGAAGAATATGTTTTTTTTCGGATTACGCATACCATGTCGTTCGGATAATGCATACCACTTTACACAAGAGGGCCGTTCGGACTACCCAGCAGTTCAGATTATAGGGGGTTTGGATTAGCCGTTCATCACTGTATCACAGATAGGTACCTACATAAATAAATTTAATGATGTCATAAGTATGGACTTCTCTTGTGGAATTCTTTCATGTCACACAGTCATAACTAGACTGCGGTTTTTAAGCATTTATTTTTGGAAAATAAGTTCTTTAAACAAGTACTAAAAATTAGAAAAAAAGCACAAAAGGAGCATTAAGTATAACCATTTCATTTGAAAAATAAGTGCTTACAATAATAACTTCTGGAAATATTTTTGGTCACTGCAAAAAAAAATACAATTAATATTTGTACAATGTCAACTTTAATAAACACTTTAGCTATAATACAATATTCATAATTTATTTTTTTCATCGCCCACTATGTCATCATCGATATAATCATCGTCTTGTTCATTGTAGAAGTCTATCATTTCCCTAGTTAAAGGGTAATCTTCTTCAAAATATTCAAAATCACATAGATCAGCTTTTCTGGCTCGCCTAATTTTCTTTCGTATAATCTTGAAACAAATTAACAGTCAGTAAAAAATCTTATTAAGAAATGTTCCAGAGTTTATTTGACCTAGTTACCTGTCTTTCAGTTAGAAATTGTTTAAAAGCTTCTCTCTGCTCTTTAGCCGTTTTAAATTCAACAGGATCTGTATTGACTGATAAAGATTGAAAAGCTGTGTGTGTATTTTCTGTGTCAACGTCTTTTCTATGTTTTGCCTGTGATTTTTCCATAGTTTTCTTCAACTGTAGCAGGAAATTACACTCTTTTTTGTACTGTTTTTATTAAAATAAAAACATACAGAACTACTTACCCTCAAAACTATATCAGCATGATTTAAACCTAAGACATTCTGAGGCATTTCCGGAATTTCCTGATCTTCCACTGGTGGAAGATCTTCTTCTAATTTATAAATTTTCTCCTTAACATTTTGCTCCAGATTCATGTTTAGTTGAAGTTCGGATTTTAACCTAAGCAACGGTTCTAAAGGTACGTGATCTTCGCCAAAATCAGCTTTAGCTAGTCGTGAATCAACATCCAAAATTGCCGCGTACTGAATATCTACAAAATATGCCATATTCACAATACAAACAAATATCTTATGTTCAATAAAACAAAAAGGTCTAGTGTGCCATGGAAAATATTGTAGGATGGCTACTCTTAAATTTGACATCAATTCCTAAAGAGTACAGTGAACATAAATTTAAAAAGTTTAAATCAATGGCACTTTAGACCATTTTTTAATTGAACATTATTAACTAACCTTTGTAGAAATATATTCTAGGCACCATGCCAACTACGTGAAGCTGTGACAATTCGTGCCTCAACTGTTTACTGGTTTGCGTTAATAAATCTTGTATGTCTGTATCCGTGACTTTACTTTTTGCAATCCAAAATACGTTAACACCTTTGTAATCTGGAGTTACTTCAACCTAACTTTACGATTAGTATATTTATTAATTGTCAATGCAAATTACATACCCTGTTAATTTGTAGCCCGTGACCTGCATATTCGGATGCCAATGCTCCCGTTGCCATCAGATCAGTTATGTGTCGCATAAATAACTTATTTAAAACAGCAACTCTTCTTTTACTCCCTTTGTTAGATACTTTAAAAATATCCTTACCGAAAGTTGTTAATTGCGGTAATATAGGTCGTTCCTCGTAGAATGTTTTTCTTAATAAAATATAACAAAGTGTAAAGGTTGTTAGAAAATTATTTATGAAGATACTTTACTTTTTCTTAGATGGGTTCATTATTTTCTTCATGACACTACCTATAGCAGGAACTGACTGAGTCGTGTGAAACGACCTATTTATTAAAATTAATGGTACTGTTTTTATTGAACTGTACATTTTGGCTACAAAAATTCGAGCAATAAATATTTATAATTATCAAGGGTGTTTTAAGGTTATGTCAATTCTGACAGCTTTGAACCAGTGCCACCAACCATTGCACAAGAACCATACAAGAACCTCTTGAACTTGTCAACGGAAATTACCGCCTATACAAAAAATAATTGAATAAACTATTGCAAATAATGGAATTTTTGGTTCCTATATGCGGTTTGCGTAGTTAAAATCCTGGCCTCTGCTTCCAGTAAAATGGTAAAATGATTACAATCTGGGTAAACTTCATGTTGGCAGTATTCATATAATTTTTTTTCACTTCGTGATAAAGAGATTTAATTGAAATAATTTGTTGTATTTATCTAAGATTATATTTGAAATGTAATGGTGTATTAGAGATAAATTTTGAGTAGATCACACTTGAAGATTTGAATTTGTAATTTTGTTTTTGGTTTCGATTGGTAGCACTGTGGGATATAAATATTTGAATTTTACGTTGACTTTGTGGCGATTTTGAGGAAACCAGACGAAGGTGGGTTGAATTGAACTTTGCCGTAATGACGCGTATAATCTCAAAAAGCATATTAAACGAAAAAAATGTGCAACCGGGCAGGAATTGGCGGTCTATTTCTGGAGGAAAGAAAGATAGCGGTGCGCAATTGATGTATAAACGTCAGTGGTGCGATGAGTCACGCCGCTGCAGTGCGAAAGTGCTCATACACCGTTTGTTTATGTGGGGTGCTATTTCTGTAACAGAAGAAGAGCCCATTGATGAATTTGTGATAGGAGTGTTGCGAAAGGGTTGCTCGAATTTGGCAGAACGAGGGCGGTACGGATCCTCCACTGAATGTTTTGTTGCTGGTCAGACGGCGGCGAGGCGAATAGAGGTGTGTGTTTTTCTGTTGGCAGTTCCTCCCCGCCTATATGGTGCACTAACTGATCTCATCCCACCAGTCGCCATCTTTATTTTGTGACTAGGCGTTGACTGTATGTTTTGGCAGGTCCGATGGCTGCAATCCGAAAGAAATTGGTGATCGTCGGCGACGGTGCGTGCGGTAAAACTTGTCTCCTGATCGTTTTCAGTAAGGATCAATTCCCGGAGGTTTACGTCCCGACGGTTTTCGAAAATTACGTCGCCGACATCGAAGTCGACGGAAAACAGGTTGAACTAGCATTATGGGATACCGCAGGACAAGAGGACTACGATCGCCTTCGACCGCTATCCTATCCGGACACGGATGTGATCCTCATGTGCTTCTCGGTTGACTCCCCGGACTCATTAGAAAATATCCCGGAGAAATGGACTCCGGAGGTGAAACACTTCTGTCCCAACGTACCGATCATCCTTGTCGGCAACAAGAAAGATCTGCGGAACGATCCGAGCACCATCAAGGAGCTGAGCAAGATGAGGCAGGAGCCGGTGAAACCGCAGGACGGTCGCGCCATGGCCGAGAAGATCAACGCGTTTTCGTACCTCGAGTGCTCGGCGAAGAGCAAGGAAGGTGTCCGTGAAGTGTTTGAGACTGCCACTCGTGCCGCATTACAAGTTAAAAAGAAGAAGAAGCGTCCCTGCATCCTATTCTGAATAGATTGGTTTTTTTTTTATTACGTATTGTAAAGGGAAACTTAAACAACCAGATCAAAAAAAAAAAAATAATAAGTGGAAGTTTTATAATAATTAGATTTTGTTAGAGTTTGTTTAATATTATTATTATTATTATTATGATTGGGGCTTTGCGTATATATATTACCTAATATAATAAATCCCCATTAATTGTATCACTTCCGTTTTTTGTTTTTGTTTCCCATTCAAAGTACTTGTCCGGAATTGGTGATACCAAAAATCCATCGTCCTGGATGTCTTCTACATTTGAAAGTATATAAGATATATATGTGGCATACATGTATTTGTTTGCGGTGACGAGCCGCCCCTTCATATTTATTATTAGTGGCTGTTTTTGCTTGTTCGTCATTTAGAAACAAGTTAATTTTATTTTTATTGTCAGGCAATCGTTTCTAAATGACGGATCATCTATAGCTTTATCTTCTATCGTAAATATATATGCACAAAAATATACCTACCTACCTACCAATGTTCGCGTAAAATAAATGAAACTTCTTTAATTTAGTATTTTGTTATTTCCTGGGGACATTGATGACATTATTATACTTTGTATGGACATGCAGTTTTTTGTGTCAATAAAAATATTTTGTCTAATAAATACCCCTTTAAATATTTTATAATTGTTCTAAATGGTGCATGAATATTCTCATTAAAAAGAAAAAAAATGTGGAAAAACGGTGAACAGCGAATTCGACTTGAAATTAAAAGAAAAAAAAAAGATGCATGAGGACGTTTCGCAACTCTACTAGATTTTGTGTATTGCGGGTTGCCTATACATGTAATAACTAACTTTTCCATTTATGTATCCTAAGATGCAACAAATAAAAGTTTTTCTTATATAAATACCGACTTTTTATTTCCCAAAATCCAGCTAACAAAACCAATCATCAAATTTCTTAGTATTTTACAATCTCTATATTTGTTACCAATGATGTCACAAATTAGTCATAGTTGTTTAACAAACGCATTCTCATCATCCAGCAAATAACCATGTAACAAAAGAATGATGACAATCTGCCTAAGAAATGTCAAAGACGCATGAGAACAATTTCTACAAAGTCATTATTATTCATTGGAAACCTTGAAGAAAACTGTTCAAGTGCCTTATCAGCGTCGACATGGCGTCGACGGTAGGTACAATTTTGATTGTTATCTGATTAATTGTCTGGCGTGTGTATGTAACATTATTTTAAGTGCGATATTTCAACACTCTATTGGTACCTAGTAATTTTATCAGAGAATTTCAAATTCAGTCGGATGGAAATGTGTTTGATCAGTGGCATTTTCCGGCGCTCGTTTGAGGTTCTCGATACGATAATGAACAAAGGATTAAAAATATACCAAATATTCTTATAATAACTCGCATACAAACTGCAAATAAAATAATATGGTATAGTATAATGGAAAAACTGTATTAATTTAATTACGCCTCAAAACTTTTTTAATGTTTTGCAATCAAGATTTTCCTACTGTACATCCAACAAACCTGGAATCATAAAAATAGTACCTAGTAGTATTTTTTCCCTCACGACCGACGTCTAATCTAATGTAAATAATGCGCGATATGATTCAAGTTCACATGTAAAATATAAAGAACAGAATTACGGTAGCATATGTTGCGTCCGTATACGAAAAAAGATTATAATCAACCATCGATGGCACTTTGAAGTAACTACACATTATAAATAACAAGACTTTTGATAAAGATTTGTGTTATCTAAAAAGCTAATAACGAATTAGTTTTTGACAGCTGCTCGAACAAAAAGGCCTTTGTATGGTACACTAGCTTTTTGAAAAAGCTATGTACCATCTAAAGCAAAATCTAAAGGGTCCTCTCCACGGTCATGCATGCGTGTCATGCCAGAAACTCCGCTGACAGCATCGAATGATGGTCATGCATGTGGTCATGCATGCATGACCAGCATTCAGGACGAGTCACACAGTAAAACCAATGGTACAACTTGCCCTTATATAATGTTGTCATGTCAGGGGCCACTGAAGTTTAGCCAAATGTTTCATTTCGCAACCACAACGACGAACGCTGTGGATTCTATCAGAGTGCTTTTCTTTGAGTTTTTATAGCGCCTAAACCGCTGATGGATGTAACATTTGCCACTTCCGGTTGTCATATTGTCACTACAAATAATCAAGTTTGTCCCTTAGTAGTTCTAAATACGTATACCAAATTTCAGCCCGATCGGTCGTTCCGTCTCGGCACTATTGGGTTTACAGACATACATACACCTTTTTCAAAAAATCGTTGCATTCAGGGGACCCAAAACGCGTATTTCCGCTGAAATCGCATTTTTTCCCGTCGATTACAATACTTGTAGAGTATTAGGTGGAAAGTGAAAAACAGACCTCATCTTTAGGCTATAAATTTATTGTTTATTAATATGTGTAATTTAAGACAGTGACAGGAGCTGTATCTCAAACTTCATAACATGGACGTATTCAGGGAGGGCAACGGGGGGCATCAGTTGCCCCCCCCCCTTCAGGATTTTGTTTAGAATTGTAGCATTGCCCGTATCACCTATCATTCCCTATGAGATAAGTCAATTTTAGAGAACTGATCCCCTTCCATTTTGGGCTGGATACGCCCTTGCTTCATAGCATTTATAGATATTTGAAACCACGGAGAGCACAGTTGTGTATGCAACCAAATATACGCGGGTCAATTATAAACCATACACTGGGTATAATTGGTTGCATATGTTACTGTACTCTACTTAGTTTAAAACTACTCTACCTTATAACTAAACTAAACAAATACCCTCAATGTTCTGTTTTATTTTTAGTTGTCATTTTCTAAAAATCCACACTAAAAACAATAAACACGACAATACTTTTACACAACTTTATTTCGTCAATAAAATATAAAATTGATGTACATCAATATCTCGCAAAAACTAGTATCAAATGAAAATAATTGCTTAGAAAAATATATCTATTTGACACGTGTATAATTAATAAGCATTTCAATACATTTTTCTTAAAAAATTCAGACCATAGAGTCATTACAAATTACATTCCTTTTTATAATAATAAATTTTACACTTTTAACATTTTTTTTTTAACTAGCACCCACACTTAGCAATGAAATAAAAGCCACTTTATGGAGTTGATCTACTTGATCAACCCCAAATCTTTCCCAATGGTATAAGCGCTAACATGCATCATATACTTCTTATTTTCCTCGTAATTCTTAATCGCCAACGGCCGAGAAACCTCCCACTTGTATAAATCCCTGTACAAAGGTCGACAGTACTTCATCCTTCCAACTTTATTCAGCCATTGCAAAGTCGGCTGAATTATCTCCTCCCAATGGCCCTTGATACAAATCCTTAACCATCTGAACTTCATCTCAGCATTTTTTACATCCTTCAACTGCAAAGCACTCTCCAGAGCTTTCAATTTTTCCAGCGTCATCGCTTCCTTGCAGACGATCAATTCCTGCAGCAACTGGATCAACTGATCCGGAATTAACCGCTTAATGGCATCGTCCGGTACGGGAAAATCATCGGATCCGTCCCAAGCGATAATCTTCCCTGCGTAATCCGTACAAGTCTTACGCAGAGTTTGATCATACTCCGGGATTACCGGAGGCATTCCCGGAGCGTATAACCACGTCTGCCAGTCGATCGAACTGAGCGATTCGTTACACCTGAAGTGGTTAATGAAGAACGCTTTAAAGACGTCGGTTGTTATCGACTGGTATTTATATGTGTCAAAGTATTGGCGCAAGAATGGTTCAAATAAATCTGAAAGAGGAATAAATCAGTCAGAAATTGAAACAAAAATGTCTAGTGTGCCATGTAAAACTCTGACATTTGACAATTAAACCTTAAGCTCTTTTTTGTTTCATGTCATTATTCAAGTTTTAGCGGAGCGGTTAGAGTTGATTAGTTTTGTTGTTTTTTTTTGTTACTTAAATTTTCTTACGTTCCTGTCTGACATTTTATATGCCAATTCCTAAAGCATATAGCCAATGTAAATTAAAAAAAGGTTAAGTCATGGCCAGAGGCCGGAAAGTTTAGGCAACGAACACCCCACCACCCGAACAAACTGGTGGGACAGTGGTGTGCTGTTACTGCTCCAAAAAAATCTCGTTGTACGATATTGTATATGCGAATTGCTTTGCTCGACCCACAGGTGTGGCACAGGCTCTACGCCTCTGAATATTGAGAACGTAGTGGGGGGAATTCGAGAGTCAGTTGCCTAGAATTTCCGGGCACTTATTGAACATACTATATTCAGACTATGATTCATGACCTAAGATATGATAGTGTTTTGTTTAAAATGGTTACAATACCTGGTCCGCCGACTACATTTTCCAAGTAGCGCAGGAAAATGTACCCCTTCTCGTAAGGGACGGTGGAAAATGCATCATCTGGATGCACGCCTTTAAGGTCGACGACTAGCTTGGTCAATGGGCTATCTTTACCCAAAAGGTTGATCTATCAGAACAAATTCTCAATAAATAATCATCATTTTGATATGAAATAATGAAGGAAGGCATTAAACACTTACAGAAATAAAATAAAAATGAATACATACTGAGATATGAAGAGGGATCAGAGAGTGGTGATGATAAAACTGCAAGTTTTTGAGCATTTATTTTTGGAAAATATGAGCTTTAATATGAGCGCCTTACAAGCAATTTATTTGAAATACAAATAGTTAGGCTAAGCGCTGAAACAAAGAAGAAAAAGTAATAAAAAATGCGGATATTTGCATGAAAAGTATAAAATAACGGCAAACAAATGAAAGCAAATTCCTTAGAAGCCGCACTTTAGTGATGAAATTTTAGGATTTAATCAGACAGAAAAAGACTTAAAAACACTAAGTCAACATTTTTTTGTCTACGACAGATACAAAGTGTAAAAAACTTCCATGTGGTCCCTTTTCACATCCATACAAACGAACAGAAACTTACTGTTTCCTGCAATTCTACGCTACCGCCGTATGCCTGGAAGTCCTGCAACTGTTTATTCTTCAGCCGACCGAGTATCTTCCTTTCGACAAACATCGTAAAACCTTCGTTCAACCAAAAGTGCTCAAAGTTAGCGTTCGTTACCAAGTTACCGGTCCAACTATGGGCAATCTCATGAGCGACCACATTAGCCAAACTTTTATCCCCAGCCTAACAAAAAAATATAATAATAATAATAATAATAATAATAATAATAATAATAATAATAATATTAAACAGTCAAACAAGAAAACAGACCTTACACATTTAACCGATCGATAACACTTAACGGTTGTTTCCGCAAGTGAAAACTAAGATATATTTTATGACCTACCAGAAGAGTAGGTGTAACAAACGTCAAGCATGGATTTTCCATGCCTCCAAAAGGGAAGCTAGGTGGCAGCACGAGTAGATCGTAGATGCCCCAAACATAAGGTCCGCAAATTTCCTCAGCCGTCTTCAGCTGATGTTCCGTCTCGGAGAATTCAAACGCGGCAGCTTCGATGATTTCCCTCTCGGCCCATACTCTCGACCGGGGGCCTATTTCCCTACATTCTATGTCGCCGGCGGCAATGGCAATCAGGTAAGATTGGACCGGGACATCCTGCTTGAAATGGAACAGCATCCTGTCAAGTAACGGTCTCTTATGGTCCATGATTGCAGACATAACGACGGTGATGTTCTTTGGGGCTGATATCTTATGTAAAGATAGATTTTTGATCAGATTTTTTTTTATTTTTGTTCATTTATTATAAAAAAAACATAAAATAGCAGTGTTGCTAATAACATGCCCACTGAGCAAAATATCATCTCTGAAACGTACCATGAACCTCTTATGTCCGCCTTTATAACAAATTCACACTAACGTCCCACAGTCAACATTCTTTGAACACCCAAGCGCAATGTTTCTAAAACGTCAGTTTAAAAACGGTTAATGAACGTTATATCTAACGTTTATTAAACGTCACCCCGAAACGTTATTAACATATCTTAACAGGTAAATATAATGGTCTGGTGTGCCATGACTTAGTCTTTTCTTAAATTTATGTTGACTGTATACTTTAGGAATTGTTTCAGTGTTTTAATTGTAAAATTCTAAATTTAACTTTTATCTTCTATAGCTAGGGTATTTGTGAACTGAAATTTTTGCAAGACTGTCTACAGAAGACAAAATTAACAAAATCAAAAGAATAAACATAGCAAAATGAATCAAACTACATTATTATTGCTAATTCATTTGACTTTAAAACTAAGTAGGAAAAAAACCAAAGTCAATCATTACACAGGTGTGCTTAGACGACATAAAATGCTATATTGGTTACGCAGATTAATGGAATATTAAAAATAATTTTAAAAATTGTATTAGCTAAAAATAATTTCGAAGAATTTGTCTATAATTTTCTGAAAGAATCAACAAAATCCACCCAAGATTACAAAAGTTATTGGGAATCAAAATTTGTCATTTTTTTGGTGGGCTTTTTCTATGATTATTTACTTTTTCATAGCTTTTCCCATTAGTTGTTGTTTACTGTGATGTTTAGTTTTGAAGTAATGATAAAAGTAATAATTAAAAATAATAAAAAGAGACAATCTAGATGTTTGTTGTTCTCACTTTAGCATAAAAACTAGATTAAAAACCTGACAACTAAGATTTATTAAGCATTACATATATACTCAAGTCTCATGATAGATGTGTAATTTATAGAAGTACGACATAACACCAATCCGACAAACAAGTGATTGCATCATCAGTACTGATACCTTACATTATAAAAAAACACATTCCCACCTGAATAATTAAAAACCAGTTAGTAACACAAACAATGTTTTCTGAAATTTATTAATATTTTTTTTAATGTGGTTTTTATTTCTAGAAATAAATATTCTAGACAAAAACTTACCACAGCAGAATACTTTGCTTTCACAGCTGGAGTATCTTGACATGGCAAAACCGATCTAGCATGTATAGCCTAGAATCAAAACAAAAAATAACTCGTCAATCCAACATTTATATCCTGATACATACCTGAAACTGGCTGAAAACATATGGGACTTTCCGACCTGCTGTTTGTTCAGGACTTAACCATTGTAAACCACTGGCATCAGGGCTTGTCTCATAACGTACACTAACAATATAGCTAGAAACAACCATAACTAATTTAAAATTTCAAACTTAAATTATTATTAACATTACTTGTTAGTTTCTTTCGGAGGCAATTCCACAGTTAGTTTTGATCCAAATTCCCCACAGACTTCCGACAAAGTGTAATTTAGTTTCTTATTAGTTTCTGTTTCGTAAATTGCCTCGATATTCAATCCTCTAGCATCTAAAATCTTTAAAGGAACTTAATAATTCATATTCCGCCTTACATAAAAAGGGGCCACTTACAACTTCGTTCACGCCCTCGTCGACCTTCTTTACTGTTAGATCAACATTTCCGCTCAATACTTTCCTGTCGAAGTTGACGTCCAACGATAGGAATATGTTTGTAACAACAGCCAAATCTGTTTAACATCATATTTAATAATAATGTTTGAGTTTAAAAACATGATTGTTTTTTACCTGGTCGTGAAAAGGAGTTTGGGTCCATGGGGCTCAACGCATTTTCCGTCATCCTGAGTGTTTTTCCCAGAGCAGTGAAGGCACTTAGAAACAGGATACCGAATTGGGGCTGGCGATAGACAATTTTTAGGTTAAGTTTTGATAATACGCCTAGTTGCATTTGAGTGGCTTGATAAGATTACCAATCAGTGCATAATGAATTAGATATATTAGATCAACAATAAACAATTAGATCTAGATCGGTAGGTACTCTTATTTAACAAAGAAAAATATGACGAACTTTAAATTTTGAGTTTGTGGAATTTCTTGACAAAAGCGACCGTCTGATGTTGGATATAAATAAAATTGATTGGATCAAATGTATCGTCCATTGAATACAGGGTTATTAAAAAATAATGAACATATTTCATTCAAACTTCATAGAGGTACATTTTCCCGCTAAGTTTTGAATCCAATTTTAATCTTATTCACGAATTTACCATGGGAACCAAAATAACGCGGGATTTTCAAAAAAAATAAAAAGATAGTGTTTGCCTTACTGTCTCCTTTACAAGTGGTGTAATAAGGATACCCATATTCTATTTCTATTTTATAGCTTATTTTAACCCATAAGAAATAATAATAATAATAATAATAATAATAATAATAATAATAATAATAATAATAATAATAATAATAATAATAATAATAATAATAATAATAATAATAATAATAATAATAATAATAATAATAATAATAATAATAATAATAATAATAATAATAATAATAATAATAATAATAATAATAATAATAATAATAATAATAATAAGCCTATTTTTGGTAAGCAAGCGCTAAATCTCTATAATATCATCTTACCTTTCAAGCAAAACTCTTTATTATAATGGGCAGTTTACCGGTAGAAATAAACAGGCGTTTACCGATACGAACTAAAACTAATTACGTGGTTTTAATAATGAGTAATCAACATGAGTTGCAGAAAATATAAATTATATAGTAATAGATGTTAATAGGTTTTGGTAGTTGATGACATTTATCTTATAAAAATGATAAAATTAACAAATCTATCCGATATTTACAGCCAAAATCAATAAAATAAAATAATCTTTGATATGATTATAGCCAAATGCGCTAATTGTATCACTCGCCATCTCGTGGAGAATAACAAAACTATCAACTAATCAGCATCGTTGTTTGTACATATTATAGTTAGTCAACCGACACCCCCTGCATAATGCTGCCCTCTATTGGACAAAGGTAAAACTAACTTAACTTGAGCTGAGCTCAGAATCGTTGTATAGTACAAACCAGGAGAGCTGCAAATGACTCATCGCTTACAAGGTTACGAAACAGATATACAAAACGAAGGCTGTTTCATTCTAACATGGGTAATCGGTCGAACAAGATCTGTGGCGTACGTCAAAAATAACAGCAGAAATCGCTTAGTCATTTGCAGCACTCCTGGTTTTTACTATACTCGCGATAAAGATGGAACAAATGTTCCGTCCATGTTGGTTAAAATTGATAGCCTTCAGTCAGCCCACAAGGATAGGTGATCTAACATATGCTTAAACTTTTAAAGAAATAAGACAATATTGTGATTATAATAGAACTTCAATACATAAAATATTGTTGTTTGTACATAACTATGGAATCAATGGAAATACTAAATACATATAATAAAAACCGAAATAATGCCGATATTTCCAAGGTTACCCCGTTTTCAAAATAAATTGTTAACTTTGCGCACCTTTTTTCATTAGTAGATTTCATTCTTGATGATATTTTCTTGGATCATATTAATGTCCTCACATTTCCTATGGGTTTGACAAGTTTCATTCCATTCTGGAAAATTTTTACTCTAAATTTCCTGTCAATTTTTAGCAGCAGCTTATACATATTTTTGCTTTAAGCACATTTTTCAAAACATTTTGAAAATGTCAGCATACCTGTTCAGACTATTTTCTTCAAAAAAAAATGTTGTTTTTTTAATGCTTTCATTTACATATTTATAATTATAATTACCCCAAATAGTTGAATTGGAAACAACCTATTTATTAATTATTTCAATATTTCAAAAAGATGCGACTGAACCGACAGAAACGACCTAACGGCCGAAAAAAAATTATTGAGATATTTGCATTCCAAGGTCAGCCGACGACTATGTTGTAATCATAAAAGGCTCATTACAAAAATCGAAATTCTCAGCAGGTATGTTGAAAACTGAAAACTCTTTTTTAATTTCATCAAACCGCAAAAGTGTTTCAAACTGACATTAAAAACGAACGCATTAAAAAAAAACCGGTGAGAAGTTAGCCACAACAGTTATCCACAACTTTTTTTTCTGAACCGATTTTAATGAGTTATACATCATTGGAAAGCGCATAACGCCCTGAATCTCCCCTAGTTTTGCCCGATCAAAAAATCATAATTAGGGCCCAAAAAATTAAAATGAAAGTTGGATTTCTCGCAATTTTGCCGAAATTCCCGGGATCATATCTCAGTTATTACACAACCTATCTCAACGATCTTTGCACCACTGGAAAGGGCAGGTCTTCAACTACACCCCATAGTTTTGCCCGATCAAAATTGTGACAACTTCTGTCAAAAAAAATTATTGAAACATTAGTGTTCTGAATGATCACTATATGCCCGCCACAACAGTTATCCACAACTTTTTTTTCTGAACCGATTTTAATGAGTTATACATCATTGGAAAGCGCATAACGCCCTGAATCTCCCCTAGTTTTGCCCGATCGAAAAAATCATAATTAGGGCCCAAAAAATTAAAATGAAAGTTGGATTTCTCGCAATTTTGCCGAAATTCCCGGGATCATATCTCAGTTATTACACAACCTATCTCAACGATCTTTGCACCACTGGAAAGTACAGGTCTTCAACTACACCCCATAGTTTTGCCCGATCAAAATTATGACAACTTCTGTCCAAAAAAAATTATTGAAATATTAGTGTTCCGAATGACCACCATATGCCAGCCACAACACTTATCCACAACTCTTATTTCTCAACGGATTTTAATGAGTTATACATCAAAGCGCATAACGCCCTGAATATCTCACAACCTATCTCAACGATCTTTTCTTCAAGTACACCCCGTAGCTTTGCCCGATCAAAATATTAATTAGAGCCAGCAAAATGAAATTGAACGTTAATTTTCTTGCTAATTTACCCCATTTCTCGGGAATGTATCCTAATGCCATTAATTCTTACTTCAATAGAAAATATAAGTTATCATCTGCTTCCCCTTTTGCCAGATCAACATTATGGCAATTACTGTCCTAGACGTGGAACAAGAGAAAAAGCTCACGTTTACTAAAATGTGACAATTCGCAACCACAGCGACGAAGGCTTTGGAGAAGTTTATAGCGCCCAAACCGTTTACGTCATTGATTTAAAAATTGTCATACATGTTTAAAGTCCCTGGAGTATGAGCTGGTATGAGTTTGGACCAATACTTATCTGTTCTTTGTGCAATACATAAGAGGGATATATTGGCATTACCAATACCACTTCATTGATAAATATTAATAGCAAAATGTTACTAAGTAAATCATCGATTTTAATGCAATTTAACCACAATACATGCCAATGGACTCTTGCAATTGAAAATATTTACAATCATACATTTATCTATTTAGGTCTACTGGAAAATAACGCATTTCATGCAGCTTTTTATTTAAAAAAATTTGAAGGTATTTTAAAACAAGTTTCTAAACCACAACCTTTCATTAATTATAAACTAAAAGATTTAGTTTATAAAGGACGGATAAAATAGTGGGGGTTGTACGTGCTATTATGCGAAGTGCCTGATACAAAACTGTAAAATGAATAACCTAAACCCAATCTCATTTGAACAATCAATAATAGGCGTTTTATTACAGAATTAAGAAAGTTTAGAAGACAAGTGTTTATCTTGCGCAGAATGCGACAATCTTGATCTAAGATGCAATAGTAGATTTTTCCATATCACGTGCGCACAGGTCCCCACTAATCAGTTTTATACCTGTGAGTTGTGTAGGATAAGTAGGAGAAACTATTCGTGCAAATAACAACACACAGTATATAATCGCAACAAAGTAATTCATTACATCATTTATTAAATTTAATTACCTTAAAGTTAATTATTTTTTAGAACGTAAGGTTTAGTCTTAAAAACACTTTATTACATACTTCACACATTGTATAAGAGCATATTGGCTTTAGGAAAAAGGGTTAATACTTAATACTAGTGAGTATGGTGATATATTTTATTAATACATATTTTTTATAGAGTATTTGACATGTCTTTATACCAATGCCAAGGATCGTTGAGATAGGTGGTCTAATAACTGAGATACGTCACTGGTAATTTCGACAAAATAAATCAATATGTATTTATTTTCATTTTGAGACCCTAATTCTGAAATTTCGGCAAAATTGCGAGAAATTCAACTTTCATTTTAATTTTTTGGGCCCTAATTCTGATATTTTTGATCGGTCAAAACTAGGGGAATGTTTCAATAATTTTTTTTGACACCAGCTGTCATAATTTTGATCGGGCAAAACAATGGGATGTAGTTGAAGACCTGCCCTTTCCAGTGGTGCAAAGATTGTTGAGATAGGTTATGTAATAACTGAGATATGATACCCGGAATTTCGGCAAAATTGCGAGGAATTCAACTTTCAATTTAATTTTTTGGGCCTTAATTCTGATTTTTTCGATCGGGCAAAACTAGGGGAGATTCAGGGCGTCATGCGCTTTCCAATGATGTATAACTCATTAAAATCGGTTGAGAAATAAGAGTTGTGGATAACTGTTGTGGCTGGCATATGGTGATCATTCAGAACACTAATGTTTCAATAATTTTTTTTTGACAGAAGTTGTCACAATTTTGATCGGGCAAAACTATGGGGTGTAGTTGAAGACCTGCCCTTTCCAGTGGTGCAAAGATCGTTGAGATAGGTTGTGTAATAACTGAGATATGATCCCGGGAATTTCGGCAAAATTGCGAGAAATCCAACTTTCATTTTAATTTTTTGGGCCCTAATTATGATTTTTTCGATCGGGCAAAACTAGGGGAGATTCAGGGCGTTATGCGCTTTCCAATGATGTATAACTCATTAAAATCGGTTCAGAAAAAATAGTTGTGGATAACTGTTGTGGCTAACTTCTCACCGGTTTAAAAAAATAATTTCCTTCCTGTACTAATGCGTGATATGGCACAATATAGTGGACACCGGAGCCGATCTGCCGGCGAATTTATTATCAAAGGAAGCCGTCAAAGGCGGCCGCATTCAAAGTGACGCAAACACACCGACACCACTTCTACGGTTGCCCGTCAATAAGAAGGTAGCAATTCAATTTCTAATCATTTTTTAGCCAGTAATTAGCAACTGATTCTTCTTTCCAACGATGTATCGTTAATTGCAATCGGTTGCAAAAGTTGTAGTTGCTAACCTTTGTTTCTAATGCCACGGTCACACTAGGCTGTTTTATTAGCCGCTAGTTGCTGGTGCTGCAGCAACATCATATTTGATACC
Source organism: Aphodius granarius (assembly GCA_963971325.1). Lineage (NCBI taxonomy): Eukaryota > Metazoa > Arthropoda > Insecta > Coleoptera > Scarabaeidae > Aphodius > Aphodius granarius. The sequence continues at coordinate 12,195,207 of OZ020222.1, read as the reverse complement.
AATTTGTGAGGTTTTATTGACTACCTGCCTTGAACCTGACTAAATTTTGAAAGCACTGTACACGGGTGTAAATAACATAGGCAAGGCCACGATGACAATAAAATTAGAAATTCTATATTTTAGAAGTATTTAGTTGAAAAGTAAATGACTCTACTACAATTAGTTATTTACAAAAATATTTTAATTATTAATTAAATCATCATTTCAATTATTATTAATTAAATTATATATTTTCAAGAAAGTCTCTTTCACGTCTTCAATTGTTTAACAGTATATTTCTAAATTGTTAGAAATATGTAGTTACATATTTCTAAATTAATAAATTGTTCAAAAGTTACTGCTTTCATCCGTAATTTATATTCTACTTTATATTTAATGTTTTATTTATATTAATTGCAAAACAAAAGTAATTCCATCAGTTTTCCGTTCAATGTATTAATTGAAATATAATACACAATTATAGAATTGAATATACAATTGATATAATTAAAATCTGATATATTTTACAAAAGATATTAGTATCTATTCATTTCTACTTCAAATAAAACTCAACACGTCACAGAAACTAATAAATATTACATAATATTTGGTTATAAAATTTTCAAGAAATATTTAAATATATTATTTAAAATAAAAATATAAATCACATATTTATAATTTTATATTATTAGTTACACATTTAACAAAAGTAATGAATAATTTTTGCTTTAAATAATTTATTATAATCGATGGTTGCTATTTTCTACAATACCCACATATTTGTCCTCAAAATAACGGCTAATAAAAATTCAACATATTTAATTTTACAAGCAACAGCCAAAACCATTCGCCGACATGCAAAAATAGCGGTTGCTGAGTGGTCACATTATGCTGGTTAACACCCGGTAAATAATCTACAGCAAGCAGCAAATACTAAAACCACACCACATTTTGACATTTTTGCATTCCAATTAACGTTGCAGCATAACTTCTTGACCGGCGAGTATTCATTATTCATTATGTGATCAGTATTTTTAACAACTGTATCGCTTAAAGCCATGTTTGCAGGGGCTGATTTAGGGGGTGGTTTTGTGGGTCTGGAGCCTCCCCGAAATATTCAAATTAAATTACGGTGTTTGCAATTTGGTTATAGCAGCGGAAAACATAAACGTGTACAACACAATTTATCATTTGGAGCATTTTGGACCCAAAAAAAAAAAAAAAAAAAAAAAATCCGCCCCTGCCTGTTTGTATATTGGGAGAATATTTCAGGTGCATTTCTCCAGCCCCACCATGGTGGATTTTGAAATATCTCTTTATACCAAAGTTTTGTGTTAGTTTTATGTCGAATTGTTCCGTAAAGAAAACGTTTTGTTCCTCTTCCGTTCGCGAGATATAGGCATTTTTTGAGGGAGGGCTGGGGAAATGCCAGCCCCACCACATTGGAATTTTGAAAATTTTTGGATGCCAAAGTTTTGTGTTAGTTTTGTGTCGTTTTGTTCCATTGAGAAACAGTTTTGTTCCGACCTATTTCCGGAGATATAAGCAATTTTCCGAGGGGGGCCAGAACAGCTTTTTTGGAATTTTGACATTTTCTCGATGCCACAGTATTGTATTAGTTTTGTGCCGAATTGTTCCGCAGAAAAAAAGTTTTGTTCCGCATTATTTTTGGAAATTTTCACAAGCAATTTTCCGATGAGCGATTTCTACTTACATTTGCGAGATTGCCTATATCTAAATATATGTACTTATGTCTGTGTGCGTATCAATAAACTATGTACATATGTGACAAAAAATCGTGTCCAAGTATAGTCATAAAATTATTGTTTTACATTATTGCGGTAATACGTATCTCGTACTCCTGGTTGCTATCACGGCGGCTCGCTAGCCAAACGGAGGCGACACGCTCGGCTCCGGCCGGGCGCTAGACGGAGAGAGTTGCATGTTTTGCAAGGTTTATTTTTTCTATGTTATAAGCTGTAAAAGTTAAACAAGCGCTGGTGGGTTGGCTGAGTGGTCACACCATGCTGTTAGCAAGCAGTCAGTAGCAAATAATACGCTAGTAAAACATCGTAGTATGACCAGGGCATAAAAGTCTTTCCACACGTAATTGAAAATCTATAAATATATTTAAATACGATATATTTATTTAAATTTATTTAAATATATTTATCAAGAAATACACCGCATTTTGTCTGTTTCTTCAGCATAAAAACATCATTGGTGCCAAAATCACTTGAAACTTGAATCACTTACAAGGAATGTTTTTATTACCTCAGGTAATTTACAGGTGAATAATTTACCTGTGATCATTACAGGACAGTCGCACAAATCCCTATACTCTTAGTATCTATTTGTATCAACTAATATAGGGAAAAAATGAAACGTGGCGAGGCAAACGTGTGAAATACATGAAAAGGGAAAATAGTAAATTAAAAAATAATTACCAAATATGTACTGATAGGAAAATAAGTGAGAAATAAGTAATTCCGGGTAATACAGATGTTAAAAAAAGCTCAAGCCGAATGGTACAGTACAAGAAATTCAAAAGGCGCCATCTGTGATCGAGAAACGTAACTATAAGCCAAGATCCTGCCTGAGATTAACTCCCTTCGGCAGCATCGCCCCCTGGATTTCTTCTCCCTTAACTAACCTTCCGTTGACTAACTATAAATACATAAACAATGTCAGCATGTATTTCACCGTCAGATAGAAATTAGAAATGCAGCCAACCGAAGAAAATTAAGTCAACAATAAAAAGTTCAATAACTTTTTACTGGCTAAACGAATTGTTCATTGAAGATGAAATAACGAATATGTAATTCCCTTCGAAAAACTAACATTCTACGGACCGGGCAATGTCCAGATACTGAATTAATTTAGAAGATGCGCTGCCCACTGGTGCTACATAACCTATAAACATTCATTTATTAATTTAGAATGTCTGCGAACATTGATATAGAGCCAGGCGCGTCGAAGGAGAGCGTTCTAGTCGTCTCCGAATCATGTGATAACTTAGAACAAATGAGTTCAAGCCTTGAAGAAATAAAGAATACAAACTCCATCGTCCACAGGGAAGAGAACGATAAGAACACAGAGAACTCCATCGATACTGTAGAGGAGACCAGCGACGTAAATTCCGTATCTCAGGATGATGATTATATGCGAAATAAGGAGTGGTTATCAAGAAAAAAACATGTTTTTGTGCTTAGTTCGGCGGGAAAGCCTATCTACTCTCGATATGGGAACGAAGACAAATTGGCTACATTATTCGGGGTTATGCAAGCGTTAGTGAGTTTTGTACAAGATCAGGATGATTCCATACATAGTGTTCACGCTGGAGATACAACTTTTGTGTTTTTATTTAAAAGCCACTTAATATTAGTAGCCGTTTCTAGAACTGGTGAAAGTGTTCCGCAGCTTATAACACAATTGAAGTAAGTTGGTTTTTGTTTTGTTTGTTTTTTGTTTTCTGTATTTACAATATTATTAAATCCTTTTTTTATTTTTAGTTATGTATTTAATCAAATAACCAGTATATTAACGTTAACAAGATTGAATAAGATTTACGAGCAGAGGCGGAATTATGATTTGAGACGGTTGCTGTCAGGTGTTGAAAGATTAATTGATCACTTGTTGGATTTTTCCGAGAGAGAGGCTGCGTTTACATTAGGTGCCGTCCAGTGCTTAACTTTAACGTCCTCGGTTAGAGATAGCATCAGTTCGGCGATCGTGTCTTCGTGTAGTAAAATAAAGGTGAGATTTTGGTTTATTTAAAATAAATTGTGTTATTTTATACTTTCATCAACAATCTCTGTTTTGCGCGATTATAATGGGAGATGACAAAGATTCAAATTATTGCATCTGAATAACAAACTAATTGCAAAAAATTCTCGCATTGTATAATATCAGAATTTAACAACACTGATAAGTTATAATGTAAATATGTATTATGTGAATAGACAACAGTTTAAGTGATAAATAAATGTAAATGTTTATTAAATTGATAATTATGTTTGGCCCATTTTTAGAGTGATTTAAATAACAAAAGTTTATATTAGCTTTGTCTGAGCAGTTGTCAAAAATTAGTTCAGAATTAGGTTTTTAGGTGACCCACTTGTGTCATCCCACCAAATTAATTTGAAACTAGTTTTTTCACTGCTCAAACAAACAAATGTTCAAGAAATATCTCTGCCATATTTTAATCTTTTTCTTAAATTGATGTTGGCTTTTCGCCTCAACGAACGAAAGAGACCCACTCTGGTGGTAGAAATTTGAATTAAAAAGTTTGGGGTAAATAGCGCCAACTACATTCGCTTGTTCAGGCGGATACGCATTAGTAATTGACAAAATGTCAGACAGAACTTTGTGTTCTATTATCACTTGAAAAGTATTCATTTTAATACGAAAACTATTCAGGAACAACAAGCTTTTTATTGCATACATCAAATGAAAGTGAAGAAATTTTAACTGAATATATTCATTTCATATGATTTCATATGAATCCTGCCCTAATTTTTGAAGTGTGTGTTCTTTTCCACTATCTATTCAGTACAAAATAGGATAGAATAGAACCAACACCAATATACCAGCAAATTGTACACACATCTCTGAAATGCATTAGGAAAAACACCTAGCTACTGCATGACCCCAACTTTTCTCATGACTTGAAATAATAAAATGTTGAATATAAAATACAAAAAAAAAACCTGCAAGAAATTTTTCTTTTCAGAACTTAGTATTTGCAATACTTCTGGCGAACAACAAACTAGTCACTCTGGTCCGTATGAAAAAGTACGGCATCCACCCAGCCGATTTGCATTTAATCTTCAACCTGGTCCAAGCCTCGGAAAGCTTAAAAACGGCGGAAAGTTGGACCCCGCTCTGCTTACCGAGGTTCGACGCTAGCGGCTTCCTCTACGGCCACGTCTCCTACCTGGCCGAGGACTGTCAAGCCTGCCTATTACTCCTAACAGTCGAAAGAGACGTCTTCTTCACATTGAGCGGGGCAAAACAAAAAATCGTGGAGAAATTACGACGAGCAAACTGTCTCGAAAAAATCAACGAGTCCATGAATATGATCGTGGATCCAAGCGCTCCAACAGATTTTCCTGATTTAAGACATTATCTGTACAAATGTAAATCGACAGCCCAGTTTTACCAACCGAATATCACCCCGCCTTATACATTAGACACCGGGAGATTGTTAAAATTATATAAATCCGTTCATCAGATGTTGCATTGTTCGACGAGACCTTTAAAATTGATCTTTCAGAGGACGTCAAAGGAGTCGGTATTTGCTTGGGACACGCGGGGTTTTGAATTGTACGTAATCATGGAGCCATTGACAGAAACGACGACGGCTATTGAGCTTGTTAGTAGGCTTTTAAATTGGATTAAAAAGCATGAAAATAGGTTATTCCATCTAAACGCGCCTACCTTCTAATCTCTAACCTCAAAGGCTATCCGCAGCGTTTTTTTAGGTTAATATTTATTCATGCGTGATGATAAAGGAAGCCTCTAGTTGTTTTTGTTATGATTAAATATTTTTTTTTTATTTATAGGCCTTTAAAATTTAGTTTGATAAGCTTTAAGAAAAAGTAAAACTGGTAACATATGAAAGAAAGATTAGATAATGTAATTAAAAGGCTAATATTGGGATGACCTAATTTATTGAATTTTATGTAAGTTAGGTAGGCGTGTTTTAAAGAGACTATATTCCGACTTTTTCTAATATGCCTAAACGAGAACTGTGATAATGTACATATAGATATCGTTATTGCATTATTTTTGGTCATTACAATATGTATAATCGATGAAATATATTAGTACTAAATCAACACTCTGTTTTTCTTTCCATTTTCTTCCGAATGGTGTCTGGATCTATACTATCTACAGGCATTTCATGTCGAAAGATAGTTTTTGTCATTTCAAAACATACAGTGTGTTTAGGAAAGTGCATCATATGGAAAAAATGTATTTCTCACAAAATGTTTATTATAAAAGTTGGCGGTAGATATAAAATCAAGAATCCCATCACTAGATCTTAAATTTCATAATATCGAGAAATATTTGAAAATGTTGCATAGTAACTTAAAAAAAAAAAGGAAAAATAGCCATTTTTATGGTAGGTTTACAACCTACAATAAAATTATATATTATTACATTTTTCCTTGTTTTTTTTTTTTTTAATTTTCACTCATTTGTTGATAAGTAGTGGATAGTGATTTAAAATGGATCTCTTCAACCCACTTCCTCTTAGATATTTGTTGAAATTAGCTAAACTAGCTAAAACTTTCAACTTCGTCATGGACTGAACATTGCCGAGAGAACACGATGTAACCAATCCCAAACAACCCAACAAATTCTTAAAGTTAAAGTACGCTTTCTTATATTGATATGAAGTTGTAGCTTACTACCCGATAGTTAGATGTCAACAATACAAAAATATCAGACAGGTACAAAAAAAAATTACTCTAAGCCCTTATATTGCTGACATCTTAATTTTAGGTTGTTTTGAAAATCAGTCGTAACTCCTGTCACACTTGAGCTAAACATATTCGTGGTTTCTGTACTGTTAGCATCTAAATAACAGGTTGCCATGGAAACCAAACGTCACTTCAGCCAACTTGAGCTTTAAAAATCATATCTGAACACTGCATTAGATGTTTTTATCAGCGGTATTAATACTACTGACTATTATAATAAACATTGTGTACCTAATATGGATAATAAAGCAATGTTCATGTTTTAATGCTAAAAAAATCAAAACTGGCTGTAAAAATTCTGATACGTCTAAAGTTGCTTTGCAAAAAAAGAGAAAGAAGTATTACAGTAGTTCTTACGAAATAATTAAGGAAAAATAGTTTTAAATAATGCAAGTAACATAAAACATAAACTTGTAAGTATTGTAAAAAAGCTACTTACGGCTGTTATCGTCATTCTTCACTACGTCTAAGACAATACATGAGCTGCATAGATCAAAGTTATTCAAGTGACAACAACGCTCAAAGTTGCAAAATATCTATTGTAAATGCGCCGTCCTGGTTGATTGGCTTTAACCTCAGCGAGTATTAGTAAAGTTCTTTCCACAATCGACATGCCACTTCTTTCCCAACCGACCAATCACAGTCCCTTCCTAGATTTGTGTTCTCATTGGTCTTTTAAAGAACATCGCCTTGCTTGCGAACGCAACCGCTGCTCTCGTGTGACAAGACCTTTATCTTCGTTATCTTGTTAGACAAAATTAATAGGTATGTACTGCTAAATTAATCACATAAACGGTAAATTTTTTATTCATTTTGTGGTTTTTTGTGTACCTTCGCAACAAGCGCAAATATTTGAATACTGACTAATCAATAGTTTCTAACGATGTTTTCGGTTTAAGTTGGATACTAGGCATATTTATGTGGACAAAAATTATAAAAATGTTAAATACGTCACTGTGTAGTGTAGTGTGCAGAATTTTATTATTTAATTTATGTATGTTTGTAGATAAGGAATTAACTCTAGTTAAGTTGTTTTTTCAAAATTGTCTTTCTGTTGCTAGGTATTTTAATCGAAGGAAAAAGTTGGGATTTCAGCGGAAATATGTGATCTGGGATCCCCTGAATCCACTGCAATGGTTTCTGGAAAAAGTGCGTGTATATATGTCTGTGACCACGATAGCGTCCAAACGGTAGAACGGATCGGGCTGAAATTTGGAATACTACTTAGTTTGAATTGCTAGGAGATGGGCTGGATTGTTTTTAGTAACAATTTGACAATCGGAATTTGCAAATGTTATATGAGTCTTCTTACCATACTATCTTATTGCTATTTAGTAACACTCGACAAAGCAGAATTTTGTTCCGACAGAAAGTTACTTGGAATTTTTAAATCTATTTGAAATTTTCCAAAGTGACCTGTTTATAAAGCTTGGTAACAGTTTTGTTTAAAAAAAAAAACATTTTTCTATCACTTATCGCCATTTAGGGCTGATTTATTCACATATTTCGTATAAAGCCCACATTTTTACTTTCTGATTAGTACCCTAGAAGGAAAGTATTGTAATTGACAGAATTTTTTTTTTGAGATTTAAGCTAAAATACGCGTTTTAGGGTCCACTGAATCGATTGCAATGATTTCTGGAAAATGTATGTATGTATGTGCGTGTGTGGATGTCTGTGAACACTGTAGCATCCAAACGGATCGAACTGAAATTTTGTATACATATTTAGAATTGCCAGGGGACGAACTGGATTGTTTTTGGTGACAATCTGACAACCGGATGTGGCAAATGTTACATACGTCTTCTTCGGCATTTATCCGATTTTGGCCAAACTAATATCTGCTCATCCTCCAGCGATTTTAAATATGTATACTAATTTACAGGTCAATGGGATGAAAGGTTTAGGCGCTATTAGCTTTTATAGAAGCGGTTTGACAGAATTCACAGCCTTCGTCGCTGTGTTGCAAATTGTCAGATTTTGACAAACGTCAGTGCCACTGACATGACATTAAATGTCAGTATGACAAATGTCTTCATGTCATAGAAACTGACGTTAGGTAGGGTACATGCAGAGTGGCTCTGGCTTCACAAAACTGAATAATTGCTGTTGACACTTCATTGTGCCAACGGCGTAGTCGGAAAATTGTGTGAGGGCAAATTTAAATTAGCTGGGGTGGTACACTCATTATTTCAGTTGAGGTTGAGAGAAGCTTGGTGAGACCCCAGATATTTTATTTAACAAGAACAAAAGAATAGTTTCATAAAAAAAAAATAAAAAAACTGCTGTGTTATCAGGTGGATTTCGCGTGCATTCTCTACCCTCAAACAATAGTATCAATAGTATTTTTGTTCACAGTTAGCAACAACAATATGTGATGATTGCAGACCGGAAATCCGATTGATTCTTAAAGATCAATGAAGGCTCTAGCATTGCTCTAGTACCTATACTATTTTCGATACCAAAAAAAAAAAAAAAAACGTCTACCGTAACAAATAAATCCATAAAAACGGCGTATTGCAAAGACCACAAACTGCTCGTCATATATGAATGTCAGACAAAAAACAGTAGATATAGAAGTATACTAGCCAGTAGCCTATATTATGCTATTGTGAATACCCTTACGGCCGAACGTAGACTTTTTTGCGGCGTATATTGCCGTTCTTTGTACGTTTTTATTCAGTGGTAAAATATGGGTAAAATGGTACCACTACCGCCATCTATTAACCTTCGTTAAAATCTCTACTGAAAGCCTGTCCTTAACCAAGTAAATAAAATATCTTTAGTTAGTTACTGTTGATTTATACATAAGATTATGTTGCCTATTATATGTATAAAATTTATGTTTTAAAAGCATTTAAATTTAAAAATTCAGTTAAATATAATATACTTTTTTATTTTTTTTTAGAAATATTTATTGATTTTTTACAGAAAGGATAGCACAGATTACAATTATAAACAACACAAGCATACATAATGAAGTCCTTAGGAAATAATCTATCTATATCTATCCCGTTCCCTATCCCTATCCCTCCTTCTATCATCATCTCTCCTCCGATCCTCCTTCCGTCTATCGTCATCCCGATTCCTCCGGTCGTCGTCCCGTCTTCTCTCATCATCCCTCTTCCTATCTTTCTCCTTCCTATCCTTCTTCTCCTTTTCTTTCTCCCGTTCCCTCCTATGTTTATCCTTCTCTTTTTCCCTATGTCTCTCCCTACTCCTACTCCTTGACCGTTCCCTCTTCTTCTCTTTCTGCCGTTCCTTATCCTTCTTCGGTGTCTCCTCCTTGTATTTATTATCCTCCTCAAGGTCCATCTCTTCGTCTAAATCATCTTCCAACGCTGAAACTTTAGCATCAATCTCATTATTCTCTTCCAAAACGTGACGTTTCTGAATACGCGGTAAAATAATATCGCAGACGCGATCTCCCCGTAATAATTCGTCGATGAATTCGTCCACGTGGACTATCTCAAATTGCGCCTGACGATTTTGACGACGTAGTTTACGATTATCGTTATAAAGCGGTTCTAAATACTTATAACAATCCAATGATGAACCTGTGAGGCGCATATAATAAGCTCCCAATGCTCGCACATATTTAAATTCCTCGTTTTTAATGAACTCGACCACTATATCTTTCTCCGGCTGGATCTGAAGCATTTTTAAGGTTAAGCACAGAAAGGGTGTTGGTTTTATGTTTCCACTGTGGACGCCTCCAATAAATCGTAATTCCATGGCTTTGTCGACTAACAATTCGGCTGTTAGGGCAAAGCATTCTTCTTTCCAATATTTTGAGTCGTATATACGTGACCTGATGATTTTCTCGACCAAATATTGGGGGTTTGTTCCGTGAACTGATTTTGCGTCTTTTACGGTTCTATTCGCCATGCTTTATTGGGTTTCCATGCGGTAACGTCTTGAAGGTGCTGAATTGCAGATGGTTGTGTGTTTATAACACGGATAATAGTTAATAAACACTGTTTATATCAGTTTATATCAAATAAACGAAACGTCAACTAACTCTTGCACATAACCTATTGTTTGTAGTGAATATAGCAATATAGTCGCAGGCTGGCAGCTATAGCGCAAAGCTAAAATTCCCTAAGTTTAAATTTAAGCTAAAGCGTTCAGGACCGGCATACGGACAATTTAAGTGGGCCGCATATGCTATTTCATACAATATATCATATTTATTTAGAACACGTGTATTATTTGTTCTGGTTTAATATAAGAAAATATGTATAAATTTATTTTTCTTGATGTGACCATATACATAATTAGTTGTCTTTTTCCTCGATTATTTTTTAAATTTCTGTTTTTAATGTGAAAATATAAATGTAAGTAACATATTGTCTGAATCTTACCGATCAATATCGTTTGGAACCGAGAAGAAAGTAATTTTTACTTTTCCGCTGTGGCTTTTGCACCCTCGAACAACGCAAGCACTATTTGCCACTAACTACCATGGTTGTCGTTGTCACGTATTTAGCAACTTTTAGACATGCTCTAAAATATATACCATTATATAGTCTATGTATTCACGTAAAACATTTGCAAAAAATTACCTGCGGAAATGTGCGGATGTGAAAATTATGAGGAAATATCTGGGATGGCCCTCACCCAACTTTCCGACTACGCTGTTGGCACACTGAAGTGTCTGAACACCTTTGCAATTATTCAGTTTTGTGACGCCAGAGCCACTCTGTACCCTACCCAACGTCGGTCTCTGTGACATAACAACATTTGTCACATTCACATTTAATGTGATGTCATGTCAGTGGCACTGGCGTTTGTCAAAAGCTAACAATTTGCAACACAGCGACGAAGGCTGTGGATTCTGTTAAGTCGCTTCTATAAAAGCTAATAGCGCCTAAACCGTTCATCCCATTGATCTGTAAATTAGTATACATATTTAAAACCACTGGACGATAGTGAGTATGTGTACCTATAGCACCTTTTACATCTGTGCAATTTTAACCTGCAATCCCAATCATGCGACAAAACGCATGCGATTTTTCGTTTTATACTATGCAATTTTTGTATATATATGTTATATGAAAAAATCGCATGGGTTTAGAATCAGTTCTAAATCCGTGCGATATTTACGTGCAATTCTAGTAACTTTCTAGGAATTTAAGCTTGCAAACATAAATATGGTTGTGGCACCTCGTGTACACGCTGCATTGTTACCAATCAAAGTAACCACAGTTGTCAAAAAAAAAAAATCACCGATGCTCAAGCCATGCAATTTATTAAAGTTGCACAGATGTAAACGCTCGAGAAACGGTGATAAAATTGCATGCGATTATGAAAAATTGCATGCTTGAGATTGCAAGTTAAAATTGCACAGATGTAAAAGGTGCTTTGTATGTGGGTTTGTGGGTATGTCTGTGAACACGATAGCGCCCAACCGGAACAACGGATCGGGCTGAAATTTGGCATACATGTTTAAAATTACCAGGGGACGACCTGGATTGTTATTTATCACAATCTGACGACCGGAAGTGGCAAATGTTAAGTACGTCTTACCACTTATCACTTACCACGGGTGCTAAGTGTAGCGATGGGTTGTATCGGTCTTATGCGAATCCACAGAATAGTAAACAACCAGAACGATATCTTGTGTTGGCGGGAAAGTTTGCGCAGATCCTCTCGCGTTTCGTGCGGCCATTTTAAAAATAGGACAAATTACAACCAATCAGTTGCAAGTAAACACCGCGCATAGGCTGTGCCATTTAGGTTGACGGAATTTGCAACGGTCCACATACTTATCACCTATCGCCTCAACGTCGACGATTAGTATGTGAAATGTGCACGCCTACCGGTTCGTCATTTATAGTTTGTTTGCATGGAAAGTGCAGGACCGTATTGAGCCCGTGTATTACTTGATTTTGCACATTATTGTTCGTGATTGATTTTAAGTTATCTTACCGTTATCTGAGTGTAGTGTGTTATTACTGTTATTAGGAATTAGTGATATAAGTTTAGTTTTACATAGAATTTAGTTAGGAACTATAAGAGAGGGCAAAAGATAAAAACTACAACATTCCTCGCATTTCCAAAGGACATCGGTTATAATAAATTAATGCTTATACATTCTTCATTCAGACACGTGTTATGTATATAACTTCCATTGAAGAAGATGGGGTGATATTATGTGGTCGAGACGATTTGCCACGACTCGAAACTGTCCATATCAACCACAGATCAAGTATAGGACATTTTGAACTGCTTATGTTTCCCAACTACCTGAAAATTAGATTAGAGCTTGACGCTCTACCTACGATTTTTCCTAGTCTTGAAGGGTCAGTTTCAGGGAATACTTTATTAAATTGTATAAAACTATAAATTTTGTACATGCGTGTTCATCGTATACATATATTTATACATGTATCTTTTGTACATGTATTTTTTGCATCTTTATTCACGTATGCGATTATTTTAAAATTTCGCAATTTTAATTTGAAAAACAAATGAGCAAGAAGGCAAATTATTATTTGGAAAACGAATAAATCGTAAATAGTACGATAGCCTTTGGTTTCCTATAATTTTCCCCTGTAATCCTAATTATGTCTTAATACTGTGTATTATAAAATAAATTCACTTTTGTCTTAAACATAACCACACGACAAGTATTAAAAACACAAGCAACATTCTTAGGCTCTTCACAAAAAGTACATGCCGGCCCTGAGTTAAGTACAAAACAACATGGCGCGAGGTCATGAAATCTAGCCGATAAAAATCAAAGGTACCGCCGAGAGATATTCTTCTGGTTGTTTACTATTCTGTGGCGAATCGCCATGCTACGGAAAACTTCCATCTCTCCTTAGCACAATGCACAAGGTGTGAATTGGACGCCATGCATTGTCGGTTTTTCCGCGTCTCATCAAAAGAATGATACGCAGCTCTCATAACCGGACAAGTTTTCTGGAATGGAATTCGGTAATACGATTATGTGTATAAAATGCTCTCCGATGGCCGGACGCGGACACTGTTTTTGGCCCACAAACTGAAGAAAATCTCCAGTAAGCGATCGCGAATCTTTAACAAAAGGACAAACACCTATAGCAAAAGGTCTAAAAGCAAGATAAAAATCTCCCGTAAGCGAACGCGTAACTCTAATAAATTGACGAATGAGTAAATATTTCGGTGTTTCCCCGATCTTCGAACATAGATTGGCAGTGAATTATAAATACACGGGCAACTCCTCGGCTAGGTAGTCACGTATACTACATGTATTTCGGAAAATTGCGCTCATAAAAAGGTTGCTTACAATATGTTAGAAAGGAAAACATGTTTGAACTCTGGCCAATAAATTTAATATAGAAAAAAAAAACGCAGACAGCAGAAATAACAAAACACAAAGTAGACGTGTGACATGAAAAGCAATCGAGTGACTTCCAAGTCTTGATCGTGATGTTAGACGAAGGCAAAACGTGTTACGCGTCCTAACTTCTTTCCTTTGAAAATTTTCTTAGAGAGACGTATGGCATGAAAAGCAATTGAATGACTTCCAAGTTTTGATCGCGATGTTAGATGAAGGCACAACGTGTTACGCGTTCTAACATCTTCTCTTTGAAAATTGTTCTTAGAGAGACGTGTCACATGAAAAGCAATCGTGTAACTTCTAAGTCTTGGTCGCGATGTTAGACGAATGCAAAACGTGTTACGCGCACTAACTTCTTGCCTTTGTAAATTTTCCTAAGGAGACGCGTGACATGAAAAGCAGTCGAGTGACTTCCAAGTTTTGATAGCGATGTTAGATGAAGGCACAACGTGTTACACGTCCGAACTTCTTTCCGTTGAAAATTTCCTTAGAGAGACGCGTGGTATGAAAAGGTGAGTGACTTTTGATCGCGATGTAGCAAAGCTACTCGTAAATTTTCTTCCGACAGAAAGTCACTTGGAATTATTTTAGATCTTTTTTAAAACTTTGCAAAGTGACCTGTAAATAAAGATTTTTTAATACTTGTTTTACTAACGTGTTATTTAATATTCAGAGGGACCGTAGATGAAAGGAAGTAGATAAAATACACGAAATTAAAAGCAATTTGTAATTTTAACACACAAATTAATCTACCTGTACAAATTAGGTATTATATTATCATCATATACATACTTATATAACTTTTCATCTTATGTATAACAATGTGAACTTTACACTGGACCGTTTAGAAATTATAGCCTACATATTGATGATGATTTATTTTTCGCTTTTGACGCTGATATATTTTCTTTATTGCGACTCGGTTCCAGACAGAAACTGTACTCGCGCAACTCTCTGATAGACATTTTCCTCTTATAGATTAAACCGAGAAACAGGATTGCGCTAATTGACATGATTGTTTTTGCTTGGTTAGGGTGTAAAAAACGGCTTTCTCGATGAATGTATTTTACAAGCTGGTGAATGTTACATAAAAATAACAAAAATTGACATTTTCGACAAAGCAGTTGTGGCTGTCTTGATGTCAATGTCATTTTTTGAAGTGTATGTAGCACAGTGTGTCTGTGCAAATGATGTATTTTGTGAATTCTGATTACCTTGCAAGCGTAATCCTGGATCCCATGATATATTTTTCTTATACATATAAGTACACATTATAAAAGGGAAAGGAAAGGTAAAATTAAGGAATACAAAAAGCTGTTAGTTAGAGTTTCCGTTTCTTGTTCGTTATGTTAGTACATGAAAAGAAATTAGCGTGTTAATTTCTCTATCTACAGAATATCTTTACGATTCATTTTCTTCTAAACACAAATCCTTATAGAACTCACGACATATGTGGCGATATAACACATAAACTATATATTATACATACCGTAGTATTTATTTATATAGTTTTTCATCTGGTTTATTTTTCGTAGCTTTTCGAAAAAGTAGTCAGCCTTATTTGTTCATTCTAAATTATAGATTTTTTTTCAAAGATAAGAAATCACTTGTTTAAAAAAGTACACAATTCAACGTGTGGCTTGAAGTAGTGTGTTTTGTGTATGTGTGCTTTTGCTTTTTATTCTTAATTCTGTAAAATCTACGAAGCGTTTCAAAGTTCACACTCCACCACATTTCTGCTGGCAGCAGAGTGCCCGACCAGCTTCAGCCTGTAATCCGTATTCAGGACCAAGTCGGCTACACATCCTCGTATACCATTCCTGTAACGTCCTCCCGTGCTGAGAGACTCATCAGGAATGCCACCTACGAAGAGACCTTCCTGAGTTGCCCTTTGCCGCGGTATATCCACAAATTGATGGGTGATAGCTGGACCGTTGTCTACTACCAAAACGCCAGATCCACCGTTTCTGAAATTTCAAACAAAATATGTTTTATTATCCGAGAAAGAATATTTGGGATAGGTAACATAAAATATAACTGACCAAATGGTTTATTGCTTTTAAGGAGTCTTTTGCACTAATTTTTATGAAATAAAACTGGATAGTAAGTAACTTTGCAATTTAAAACAGCCTGTTGACTATTTTGAAATGTTTTTTCCAACAACAATTTTGCGGATTAATCTTCTACAATTGACATTTTTCCCGTCGATTACAATACTTTCCTTCTAGGGTACTAGTCGGAAAGTAAAAATTGCACGTTTGAAATTAAAATTAACAAGTGGCATACCTATACCGAAAACTAGGCCTCGGTCGATATGAAACCTGAGGGATTAGGGATATGAGGGATTCATCCGATTGAGATCAAACTCATACCAACGATGCTCTTGGCCAATGATGTTCTTAGGGATTTATTCTATTTTGAGCAAATTGATACCAGTTCATTTTTCAGTGACCCTAAATATGTCTACAAATTTGCAGATTAGTAGGATGAACGGTTTAGGCGCTATAAGCGTTTATAGAAGCAGTTTGACAGAATCCACAGCCTTCGTCGCTGTATTGCAAATTGTCAGATTTTGACAAACGTGAGTGCTACGTGGCTCTGGCTTCACAAAATTGAATGATTGCAAGTAGTTATACATTTCATTGTGCCAACGATGTTATGTAAAAATATAGTAAAAATAATATAATTTATGTAAAAATGTATAAAATACAATGTATTTTCTAAGGAAAATGTAATAGACATATATTTATAATATAGGAACTAGAAGACTTGGACTATAAAATACGTGTTTTGGACAGGATATGGACCAGCCTTTAACACCACATATGATATCTCTCCCCATTGTAAGGCCACTGAGATCAGTGGATATGCTATTAGATAGGCATTGATGACAAATGGCCTGTTCAAGCTTTCTACAGGCAAACACCCATGATATATGACACAGCACAGATGTTGTCGACGCCGACGGTCCGCTTTTGGGGACTTTAAATTCAGCAAAGTATTAGTTATAAACTGCACTTGAAACATATTCTACATTTTTCATAGATGTCGACGAGTTCACCCACAAACCAAATCTGTAAAAGAAATGTTTACTGAGTTGCGTCTTCACTGCCTAACTTATAGTGTGACGTATGCAACGCTGGCGCTGTCAATTAAAGTATTCTAAAAAAAAAAAAAACATGGCGCATAGCTACTGGAGTGGAAACCTTGGTAGAAGCCTTCTTTACCTACTTATCCCACAATAAATCTAATCACGATTCTGCTTCGTAAACACGCACATTAAAACCAGCTCTGACCTTTAACCCGCGAGCAACAAAAGCTGGCCGGATTGTGGGAGTGGGAGAAAGAAAAATACACAAAAGGAAGGATTTCGGAAGCAGCGTATTTATACGTAATCTAAACTTTTTTTACACGTAAGCCGGAGTCGAGCTGGAAAACAGAGGCTAGTATTAGCGTTCATATGAATTATGGAATCGGACAAAAGTTTGGTCGCTGGGGAATCGTCGAGGGGTGGGGTGGGGGGTTATAAACAATATTGCGCTCGCAATGTGCGTCGTCTGGATAGGAGTAGGAGGAGGAGTGGTACGGGAGGAGGAGAGGAAAAGAGAGGGGGTACAGAAAACTGAAAACTGCGCGCAAAATTTTTATTTCAGTCCGCGAACGACTTTCGCGTGAAAAAACGACGGAAAGGGTCGGTCATTCACGCTCGAAAAAAAGTTGTTTAGTTAAAATTCACCCCTCGTAGGGACCATGTCGCTCAGTCTTCCCTTACCGTGAATTTTTTTTTGGCTTTGTCGATTCGGCTTATCTTTGTTCTCCATTTTTATACGTTCTTTTGTGCTCGACAATTTTAAGGAGTGAACGACCGAATGACAAATTCAATGAGACAGACACAGTGGTGATGTTCCTGTTACTCGATGTAGACGATGAATGAATACTGTCAGTATTGACTGGTACTGATAATAGTGGTGGGCAAAACTGTTATTTTTAAATAACAGTTACAACTGTTACTGTTATTTAAAAATAACAGCTTAAAATAACAGGTTGTTGTTATATGTTATGTTCACGATACTACGCTATCGATAACTGCACAGAAGTTACTGTTATCCGGTATCGCTAACTGTGCACAAGTAACGGCAGGATGAAAATTCACTGCAAATACAGAAGAAAATGTATTTGCCTTAATTTTTATTTTATTTTAGGGCATATTTTCTTATTTATAGGGCAGATTATAAGCGCGTAAAAGAGTTTTTAGAGCATATTTTAGGTTGCCCCAAAAATGACACATCAAGAATACTTGATAGGTATACTGAAGCTTTTTATAAGGTTTATTCTTACGCAAGCAAAAACCGTACCGGTGTCGTATTTTTGTGACACACCTATATTTATTTCTTATTGAATACTATTTTGCGTCCATCTTAGAGTAATGATGTTTCCAGTAATTGCTTCTTGCGACAATTTCCCATCCGTTACTGTTGGAATCATTCATATCGCGCAGTTACATCAGTCAAAATTTGCTTTGAAAGTGAAAAATAACTATTTTGGCATTATTTTCACTACTTTGTGTTTGCGTTTTACTCCCGAACCATCGATCTTAAAGCAACGGGGTATTAAAAAATTGATTCTTGGGACAATTTTCCATCTGGTACCGACAGATCATCCATATCGCTCTATTAGATCGGTCACAATTTGATTTGAAAGTGAAAAATAGCTGTTTTAGCACTATTTTTGCTACTTTCGGTTTGCATGTTACTCGCAAACCGCCCATCCTAGAGCAACAAGATCTTCAAAAATGGGTTTCCCATTTTTACATTTACAATCATCCATATCGACAGTTTGCATGGAAAGTAAAAATGTCTATTTTGGCATTATTTTCACTACATTGCGCTTGTGTTGTACTAGCAAACCGTCCATCTTACAGCAACGACGTCAAAAAATGGATTCCTGTGACAATATACCATCCGGTATTGTCATCCATATCGCGTTATTAGGTCAGTCACAGTTTGCTTTGAAAGTAAACGTGAACCATCCATCTTACAGCAACGAGGTTTTCAAACATGGATTCCTGGATAAATTTCTCATCCGATACTTTTGGCATAATTATCCCACTGTTAGATGAGACACAGTTTGCTTCAAAAGTGCAAAATGTAGCAAGATTATACCTGGATAGTCAGAATGCAATCTGGAACGGTATTTTCATTGCGTGGCCAGCCAAATAAAGAAAAATCATAAAAAATAAGTTACGATCAGCAATAAAACGTATATCATATCTTGCAACTGATTTTAGATAAAATTTATTTAAAAAATCTCATGTTTTTCAGCAAACTATAGACAAATTCTTCGAAATATTTCCCAGCGAACACAATTAGTAACATAATTACTTCTACGACTCATTTGATCTGTGTAACCAACATTATGTTCTTGTGCTCACAGGCTGTTTGGAACAACCTGTGGAACATTTAAGGCCCCTGGTCAAGTTTTCCATATTCACTTGTAGAGCCAAATTAAAGCAATGTATTGGCTATTTTATTTCAATATGTTAACTTTCAAAGAAGATCTATGTGCCTTGATTTTTCTTTCGTCTACTCAATTTTTTTGTCTACTCGTTTTATTTAAAATATCTGGTGTGGCCCCCACCCAACTTTCCGACTATATTGACACACTGTATACACATTTATAAACTCTCTAAACGTATAAACTATAGAGAGTGAAACACCAAAAGCGACTGACCTATCCATACAAATAACTCTAATATACTGTCACGTATCCGTGTTATAATACTAGGTTTATTTCTCTACTTCTTGTTTATTTATTCTTCAACCGAGGGCAGGCAATAATATTCAAACAATAATGTGTGAGCTAACGCGGTATGATGACAGCAGTTCTCCATTACGTCACATACCAACTGAAATAAATCTCTATAGCGCCTAAACCGTTCATCCCATTGATCTGTAAATTTATATACATATTTAGAATCACTGCAGGATGAGATGTTGTCAGTTTGGTCAAAATCGGATGAATACCTAAGAAAACGTATGTGACATTTGCCACTTCCGGTTGTCAAATTGTCACCAAAAACAATCCAGTTCGTCCCCCGGTAATTCTAAATATGTATGCCAAATTTCAGCCCGATCCGTTGTTCCGTTTGGGCGCTATCGTGTTCACGGACATACGTACACCGTACATACATACACACATACACACATACATTTTCCAGAAATAATTGCAATAGATTCAGGGAACCCCAAAACGCGTATTTCCGCTAAAATGTCATTTTTTTTCTGTCGATTACAATACTTTCCTTCTAGGAGTCGGAAAGTAAAAAAGACACACTGCTTCAACTGAAATCTTATAAATTTAACTTTTTTCTTCCACACCTCGAGTATTTTCATGACCGGGCGTAACAGTTTTGTCAACACGAAGGAAGGTTTTCGTAACTAATACGCGCTATGATAATTATGATAAATATATCTTACAACTGCTTATACCGCAAGAAGAAAAAATAATTCAGTAGTCTAAGTTTGAAGCACCCTGTGAAGCAACTAGGGGTCTCTCACTTGATTGGATTTTACATTATAATGAAGCCCTGTCAATTCTAAATGCGCTGCTGTTTGATTTGTCGTGCTATGCACAAGCTAAATTTAAGTTTTAAGTGAAAGTTAACTGCACAAAGTTTAATTGAAACAATGTATCTTCGTCTAATTTAATTTGCTTTGACACTGACTTGGAAAAAACTTGACCAAGGTCTTAGTTGTTCCAACTTATATCATCAAAAACATATGTCGATCGCACATATGTCGATCGCACAGATCAAATAATCTGTAGAAGTAATAATTATTAAAACTATATTAACTTGGAAGCATTTCGAAAATTTTGTCTACAATTTGCAGAATCACCAAAATCATCCCCAAATCAGTATAGAAAGTATTGGTGACCACAATTTGTTAAACTTGGCGCTAGATAATATGTAATAGTGTTTTTATATTTAACGCCCAATTAATTGTCTATAAAGTAACAGCCTTGAAAGTTTTTAATGACCCACACTAGGCCGACAGCGATCTCTGTCCGGAAGTACTCAAAGCTGCTTTTCAGCATTGCGCGTGAGAAGTTTTCAAGCAATTGTAATTTAACCCCTACACCGTAAAGTTCCTAAGGGTGGGCTCTGACAAAACGGTAACTTCTTTTAACATAACAAAGACTTCTGAGAAATAACTGTCTTAATTAAGACTTAACGGGGGAACAGCGCCTTTGTATCTATTCACTGTAGATCAACACCAAAAGTCAACAGCAATGTACATCAAGTTATATGAGATGGTAAGTGTTGTTTCTATGCAGAAGTTGTTAGGTTTTTACAAAGAAAACGTATTGTACTGTATTTAGTAAATAACATCGTATTTTGCAAAAGAATATTGTTTTTATCACGAATCCATCAACTTAGTGGCCAAAAATAAAAAAAAGCAGTCATTTAGTGCGCATGAAAACTGCTGCCCTTACCAACTAAGGTTTAGATCAGGACCAACTAATAGACATCGATGGGTGTCCATTAGAATGAGTAAAAGTTGTAACTCAGAGTTAAATTGCTCGTTAGATTTTAGTGATGTTAGTAATCACTAACACCACTAAAATCCAATAACAAAACTGGGTTGGGAAGATAAAATTAACATTGACGTTGCGTAAATTGTGTATACATCTAAGAGGGGCATTGGGATACGCGTCTAACTTCACGGCTAGTTACGCCATTGTGCCGGCTGATTCTGTTAACAATGTAAGTGAACATTTCTGAGCTAATTAACGGTTTAGAACTCGGTTAAACATGACAGAAGTTCGATAAATGGATTTACTTAAAGTTAGAGTGCCCCCTGGCTAGAGAGATTCGAGAGTAAATGATTAAATTACTGTACATGCATTAGGTTTGCGAATTTGTGGTTTCTAAATTGGAGTATACTGTAAAAGGAAAATAAATATTTATTTTCCATAATGGCGAAGGCGCCGCGCCGGACCAGTATGGGTTCCATAAATCTGGCAAAAACCACGTTCAGAAATATGCAAAAGAAGACTTGGGTCTGCTGTATTGAATACAAAGAAGTAAATGCATCGGTGCAGAGATTTCGTGATAAATGGGAAATTGTCTTTAAATTGTACAATGTTAAATTCATTTGAACATACAGAAAATATATCAAGGTTACTGATTTCACTACTACTTCTACTTTATAATTGTTTCCTAATTCTTGCAAACTTTCTGAAACATTACATTTTGCAATATACCTCAATCATGGTTTAGATTCTATAGTTCAATATTTAATGAATGGATATTCGTGAAAGAAAATTAATTTTCTCCCCTTCAGACGAATATGATGTCGGGTGGAAATGAATCTTTTTGTTTGCCACACTTTCTATAATAACCAACAAATGTAAATCAACAAACTCTTCAAAATATCTCTTCTAGATCCAACACTATATGACAGATATCTTGTCATTTATAGTATTAAGTTAGTGATAAATTGGAATAAAATTTTAATTTTTAATCTATTATAATATTTTACTGATAATATGTCGGCAGAATATGTAACAAATTTGAGGCAAATTTGTTTGCTCTCCGTACTTATAGGCCGGAGCGATTTTCAACCGGGGTGATTTTCACCCCAGGGTGCCATGATACATCAGCAGGGGTGCCGCGAGAAAAATGTAAAAGTGTTAAAAACAGACGTCTGTGTTACTTACTCACGGTTCTACAGTCGCACGGATAATATTTGAATAGCTGTTTAATTTAATACCACAGTATGTATTTATTTTTATTCTTGACTATTTATTGAATTTTGAGGTGCCCATTTCGTAAGATGACCAGACGTCCCGATTTTGGTAAAACAGTTACGATTTTGGCAAAACAGTCCCGATTTTTGTCCGCCGACGTCTAAAAAATGTTCCACTTTCTGACAAAACGTTCACTCTATGGACATAGAAATTAGTTTTTGTTTTGATCATACAATTAACAAGGCAGTAAGAGTTTCAGTGTTGCGATCATCACGACGTTCTGCACGCAAATGTGAGGAGAATTCTTCATGATAATCTTCATTTCCATCTTTACAAGATGGCGATTGTGCAGGAACTTTCTGAACGTGATTTCAATTCTCGGAGGAACACGTGAGGTTCTTCTCGAAGTCGTTCCTGAGGACGCTTTTATTTTTTTTTTTAGTGATGAAGCCCATTTTCATTTGTGTGGATCCGTAAAAAAAAAACATGCGCTACTAGGCTGACACCAATCCTAGAGAACTGCATCAGAGGCACCTAAAGTCGCAGTGTGGTGTCAGCTGGAATTATTGGTCCCTGGTTCTTTGAAATGAACAACACAAAATTTTATAGTCCCGCCTCTCCAGCGAGACCACTAATGCTCCACTACGACATCAACCGACTGAATGGAGCATATCAGCATTAAAAAAAAGAAAGTTATGCTGCCGTACCCTGTACAACGTTGACAGGTTTAAGGTTGTTCTTATGGTTTCTGACGACACACGAATTATGGAACAACCGTTTTGTGTTAAGATATTCGACTAGAAATTTTATGAAGTACATTACATCATGTAGTTTATTCGTTACTTTGTACACACTCTGTATTATCCTTCAGCATACCCCACAAACTAACGTCAAGCTAACTTGAGGCAAATGTAATTGCAACAACGCTATATTCCATTATTCATGGTCTCGCCCTGAAGAAAATTCCAACACAATTTCGGTCCCCACTACCATCGATCTCAATCCCAAAGTTTGGCGTTCTTAACGTTCCCTGGCAGGCGGTTGAGAACGAAGAACTCCCAACGCCCTGGTACTACTTTGCTATATCGCCCTACAGGGAGATGCTTAAACGATTGAAAAGGGCAACTCAATCCCCCACCAGAAAATAAGATTACTTTTAATTAGATTGCCTTCGCCTGCAGCAACCACACCACCGATATGCATTTTGCGATGCGGAAGACAAACCTACTTTTTTAAACGCAAAAGATAGCGGATTACAAATTACTTATGGGATGAAAATTTAAGGGGTGAACATTTAGGTTTTAGGTGATAAAAATTCAGGGATGAAAATTTGGGGAATGAAAATTTGAGGGACAAAATTTAAGGGATGAAACTTTAGGGGATGCAAATAAGATGATGCAAATATTCGGACGTTATGAAAAATTGATAATTTATTTATTAAATGCTTCGTGCAGTGTGTATATTTTCACCCCTTGCTATCGGCTACCCCCGGCCCAAAACAAAGCATAAAAACTCCCGCACGTCCTGCCCTAACCCCAAACAATATCCAATTAACGCCCCTGCGGCAGCATCCTGGTATGCAATTCACGCTTCTCGCTCATAAATCCCTTTGAAGGGCTTGTTTTCCCACCCCAAGACCATCCACTGGTCTCCGTACTATTTGCACCGTCGCGTCGCGTCGGACGGCGCTGCGGTAAGGGCCAAGCACAAGCTTAAATGCAAATAGGGACAGCCAAACACACCGCCATGTATCTGATCGATATTCGACCGAACACTAATTTGTGTGGTTATTCTGCAGTACGAGCAAAATGAGGGGTGCTGAGTACAGACAAAGGATTTGTTCAATAACCGTCTTCCATTGGCTTAAGCAATATTTATTGGGGTGCCGAAATATTCAGCTTTGATCGGCCAATTAGTGGAGATTGGGCGAACTAACGTGGTTTGCTGGTATTACCATTTTAAAGCATATATTAACCAAGGTAACTTTACGAAAATGTTTAATACTAACACATAAAGTAAAAAAAATGGTTTATAGGTATTTGATTTTAAAAATGAGAGATGGTTTTATTTTCTTATTAAACAAAAGTAAACGTTCTACACATTTACTCACATACATACGTATATAACCCAATAAAAATGATAATTAGTAATATGTAATAAAAGTAAGAAATAAGTTTAGCGCAATTTTTCTATTATGAAAAATATGAAAATAAACAGTATATTCAACAACAAAAGAACATACATACTTTAACAAAAATAAAAAACATTTTTAATATTGTCTTTAACTTTATCAACAGAAAGTGTTGAATGCAACACGATACGGGATTCTTGTTTATAAAAACAATTAAATGTTGCTCAAATTGTCTAAATCTAATTTAGACAGATTTATTATATCTTACCTTACTGCTCGAACTCTGTGCCACAGATTATCATGCACAGTGGAGCTGTTATGTACCACAACAATTTCCTCAGCTCGCACTGTATACCGCAAGACCAACGCTCCCCTCTCCAAACCCAACGACAGGAAGTCTCCAGAACCAGAATCCATCCACAGGATCAGCCCATCCGTCACTGAGACCTTAAATCTCACATTGATGTCCAAAGGATTCGACACCAGAGTCGACAAAGTGGCAGGATCATTAAAATGTAAGTAGCTGTCGGTGCCACTGAAACCAGGAGGTCCCCTACTGCACAACTGATCCCTATAACCAGGCTTACACCTGCAGGTAAAATAATCCATCTCTGGAATGCACTCCCCGTCTTCTCCGCATGGCCTGGCGACGCATGGATGTGGACAATTATCAACATTCGCACCTCCTAATGCTTCCGCTAAGATGGCAACGGATTTTCCATTGATGGACACCTTTTGGACGCAACCTATGAAGTTTGAATGAACCCTGACCAAAGGTGATACATTGCCGAAGTTTGGAACGCCACCCAAATATAAATTCTGAGGCAGTGATAGTTGGGTGAAGGCTCCAGGCGATAAGACCTCCACGGGTATTTGATTGTCTACTTCCAGTATTGCCAATCGTCCAGTCCTGGATATCCTGATTTCATGCCATTCCCCCAAGTTAACCTTATGCTGACTCACGGCGATTCCAATTCCGGTTCCCAAGTCATAAGCGAACTCAATATGGCCGTTATTTAGGTATAAGCACATGAAATCGCCGATACCGTCACCTCTGTGACCATTGTAGATGATCAGGCCATCCTCTGATGTTGGTTTTAAGGTTATCTCTAGGTCGAGCCATGTTAAAGCGTCATCAGCGAGGCCTTTGTATCTTAGATGACTGGAACCGTTGAAGGACGGTACTTCTAGATCGACCCTGATCTCGCAGAGGTCACCGGAAAAGCCTAACGGGCACAAGCAAACGGCTGAATCTTCGCTTGTAAGACATTTGCCTCCGTGTTGACAGGGGACTCTACTGCAGCGATCAGCTGTGCATTCTTCTGCAATAAACAAAGAAAGCAGTTATTAGAGTATCTGATATGATTCTGATTAAAAAACAAAGTTGAACATTGGTCAAATAACAGTCAAATACGAGAATATTCCATTGGTGGTGCTGCTGGTTCAGTTATTAAAACATTCCTGGATACAAAAGCGTATTTGTGACAGATGGACAAAGAAAATAACGCGACCGCAGTGAATAATAGAGACGATATTGCCGGCAAGCATTTTGTTTCTGTTTGGTCCGTTCGCAGAGGGATGTATAGAATAACGCGTTGTTTGGTTGGTAGCGCTGATTAACGCGTTAATCCGGACGAACAAATCACCCTTGTCAATGACGAAATGAATTATTCGAACGGTCGGCGAGCAATGGAACAAAATGAACGTTTGTTTCCTGCGTTGAACATGCGATCGAGGGTAGGGTTGCCAGAACCCTTCAACGCAAAAAAAAATTAATCGACGGAAAAAAATTTGGATTTTAACGAAAATACACGTTATTAAATCTCGCCTGTGTTTGTATGTTTTTGAATAGCGACAAAATGGTGCAACGGATCGGGCTGAAATTTGGTGCACACATTTAGAATTACCAGAAGATGAACGTGATTGACTGAAATGGTGACAATCTGAAATGTGGAGGAAGTAAATATGACAGGCAATTTTCCAATTTTGATGTCATCAGCTGAATATCCTCGTCCCACCGCCTTTCGGAAGAGGCGAAAAGCCGTGGGTTCCGGCAACCAGTTGAATACCTCTGGTTGTCGTTATGAAAACAGTGTGGTAGTATGGGTAAGCGCAAAGGAGCAAAGGAGCAAAGGAGCAAAGGACCAAAAGTTCGGATAAACCGCACCCAAAACTACTACAAGGATTTGGTCAAACTCATACACTTCATTGTCTAGTGACTTTAAATATAAGGGTGCATGGACATACGCTGAGCCACTGACATTAGGCTGGGATACAGAGTGGTTGTGAAAACTTCGCTGGGATATTTTATTTCAGTATTAGTTAGTTTTAATCAATCACAAAAACTACTAACATTGGAACTATAAATTCTTTAGGCGGAAAGAATCAAAAGAACGAGTAAAAAAAGAACACGACTAAAGCAGAAAGGGGTTTCTTCACTTAAGTGTTATGCTGGCAACACTAACTATTGTGGAGGAATATCAGCATTGCATCGTGGTTGCGACTGCGAACGTATTTGCCGCATATGTTTATCCGGTACGAGCCACCATCGACCGCTGCTGGCCCTGCGTTGTGTTCATTAAATTGTAATTCATTAAACTATAATGCTGTTCACGGTAAATCATAGTGCGCCACAGTGTAAACTGAATAAATAGCGCGTTTATATTGAAAGTTTAATTAGTATTTTGTGGGGTCGGGCTGAAATATAATAATAACGAATACTGTTTGTTGTATTTTTTAGCGTTTTAGCGAACCTGAGGTGGAAAAAAGTAACATTAAAATTAAAGCTAAAATTAACTTTACGAATAAACCTGAACGATATGACCTCATGTTTATATCATGATGAACATTTTATATATAGCCGCAGGTAGAATTTTCATAAATAAATAAACACAAAAATAACCAGGATTTGCAATATCTGTATTATATAAGTATTGTAATGCATACACATAGAGAGATTTTAAAAAATATATTTTATTACAGTATAACCAGGAGTTGTGACATTTGCATGTTTTCGATTTGTTAGCCAAAGAAGTTTTGTAAATCACTGTAATAGCTTTTGTTAATTTTGGTGATTCTTTCTGCAAATTACAGACAAATTCTTCGAAATTCTGCCTAGCTAATACAAGCTTAAAAATAATTATTTTCACAGCGCATTTAATAAGTGTTGCCAACGTGATGTTTTTGTGGTGTAAGTTTGGAATACCCGTGGAAGAAGTAAGAACCTCGATCAAGTTTTTGCCTATATAGTTTTAAAGCCAAATTAATTGACAATATAATGTTCGTTGATTAAACAATTTTTACTCTTACTACTGTACATACCACAACACGTGTTAATTCTGACAATCTACTTTACAGTGTCACAATTGGTCAAAAAATGTTTGATTAAAGTTAAATTTACAAGCTTTCAGATCAAACACTGTATTCTCTTTAAAAATATACAGATAAAAACGAAACCAATTTTAACAAATAAGTTAATGCATAAGTTTCTTAGACGGCAGCAACGCCATTTTTGCATTCTATTAAATAATCCCATATGAATAGGACAATTTAGTAGATCTTTATCATCTTCTTCTTTTATCGACTTCAGTCGTATTTTGCTCTCTTTTGCCCTCTTGGAAGAGGGACAAAAGTTCAAGTTCTTTAAGCAAAAAAACAGAACGATCAATAAAACTAAATATTATGTAAAATATTAACTTTTGTTAATATTATGTTAAATTAATTTTGTGGACAGAAGAAAAATAAATAAACATTGTTAAATATGTTAAATAGACATTGTATAAATATGCTAAATTTTATAATAACCCTTTTCGAAGTGAATAAATAATCTCGTAAGAAAATACTTTACTAGAAATTTATTCAAGATCTACATACATGCATAAACTTTGCGGTGTTGCCATATCTAACTATGCATATTGCTAATGACCACTAGTTAGGAGGTTACTAGTACCATTTTAAAGTTGTATCTATGCATTTTGTGAGTGGGCAAAAACTTGATCAAGGTCCTTAATTGTTCCACAATGGTTATAAAAATCATAATCAGCAACCCACAAAACGCCTATCATCATCAATTTATCTCATACTTCAACTACATCCAATTTTATTATTGAATTACCGAACACACAACTGACAGCTTATAGTTTGCCTGTGACAACGACTCGAAAAACAATCGACGGACGGTTCTAATTGTTCGCCGGATCGAAGCAATTAGTGTCAGTTGCAAACGGGGTGGAATGAGGGGATCGTTTGAACCCGATGACAAACATCAAGTTAACATCGTCTCCGTTCGCGTCCGTACAGTCAATTAGTCCGTTTGACGGGCCCTGCATAACGAAGTCGCAGTGGCACCGGTAACGACCAATAAGTAACTTCCCCACGGTCCATTACCTCAAATGTCAGCACTATTTCAATTTGACGTAGAACATTCACGTACATACAATGATCAGGAGACTATCGACAAAACCTGTTTTATGCAGATTAGTACACGAAATATTTGTGGAGTTTTGCCATGTCTACACGTTTCTATGTCTATACTCGGCCAAGGCCAGGTAATTTGCAGGTATGCGTCACAAAACGCCCGGAACTGCAGCCGTATTTTCTACAATTATGGAACTTACAGGGAAACCAACTTAAAGTTAACCTGAGACCTGCGCGAAGAACGGCATTCGGCGAGAGTGAGATGCATATACGAAGCGCGCGTGAACCTATCGCGTGGACGTAAATAAATATTCAAATGCTGCCGCGTAGATGAACGTTCTTACTGCGCACGCTTATCATCGTTGCCTCCATCCAAATATGGTGGAGGAGACCACTTGTCCTGTGCGCATCCTGGGGGCTTATGTTCGAACGCGTGGATTTAAATTCTAATGCGGATCTTGTCAGATTCGCATGCGATTGCTTTGTCGGCATGCTCGAGATCCGCACAGCAAAATGATTTGGGTTTTGGAGGTTGGCTGCAATGAGTAATCGGTCGGCGTTTGAAACGCGGAGATCTGAGTAATTTTTGTGGAGATAACTTTTGATGTTTACAAATTTTAGGTACTGTTTATGTTGGTTGGGCTGTACTTAACTCTAAATTCTGATAGTTTTTCGTTAAATATTAATCAAATCATGTTCCAATCATCAATGTTCCAAAACGTTTCCATTTTTTTTATAATTTTGATAAAGCTACTTCTTCTACTTCTATTGAGTGAATGTATACAAAACTGTCGTTTAGATTTGACCTGTGATCGGTGACACCACTTTTTTCGGTTAACACCATATCACTGCTCATTTGTTCGCATTGATATGGTGTTAAATTAAATCTACATTTAAATATTACCCCACCTTGCGAGCAGAACTGCAAATTATACGCGGGGAGCGCGGTTAGGCTCTCTACTAGGAGCGAATCTCCAATATGGCCACGCAGTTAAGCACCTTATTTAATTATTAATAGTTTATCCGACCCTGGCTGTGTTAGATTGACAAGGAATGACTCGAGTTGCGTTGCAAATTGCATTTGACAAACCCAAATTACTAGATATCCATCGAAAATCCAATATACGGGAATCAGCGAATCCTTATCGGATAAGGTCGGCTTTCGCCTTTTTCTCGGCAAATCTCAAAATACGCGTCTCCGACTGTTCGCTATTTATATTCGACGCGGGCATCAATCTCTGTTGTTGGGATAAGGCTTGTCGTTTCTAGATAAGCCGCTAGATGTCGCCCACATTATCCCTGGTGGGCGGTGCGTGTACTGCGTGAAGTCGCAGCCGTTACTGTGCCGTTACCCGTTACGGCCGTTACCGACCGCAATAACTCGCAGGAATCAGTCAATCGCGACGTTTCGTCTCGTAGCCATCGAATCCATCGGAAATTTTATGCAACATTCATGAATTCGCAATCAAAGAGAGCGTATCCTCGAGATGGGGCGCACAAAAATAAAACTGAAGATCTGAAACTGAAGATATAAACCATTTTTTCTTATACTATTAGACGGTAGACATTTTTCAGTCTAAAGAAGAAAATAGTTTCAGTATATGACCACTAAGAAAAATATGGTTGGCCTCACCCACCTTTCTGACTACCTAGTTGTCTCTGCAATACTTCAATGCGGTGTGATAATTATGAAAAAAAAAAGACATCTAAGAACTTCTTACAACGCAAGAAGAAATATACACTGTTGATTTATAAACGCTAAACGTATAGAGGACGAAACATCAATTAAACCAATGACGTAAGATAATAATAACTGTATTGTGATTATAACATTACGTATGTATATGTGTTTTGTCCTGCGAGTTTCTTTATTATTCAACTTGTTTATTTATTCTTCAATCGCGAGCCGACGATACTGAGCGTCAGCTCATGACGCCACTTCTCCATTACGTCACAAACCGATGGGTACAAATCCTTATAGCACCTAAACCGCTCATCCCACTGATCTGTAAATTTGTATACATACATATTTAAAATGACTGTAGGATAAGGTGGTGTCAGTTTGGTCAAAATCGGATTAAGCCCTAAGAAAACGCATGTAAAATTTGCCACTTCCGCTTGTCAGAGTGTCGCCAAAAACAATCCAGTTTGTCCCCCGGTAATGCTAAATATGTATATCAAATTTCAGCCCGATCCGTTGTTCCGTTTGGGTGCAATCGTGTTCACGGACATACATACACACATACAGTTTCCAGAAATCATTGCAAGGGATTCATGGGACTTTAAAGGAGTTAAGGTTTAAGTTAAAACACTATGTCTTCTTCGATAATTAATATATCGAAATTAATCAAACAACATTGAAAATGAATTAGGTTTTAAAACTGAGTAAGTGAAAGCTTGACCATGTTTGACTGTACAACTTCCATAATTCGATTGACAAGTTGATAGATGAATTCTGCCAGACGTTAAATTGAAAATTTTGTATTGCGTCTATTTTCTTGTTTGTGTACTCCGGAGTTAGCGCATTAGTCAATGTCGAACTTGCTTTAAGCTACCTAACATAATGACACGTAACATCTATTATAAGTTTATAGTATCAAAACATTAACTAAAACCAGTTTGAAATATTCAAGTTATATTATTAGCAAAATGCACCCTTTGTAGAATGATAGGAAACTCATAAGGCACAGTCATAACGAAATGATGACGTGCCATAGTCGTATTTTTCAATTTTGTTCTGCTATTTCCCACTTACTTTCTAGAAGTTTGAAACATACGACAGCTTGAGAACTCTTACTTTAGTATTTATTTTTGGAAAATACTAATGTTACAGGAAGCAAAATAAGCAACATTCTTGTAGATTTTCATGGAATATGAGCTGCTTAGCACAAACAGGTTCATACAAAATGTTAAGTAGCCGCACCCTGGTTAATAGTAAGCATGAAACACAGGACTACGACATTCATTAAAAAAGAATTACATACAGAACATGCTAATTCATAAAAAATAAATATTTTCCTTGTACTATCAATAATTAGACCTCGATAACATTTCCATAGCATAACAAACCCCCAGGGACGGCAACATTACAAATTTTATTACGTTTTAATAGCCGTGGCATGTCAATGCGGTGGTGCGTGACTCCATTTGGCGTAGCTATTTATACACCTATTCCGCACTGTCAAGGGTACGGAAATTTGCCTACGAAATTTACATAATTACCGTTTTTTTTCGCATTCCTCATGGCGCGACTCGGAAATAAATTTCCATTTAATATACTGCGTCGAGGTCTAAGTCCGTAACTGACGTAAGGGTGTATCAAGGGGCTGTCAAACAATAGGGGTGGTCTCAAATCATCCCTCAAACAAAGCGGACTCAGTCAGACCGCGGTTTTAATTAAACACTGCGTGAGCAAGAAGACTTACGAAGAGGGTCCTAAGTACGAAAAAAAAGCGTGCAGAGTGGAGAGACATTGTATTTGAATCCGTCGACAATAGGGGATGCCTCGATACGAACTGGATTATCACCCGGCATTTCGACAATGGATATTAATGAGTTTTTAATCCAGGATTCTTAAAGGGGAAGTATGAGCTAGCTCTGCCTAGATTTCCTCAGAAGGGGTGGAAGTAGGCAAGGGAGGCAAAGGAAGCAAAAGAGACAGAAGAGGCAAGAGAGACAAGGAAAAAAGTAAAGAACTTCAAGTAAATGTTACTTACCGATTCCAAAGCCCTTGGACGCCTCTCCCGCGGGCTCTAGAGCGAACTTGTACAGGTGGTCGTTGACCTCTAAGTGTCTGATGCAGCCCTTGAGGCCGCCGGAAATGGGCAGTTTTTCGGACAGGCCGGTGGTGTTGCCGGAACCGCCTATAAACACGGGCTCTCTGAACGTGATCCTCGAGAACAGTCCTTTGGATCGTCCCTGGACGTGTTTGCCGCCGTTTAATTGGAGCCAGGCGTCCCACCGGTGCCTGTACAAGGTAATGTGGTTCCACTGGTTCAATAGAACCGTCTCCTCCGATCGCACGATGCCCACGCCAGAACCGCAGTCAAACCTGCAAGAAATTTGAATTTGTTATGTTAAGCGGTGTGACAAATTAAATTGAAATTATTATTTCAAAAATAGACAGAATTACGAAAGAAATCGGATTTTTTTACATTCCGACTAAATCTAGAAGGAAAATATTGTAATCGACGGAAAAAAATTCAAGATTTTCGCGGAAATACGCGTTTTAAGGTCCCGTGAATCCATTGCAATGATTTCTGGAAAATGTATGTATGTATGTATGTATGTATGTATGTATGTATGTATGTATGTATGTATGTATGTATGTATGTATGTATGTATGTATGTATGTATGTATGTATGTATGTATGTATGTATGTATGTATGTATGTATGTGTGTAGAGATGATTTCAACTAAGAACGTCACGTCACGTGGCTTCCTACCAAGTTGCGCTGTAGACCACTTTCCATCCAGCAGCGTAGATAGTTTGGTAGTAGACCGCAGCGCAGGGATAGCGCCCAAAGGGAAAAGCGGATCGGCCTGAAATTTTGGTGACAATCTGACAACCGGAAGTGGCAAAAGTAACATGCATTTTCTTTGGGATTCATCCGATTTTGACCTAACTGACACCATCACATCCTGCAGTGATTTTAAATACATATGTATATAAATTTACAGATCAACGGGACCAGCGGTTTGGCGATATCGGGATTTATATCAGTTGGTATGTGACTTAATGGAGAACTGACGTTATCATACCGCGTTAGCTCACACGTTATTGTTTGCCCGCGATTGAAGAATAAATAAACCAGACGTAGAGAAATAAACCTCGTAGGAAAACACGGATACGTGACAGTATATTAGAGTTATTTGTATCGAGGGGTCAGTCAGTCGTATTGTTATAATCCGGATATAGTATTATTATTATCTTACGGACATTCGTTTTTGGTTGTTTACCCTTTATAACCTATACGTGTAGAGAATTTATAAATGTGTAAACAGTGTGTCAATGTGGTCGGAAAGTTGGGTGGGGGCCATACCAGATATTTAGCATAGAAACAGCCCAAGAACTCTTAGTACAAAGTTAGAACAAACTTAGTACAAACTTATTACAAACTTAGTACAAACTTGCTACAAACTTGGTACAAGCTTGGTACAAACTTAGTCAGGACCGTATTAATCCATATAGAGGCCCCTAGGCAATGCTAGCCTCGGGGCCTCTGTCTTCTTAGGTATGTATGTAGGTAGGTCGCGGGCCCCTAGGCTGTGGGCCCCTAGGAGACTGTGGGCCCCTAGACAGTTGCCTACATTGCCTTATGGATAATACGGACCTGAACTTAGTGTACAAACATAGCACAAACTTAGTACAAACTTAGTACAAATTTAGTACAAAGAGACAAAAGAAGCAAGCAATAATTACTATCCCTCGAAAATTTGTCAATAATAATTATCTTGCTTTTAACCAAAACTGGAAGTTATCGGAAGTTATTGGTTGTTGAATATTGTGAATGTTATGAATTTTTGATTTGAATATATTAAAACTAATGGATTGATGGCAATTATCTGCGGTATTCTGTTATGGTGAAATATTAAATATTACACTTACTACAAATAATCAATATATACTACATACACTATGAAATATGACATGAGTATCAATAATTCATTTTAATACATAAATAATGTTTCTATATAAACCGTCCAATTAGATTTAGTGGTTCGTGACGTATTCACTAATCTGGCATGTTATTATTTAACCATTAACTATAATTCAAATTTAACTATCGTATTTATTCTAATTACGATGTAATTAAAGCAAATTGACGCTATTAATTATCGTGCATTGCACAAAATATAATAGTTTTGGTCGCGGATTGCAGCATTAAAACGACATTATTATTGGTGGATAGTGTGCTATTACCATATATCATCGATAAGCATTTATGAGTATCATGCAGAAGAAGAGGAAATGTTGAATCAAATGACAAAACGTCAATATTTTTATATTCCACATTTCCTTAACCTTAGGTAGTCCAATATTGGTATTGTTTGCTACTTATTTTAGGTCACAAAACAGAGTTTTTGTTCAAATACAAACCCACTGTAGAAATATTGTAATAAAATATCCCTGTAGTATGGAATGTTTTTGAGTAAATAACGAACAAAAAAATGCATCTGTAATTAAAGTCCCTTGTCAAAGGTGATCTAATGTGAGCCTACCTATTTGACTTGAAACAGGGCATTCCCTTATAATTAATGACATCGAACACGGAAGCAATAATTGCTTATCGATTGCGACCCCGTTTAAGCGCAGTTCGTGACTTTTCTTTGGACTTTGTGATCGACCACAACAAGAATACCAAATAATTGTAGTGTCATAAGGAATAATAGACGGTAGAGTGTCACTAACTTCTCAAAATCTTTAATTACAAAACATTTAATACAGCAACAACCCTTCTGTCATAAGACTCATAAGTATAAATAGTGAAAGAGATATTTTTTGTCTTGTGTATCTTTCTTAGTGTACGATAAATGGCACACGGTTTGCTGGAGAGAAAACTTTGAGATTAAAGTAGGAAAGGCGGCGATTATCAACACTTGTCTCAAAGCAATCTCCAGCGCTCTTTCGTCAGGACGGTCGGCGCGGCGTCGCGTCGTCGCCGGGACAAAAGCGACAACGGCGAATACTCTAAAAGAAAGCTAAATTGGCTGGATAAAAATATTTTTAACAAGCTGGTAGTTTTGTTCGGAGGTGTTTCTAAACGGCGACTTGGCTTATTATTTTATTTTAAGTTTGAAGTTGAAGAAGTTTTGTGTTATATTTGCTGGCTATATAATTAGAGTAGTTTCAAATTAAGAAGAGCACATTTGTATATGCAACCAATCATACCCAGTGTATGGTTTATAAATTGCCTGTGTATATTTGGTTGCATATACAAATGTGCTCTTCTTAGTTTGAAACATCTATACCTTTTCTGTGGTTTATTTGCAAGCAGGTTTTAGTAAAATTG
The DNA here is from genome assembly GCA_963971325.1 of Aphodius granarius. NCBI lineage: Eukaryota > Metazoa > Arthropoda > Insecta > Coleoptera > Scarabaeidae > Aphodius > Aphodius granarius. Next base: position 12,159,101 of record OZ020222.1, on the reverse strand, counting down.
CTGAATTAGGTTGTTTCTCGGCAAGTTAGTAGCTTTTAGAACCAAATAGCAGTTAAATATAGAAATGAATATAAAAAAATAGAAAAGACTAAACAGTCAATGGGAAACTAATAGGAAGAAATAGAAAATAGCAATCATATTTTCTTTTGTTACATTGACAAAAAATATAATATTAATAACATACTTATTTTTTATTTAAGAAATACTTTTTTTAAGACTGAGTAAGTCCGTGTCCAATGTTCTTAAGTTATTGTTTCATCCACCGAAACGTAACGTAAAATTAATTGTAGGAATAATTATTTTCAAAATCTCCAATAATTGACCTATAATTTGCTGAAAGATTCATCAAAATCAGCCAAAAATTAAAAATGTTATCGGTGATCAAACATTGTCAAATTGTTAGCTAATGCGTTTTCTTTTTTTTGCGTTTAGTAGATCCTAGATTTAGTAGAAGCATTACTAATGCGTGATCTATGAATCACAATCCGAAATAATAAACGTAAAGAACGTTTTCTCCCGGCAAAAATTCAATTTTGGCGGACGCGGCGACCGAAAGAAAAACAGTCATTAATTCGGATTAAAACAATCGTCGATCACTGTCGATGGCCATCAAAGGAGCCGCCGTCCGCCGATTATTAATCACCCATTATTTCGGGGGCGGACGCGTCCGTGGCGTCAGTGCGTCCATCGTACCTCTACCGTCGCCTTCGCCCAATTTTCGCGAAACGGGAAATAAAATTGCCTCAACTAAGTTGGCCGTTTTAATTACGTTGGCCATCGATTGGAGGTCGGTGGCGGTGCGCAAATTTTACTCCTCCCAGGACCGTCGAACGTTCTCGATGTCCCACCCCGCCTCCATTCCCCGAAGGGATGCTTTATTGGTTACCGATAAGAAGTTTGTTGGTTGCGAGATGCGGATAGCAGTCTCTGATATTATGTGTGTTGTATAATGGCTATTATAGTTAGACAGGCCAATGGTGATACTAAAGTTTGAGGGAAGTATTTTGAAATGTGTTGATTTTTAAACGACAAGTCAGAAAATTAGTCTTAAAAACTTAAATGTGCAAGGTTACACTGCACATTTAAGTTTTACTTAAGCCTTGTAAATTTAATTTGTGCATAGCGCAATAAAACAAACAGTGCTTTTCGAAATAATATGGCTTTATTGTAATGTAAAAGTCAACCAAGTGATAGAAGCACAATTGCCCTACAGGATGTTTAAAACTTAAACAACTAACGTATTTTTTTCGTCTTGTGGTATAATACGTAAGATATACGTCTTTATAATTACCACGCGCGTGTTAATTCTGACAATCTTATTTACAACGTGTTGGAAAAGTCATTAAAGTACAATATTAAAAAGTCAAATAAAATATTTCCATAATGGTCCTTTTGAAAATGCTAAATGCTGATTTAGCACGTTCTAAAGGTTCGCATTCCAATTTTGTAAAAGGTCAAACACGTAAATACTTCCCTAAATACGAGAGTGTGTTCTCTCACTTGAAGAAAATTTCCTTCTGATTGCAGTTTGATTCGCAATCTACTCCTATTGAAACCTTTATTAGTTCCGTGAGTGGAAAAATGAATTTTTCAGTTTTGCCGGTAGCTGGTATGTACATACGCGAACTATGTATAAACGGTCTAGTACATGGAAGAGAAATAGTGCGCACGCAATAACTACCGACTTAATTAAATTCTAGCTTTGTTTATGCTAACAAGCAGACCTGCTTTGATATTAAATTGCAGTTTATACAAGCCACGTTGTTCCGTTTTGCCCGGTAATTTGCATTCGAGTTACTATAACGAGTCCTGCAACCACACATAATTCCGACAGAATCCAACAAACCAAACGGAATTTTTAATATTTCAAACGCGGCAATTCAAACTCTCAATTGAAGTATGCAAATTAATTAAGAAAATGTTGATCTGAGATTTACATAATTGAGAGCCACTAGCTTCTCAACTTTTTTTCCCTAGTAAACTTCCTGCTTCCTTCGCTTCACGAACCAGTGTAAGCTTTAAAACTTTTAGTATTTGCACGCGAATTTCTCCGTTTCAAAGGCAGGTACTGCAGGGTTGAGACGATATCGATCCCTCTGGTTCACTTACCTGTAGAAAGCATACCTGAACAAGCGAATAGCGCTGCCTGTTTAAGTGAACGGCGTGTCTCGGTACCGTAAAATGCGCCTGAAATGTTTGTAACCTTGTCGTATTGAGTAACTACTTTCTTAAATAAACAACTTCGTAATTTCTCTTAATGCTAATCACATAAAATCTTTACATAAAATTTATGAACGACAACTTTATTAATAGTAATTCAAATCAATATTTATGCTAAATTGTCATTACTTTTCAGATGTTGCAATGGCTGTTCAGCCGAAATCGTTAATGTTAACAAAATATGAAAGTGGCAGCTTTAATATTAACCGAGATATTCAACATTAAACTTCACACCGAACGTAACGAAAATTATAAAAAAATCAAAATAACTTAAAAATGGTGATATTTGGGTATAGGAGACTCTGATAAAAATCGATTCATTTTTATAAGAAGAATTCAAATTTGATATAAAAAATATACTACTCCATTTAAAATGACAAAGTTGATGTTGATTTCTGGTGAAAGTTCAGATGAAATATAATACTGCTACAAAGTTCTACTTCTAATAGACTAGGTCCGTGAGACAACCTGTTTATTACACGTGTCTTCGTAGGGATTAATCCGATTTTGATCAAACTGATACCAGCTCATCCTCCAGTGACTTTAAATATGTATTCTAATTAATCTAATTTACAGATCAAGGGCATGAACGGTTTAGGCACTGGAAGCGCTTATAGAAGCAATTTGACAGAATCCACAGCCTTGTATTTTATACCCAGAAAGTATTTAATTTCCTAAAACTAGTAACAATCAAACAGCAGGCATTTATAATAATAAACTTGTCTTAAGTCGGGAATGCTGTATTTTAATCAATTATATCTATTATATCAAACTGTGCTTACTTTAACAATAACCCAAAATAGATCACTAACCGCCAGGATAATGAAACAATCGAAACATTACCCGCACAGACCATAATTTGATCACCCTAACTGACCACCCAGAGTGGTTTAATCTGTCCCATTATAACACATTACCCCGTGTCATATTATAAACCATCCATTAACTCTCGGACGATTGGGCATATTCGACAGAGCGTCGACAGTGCTGCCGCCTACCGGTAGTCGTCCGCATCGTCCACCAACCATCGGCAATAAATTATCTTAGTGGGCAAGTAAATACACCCTATTATTAGCCTCATTTGCATTTTAACCGATGTTAAGTGGTTTGGTTAACGTGTAGATTAATCCTACCGCCGGCGCTGTGCTGTCATCAAATGTTCGTTTTAGCTATAGCAGTTACAAGGGACGAGGTTATATTTTCGGTACAATTTTCAATTCGCCGAATTCGATTTTCAATTGGATAATCGGGTGGGGATTGGTTTGTAGGTGTATTGCAAGCGTGTTTTGTCGTGCTGCTCGTTGAACTCGACTAGCCGAGGAGTAAAATTGATTTCATTTCGGTCGTTGTCCGCTTTTGTCCCCGTTTTGCGGCTTGTATTTTATGACGTTTTTTTATTTTGTATTGATCTGCGGAAGTTAACTGAACATACAATATAAAATTGTATTTCAAATAGAATTTTGGATTGATTGATTTTTAAGTAATTTTTATACAGATCTGTTTAGCTGAAGTATTTTCAAGATTGTCGCCACTTTCGGGTACCGGAAGAAGATTATCCATACAACAATATATTGACTTTGATCAGGATTATTGATGCCTGGTGCTTTTCGTTTTCGAGTTATTTTAATTTTAAAGGTTTTCTAACAATTATTACTTTGGCCCTTAAAACCATTTTTTAGCCACCGTTCACGCTTAAAAATTCATAAAATTACGTCTCAGATACTACCAAATGGAACGTTTATAGTTTTATTGATCTACCTTATAACGGTGTTCAAAAATTCAATTACTACTTTCCCACATTAAATTGTATAAAACTAGAAAACTTTAAATGGAACACCACATATTTGATTAACTTATTAGCTTGAGAATTTAATTTTCTGTATATGTTTAAGACACGTATATGTAGGTATCCGTTGAATCCATGGTACCGATTGAAGTTTTTGAGATATTTGAGAATTTACAAAAATCATTCATAAAATGGCTGAAAAATTTAGGGATTTCAGCGCAAATACGCGTTTTGGGGTCCTCTGAATCCATTGCAACGATTTCTGGAAAATTTATGTGTGTGTATGTTTATGAACACGATAACGCCCAAACGGAACAATAGTCGGGTTGAAATTTCACATAGTGACAATCTGACAACCGGAAGTGGCAATTGTTAAATGCGTCTTCTGAGGGATTCATCCGATTTTGACCTAACTGATACCTGTTCATCCTCCAGTGACTTTAAATATGTACACCTAATTACCAGTAATTGACCAGTGTGATGGACGGTTTAGGCGCTATAAGAGTTTATAGAAGTAGTTTGACAGAATCCACAATGACATGACACGACATTAAATGTCAGTATGACAAATGTCATTATGTCATAGAAAGTGACGTTAGATAGGGTCCAGATTGCCTTCTAAAACTTGATCAAGGTCCTTAATTGTTTCACAGAGTGTTACAACTTAGACCACAAACCCATCCATGCTGGTTAAAAATAATCATTTGAAAAATTTTTCGAAGAAGAAAAGAATTTCGAAGAATTTGTCTTCAACTTCCTGAAAGAATCATCAAAATGCACTAAAGATCACAAAAGATATTGGGGATCAAAATTTGTCAATTTGCCAAGAGAGTTGACTATAGTTGGGCGACAATGAGCAATCACATAGTCAAAATCGGCGGTTTCGGACGCGTACATTAATCAGTATATCGTGTCGAAAGTTAAATTGGCGTCAACTTTAGGCGATTTATGGCGGAACGTGCTGGTTTCGGCTGGCGTGCGTGCCGTACATCATTGTCAAAATCGGCAGTGTCAATTATCCGCACACTGTACATTGTATACCGTACACCCTTCATACATTAATTAATATTGTTACGTAATCCGCGAACACGGCAAAGCAACGTCCTGGCACGGAACGCGGGGATTTGCTTACTAGTCGGTGTAAATGCAATTTGATGGCTTCTAATAATGTCGATTGCATCATCGCCTACCTTGCCAGTGAGGAGTACATAGATGCATAATATGCGACGCATCGGTTAATAAAGCCAAGATCAAGTGTTTCTGTTGTATTTACATTATTATCCAATTAATAATGTATTTACTTTGATTATTATCAGTATGTTTAGCCTTGAATAGGTGCTTATTAATCAAATATTAGTGGAAAATGTATGTATGTGTGTATGTATGGCCGTGAACACGATTGCGGCCAAACAGGATAACGCACTGGGCTGAAATTTGGTATACATATTTAGAATTACCGGGGGACGAACTGGATTGTTTCTGGTGACAATCTGACAACCGGAAGTGACAAATGTTACATGTTACTAATACCAACTCATCCTCCAGCGATTTCAAATATGTACATATACTAATTTACATATATATACTAATATACACTATAATCTTTTATTGAAGCGGTTTGACAGAATCCATAGACTTCGTCGCTGTGTTGTGAATTGTCAGATTTTGACAAACGTGACTGCCACTGACATGAGGTGACGTTAAATGTCAGGATGACAAATGTCATTATGTCATAGAAACTGACGTTAGGTAGGGTCCAGAGTGGCTGTGGCTTTACAAAATTGAACAATTGCAAAAGTGTTTAGACATTTCATTCTATGATTTCATTGTACCAACGATCACCAACGATGTAGTCGCAAAGTAGATAGACATTTTGTGGACATGTGGACATTTTACGGTTATAAATAATGTGAACATAAAGTTCAATTTTAATGCCGCAAGGGGAGAATGGATAAATGTACTGTTGCGTAATATTCCAGATCAGTGGCGGCTCGTCAGAGATGGCAGGGTGGGTAGTGCCCACCCAAAAAATATTGGATCACCTGGTATTGGTATTTGGCGTTTCACATTTATATTTGGACGTTATTAATACAATATTTGTTATCAAGTATTTGCCTAATATAAATTCTTTACAACCACTGTCTATATGCCTGCATGATTATATAGAATACATAATAAAATCCAACGCTGCCATAGATGTTTCAAACAAAGGAGAGCACAGTTGTGTATGCAACCGAATATACGCGGGTCAATTATAAACCATACACTGGGTATAATTGGTTGCATATGTCACAGTGCTCTACTTAGTTTAAAACTACTGTTTGGACATTCAAAGAGGAAGCTTTGTCCAAATTAATGAGATCAAAGTATTTTTATTTTTATACAACTTGCTATGATGTGACAAGTTTGTTATATGACAAAAACATTATATTACTAAATTATACATAACAACCATTGAAAAATGTCTTCAATGCAACTGGATTTCGTTATTATGCCGCAACAACTACTCTACGCTACTGGCCGTAGAATTGATAAATAACGGTAGTGTATGCAACCGAAATTACCAGGTCGGGGTGGCAATCGAAATTCTGCCCACCAGCGGTGACGGTTTTCTATTGCAAGCGCGTAAACGGTCCGGAGGAGTGAGGGTAGCGAAAAATGCATGTGTGACGTCATAGCCCTAGGCAGATAACCCCATACGTATCCTAATAGGAAATAGCGCATGCAACAAATTCGCGCAAAAAGTCGGCCGTTTTGTTAAGGATATGTTTAGTGTTTAGTGTTTCCTCGTTACTACCTTCTCGATGGTTCTTGCCGTTAACTACTTCTTAAAAATATGTCGGTCCAAATTTGTAGTGTATAGTTAATAACATAGAGTAACACTTCATTAAATAAGTCCTTAAAACTGCATTGATATTTTGCCCACCTAATTAAACCTATCACGAGCCGCCACTGTAATCCAGATTACTTCATGTACTTATTTGACAATGTACTTTTTCAAAATAGTCTTATGTTGGAGAATAAATAATACATCTGCAACATTCTTTTCGCTTGCTACTCCGATTTCAATATACATAAAAGGCATCTCCGCTTGCACAGGACGTTGTTCCTTTCAAGTTCAAGTTTAATGCCACAAGGGTAATTGGCCGCAAGGATATTAAAGAATAAATAATACATTCATCTGCAACATCCCTTGCGCTTGCTACTCTGATTTCCATATGGTACAAACAAATTTTGTGGATCTTTTTACATTAAAAAGACTCACATAAAATTTATTTCAAAATTATTCATATATGTCAACATGTTTGGTGTAAATACTGGGTTATACACAAAAAATAATTTGTCAACAATTAAATAAATTTATTTTGTTTACCGACAAATAGTTTTGATAACAAATACGAGTAGTGTTTATCTATACGTGCAACACAATATCCATTTAGTTTTTTCAACATATTTAAAATAAAGTAAAAATCTTAGTTAATTCTATAAGATTATATGGCTAATATCAATAATAAAACGAAACAACCAGCTATTGAAGAATTCCCGTGTTTAAAATAAATTATTTAACATTAACGTTTATTTCTATTGGGAAATAATAATAAGATAATTAAAAATTATCGAAACTACCGGTAATTTACGGCAAAATTTACCGGTTATTTACGTAGAAATTTATCGGTAAATTTGGGAGTTATAATGACCGGTAAAATCGGTTTACCGGTTAATCGGTTATCGGTTATGCAATCACTAGTCTAAACACTTGCAATTATTCAATTTAGTGAAGCCACAGTCACTCTGGACCCTAATTTAACGACAGTCGTAGAAAAACATTTAATGACATGATGTCATGTCATGTCAGTGGCCACTGACATTTATCAAAATCTGTCAATTTGCAATATAGTAACAAAGTTGTGGATTCTGTCAGATTTCTGCTAACAATAACGCCTAAACCGCTCACGTAATCGATATGCAAATGTGTATGCATATTTAAAGTCACTGGAGGATGAGTTGACGCAATTAACATTTACCACATCCGGCTATCAGATTCTCACCAAAAAGAATCCAGTTCGTCCCCTGGTAATTCTAAATATTATATTAGTATTTCTACGGAAATCTCGATTTTTTTTCTGCCGATTTTCCTTCTCGATTACTAGTCGCATAGTAAAAAATGTAGCTTCTTTGGCAATTCTAACGCACGCCACTCAAAAAATGTTTAGGCTAATGAAAATACAGCAAATTTTGAAACCTTCAATGGTGTATAACAAAATTAACTCTGTTTGAAGACATATTACGTGTTCCAGTTTTTTCCACAATGTACCTATATTACGGAATACAACTTATAGGGTAATTTATATCTAAAAGAAAACGATACAATCTAATCGATACAACACTTCCTAATCAATTATTGAACATTCTAGAGTACAAAGGCAATATCCTGAGGGGGTATCGCAGACAATAGCCGATCGTCAAGTGGGGATTGCGCTTTTGCCGGCGTTAGCCTAGCACTGCCTCTACTTATTCTGGATTACAGCAGCTGTGATCGATATAAGTGCTGTTTGCAATATTCCGTTGAAAGGTTTCCACTCGACGGTCGAGACTACGAGATTTTTTTTACACATAAAAGGCATCTCCGCTTGCATAGGACGTTGCTCCTTTCGCAAGGATCTTTGTGGCTCGTGCACGAACGAGAATGCCGCGGCAACAGCACAGCATCCAAACGACCGGAATAACAACCACTTATGTCAAAGAATGTTGAAATAATAAAGCGATGCTTTCTAAACTAAAGTTAACTTTTACAATTTAAAAAAAAGCTGAAAGTTTAGGACATTTTTTTTTAGGTAAACAAGAATTATGAATTGAAAATAAGTACTGCTCCATAATTAGCTAAATTGCAAGCTGTATTAGCGTCCTGTGATGATTCCTGTGGACGGAAAGAAACGTAATAAAACGAGTCCGCGGAAGCCAGAAAAATCGGGCCGCGGAAAATTCGATTACAGCACCGATAAATATTGATTGTCCGGTAAAAAGAATAGTGCGAGACCGATAAGTGGACCAGGAGGAATTCTTTCTCGGAAACCGGGCGATCCGATTACAGTTCACCGACAATTGTCGCTCACGATAAAATGAGAAGACATTTATTCCAGAGAAGATCTATTATTAGCAGTTTTATGACTTAAATTGAAAGTTGAGAGGTTTGTTTCCTAGGTTTCCTGTTGTTCACAATTATCCAGAAGATATACGTTGAGTAAGTATTTGCAATGTTAAAATGGAGATGAATTATAACAAGCAGCTTAAATTACAGGCTAAATTGTCTATTCTTTCCGAGCACTTTGGTCAAATGCACCCCAAAAAGTATTATATATTTTAATATTCTCTGTCCTCTTCTATAATAATAAAGCTAAAAGCCCTACCTACGTGTGTATTCAAAAAGCTGATACTCCAGGCAAAATATGAGGTAATAAACGAAACTTTCTTAATAATATTAAGAGCAGTGGACGCACATTAGGGTGATGTACGACTCAATCGCGAAAGGAATGCGAAAACAGAGTTTCGTGTGGTTAACGAAATCAAAAGAAGGGCCGAGAAGTAACCGGATAGGGAAACGTCGTATTTTCCGAGATGGATTCACGCTTTATAGGGTCAATTTTTCTCCGACCCTTCCCGTCTGCTGACCTTCCAGAATTTAAATTGCGGGTTAAATTATTTAGAAACAAAGATCGATGTCTTCTTTCACCCGTCCGTGATGTGAATCCTCAATCAAACGTGTTTTAGAAACACTTTCTTCCATCTCAGTGTTATCTAAAGGTTTATACCAATTTTTTCAAACTCACTGTACCCGATGCGGTGGTCAATTATGTTTGAAGTAATTTTATCTATGATCAATGGCTGTGTGACTTTGGTGCGGTGAAATGACCTTCATGGGTTGCACTTTCAGTAGTGCGCGAATAAACATTGGGAGTGTAGTGTCGACGATACTTTTAGTTCAGGTACATTCGGCCACATTGTGAATCTTCGTACAGAGCTGGACAAAGAATTTTTCGATGCACCTGAATGTTCGATTTAACTGGGAAATTGTGTGCGCAATAGTACGGGACTGGGACCGTATTAGTTTTACGGCTATTGGAGAAGGAAATTGAATTAGTTTTATCGAGTCAACGGTATAAACTGTTTCTAAAACGGTTCTGAGAAAATTGGAACACTCCGTTCGGGTACGAACATAAATAGTTTACGATTCAAGATTATTTTATTCACATTTGCATATATTTCGTATTCGACCAAATTGGTGTCTGAACCTTGAGTATTTTGAGCTGCTTCTGCTTGTTAGTATTATACATATTTTGTAAAAAAATTGTATTTATAAATGTTGCTTTTTCTTAAAAGACTTTGGAAAATGTTCTCTCACTTCATCTGACAGGCGTAGTCACTTTGCCTAACACACCTAATACACAAATAAATAGTAATTCATAGTAGAGTAGTTTTAAAGTAAGTATAGAATAAAAGAATACTCTCCTACCGTAACATATGCGCTATAAAATGGGATTTCAGCGGAAATACCCGTTTTGGGGTCCCCTGAGTCGATTACAATGATTTCTGTGTGCATGTATGTGTGTATATCCATAAACACGATTGCGCCCAAACAGAACAACGGATCGGGCTGAAATTTGGTACACATATTTAGAAATTCCGGGGGATGAACTGGATTGTTTTTGGTGACAATCTGACAACCAGAAGTGGCAAATGTTACAAGCGTCTTCTTAGGAATTTATCCGATTTTGGCCAAACTGATATCAGCTCACCATCCAGTGACTTTAAATATGTATACAAATTTGCAGATCAGTGGGGTGAACGGTTTAGGCGCTATAAGGGTTTCTAGAAGCAGTTTGACAGAATCCACAGCCTTCGTCGCTGTATTGTAAATTGTCAGATTTTGACAACCTTCAATACCACTGACATGTCATGACATTGAATGTCAGTATGACAAATGTAATTCTGTCATAGAAACAAACGTTAGATAGCGTCCAGAGATGGCTCTGCCTTTACTAAATTGAATAATTGCAAGTATTCAGACTCTTCATTGTGCCAACGATGTAGTCGGAAAGTTGGGTGAGGACCACGCCACATATTTTTCTTTAAAAAAGACTGATAATAATTACAATCAATGTGGACTTTGACATACTGTAACGTCAAAAGTATTGAACAAATTTGCCTGCATATTGGCTTATTGGAAATTATTATTGATATGCACCGTTTTTTTTTAAAGACGATTTTTGTGCAAGACCTTAGAATCGTTAGAAAAAGGGAGAATGTTTTATGCAAAAGTTGTTTGCTAATAAGTACTAAGACAGTTATACCCGACAACTAATTGTTTTTGAACTACTGTTTCTTTTGTATAATAAGAGAACCAGGGACAATTTATTTCTAGTCGTGATTGATCTATAACATGTTTTGCACACATTTTGTTTTAAATATATTTTAGATCAGATTAACGCATATGTAAAGCACACATTAAGATGTCCTTAAATATGATTATCCATTGCCTTACAAGCAACCGGTGTATACCAAATGACTACACCAAATAAAAAATTCAATATTAGGTGAGAAATTATTTGGTAGTATATAGGAATGCTTCTAATTTGTTTTGCATCTGATATGATTAGTGCAAGAAAATAACTATTTTTCAGCTTATATGAAAATAGGTAACCGATTTTAAAGATTAGGTAACGATTAATTCTTGATCTCCGGGAAGAAACCGCGTTGTTCGTCGAACAATTGTCTCTTCGTAACGTTCGTAGTGTGAAGAAGTATATTAATAAGGAACCCAAAATGTCATAGAAAACGTTGAACCAAACATGCTGGATTAGCCATATCCTGTAACTTTTATCTAATTTTATTTTGATACATAATAACCCCATGTCTCCTTCAACGCATTCCACCCTCCAAGAAAAATAATGAAATATGCGCCTCACCTGAATTCCACGAAGCCTTGATGTAACAGGAGCGCCATAAAATCGCCAGCCATGTCATCCCTTTCCCCTGTCAGGAAGAAAATGCCATCGTACGCCTCTGGACGGAGTTCAAGGGTAACTTGGACGTGTTTATAGGCGCCTCGCAAAGCAGGAAACGCCAGCCAACTCGATCCCGTAAATCTTGGCGATCGTATCTCAATATCTACGAGAAAATTTTATTCATTAAAAAATGCGTTTATGACAAGTAGGTGACAAATAACTAATAATAAAGCGACTTATTATGTGTAACTACAGCACAGTTAAGTAATTTAATGTTGGTTATTATTTGGTTCGTAAAGGATAATTAGTGACTTCGTAAAGCTATTTTGTAAGCACTTTTGTACAAATAGTTTAGAGTGAGGTTGTTTATTGAATTGTTCGTTCGAAAAGGGGACCAAGATTCAAAGTGATGGTCCAGATAATAGCAGGAAAATGGGAATTTACACCATTTCACAAAGGGAATTATGATTAATTACTTTAAGGATAAAGCCCTTTGTAGTAGAATTTACTTTTATTACTTCCGTATCTTGAACGTATAAAGAAAACTCAGTATATACACAATTTTCCTGGAAAATATTGCAGACACCTACACAAACCACACTTTATATACATACATACGTAAAAGAAAATACCGATACGTAGGTAAGTGGGTAGAATATTTCACAATGCCGGAAAATGGTTCAATATTTCATATATTTATGGACACACGTGTGGGAAAAGTTCGGTTTCATATATCGTCCGATTCCATTGTCATGGTTTATCGCGTTATTTATTGAATAGACCTTTCGCTGTGCGTTTATTTGATTCGGTCGACGAATTACAACCGTATAAACCCCTATACAAACCCCTATAAATTTAACTGTATTAAATACGGGTATCCCAAAACACAACGGAATACAAAATAACATATTTTACGAATTCTTCAATTTTAGTGTTAGTTTTGGTGGTAAAAGCAACTCTTATCTTCACTCTATTCATGTTGTAAAGAGCCAAGGTGATTTTACTTAGTAGACCGAGAATTTAACAAAGCGGTAGCCCGGAAATTCTGATAATCTGAAGGTCTTATCATGGGTCTTGCTCACCTGACCCGAATTACTCGCAAATTACCGGCGATAATCAAGTCTTAGCTTGGTTTTCATTGGCAGAAAAGTGTATATTATATGCTGTCTACCTTACTAATTTTGTATACGATACTTTTTTACCTAAATCTAAATTGTTTTTCTTTTGTGAGGTTATTTTAGGTGGATTTGACGAGGGCCTAATTAAGCATACAACTCAGTAACTAATACTAATTAGGCGCCTATTTAGGACACATACGTCAGGATCATTCTAATTGGTTGGATGAGTAAAAATACATTAATAAATATTAATAGATACATAATAAATATAAATTAATAGTAAATAAAAATGAATAATTACTAAATGTAAATAAGAGAAAGCAGATAATCAGTGTATAGTACCAATATTTAAAAATTCAAAGCTGATTATATCAAATAAATAATTTTATCTACAATATACTTTAGTTATGCATTGATCATATTACCTTTCTACAATTATAATGTGCCTACAATGAAATATTCTTTCTAATTCAATGTTTAGTTTTCATGCTATAGTGATATATATATAACAACGAGGGGTTATTTAATCGTCGATTAATGTAACCGCTATCTCAGATCTGTTAGTAGAGGTTAACGTCAGGACGACGTTTTTTGTAGTGGAAGGTTTGTTCACAATATTCATAATATATTAGTTTAAAACAAAAGTTATTGTTAATTAGAGTACACAGATCTTGAAATATGTAATTCAATAATAAGTTAATATAGTATATTACAAGTACCTACAACCCTCTAGACTAGCTAAATGTTATAAGACAGTCTAGCAATTTATTTAGCTATATTTTCTAACATCGTATATTATCTAATGAATTAGGTACAAACTTTTGCAGCATTTCATAAGTAAATAAATCTTATTTCATTCTTAAAACATACGTTATTTTAATTAAACAGTAGGTTTAATTAATACCTCTATTTTGTTCGATAAGAATAAATCCTATAAAGCAGAATGTTTGAATATCTATGTATAAAAATTGTCTTGTTGGTTTTACTATATTTCTTCTATAAAATAGACATTTTGCATTTATGACGGAGTCGCCGGAATGCTTTTAATATCCAGACATTTTCTGTAGGTACAGAGTCGTGAGTGCACATTGCGGCACGTATCTGTACCTACATGCTACGTGCATATATTTTCACTTTAAATCTCGTATACAGAAGTATTCAACTAGGAAAAGTAAATTCCGTCGCTTCTTTGAGATAGAATTGAACGTCGATATTGTAGGAAATTTCTATTTCCTGCTATTGTAATATAGTTTCTGAATTAAATAAGAACGAAATGAATAGGAAACTATTTTTAAAATTGTATTAGTTACGAATAATTTCGACGAATTTATCTATAATTTTTGGATAATAAAAATCCGCCAAAGACTAGACAAGTTATTAGGTCTCAAAATTTGCCAAATTTTTAGGTAAACTAGAATTGAAGATTAATAATATACCATACAATTTCAGCAAATAATCAGATTATGACACTTCACGGTGTACAAAGCCCAGTTGGAACCGAAGCAGAGGAGTTGTCCTATTCAAGTGTTGTTGTTTACGGCCGTCAGATTGCGCTGCTGTGCAGGACCGAATGCAGCCACTAAATGTCACCGTGTAATCGACTTTAATCGCACTATGAAACTCTAATAACTTGGCTACGCTTCGTTACAGTAAGTATTTGGAGTTCTGCGTCAGAACGGGGTCAGAGGACGTACTTTAAAAACACATTTATTTGACAGTTTTATGGTTAGTTTGAATACGCGGCGCTAGTGCGTTTTTAATGGTGCAAAATAGGACAACAGATAGAGGGTTTTCTTGGATGTTGACCAAATGATTTCTCGACGAGGATGTTTGTGTTTATCAGGAAATTTATAACCTCTTGTTAGATATTTCATCAATAATTAATTTAAATAAATAATAGTACGTTCAACAAGTCCTGTCTATCTTGGCTTTCGCAGTCGCAATAATTTTAATTAAATTAATCTACGGACCGACACGGAGCCCGTTATTGAAACCGTTAAACGTAATTCCACCGCCATCGAATAAATGCAATTCAATTTCTGCATTGACTTTTAACGGTATCGCTTTCGAATGATGGCACGGCCGTTCTGCTGCGAGATAGATGTAATTGGTATAGCTGTTTTATTTCCTAGCTCGTGGAAATATCCCAATACGTTAAAAAATTTAAACGGAAAATATGAAAATGGACGAGAAAAAAATATTAATACAGCTTACGGATAACGCTCTTTGCTGCAACCGCTGGATCTATGCTTCTTAGATGATAGCTTCGCGAAAATTACCGAGCTAAGAGATAATTGTTTACGCTTATATCCATCATGTACATTATTATCTCTCCTAAGATAAGACTTAATGCATCTAAACTCGTTCTGAGGTCAATCCCTAACTATAATCCACAAAATAATACAGCTAAGACTTGTTTTAAAAAAATATATCTGGTGTGGCCCCCACATAACATTCCGACTACATTGACACATTTATAAACTCTATAAACGACTATAGAGGGTGAAACAACAAAAACGAATGTCCGTAAGATAATAATAATACTATATCGGGATTATAACAATACGACTGACTGACCTCTCGATACAAATAACTGTAATATACTGTCACGTATCCGTGTGTTTTCCTACGAGGCTTATTTCTCTGCTTATTATTTATTTATTCTTCAATCGCGGACCGGGCGATAATATTCAAAAAATAACTTGTGAGCTAACGCGGTATGATGACGTCACATCTCCATTACGTCACAAACCAATCGATATAAATCCCTATAGCGCATAAACCGCTCATCCCATTGATCTGTAAATTTTTATACATATTTAAAATCACTGCAACATGAGATAGTGTCAGTTTGCTCAAATTCGGATGTATTCCAAAGTAAACGCGTGTTACATTTGCCACTTCCGGTTGTCAGATTATCACCAAAAACAATCTAGTTCGTCTCCCGATAATTCTAAATATGTATACCAAATGTCAGGCTGGTCCGCTCTTCCGTTCCAGGGGACCTGGAAACGCGTATTTCCGCGACAATCTCGATTTTTTTCCCGTCTACTACAATACTTTCCTTCTAGGGTACTAGTCGGAAAGTAAACATTAACCTATTGACTCTAGTTCGAAAAGGCTTGCTTTCACAGACCAGTATTCAGCTAAAGGCCATATTAGGAGAATGGTACAAAAATAGGAATATAAAGCAAAGAAACATTCTCCGGTAAGAGACAAGCAAGCCTTGTCCCTACTAGAATATCATTTCACAAAACCTGGACGTGCAAATAATGCATGCTGTAGATTTTACAGCACAACAAATCAGCAGAACATGATATTGATAAAAATAAGGTAGTTTGTTTGAGTTGTGGTTTGAAACAATTTTGTCACTTAACTTTGACCCTTCATTACAGAAAAAGTATACCGTACTACCTTCGGCAAGTTAAAAAAATGGGCCATTTAGGTACGATTTCAAAAAGGTACAACACTTACTACTTTTCTGCCCAAAAATTTTTATTTGAAATTAGTGCAAGAAATTCAACCTAGTTAGTCAAATGCGGAAATAAATTGAAAAATAAAACGAAAACTATGAGACTAAAAAAGGTGCTTTTATTTTACAAATTCAAATGCTCAAATTGTTTGTCTTCAGCACGAATACAGGCTCGTCGGCATCGTCTGCATCTTTTTAATGCCTCAGCCACGAAATCGGACGCACGGGCGTTTTCGCCTGTTCCAAATGCATGGGCAGGAGAGAGAAAGGAGCGCTCTACGCTTGTAGCGTTTCGCCAGGAGTGAGCATTCCGTGGTCGAGGCATAAAAATAATCATTTGATAAAACGTGCGTAGCGAGTTGCATAGATCTCTTCTACTGCTTGAGTGGCGCAGCTGGGAAAAACTCGTTTCTCTGTCCCTACTTTCCAGAAAATCCCCACCCTACTTTCCGACTACCTTGTTTATACATTTAAGCGTCTAAACCTTCCGCAATACTACAAATTCTTGAAAGCAGTGTCTTCGAGATACGCTTTTTAGAGTCATGGTTACTGGTTGTCTGTGTATGTATGTATGTGTGTATCAAAACGGTACAAGGAATGAAACTTGGTACACGGGTTGAAATTTAGTACACATATTTAGAATTATCACTGGACGAACTGAATTGTTCTTGGTGATAATCTGACAACCGGTTGGAAGATGTTACATGCATTTTATTAAAGATTTAACCGATTTTGAGCAAATTGATACTAGCTTATGCCCTAGTGATATTAAATATTAGTCGCTATGGTTGCGAATTGACAAATTTTTATAAACGTCAGTAGCCACTGACATTACGTTGGGATCCACGCTGGTTGTGGCTTCACAAAATTGAATAATTGCAAGAGGGTTAGACATGGATAAAACGCTTGTGTCATCGAGGTTGTCGGAAAGCTGGGGAGACCACCATCAAATGAGTTGTAGAAATAATTACTTTAAAGAATGTATTGGATTTTATTAAGTTGTATCAGCTACGAATAATTGAAGAATATCTAATAAATCAATATAAACTACGACGAAATATTAAGGTTATATCCACAAATCTATGTTATTAGAAATCAACCGCAATTAATTTGCATTACTATTATCGAATACATTAGTAAGTATATCAGATAACATGGCAATTCCAAAACGTATGTCTTCAGTGATTTGCAACTATTAATTGCGATATAATGAAACCCAATGCGGGATTAATATTAGGGTGCAATCACAGTATTACCCTAATTTAGTTCAGAACATTTTCAGAAACATTACGAAAAAACAGATACTTATATTATTAAAATCCTAATACGTTCGTACAGTATGGGACATTTACGACGTAGATTAATTGTTCTGAAAATGGTTTGAAAATCAAAAACCAATCAAAAATTCCGTGTTTTGAAAACGCTTTGAAAACTGTTTGCGTTTGCGGACATGCTTACGAGAAAAAATCACATTTCTGCACATAAACTTACTTTTGCATATACTTACTTCTGTTCTTCATTGCTGTAGGTATACCTACAAACTATGTTCAGAAACGTATGAAAAAACAAAGAGGTAATTTGCTTCCTTGAGACAAATGTTGTTACAAATGAGGTAGAAATGGGGTTATGTATGTACGTGCGGTGGCTCGTGTTGTTTATGTCATATGTAACGCAATCATAGCAGCGTTTTTAAAAACTATTTCATAACCCAATTGGAAGTATCATGCATACACTATTATTTTAAAGACGATTTCAAATTGCTTTCCGGACGACGTGATTATAATGTTGCTGTCTCCGTGATATTTGGGTATAACTACATAAGAAAATGTCGACGCGTTGGCGTTAGTAGATGGTTAGTAGTACTTATCCACACGTCAATTTGACAGAAGTAATGGCCTGAAATGTTGGTAATATTTTAAAGGGCGTGCTTCTGAAGTGAAATTCATCAACCTACCCCCACCCCTTCTTATTTGACGCCTCATCTATTCCCGACTAACGTAGTGGAAAATGATTTCGTCGATTTCTTGGTTATATAAAGTCAACAGCATTTATTTCTCAAATCTGCTTATGGTACATTTAATCCTATTGTGATTATATAATATAACCTAACAATTGAATATTTGTTGTAAATGAAACAAAATGTAAAAGAGAATGTTTCTAAGATTTTCCCCGTTTCCTTTTTAATTAATATTTTATTTAGAAAGTTATATATTTGCTTTATATTGGGAGAAATACTAAAAGTTAAAAATAAAACTTTCTTCGTGACTGAAAGCAAAATCCCTTTTAATCCCTTTTATCAATAGTACCAACCGTTTGAATTGCATGTCACCCAACATAAATTAAAGCAACTACAACATGGTAAGAAATTGTATCATTAAAAGTGTACCGAAAGCACATTAATCGCGTTCTCTATATAGTTTTAGTGGATTGAGGTTAGACCACCGCTTATTAATGGTTCCAGCCCGTCGGCGTTGTTATAATTCTGCTATCGAGGTTGCGGTGGAGTAGACAAACTTTGCTAAACCGCCAGGTATGACACTGGCATCGTACAGCCAACCGCCAGAGGTCGGTGGCGTATCGTCTTTTTGTACCTATTGTTTATTCAGTACAGCGTCGATGTTGAGGCAAGTTGCTGCAAAACCTCAGGGAGATTGGTATCCGGGGGATTTACTTTGGCATGCAATTTTAATATAAGCCACTGTGAGGTAAATATTATTGAGATGAATATGATTAAAAGGGTTGGTGTTTTTATCTATGGCGTCTAACATAAATAAAACAAGAGGGTTATTAAATAATCAGCTAAAAATAACGCCAATTTCAAATTTTACTTTCAATAACTATTATCTTCAGATAGATACATAGATAGAAGACCTTTTTAGCTAGGAATAATTTCCAATAATTTGTCTATAATTTTCTGAAAGAATCATCAAACGATTAAGTGGTGGCGCTGAGTATATTCAAATTGACATAATTGATGGAGGTGCCGGTACAAGTTGTTTTGTTCCATTAACAGCGTTGTTTCATAATTATTTTCATGTTGTGCTTAAAAAGTAATTAAGTATAATCGTAAAAACTTTGGTGTGTGACGGTAAAGTAACAATTTTCCGTACATTTCCGTAAACAAAGACCCTTCAGTGGCAATGAAAAATATGTGTGTGTTAGTATTTGCGGACGGAATTACACACGCCAGTTTGTACATTTGAAATGGGGTGCTTTTACATTGTGGCCTTAAACGAGGGCGAACAGTTTATGCATCTGTGTAACAGTGGCACGGGCAAAACTCGAAAACAAAAGCAAAAATAAATGAAGGGCGGCTGTTGTTGTCCGTTTCGCGGCTGCATTGTAAAGTGGCGGTAAAGTTAAACTCGGCCAAATTTACGTAAACGTTCCGGGACGAAGATAATATTTAATGCGAAATGGACAGTCATTAACGCCATATACCGTCGCGTGCAGCAGTCATTAAAAGTTGTGCTTCGCCGGAGCGAGCTTAACTATACAAAACACCTTCCCGCGTATGCTATAAATTAAAACTTGAGGTCAAATAGAAATTAGGAGTGATTGTTTAGTTTAGAAGTAAAGTTTTGTGTTACTAAATAACATCTGCAGCTTTTACTGAAAATTTTCTAAGTAAAATAGTAAATATCTCCGGTGGTACCCACGCAACTTTTCGATTACCTCGTTGACACGTTGAAGAGTCGAAATCTTTTTCTGAAATACTTTAATTTCTTGAAACCACGCTCACTCTGGATTTAAACCTAATGTAAAGGTGGATCTAGACTAGACAAAACGAACATTTATCAATTCGCAACCATAGCGATTTAGACTGTGGATTCTGTCAGGCTGCTCTTATAAACCAGTCATCCTATTATATCTAAATTGGTATAAGTATTTAAAGTCACTAGAGCATGAGAAAATAAAATATAATCTTGAATGGTTCCATATGAGGTGTTCCATAGGTGTCTCGTTCCAAAGGGGTTTTAAAACGGAAATAGCAGATTTCACAGACAACAACAGATTCTAAATTGAAGAGTTGTAAATCATAAGGGTCTAAGTACCAAATATTTAGTTCCTAGGAAACTGACAAACTTAAAATAAAATTTTAAAATGAGTACTTTCCTTTTACGTCTAATTAACATACTTGATTTGTGATACATCATTTGATTAATGTGCCTATTTATTTAATTGTGTCCTTATGAACTTACAGCCTTTCAGAAGGGTCTAAGTACCATCAGCCGAGATAATCAAAACGGTCCAACTGACATCAGATGGGCTATGTGCCACGTCCTATTATTTCAAACATAAATCAAGTATATTTAGATTGGAGACTTTCGCGGTCCGAATCACTAAGTTCTAGATTTCCGGGAGGAAACCGCGTCAATGACGACAAAATGTCAAAGTTTCGCACACATATTGTAAGAGGCATCTTCAGGACGTAACAGTAAGAACTACGAAGAGAATCTCTTCTCTTCTCTTCGTAGCTCTCTTACTGTTATGTCCTGCAGATGCCTCTTGCAAGAGAGTACGAAACGTTGACAACTTTATCGTTATTGACGCGGTATTCTCCCGGAAAGTTAGAAATCATAAGTCAGGTATTTTACCAAATTATACGTCAGCTACTCTTATACTTCAATAAGAAAGGTATATTAACCAGAATACAAGGTATTTGTTTATTGGTTATGTAAATAAAAACTTAATTCAGTATTAAGCAACTCTCGGATAAGGTCCGAATTAAAGTGCTTGGCTTCGCCTGGCAAGTACTCCATCGTGTTCTTTAGGTCTTCTAGCTTATATCTTTGTATATGCGGTGATTTGATGAATACTGTCAACTGGTGGGTAGGCATGTTAAAGGCTAGTAAGGTGGCTAGTAGAATCTATTGACAAAAAAACTTCAAAAAACATAAAAATGATACTTAGACCCTTTTGATTTACTCTTTAATTTTCGTCCAGGATCTGGTATTATCTACACAAGTTGTCATAACGTTAACAAGATGAAATTTTTCTCCATGGGTATTTTTATAACATTACACGCCTGTTATAGATCTATTTCATACTCATTACAACACCTGTTTACGTGCAGTTTATAGAACATCAGGCAGAAAAAGTAAACAACGTAAATACAACCGCCCACACACTGGAATGCGATCGAGATTTCATTGATTTTATTATTATTTACTATCATCAGCTCGGAAACTTTTCGGAATTCTTCAATAATTTATTTTTTTTAACTATTAATTACTATGGAATTCGGCGCTATTCAATTTCTTTCTCAAGATATCTTATGAATACGTTCCAATCTCCCAAACCATCGTCGCACACTGAATGAAAACTGGTCTACTGCGCAGATAAACAGAATGCAACTTCATGATATTCAACTAACTTTGAAACAACTCCACAAGGGGACGATCTGGATTGCTTTTGACGAAAATCTGACAACCGAAAGTAGCAATATTATATGCATTCTTAGGCATTTCAAAACAGTGTTTATTTAACACAAAATTGCCCTCTAACAACATTGAACTACAGAAATCAATTCCACCGTATTCACAATTATCACCACATACCTTGATCAGAGCAACCGCAAATTGTCATCATGTTGTAAACGTAATCGCCGGCGCCGATCGCCGATTGCGTCTGATGGTTCGAGCGCAAAGCCAACTGAACTTCCTTCTAACCAGAGCTTAGTGCCCTAGCTATCAGTCAAACAAGCTATGGCTAGCTGGCGGTAGCTTCAACATCAGTGCGAATTCATGGACGCAACAATGGGGCGCGTTTAGAACAATAAAAGCCATTAGCGCGAACATTGAAATAAACTTGTCAGCGGTTCCACACTGCACAGTACAGGAACACGATTCAGAGTATTACATTTGCAGATACGCTCAAATTTAACGGTATGATATCGATACATTGTTGTAGATTGAGCAATGCCAATGGGTTGATCACATAAGTAATTGCATTTTTATTGAACAGAATATTACTGCATATTTGGTCTGTGTTGATGTGCGTTTTACACGGGGTCAAAAGTGGATGTTGGTAAAAACCTTAAACAATAAATTCTAAACTGTGCAATTGCATGACATAGTTTGTGAAAAACATTACTACTACTTAGCTGTTGTCCTTCTAGCGCCGAATCCATTCATCCCACTGATTTGCAAATTTGTATACATATTTAAAGTCACTGATGGTTGAGTTGGTATGAGTTTTATTTCGCTCGAAGGAATATCTTAGAAGATGCATGTAGCATTTGCCACTTCCGGTTGTCAAATTGTTACAAAAAACAATCCAGTTCGTCCCCTGACAATACTAAATATGTATGCAAAATTTTAGCCCAATCTATTGTACCGTTTGGACGCTGTCCTGTTCACAGACATGCATACATACATTTTGCAGAAATCATTGCAATGAATTCAGGGGACCTCAAAACGCGTATATCCGCTGAAATCCCGAACATTTTTTCCGTCGATTATTCGAAAAGTAATAAAGTAATAAAAGAATTATTCAAATTTTATTTATTTTATTATTAATAGTACCTTAGAAGAAAAGTATAGTAATTGACGGAGAAAAAAAATCGGGATTTCAGCGGAAATACGCGCTTTGTGGTCCCCTGAACCCATTGTAATGATTTCTGGAAAATGTATTTGGGTACGTATGTGTGTATGTATGTATGTTGGTATGTGTGAATGTATAGGTATATGTCTGTGAACATAATTGCGTCCATACTTAAACAACGGGTTGGGTTGAAATTTGGTATACCAATTTAGAATTACTAGGGGACGAACTGGATTGTGTATGGTAGCAATCTGACAACCGGAAGTGGAAACGTTAAATGTGTCCTCTGAAGTATTTATTCGATTTTGACCGAAGTGATACCAGCTCATCGTCCAGTAACTTTAAATATGTATACGAATTTACAGATGAGACGTGCGCTTTAGGCGTTATAAGAGTTTATAGAAGAGTTATAGAGTTTATAGAAGCAGTTTGATATAAATTCACAGCCTTCGTCCCTGTTTTGCGAATTGTCAGATTTTCACAAACGGCAGTGTCACTGACATAACACGACATTGTGTTATTCTATGACAGAAGAAATGTTGTGGTCCAGAATGGCTGTGGCTTCACAAACTTGAATAATAGAGTGGGATACCTCGGATATTTTTTTATTTTATTAATTTTATTTTAATGTTTTATGAGTGGAATATGAGTAGCACCTTACTAGCAAAAAATAAGGAACAATAGCAAAACATTTTCAAAGAGTATCAGAGCTTCGAGAGCTTTGCTCGTAATATATACATATTTAAGATAACTGAAAGATGAGCTGGTACCAGCTTGGTCAAAATTTGTTGAATCCCTAAGAGAATGCGCCTCTTACATTTGCCACTTCCGGTTGTCAGTTTGTTACCAAAAGCAATCCAGTTCGTACCCTGTTAATTTTAAATACATATACCAAATTTCAGCCCGATCCGTTGTATCGTGTTCACAGACATAAACACACACGCAGAAATCACATCCAGTGGGTCAGGAGACTTCTAAACGCGTATTTCCGCTGAAATTCCATTTTTTTTCGTCGATTACAGTATTTTCCTTCTAGGGTACTAGTCGGAAAGTTCAAATTGATCAAAAATTTGCCAACTTTCTAGAAAATACTGATACACCAGTGTTAGCATTTAGTACTTGCCTGCTGATGAAAGGAGTGCAGTAACTCTAGCCTTTAATTTACGTGCAAAATTTGTCATATATTTCAGTAAGTTTTAAATATACAATAGAGTAAAGAAAAATACCATTTTCTTCTACACCTATTTCTTTAGCAATTTTATCCCAGACATTGTTTTAAACGTACATTCTTATTCTTATAGTGAGAATGTGATAGATAAGTCATAGAAAATTGGATGCTTCTCAACATTTTCAATTATTTTTACTTTCCGACTAGTAGCCTAGAAGGAAAGTATTATAACTGACGTAATATCTTTTTTGAGATTTCAGCGGAAAAACCCTTTCTGGAAAATGTATGTATGTATGTGTCACTGTGTATGTCTATGAACACGATAGCATCGTTGCTTTTGGTCAGAATCTGACGACTGGAAATGGCAAATGTTAAATGCGTTTTCTTAGGTATCCGATTTTGACCAAACCTCCTGCTCACGACCTGCTCATTATCCAATGACTTTCAATCAATATGTGTACTAATTTACATATCATTGGGTTTAACCGGGTTTAACCGGTTTAACAGAATCCACAGCCTTCGTCACTATGTTGCAAATTGTCAGATTTTGACTAACGTCAGTGCCACTCATATGACATGACATTAAATGTCAGTATGACATTAAATGTCTCATTATGTCATAGAAACTGAAGTTAGGTAGGGTCCAGAGTGGCTGTGGCTTCACAAAATTGAAAATTGCATAAGTGTATAGACACTTAATTCTGCTAACGATGTAGTTGGGAAATGAGGGCTACCCCAATTATATCGCTAACAGGTCGTAAGGTGTGTGTGCGGTCTCATTTCTTTCTGTGTGTCACATCTGATCGCCAACGCGATCGCCATCGCGATGGTGGTCGTAATCGCGTGTGTGTGTTCTCCGCTTTAGTTGGCTACTAGAACAATTTTAACGTTGTATCTATGATAAATCCGATACACTACTAATTAATCGGGCTTTGATGCTAAAGGCAAAATCTTATCTTATCGACTAAGATTTTTAGTTATTCTACATACTGTTCCATACTTACTTACCAATCAAATGAATTATAGAAATAATTATTTTAAAAATTATATTTGCTAGGAGATTTTCGAAGAAGAATTTCGAAGATTTGGTCTATAATCTACTGAAAGAATCATCAAAATCCATCAAAGAATAAAAAAGTTATTTAGATGATAATTTGTCAAATTTGTAGATGAAGAAACCTAGATAATCCCGTAGGAGACAAGTTATAAACCAGTATCCGTGGGTTCCATAATGAACGATTGTTTTGTGCGTCTCATCGGGGATAAACCCACGCGTGACGCGGCGTGACTACGGGTCGGGGATTTGCCATATTGAATGCAAAATCGCAATTATCCACGTGAAACCGTTAATGCAATTTTCGAGTTTCGCCGCTTTGCTCTGCCTGCGGCAGCGGTAGCCAACCATTTCGATTCCAGCGATTCGACGGAATTTTGCAGATACTGCGGTCTCCACACGGGGCCCTGATTCTCAAACTACCCGAGCGCGGAGCGCATACAGTTCGAGGCGTACCGCTCGTAAACGTATCCACCCAGAGAACGAGTGTTTTCAAAATGATCGTCCGCATACCCGTTTCAACGATTTCACTGATGAGTTTCACATCGACCGGGTAGGTGGCGCGCTTATCGGCGTTCTCTGTGCGATTAGCTATCTGCTCGAGGATGTTACGCAAAGCTAGTACTTTGGTCAGATAGGTTTCGCATCCTAAATTATTGGCATATTCTCATTCAGCGTTCTGCATTGTCCCTTTCAGTTTGCGATTTGCGATTATGATTATTGCGTTTGCATTGTACTCGATCTATGTTTAATGGGACAACTTGTCCGTGAACAATTTATTTGGTGCGTACAGTGTTAGGATAGGGTAAGTCAACTAGAGCAAAATATCTTCTGAAATTTTTCAATTTGGTGAAGCCACAGATACTCTGGATCCCAACCTAGTATCAAACTGTTCAGATCAATTGGATGAACGGTTTGGACGTAATAAACGTTTATGGAGGCTGTCTGACAGAATCCACAGGCTTAATCGCTATAGTTTGCAAATTTTGATAAACGTCAGTGGCTGCTAATATGTCATGACATTTGATGTTATTCTATGACTGACATTAGGATGGTATCCAGAGTGGATGTAGCTTCATGAAATTGAAATATTTTAGGTTTAAGTTGAAAGTAACACCAGTAATGTTTTATCATTTATATCATCCTGAATTACACTAGTCAACAGTCAAAATGTACATTGGATGCGACTATTTTTTTTATATATACTAAGGCCCGCTAAACTCAAAAATCGCATTAAAAATTTTTTTAATGGATACGTTTTCGAGTTACAATTTCTTTTCTTTTTTTCTTTTTTTGTTTTTCGGAGGTAGTTCGACTATTTGGAGCATATCTCGAGTTAGGAACGTCCAATCTGGTCGCTCGGTACATAAAATTGAAGCTAATTGTATCACCAACAACTGTCACTCATATAGTTTTTCAATCCCTTCAGTAGTTTTAGCGCAATAGGCCACGATATTATAAAAATTTGGCCAAAATGAAAATGGAACATTTACTCTATCACCTGTGAAAAGTAGAAATCGTGGAAATATAGTTAGTTAATATTTTTTACGTAGAGTTTGAACTTTTAGGAAGATAACAAGGTATTTACGATAAAAATCTATGCAAAAATAGCGAAGTTATGGTAATTTAAGATTGACAGGTACCAAACTACCAAAATTCTACTTTGTCTCTGTTTACAAGTTTAATTCATTGTGCTTATTTTTAATGTGATGTTTTCAATATAAATGAGATTAGAAGTGAGTTTGATTGCTGCTTTGCCTTATATTCTTGTCGATATCTGTTTTTCTTATGAGGAACCAGATGTAGTTGCCCATCATTTTTTCAATCCAAAATTCCTGGTAGCGCCGCTCAATAGTCTTCATTTCCTGGTGAAACAACTCACCATGCTCGTCACTAACGTCACCAACATTCTCAGGAAAAAATCTTCTCCACTGGTAGCTCCAGGTGTATACCGTATCCCATGTGCTTGTGGCAGTGTCTACATTGATGAGACAAAGCGCTCTGTCAGCATTGGGGTTTCAGAACATGAACGTTGTACAAGGCTGCGCCAGATCACCAGTTCAGCGCTTGCTGAGCACAGACACAACAATTCTTCTCGACCAAACAAAAATCATCTCCCGGGAATCACGTTATTATCCTCGTAGAATCCGCGAAGCGATCGAAATCTTTAAAGATCCCTCCAATCTCAATCGAGATGATGGTTGGCATTTGCATCATAGCTGGAAACCACTTCTACGACCACCACAGCCAATCACAGCTACCACAAACCGCCCTCCCAACCAATAGTTGTTTCACTACCTGCGCAGGCACCTGCGCCAGGTACATATAACGTCGCTCGAAACACGTACTGACATATCTGAATAGCATTTTTTGGTGACATACGCCATTAAGTGTTTTGAGCGACGATAAATACCCTCACTCTTCCACACACGTTAATTCTCTCCGTCCTGAAGATGCCTCTTGCAACAGAGTGCGAAACGTTGACTAAAAGATGCGCATCTCGGTGCGAATCACGTGACGTACTCGTCTTCCGAATGAATCCGACCTCTACCATGCATTTAAACTGCTATAAATGACGAAAAATACAAAATTGAGAAAATGCTGAATTTTGGTAGTTTCGTACCCATCGGTCATAATTGATCATAACTTCGGCATTTTTTCATAGATTTTCATCGTAAATAACTTGTTCTCTTCGTAAAAGGGCAAACTCTACGTACAAAATAAGAAACTAAGCATATTTTTACTATTTCTACCTTTTCCTGGCGGTTAAATGAATGTTCGATTTTCATTTATACTAAAAAAAATTCAAATTATGGTCAATTGCACGGAAACCTCTGAAGCAATTGTAAAACAATATTAATAACATTTATTGGTGATTCAATTGGTTTTAATCTGATGTACCGCACGACCAGATTTGATGTTCCGGACTCAAGATATGCTCCAAATAGTCGAACTACCTCCAGAAAAATAAACAAAAAAAAAGAAAAATTCATAACTCGAAAACGTATCCATTCAAAAAATTTTTAATGCGATTTTTAAGTTTAGCGGGCCATGGTATCTAAGAAAAAAATAGTGGCATCTAATGTACATTTTTTTTTATTATTTTGTTGACTAGTGTTATGGATTAAACCATTTATTAAAAAAGCTTGAATTTTAAAGTCAATGGACGAAAGCAGTTTTGACTAAATAGACGATGTTTTGTCATTTAAAATACATTTATATACACTGGCGATAAAGTTTATCTAGATTCTAGTCTAGAGTATAGAGATCAAACTTCCATTCTTAATTACTTGGCTGGCTTAATATAGTATGAGTCAGCCGTTTTGCCTGGAATACTAATAAGCTAGTCGTTTTGTAATTCATGAGTTTCCACCTTCAGGCAGGTCAACTCCCGGGGAAGAACTGTTCCATCCGACTTATGGATCTACCAGTTTTGGCGCATAATACAGAAGGCTTACCTTATCATCAGGGCGCTGCTTTAACGGCGTTATGAATATTCAATGACATTTCTATTGATTGCATTTTGATCCATATACAGATAAAGAGAGAGAAAGAAGAAATAATAATTTGTATTAGACTGGGTTAAATTCTTGTCAATCCAATTGAAAGTAAGAAATTTAGAGACGTATTTTCAGAGATAGAATCGACAAATATAAAAATTTCGTACACAGTTGAGCATAAACTCGATGCGGAAACTAGTAACCATTTTTATTACTTTTAATAAGAAACCTACTGAAGCGGCAGCACAACTGGTTTCCGTCGTGGCCTTCGACGTCAGCAGGATCAATTTAACTTGGATGGGAAGAGTAGTCTCGTGACTCGTGACGTCCCGTTGGCCTTTCCTCGAGCGAAAAATAACGTACCCCGTCTACGCAAATCAGTCGTCTCTTCCATAACTTCGAGTTTATATATATACCGCTGATGTACTCACCCCGGGGAAGCCAACTTATGTATAGAATCTAAACCCCCTAAGCTCTGCATAAGGACGCCGTTGCCTGGTTTTGTTCGAGGGCACTCTAAGATTTGTTGTTCCTTAAGGATGATTTACACGGCGCTAGAAGTTTACTAGATATTACACGTCTTTACTTTTCAGTTTACTGAAGATTCTAGTAAAAGTCAATTTATTACAGCTTCTCAATTCAAATTTACTTTTAATTTATAATTCTTTCGCACCTCTAAACACCTCAGAACTGTCAAGAATGACAACAATCGTATGTTTCGATAGCGAACGAAGAATACCGACCCAGTAACTGGTTTAAGTAACTCACGCCGTGTAAAGAAGGTTTGAGAACGGTTTTGTTCGTTCGCAATCTAAGATTTGTAGTTCCTTAGTAAATACGGTGGTGCTCCTTATTCGCTCTCTCCGCTGACTTTGATATATGGTTATTCATTCTTTTACACTTGTTGCGAGGGCGTCCTTATCAGATTTATAGACGCCGCGGCGGCGTTGCCGTCGGAGTGATATGTGCTTCTTTCTTCTGGTTGCCGTGCAGTGTACTACAATGGGGGCGGAAAGGTTTACTGGGTCCGAGTTCGCGATGTGTAAAGAATAAATTTCGCTTGTCTGATTTAGCAGGTTCGGCTGTAGTGGAAAACCGGGTTAAATAAGTAATTTTGTTAAAGTGGTGGTCAACGTTTATATGCGTGCTTCGTGAGCGTTGGTTGCGATTGCGATCCGCGTGATTTATGGTTGTTACAGATATGTCGTGTCGTATGTTGCTGTTTATTAATAATTGGTACAATTAGAGTTCCTAAATTGCGAGGAGATTATAAGAAAAATCCAGCAGTAATGATTATTTTTTATTTAATTTGCTTATTATTACAGGTTTTGGTGATACACTATTATTTATATTATATTATATGCATATTTAAAAATGTCATTCTTTCTTAAGAAACCAGCTGACAAATAATTATAAATAATTTATTGCAAATTATAAATTTCCCACAAAGTACTTGCCTAAAAATTTGATGGACTTTGATGAAATTTATCGACAATTTCTTCGCAATTATTCATAGCAAACAATTATTTCTAAAACGCATTTGATCTGTCAAATCGATATGATGTTCTGCGGTCTAAATTTGGAATACTCTATCGAACCATTGAGGACAGTGGCCAAGTTTTTGCCTACTCAGCTTTTATGCCAAATTAAGTTAATTAATTTTCAAAGAAGATAGTGTTTATTTTATATCGCTAGAAAAGAAATACTACATGTAGTTTAAGTCTAAAACACTCTGTAGAGTAATTAGGGCATATGTAATTTTGATGTCTTTTACGTTATAATCATGACCAAGTCAACTTTATACGAAGTGGTGTTTGATTTATCGGACCTTGGCCCAGTTAAATTTACAAAAAATATATACAATTTAACATGATAATTAATTATAAGAAAGTTTAAATGTTTCAGTTCAAGTATTATATCATTCATATCAAAATGAGTCGAAGAACAATACATTTCTATTTAATTTTGCTTTGAAACTGAGTCGACAAAACCTTGACCAATATCCTTAATTGTTCTACAGGGTGTTCCAAACCTAGACCACAAAAACACATCAAATGAATTGTAGAAATAATTATAATAGTATAATAAAACAATAGTTATCGTAGATGATAATTTGTCAAATTTTAGATGGGTGTTTTTTTTTTGTTGAATATAAATAAGTCGAATTTAAGTTAAGTAAAATTTAGTCAGTATACAAATTTACCTAACACATCTGTAAAAAAAATGACGTAATCCGCAAAATAAAGTCATACACAAAATCATCACTTCATAGTTCCCAAATAGCAGAATAAATGTCCGGGACACACTTTGAAGTAAATCATAATTTGAGAAATTATCAATACATTATGATTTGGGTTAAAATAACCGATTTTGGATTTTATGATATTAAAATCTGTAAAGTAATCACCATTTAGGCTATATCATGATTTAACCTTGTGCAATAGATCGGATCATTTATCTTTTATTTTGAATTTGCATAGATAGACCGAATGGTTACCGTAACAGATGGCGAAGGGTAATACAGAGATATTTGTTTATGACATCGGTTGGGTTGGTTTGACCTGGATTTCCACGATTTTCGAGAATTTGCGTGTGAATTGAGAATAGAGATTTATTTCTAGATGTTACTGAGAGAACTTTTTAGATGGTAATGTTTTTGCAGGAATAACAAATTGTAGATGTGTATGTCGAAGGGAAAAGCAGGAGGTTCTTAAGATTTGAGAATGAGACCAGTCTTAATTTTGCATTCGAAGCATGTAGTCCATTTTATCTGGGCGTTAGGCCCTCTGTGATTTGTTTCTCTCTGTGTGTGCCGAGTATGATTTCTCATCTGTGTGTTGGTGTAAATTTCATATTATAGAATGTAGGTAACTTTTATAATTTAATTATGTCCCTGTCATCCGTTTATTATTTGTATCCGTTTACAATTATTGTTGGTTTTTAAAAATCTAGCTACACCAAACCCTCAAGGTTTAAAGAAAGATGTCGCGTCTCCGCTTTGAATTTAATAAAGTTCAATAAATTAGAAATAGACCGGTCTGCTTACTATGTTACCAATAAATAAGCAGAAAAGGCGACTCCGGTCCACATTTACAACACTTGTAGTGTATTTCCTCCCAGTCTGTTAAAAGTTCAATATTTCCTTTTACATATATTACAAATAAAACTTCAATTCAGCTCCTAACAATACACTACATCCATCTACTTTAACAAACTCAAGCAATCTTAAATAAACCCAGCGTCGAGACCCTACATAACCTATATAATATAACATTTCCACTTGAACATCTCTCTGCAGTAGTGCAATACCCACACCAGTTAATAATAAAACCACACACGATATAACTACAAGAAAGCCCATATCGTCGTATGTATCGTAAAACGAGTTCCAGTCTTCAGCGAACATATTAGGAGTGGAAAGAGGCCGAAATAGCGTCGGCAAAGTTAGCAGCCAGTTGCACTTTGCGACGTGTTCAACGGAAAGTAGCGATGCAGTGGCGTACGTATCGCTCGCCCGCCGCCCATAAAACCGACGGGGGTTGCAGGTGGGTAACGGTGTTCACCACCCCCACAGTTCTCCTGATTCGAACCATTTCTAACGTGCGCCCTTCGCGCCTCAACTTCGTCCATTAACTTCCGGTGGTGCAGATTCCCATCCTACGACTCACCCCACCTATTTCGGATCGCTACTTTTCGATTTTAAAGCGGGGGTTGGAGGGTGGATTCGAATGTTATTTACGCTCAATTAAGAAACCGGGGAGTTATGGTTTTGGTGGAAATGAGGGGGGAAACGCTAGGGGTGGTGTTGAGATGCCTTGAAATTGCATAATTAATAATAAAGCGGTTGAGGGTTAATAATATAAAGACGGTGGGTTCAGAATATTCAGTTTGTTGAGTTGGGTTGGGTTGGGTCCAATATTTTAACGCATCTCAATGGTAACGGGACCAGGTTGTGTGAAATTAAACATGGCATAAGAAAAGTAATGTGGAAAGTTCAGGTAAATGTGCCGATAGTTCAAGTAAGTGGTGTGTTTTATAAATACTATGAATACTATAGACTAATACTACAACACATTATAAAGAGAATAATTGGTTCTGATGATATCAATATCATTTACTTATTTTTAATTTCCGACTAGTACCCTAGAAGGAAAGTATTGTAATCGACGGCAAAAAAAATTCGAGATTTCCGCGGAAATACGCGTTTTGAGGTCCCCTGAATCGATTGCGATCATTTCTGGAAAATGTATATATGTATGTATGTGTGTATGGCCGTGAACACGATTGCGCCCAAACGGAACAACGGATCGGGTTCAAATGTGTTATGTTTTTAGTGACAATCTGACAGCCGGAAGTGGCAGATGATACAAGCGTCTTCTTAGGCATTTATCTGATTTTGGACAAAATGATATCATCTCACATTCCAGTGACTTTAAATATGTAGGTATACAAATTTGCAGATCAGTGGGATGAACAGTTTAGGCGCTATAAGGGTTTCTAGAAGCAGTTTGACAGAATCCACAGCCTTCGTCGTTGTGCCAGATTGTGAGCCTTCGTGGTTGTATTGCAAATTGTGAGATTTTGACAAACGTCAGTGCCACTGTGTTGACATGACATTAAATGTCAGTACGACAAATGTCATTATGTCATAGAAACTGACGTTAGGTAGGGAACAGAGTGGCTCTGGCTTCACAAAATTGAATAATTGCAGTAGTCGGAAAGTTGGGTGAGGGTCACCCCAGATATTTTATTTCTACTAATATTGGACCAATATTTTTGCGTTATTTTTATTGGGCGTGAGTGTATTTCCTGTTTAATTTATAGAGTACTTTATTCATTTCATTATTCATATTTGCAAAAGAGAAAAAATAAAAATTAATGCTCTTTATCCGTTCGTTGCTCTATTCTATTTATATTAAGTCTACTTGTCCATCAATACTCCAAAACCTGTATTCTATACAAAAAACATTTGTCTGTAAATCATCGGTATCCATTAGTCAAGTGAGCCGACGAAATGGAATAATGAATCTTGTTGTGTCAACAAGAAAAGGCAAGATAAATTGCGGTGAACGCATGCAAAGAGCGCTGTATATAGTGTATATAGCTTAAGTTCGCGTCAGGCGGTCGGTCAAGTCGACCCTCTTCACTGTCGTTTTGTCCACTTGGCCCTGCCTTTCCTGAAAGTTTTTTTTCGACTTGGAACTTCCAGTCCTTCGGTTAATTTGAGTGCTAGTTAAACAACCGGTCGCAACTATTTTGTTCCATTTTTTTGCTGCTTCGACCTCACCGAAAGAGTTAATCGGAGAGGCTTGAATAAAACATTTACCCACAATGTTTGCACACTTACTTTGAGGACATTTTGGTTAAATATTAGCGTAGTGGTTAAAGACCTTTAATGTTAAGTATTAAAAAAAATTATAGTATTTCGATGTTGTATGATCTTCAGATCATATACATTAACAATTTTTATTCTTATTCACAAATGTTCGCAAAAAACGGATATTAAAGAAATGACCAGAAGCACCTACCTTACTAATGCAATAGCACATCTAGTAGTGACCTCTAATGCAATTTTCAAACAATAGCGAATGCATCCCCGCGTTCATTTTATAAGCCGCGTAGTTCGAATTTCCGCCGCGTTGCGGCCATAAATAGGTGGCGCTGACTGCGGTCATACAGTCGCATTCGCGATTGGTTTGCAACTGTGACCCGGCAAGGGGTGATCGTAGATTGAAGCGACAGAATGGGCTGGATACGTTGATGTGTCCGCAGCTTGTATTTTCCGGTCCGCAGGCGCCCAATTACGGACCCCAATTTGCATTCGGCGTGTTTCGGAAAGCTTTTATCACTGTTTACCCGGGCCGATTGAGGCGCCGCTGGAATCTATTAACATTTACTTAGTTTAATGCCATGGGAGTCCGGCGTTTCGTTGTCATATGTCACACAGGGCTGTCCCAAATGGTGTTCGTGGCGCCGCATAGAGACCAGAAATTCGGAAAAGTTTTTGTAAGCTAATAAAATGTTTCTGGGGGTGTTTCTCCAACTAATGTTATGCTATATTAGTTTAAAAGTGATTGTAACCAACATGATGTTTATTATTTTTGGTAACACTGTTGGTATGTTATGCTGCTGTAAACTCCATGTAAACTCACTGTACATAACATCGATAAAAACGTTGCATTACATGTTATTAATAGTTCAGGTGAATTCTTCGTTTGGCACGTAATGCACACATTATTTTCCGTGTATTATGTGCTGATCTTTGACTACAATGCCATAATCGACCAACACAGAATACCTTTACTGATTTATGTATTCCTACAACAACGAGAAGATAAAGAAAATAGGGTAATATTTTAGAGGTATGTACTTCTTTAATATATTAATAATGATTATCTGATATTTTTTATTAGAAAGCATATGCGATTAGAACGAAAATGTTTACGTTTATATTCGTAAAATGAATTAATTAAATTCTACCGGCTAAGAAAGAGAACGGTGAAAATGGGCATTTTCGGACTATTGCAATCCCAGGCACATTAAAGTTATTATGTGACAACTCTTACCTCACTCTCTCGCAAGCAAACAATCTTGTAATTTATAGTTAAATATTACAGTTAAAATGTAATGTTAGTGTGACCGATAGTTGCTAACATTACAGAAGAACATTTATACAGAATGTGTGTTAGACCAGTCGGTTACAGAGATAGAATGAGGAGAAGAAATAATCATTTTAAAAATGTTAAATTGATCATTAAGTAAGTAAATGTACGCTGGAAATGGTCATGTTGAACAAAAGCAATAGAACAGGAAATATTTGAAAAAACAGCTCCATACATATTAAAATTGAAAGCGGAGCAAATAAGTGCCTGTCCGACATTATGCAGGTACTAGACGCGTAATTTGTGTTGCATTACAGTAATGCCCACTTTATAAGGGAATGGGACGTGAAAAGAGTAGAAAGGGGGTGTAGTGCCGCGGGTTACCAACGAAAGCTTTTAAAATATTTACCAGGGCCTTCGGCCCTAGGCACCGTTTTACGCTAAATAATTTATGCATTTTCTAAAACCCAACGCGACGTTGCCTGGTCGATGTATCTAGCCAACTACGGAACACCCGCCATGATTCAGCGATTTCAGTCAATAAAGAAAAAGTTAATTTTGTAAATGACTTACTCCAGAAGTAATCAATGAAACGTTATTTATTTGTAATAGAAGAAGGGCTGAATAAAAGCAGATTTATACTATCAATTTAAAATTAGAAAATAAAAAAATGTCTGGGGTGGCCGCCACTAAACTTTTCGACTACCTCGTTGACAGATTCAAGGATCTAAACTTTCTGTACGCTGGACCACAACCTAACATCAGTGGCCACCAACATTTATCAAAATGTGGCTACTATCAGACTACTGCAATAATTGGAATTTCAGCTGCATTCGTTCTTTTTTTTATAATTTGAGAAGAAATTATCTAGACGAAAACGATAAAGATATGTATGTATCTATAAAGATATGATATGTAGCGCTGATTTTTTTATTCTATTTTAGTCGCACTAAAGATGTTAATATAGATAAATGGACTTTCAAGATTTGAAGCCAGGCATTCGATTCTAAGATGTAATAGAGATTTTGGCTTGCCTATGTCATTATGCAACTTAGTAATGTGTCGTTTTATTGTAAATGGTAAGCTGATTGTTATTTTTGCATTTGTGTTTTCATGTCTTTAATTTTTATGAGAATCTAACACCTCTTCTAAGAAATATTAAGGGTAAACTTATATATTTTTTATTGTTCACTTTGCAGTGTATTGCGGTGCCAATCAACCACACGTAAACCGCTCCTCGCATTGACGCGTAGATTAGTATACTAACTTTAAATCACTGCAGAAAGAGTTGGTATCAGTTTGGTAAAAGTCGGTTGAATCACTAAGTAAATGCGTGTCATATTTGGCACTTTCAGTTGTAAGACTGTCATCCAGTACAATACAGTCCTTGCTTCGGTAATTCTAAATATATATGTATACCAAATTTCAGCCAGCTTCATTGTAGCGTTTGGACGCTATCGTGTGCACAGACATACATAAGTAACTATTACACACAACCACATTTTCCAAGTATCATTGCAATCATTGGATGACTCAATCCTTTTAGAGATAACAATTATACATTTTTGCAACTTATCCCTATCTCCGTGAAGATTCGATAAGCAGTGACGGGGCGTAGATCATTAGCGTCAAAAGATAAAAATAATGCTCTTCATTGTAGACCATCACGTTCTCTATTAACGTGCCTTTTGTGCGGCTTTTTTTCCGTTAAATGATCACATCAACTTGCTTCCGTTGCCCCTTTTTTGGCGGCTTGACTTCACCGTAATTTCATCATCAAGTCTTTCCAACCACTGTCGTTTATAACCTCAAAAATTTGTTAAGATATAAGTTAGGTTATAGATTATAGTTAACTACAACAAAGCTAATAGATGATAATGAATAAATTTTAATAGTTATTAGGATTTGATGGTCTTGTATCAAATTAATCTAATTCTAAAGATTCAGAGTAAAAAATAAAGATTGTCACCAAAAACAATCCATACACAGACACATACACACATACTCACTTTCCAGAAATATTTGCAAAAGATTCAAGAGACCCAAAAACACGTTGTTTTGTCGAAATCTTAAATGTTTTTCGTCGATTACAGTTCTTTCCTTCTACGGTATTACTCGGAAAGTAACACAATAGATATATTAGTAGGTGGAGATAGATTTTACTAACAATGTAGAAGGCTTCATACATTATTTTATGTCAGTTACAAATTTGACTATAGATAAAATTTACAGAACCATACTCGACCGAAAGAGGGTGATAACATTGTCGACAAGTTTTTATTCATTGGCCGAATATATCCGTTTTACACGTTTATTTTGGGCTCATAAAGAAGGATACCGCTTATGTTGATTCTATCGGCTGGTAATCCCCGTGCGGGGCTATAATTTTTACGAGTGGAGCGTAGATCGATACCGGCGAAACAACATGATTTACAAACCAATCTCGGGTTCCATTGTGCCGTTCGGTCGCGTAAATATTGTTTTTACGTTGAGGGCGCGAGCCAACGTCCGGTGATTGCATTCTGTTGCGTTTCATCCGCTTTTGCCGTTACTTTGTACTCACTCAAATAGGACGATCGCTGCTATATTCAGTGCCATTTTAAACGATTGCCATTTTTTACGAGTGTACAACAATGTCCATGCGTACGATTTGTTTTAAATTTGTAATGTGTAGTATAAACGATAATGCCAATATCTGGTCTGCCCCCCACCCAACTTTCAGACAACATTGAGACACTACACATTGATAAACTCTCTAAACGTATAGACTATAGAGCAGCGTTCTTCAACCTTTTTACCACTGCGGTACCCTTAAAAAATGGCTTCTCATAGAGCGGCACCCCAAGATATATATTTTATTAATTTAACCCGGCCTAAACAACACAGATGCCGCGGCACCCCGGTTGAAGAACGCTGCTATAGAGGGTGAAACACCAAAAAGGAATGTCCCTAAGATAATAATAATACTATATCGGGATTATAACAATACGACTGACTGACCTCTCGACACAAATAACTCTAATATACTGTCACGTATCCGTGTTATCATACTAGGTTTATTTCTCTACTTCTTGTATATTTATTCTTCTAACAACGGGCGGTAAACCGCTCATCCCATCAATCTGTAAATTTGTATACATATTTAAAGTCACTGCAGATTGAGATGGTGTCAGTTTGGTCAAAATCGGATGAGTCCCTAAGAAGACATATTTAATATTTGCCACTTCCAGTTGTCAGATTGTCACCAAAAACAATCCAGTTCGTCCCCCGGTAATTCTAAATACCTATACCAAATTTCAAATTTACACACATACATATACACATACATACATACATTTTCCAGAAATCATTGCAATCGATTCAGGAGACCACAAAACGCGCATTTCCGCTAAAATCTCGATTTTTTTTCCCGTCGATTACGATTAAAATGCTTTGCAGCTAAATGTTAAATAGTAAAAATATCTAATTGTTCTTGTTAATGTATCTCCTTAATAAGAGGGCAGGTATTTTGTTATACAGGACCACAACAGTTTTTAACATTTCAACTATTTCAATTACATGAAATAACAAATTTGATTTAAAAATTGTGTACATGTACATAGTAAAACGATTTTTAAGTAACTTATTTCAGCTTGGTTTATAACTCTTTTCAGGCCAACTAACTGTCGAATAATCAATTTCAGCTTCCTGCGATATTTTTTGGGAGCTGTCAAACACTACAAAGCTTTAGTCTGGCTGCCAGTCGACGCACAGGCAAAAGGTAAAGTGTTACTACACTTTACCTTTTGCCTGCGCGTCGACTAGCAGCCAGACCAAAACTTTAAAATTAACCGTATCCCATTAAATAGTTCGAGTCCAACTTAGCAACTTTACGAGGTAGGCGGCCGTAAAAATGTTCCGGGTAATAACATACGGATTAAGCCCTTTACGTTGTCCCCGCGAGGGTTTCAGGAAGCCTGGTAAGGGAATACGGCAAGAAGTGCGGTGTCATGAAGTGCGCAATTAGTCTCGCCCTGTTTGAGGCTATATGGCACGTACAGCGTATTCAGCCAGGTTGGACGCTGCCGGCCGTCCGCTGATGCCCACAGGCGGCTTCCGTGACTCACGCGTTTGTCTCAACGCGTGACCACATTGGAGCTTCACTTCTGGTAGAAAGCCTAGCTGCGCTCCCCGCGTATATTTTGCAGGGGTCACAGTGTAGAGCATCACTTAGTACCATACCAGTGCGAAAAAATAAGAAAACGTTAATATTTTCTGTTCTGAAGACCGCAGATAGATTCTCTACTCGGAGCGAAGCGCCACTATGGTCACTCGCTCAGTCGTCCACCTTCTTCAGTCGTTGCATTTTATGAATTTTTCATGACGTTACGTGACCGAACTGGATATCGAAGTGCAGTCGGAAAATCGTAAAAGGATATCGTACATATATATATAGAGGAGGTTGGTGCATGATTGCAACCGTGTCAGTTCGGTTTTATCGCACGGAATTGTCTGAATTTGAAATTTTTGAGGTGGACGCGGATCATCTTTTGACCATTACGCTCAAGTACGAAGGAGATTTATTTCTGTTGAGTCGAGTCGGTGAAACCTAAACCGATTTATAATGAATTTCTATTGTGATATGATGATGATGTATGGGAGGTCTAAAGTCACTCTAAAGATTGAGTTCCAGCTAGCTGCATGCACTTCCGGCGACTCCACCATAATGTACACTCACTTGAATCGGAGTCTGGTAGCTTATTTCGTGTATCTCATCCATGTTATATGTGGATTATTATAAATTATAAATTATTACTAGATACCTATCAAAGTAAGGACGATTGCCAATGCAAACTTTTTGTTTGTTTTGTCAAGCGTCACTAAAAAGCCTCTAGGCATGTTTCTCGTGTTCGGTTATACGTGAATGCAATTACTGCAAGTGCATATGTTAAGACTTGGAACAAAGTTGGTCGTAGTACGTCTTGTTGGGTTGCACAGGCGGCGAGTTCAGCTTAATTCAGATTGCATGTCAACTGAGACGTGGTGTACCAACTGTATTACGGAGTTAAGGAGAATGTCAACTTTGTGAAGCAACGGGAACCGTGCGTGTGTTGCTTTGCACGACACCCGTGACACACGGGAGCGAGAGGCACTACCGTAAAAGTTGGTTCCACGGCAAGGAATTAATTCTGATTTAATCGCGTAATCCTCTTATATCCTTACCTGTTCCGCTCCCGCTCAACGAAGGACTACATCAAATTTGCATAGGCCAGATATTTTCAGATGGAAAGCCCTTCGTGGAAAAACCCAGCCATATTATTCAACAATTTCTCCATTACGAATTGCTTTATATTGGATTGTCCATTTTATGTTGAACTGATTGAGTATCTTAGGTCGACGTGTTCTTTAGGGGCGAAATTATTGCACAGTCCCTGAATCCATTCCAATGATTTTTGGAAAACGATATCGACCAAACCGTACAACGGACCAGGCTGAAATTTACTATTGTGAGATATTAGTAACAGGATGTCAGTAACAGGCTACAACAGGAGTACATTAGTGACTTTATTCAATCTCATGGAACAAAAGTGACAACTCATCTTTCTATCCATAATTGCAAAAAGTGGATCAATGTTTACAAACAAAGATATTACTGACAACGTGTCAAAACGTATCCTGGTCGTCACCTCGAAGCTAACACTATACATATATGGAATTATCAAGAGACGAACTGGATTATTTTTGGTGATATATATTCTGATAACCGGCAGTAACAAATGTTAGTTACATACGCTTTCGAAGGGATTCAACCGATTTTAACTGAACTGATACCAGCTCATCTTCTAGTGACATTAGGTGGAGATCCAGAGTGGCAATGGCTTCGCAAAATTAAAGAAATGCAGAAGGTAAATTCGCTTCAATATGTCAACAAGGTACTCCCTAAATTGGGTGGGGACCACCTATTCTTTACTGCAGAAAATGTTATTATTACTATCGTTAAAGCATACATATTTGTCATCTTTTTGTGATTATACAGAAATATATAAAACAAGTATAAAAAAGGTTTTAGAGAAATATTTAGACAGCACGTCAGTGGCGGCTCGCGATAGGTTTAATTGGGTGGGCAAAATATCA
This sequence comes from Aphodius granarius, assembly GCA_963971325.1. Taxonomy (NCBI): domain Eukaryota; kingdom Metazoa; phylum Arthropoda; class Insecta; order Coleoptera; family Scarabaeidae; genus Aphodius; species Aphodius granarius. The sequence continues at coordinate 12,117,518 of OZ020222.1, read as the reverse complement.
ATGCAGTTTTAACGACTTATTTAATGAAGTGTTACTACATTTTATTAAGTAAACACTACAAATTTGAACCGACATATTTTTAAGAAGTAGTTAACCGCAAGAACCATCAAGAAGGTCGAGTAAACACTAAACAACCCTAATAAAATGGCCGACGTTTTGCGCGAATTTGTTGCATGCGCTATTGCCTATTAGAATACGTCTATGCTATCGTATGGGGTTATCTGCCTAGGCCTATGACGTCACACATGCATTTTTCGCTACCCCCACTCCTCCGGCTTGCTGGACAGTTTACGCGCTTGCAGTAGAAAACCGTCACCGCTGGTAGCCAGAATCTCGATTGCCACCCCGACCTGGTAATTTCGGTTGCATACATTTTCGGTTGCATAATTTCGGCACTGCCCACCCTGCCACCCCTGACGAGCCGCCACTGCAGCACGTATCTTCTGGGTTTTGTCGAGTGTTAAAAAAGTACAATTATTAATCTTTATATATGTTATAAAGGGCATTTACACACAACTATGAACAAATGTCAAAGCAATGAGTTAAACCAATGAGGTAAGGCCGTATCGAAAGTGTTGATTAATTGTTTAGTAAACCGAAAATCGATACTTGCATACCTATTACTATCCGATAGTGTTTATTTATAACACTGTCTTGAATGTCAATCAAATCGATCATCCCCTAATCGTATTAAAACGAAAATTGATGTAATTTCTCCTGTTTCGATCGTATCGATGTTGCCTGTTTAAGCGTCTACTCGTCCAAAGGATACAGAGCGGCTCTGTCTTCACTAACTTGAAGAATAGGGTATTCCGGTGTTTTTCAAATTGTTGTTTTTCACAAAGTAGGGATACTACTGATTGCTACTTTACACATAAAATCTCAAACATTGCTTTAAATTAAGAGAAATCGTCATTTGAAGTTTGAATTAGAGTTGATCTTTGTGACGTCACAAAGATCGCTTAAAACGGGCGGCTTGGCAACGTTGTAAGTTTTCTTATGTAATATTTACTCACACAAGTCACACACGTTGGTTGACAAGTGTTTCGAATGGCCACGACCGGTCAGCTGTTCCCCTGTTGCCAGCGCTATTGGTGATCGGTAATCTACGTGTGTTACCGAGGGTGGTCGGTGAATTCAAATAAAATACACTTTTAACTGCAATTATCTCATTTTGACATGACCGGAATACCCTATTGCAGAAAGTTTATAGTATTTATACCCTTCAATGTATTATCAAAGTAGTCGCAAAGTTGGTTAGGGTCCACACCAGGTTTCAATTAGAAAAAAAATATATTCTTTATGTTGATAACATTTGAAAAAAAAACTCTCTGCATACAATACGTAAGTGGGTACTTTTCCTTAAAGGAATTTTCCCTTGATGGCGGTTTTACAGCAATTTACCGTATGGCAGCGAGCCACCACATAAAGATTGATTTTCCGATTTAGAGTGGAAGAAATATGGCTGGCCGTAAGTCACCCTAATGAGAATAAATGACGATCGCACGTTACCCCGACTATCGATTGGATGAACGGTGCTCATCAATGTTTAACTGATACGTACCGTACGGCGCGGCGGCGGAACAGCGTATAGACGTGAGTGATCCACATATCAATCATAATTACAGTGTACTCTGGCTATACTTGACTATTTGTGGCCACTTTTAAACACATTAAATAGTAATAATCAGTTTGGAACAAAGTCTGGAATATCTAAATATCGTAAACGGAGACAGTTTATTTTATTTTCCGACTAGTACCCTAGAAGAAGTATTGTAATCGACGGAAAATGAGATTTGCGCGGAACTACGGGTTTTGAAGTCCCCTGTATGTATGTATGTATGTGTGTATACGTGTATATGTCTATGTGTGTACGTATGTATGTATGCTGTGAACACGATAGCGTCCAAACGGTACAACGGATCCGGCTGAAATTTGGTATACATATTTAGGGGGGACGAACTGGATTGTTTTTGGTAACAATCTGACAACCGAAAGTGGCAAATGTTACATGCGCTTTCTTATGGATTCATCCGATTGCTATCAAACTCATACCAATTCATCCTCCAGCGACTTTAAATATGTATATAAATTGGTAGATCAGTGGAATGAACGGTTTAGGCGCCATAAGCCATAACAAATGTCATTATGTCATAGAAACTGACATTAGTTAAGATCCAGACGTCCAGAGTGGCTTACAAAAGTGTTCATATTTCAATATTTTCCATATTATCGTATAAAAATAGTCATTGCCATTTAAAAAAAAAAATGCACCCCTTTTACCGTTCAAGCGCACGCCACTCTAAAAAAGTTGTTGACCCGTTCTAAAGTTTTTGCCAGAAATGACTTAATTTAAAGATATTTTAAGTGTTCCAGACGTTTTCCGCACTGTGTTAAAGTTGTGATAATTTATGGAGTAGTGGTGGTATAAATTAATAATAATTAGACTTGAAATATTCCATATTATTTAGTTTGATTGAAAAAATATTGAGATTATAAAATATCAGACCACTCGTCATAGTACCTGAGTTATCAAAGGACAAAGTTGAGGTGGCAAAACAATCAATAATCTTTATCTGCCTTCCATTTATTATTAATCAATATTGAGGACGTTACCCACCTGATAAACATCACATGATAAATTACACCTTTCCGTGGAGTTCAGTGACCGCCGTCGAGCAATTCCGTGACGAAATCGTCTTTTTAATCAATTTTCCAAATTACACCCCCCTGTAATGACGTTGCAATTTTATCCAGAAACACTATCCGGCAAACTAATACTGTTTAGCATGCGCGGAAGGGAAAATTATAGAATATTCCGACCTCTCGGTCTTTGGATTACATGATGCGTCGACCAGGCCATCCAACTCCTATATTAAAGTTCGCCTGTTCGCTTTTTGATGTTACCAACAGCTGCGACATGGCGCAGAGTTAATATTCTTTGTGTGCCATCTGAAAGTCACGTTCCTTTGGAAAATCTGTCTGCGCGGGTAATCGCTTTGTATGCCACTGAATTTAGCGTCTGATATTTGGGTTTGACATTTGATATGAGTATTTTTATGAAAGACAAACGGAACAACAAAAAGAGATTTTAAAATATTTAAACCGCATATGTTACATGCAGAGAATTCTTATAAAAACTTTCTTGATTTTTTGGAATTAACATCGTGTATTGGTTGATGATTTTGTTCTTACAATTCATGTAAAGCTTTCTTTATTCTCGTACTCTGTACATACACCAAGGAGAATGCTTTCGGCAATTTTGGAGTATTGTAGTTCTGCGCTTCAAATCACACATCGTAAGTAAGTATCTCCGTTAATGTTAATGCACGAACACAGCAAATTACTGTAGGTACATACATAGGTATACGTACTTTGACAATTAGTAGGAAACTTGTATATAGTTGAATGATCCTTGTACATATCGCGAATTTCAAAGGTTGTAGATTGCTACTTGCAATCTACATGTGCTTGGTGCATTACCGAGAACCAATTAACCGCTTTTACCGGTCATTATGGCTCTCAAATTAACTTATTAGTATTACACAATAGAAATAATAAATGTTAATCTTTAATATCATAATTTAATATAATAGATATATTTATTCACTAAATACCCTTACAGGTGTGGAATACATTAGAAAATTACAAATATTCACAGTAAATACGTTGACAATAAATAAACAAAGGCAAAAAGCCATGCACCGTAACTACACAATCGCACAAGAAACATGGTCTGAACAAAACTTCATTTTATAATATTTTAATATAACACGGGAATTCTTATTATTGATAATATCCATATAATCTTATACAATTTACTAACATTTTTACTTTATTGTAAATATATTGAAAGAAAAACCTAAATAGGTATTGTTTTATATTAACTTGGTCAGTGCATGTGTTATTGTGAAAACTGTTTGTAAGTAGACAAAACGAATTTATTTAATAAATTTTTTAATATTTTAATAAATTTTGTATTAGGTTCCATAAGGAAAATTTTGTGAAAAGGGTACCTACTTATTCATTGACAAATATTTGGGTTGGAAAAGTTACTAGGAGGCGCTGGAACAGAATGTTTGTCTTGTTGGTTAAATAAAATTTAATTTTAAGACATTTAATTTCGCTATCCAACATCAAAAATGTCTCTTTCTCCAACAGACACGATTGACACGATCGTTCACCAATTTTACTAAAAGTATTGCCAATCATGGGCATGTACGCAATTTACCAAGGGCTGATCGCCCAACAATCGATAAACTTGAAAATGTAGTGACAATGGGTGACAATTCCAATGTAAGTTCTTGCGAAATTGATTCAGAAAAATTAATTTGAATTAATTTGAAATCATCGTAGTGTTCTTAAAGTGTAAAACCTATAAATCTGTAGCACAACTGTGGATAGTTGACCTTACAGAATTCCAGATGGAAGACAGTTTCCAAGAAAGTCAACTTTGGAACCATATTTTTTATGGTTCATGCATTTGCATTTTTTAGTAAGATACTTCATTTGAAAGCAAATTTGATTTAAAAACATCAAAGAAAGATAAACAATTTGTTGCTGAGCCTACGAGTAACTTTTCCACCGTGATTTGCCAAGTTTTTCAACAAAACTTTTTTCCCTCCTTTTCAATGTATTTTAGATGTTCCAGAATTTCTTTCCACACTAAACATTTATTTTTGTTCAAGCAGTTGTCAACAACTAGTTCAGTCGAGCAGTTGCACATAAAACTATCTCGATTGCATTTATACCAGAGTGGAGATAAAATCTAGAGTCAAGTATTAAAAATTCTTCAGAATTGTTCCGACATTACACGACTATCAGGGCAACCGTTTTTCGAATTATGATCTCTCGAATATTCCACAATGACAAAGGTTCTCGGCGAGCCAAGATTTAATCGTGCGCCGGTCGCCCCGAACGGATGACACTTGTACGTTGTCCCAACAAATTAACATTCCAACGTTTGCGACCTAGCTGGCGGGTACGCCTTTGACGATTAGAGTTCCCAATTTCCAGGCGCGCAGAAGTCGCATCACCCGAAATATGTCGTAGACTTCGCCCGCCTATTTCCTCCTGCCGGATTATAATGCGATTTGGGACCGACTGGCAATGGGCAGTCTGGGAAATCTGTAACATCTCGAGAGGGAGTTACCAACCGCAGAACGCCACTTCTTTTGTGGTTGTTCTCGGTAAAAATGAAAATTGTTTATCGGGTTATTGTTGAAGGTTATTTTTTCAAGAAACTTGCATTAGAAGAAATGAAGGCCAGTTTTACAATATTGATAGATATTAAGCAGCCTTTAGATAAAGTTAGACATGACGGAAACAAACTCAAATTAAAATGTATCCTTCCAAAACAGTTCGCAGAAATATTGGAATCTTACCGAAAAGTTAGATGCTTTATAATCGGCACATGAAAGTATCTACCTTTCTAATTTGGATTAGAATTACGTCCTAGATTTCCGGGAGGAAACCGCGTCAATGACGATAAAGTTGTCAAGTCTTCGATCTAAATATTGCATTAGCATGTTTATTACACGCATGACCGACGTATGCAAACCGTTGCGTTTAATTTTCCAATTTAAATTTCAAAATAAATATTTGCAGACAGTATACATTTACGATAACTTTTTTTTTCAGTTAAAATTATCCTACAGCTTTGTGTACATAAAATTTTAGTTTCAAATTTATTCACTGGAAGCGTTGGTGGGTGTTTGCCCATTTTCACGCTATATATAAACGGCATGTGTTCACATATTCCACAGGCACTACACCTTTACGACCGATCTAACATGTGCCGAGCCCGTCTGTAAGTACATAAATCCAACCTAACTAAACAGTTTTCGTTGGGCACATGGCAGCCTCGACCCGTAAAAGCTCCTTTTAGCTTTGAATATAGAAATATTTGCGTAGGAAAATTGTCGCGTTATATATTCCATTACACCTTTGAAATATGTGGATATACTCGACCAAAGGTAATTTAAAATCGATTTAATAAAAAAAAAACAAATCAAATTGTTCTGTTCGTCTTAACAAATGAAATATATACTGAAAGTCAATCAAGGTTAGAGACACTACTACTTTAAAACATACCGCTTGTATTCCATATCGGAAAACAGTTAAGGGCTAGGAATTATCAAATATTCATTGGGTTAATTCCACTGATGTCATGGTAAAACGTGTTGGTCGATATTTTTTTTCAACACAGTGGAATAAAATGTGAATATGTTTGATTATTTTGAACAAGAAACACTTCCGCTACAGTAGAACAATGTGCGTTACAGTCGTGTGATTTCGGCTTTTCTAACAACCTGTCAGTTCAGTACAGTACAGATAATATTAAACATTATCTATATTGTTTTGAGAACTTTCTATTCAAGACCATGGAATTACCCATTAAATACGTTGTCCTTTGTAACACCGTGCATATTTTGTTAGTCTACTACTGCAATCTTGGAAAGAATATTGGATTATAATCTTATCATATCTTTGTCCTGTGTTTCTACTAAAGACCGTATCTTATTTCAGAAATCCTTTCCTTTAAAGCATCTAAAAGATATCTTCCATTAACTTTAGCGAAAAGACAAACAGCAAAATAATTCCTGCTGGGAATTATTCAGCATTGCACAAGATTCTCAGTTAGCGTCTGCCTCGACCCTATACAGGATTGCCTGTTGGGATAAAGCAATTATACAACTGCAATACTCAACGGAATCGGCTTATTTCCAACTCTACACTCTTGCATTTGCCTATAATAAATCACATTTTAGCTAGCCGAACGCAGAGGCGAAAACAAACTCGGACGTTTTGCAATAAGGCAACTTCAAGAGGAAACTTTTCATAGCCACGATTTTCACGTCCGCGCGCGCGCGTCTCTCCCAACCCTGTCTGATTTTGAATGATGACATTAACGGTAATTGAAAATATATGAAAAGGTACGGAGAATATATGAGGGTGTATGAACCGGTATTATGCGTATAATATATCTCGGAGGGGGAGGATTTGATGGGGTTGATAAAATATTTCCATAATGCTGGAGTGGGTTGGTAATATTGGATAAAAAGGTATGCGAACTTTAGGGTCCGAGAGCGAATTAAAAGACGCTTAATACGGTATTTTATCGGGATTGTGAGAGGAAATGATTTCCCTGGAGTAAAATGGTTTTACGTGCTGAATGTGTCCAATTTTTACACCCTAATTAATATTTATTTAGTTATTTCCTTAAAATTATCAATAATAACATTCATGAGTACAAAATTCATGATCCATCAATATTTCTTATTATTATACAGGGTGAGACATCCTGCATACAATTACATATTATATACAATATAGGTACATAAAATGCTAAGATGGTGTTGCATAAGAATCTATGGTTTTGGAAATCTTCACAACTTTAAAATTTGTGGGTCATAAGCTATAGTCAGCTATTGGCTGATATTGATTTTATTAAAAGGGCTGTAATAAAGCATTTCAATTTGTTCTCTTCTGTAGATTAGTAATATAAAAGAAAAAAGTCTCCAACCATGAAATGTTTTCTTGCAGCAATGACGACAATGACTTTATCATTTTATTCCTTATCAGAGCCCAAACACATAGGTCACCCCATTCCCCTAACTGAATAACAAGTCATTCGACAGCATTTAAACGGTTAATTGTACAACGACGTTAAAATAAACGAGCATAAACTCTAAAACGTTAAACTGTAGCAATTACTTGACTGTCGGCGGGGTGTTCCACCCCTAACTGCGTCACCGCGGAGGCGGCAACTTCCCACCCCTCATCTCTCTTTCTGAGTAATTACATACCTCGTTGTGCGACGCTAATCTTGATATATCCAAGATTTCCACAGAGTTTGAAAGCAGGCAACCATAAGGAGACAAATTGTATTCGTCGAATTTAAAATAGTGGAAATTAAAGCAATTTTGAACCTACTTTTTGACTAGATTGTATTATTTTAACAATATTGAAAACATGTGAGTAAGCTGAATATAGAAGGCGTTGGAAAAAGATATAAATTATTCCATTATTTATTGTTTACAATTTATCCCAAAAAAGAAATTGTCTTTTATTGTTTTATTGTATAAGTTATTCAATAAATGAAATAATATAACTGGCTAAATAATTAGTTATTTCACGCAGCTTTACGTATAACTTACATTTAAATTGATATATTTACACAAATGAAATTAATAAGGTAAGAAGTACAACCGAAATTTATAGAAAGATATAAGATGAAAACGAAAGGTATAAGGAGAACTTCTACGTTGCAGTTGCCTTGGCAACTCCCTTCGGTAGTACAGCAACGTAAAACCAAAGGATACAGGATAGCGTATTTGTTTCTTTCAAGTTGTGAAACCTTTAGCAAAGGTAAAAGCTTAATGATGCATTTTTATTTGTTTCCCCAGTGTTAGCATGAAAATATTCTTTGAAATTATTTGTTATCTTTCGACTTTCTTGAACAATGTATATTTAGTTCAAAGAAGAGAATATTCTCATGCAATGAACTATTAAAATGTAACGTTTTGTTATAGTGGTTTTACACTATCAACGAACTGTGGTAAGAATATATACAAGGTGCCCACAACTTTAGATACAAATTCGCCAGTTTACTAATCAAGTTAATTTATGACGAAAACCTAGATAACACTTCTTTTCTAACACTTCTTTGTTTATAAGTATTAGAATAACTTCTGTTACATAGACCCAGAAAGTAGGCTTAAAGGGCTTACATTTTTCGCAAAATGTTTCGTTTTTTTTTTTTGCGAGAAACAGCGTTCTAATGTTGTGACATATTATATTAAAGGACATATTATTGAACACATTTTTCTTGTAATATTCATGGTGTGCTCATGAGATATAGATCTTACTTATGACAAACAAAAAATGTTTAATTTGAACTGTTATATAATAATTAGAAATCAAGTTTAATCAATATTTAAGTACTTGAATTTCTGTGATCGTTCTATGGGGACAGCCTGTATGTAGGTGTAGTCGAGCGTATTAGTTTTAATAAATATTATAAGAGTTAATTCAGGTCGGCTATAAGTTATCGTTATGACCAGTCATCAAGTAAATTGTGCGTGGGTCTCGGTGCTTGGGATTAATATATCGTAAAAACGGAGAAATATTTCTCGCCGAGTCGCCGTTCCCCAAGGGACCCATAAAAACACCATTCTCAATTACCGCGGAAAAATTGGTATTATAACGGCGTAGCCGACACCTAGAAAGCTAATTATGTTGCGGCTACGATCGTCTCAGTCCTTCAGCTTTATTTCACTTCTTCAGTTTTATTCGACCGATTTGCGACTTGTTATCACGTCTCCTTTTGACGTATCATGTTCTTTTAATGAGACAATGTACTGGGCAGTTTCGGACGTCGTGACGTCAGGAACGGCATCAATAAAGGTATAAAAATTGTTATTGCTGAACTAGCAGCGGTGTTACGTCTTTGCTTATGCGACGTCGAAGAAGAAAAAATCGACAAGTGAGATGATGCCGTGAAGTATGTAGAACACGCTTCATGCTACAGAAAACTAGAGAAAACAAAAAATACGAGAAGATGATGGAAAGAAATGGCAAAAAATGTACCAAAAATACTATTGTTCTAAATTGCATCGTCCCTATCGATGGAAAACGTGTTTTCCTTGCTTTATTCACACAGGATCTCACTTTATTAACTATAAGAACTTCTATTCTATTGTGATTGTGTATCTTGAATTAGCAGACGCCAGGTTCTATTTTGGTAGTATTGATGTTGCTGCATATGGAGACTGAAGTAATTATAGTGAATTTAGGGATTATGTACTTGACAAAACATTACCTGCAAAACAACTTTAGACTTTAGCCTCATTATAATGCCTTTGCACTATCCAATGACATTAGGATGCCATATCCATGCCTATATCCCTTGGTAATAAAAATAACTTACTACTAATTATATATTGAGTAGAGCTAGAAAAATGTTAAAATGTGCAATCGATTACATTTTATGCATATTTAGTACTAGTCAGTAACTTATATGCGGTAATAGTACGCCTTATTCGCATACCTGTGAGCAATTGAATCTTCCGTTTTCGAATCAGAAGAACACTCTAGCCTCTAATTGAGTTAGCAAAAGCTTCGGTAAGTATTTCAATTTTATCCGCAACTGCACTTTCTTGGATTAACTAACATGCTTTCTACCATTTTAAGTTTTAGAGTTTCCAGAAGGAAATAAAAAATTTCCTTTAGGTTTATAATTTTATTGTTAAATTTTTTTTTTATAATTTTGTTGTTGAAGCATATATGAAAGCAAATATTTGTTTTTGTCACAGAAAATTTACCGATCAAACTTTCAAGATATAACATCAATTCATCCAACAATAAGAAAAGACCAACAAGTTTGGAAAAAATTATTTGGTACTGCTAGCTTGCTGCTACAAGGGCAAGCTATATTTTTACGGTTGGCTTCCACATTATTATCACTTCACTGAACCAGTGAAGTAAAGCATACGTTTCTACTTGGAAAAGCTAATTTCAACATCAAACAAACCGTTAATAAGCGTTTTATGTAAATGACATTTCATAACTCAAAATAAACGTTTTCATTACTTTTATTCCGTTGATCCAGCAAAAAGTCCAATAATTCTAATAATATCGAATCAAATCAAAACAGTCCACAGATACAAACTTTAAAACTCCTCACAAAGAAACGACCCCAATACCACAACAAAAATCCTGAGGCCGAACCGATAAATCCCAACGCCTCAATATCAGTCCTTCTCCCCATCGACAGGGGGTGTGCATACACTTGATCCCTAACCTAACATACAAAGTCAATCCCACTGACCTTTTTCACATCTCTCGCCACCTTTTCCAAGGGGACAAAGGCATGAAGGCTCATCGCTCTCGTCCGTAATAACGCAACCGCCGTTGGGCCCGCAATCTAGCGTGCATGGTTTTGGCGTCGCCGCCACCGTTGTAATCGTCGAACTTGGCGTTGTTGACGCCTCGTGCGTTGAGAAGCCACCGACGGTGTTATTCTCGGCTGCGACGTCATCCTGCGTGTAGTTTTCGTTTATATGGGCGTCGAAGACGGCGTCTTTCTGGTACAGGACGTCCTCCTCGCTGTTGATCTCGTTTTCAGCGTCTAGGGGCGTCGACGTCGTGTTTAATTCTGGAATAGATAGATGTATGTAATGTCTACGTGTATATATCGTTCTCTAAATCATTTAAGTTTTCAATACGTTTTGAATACGTTTTGAATATGTTTTGAATACGTTTTGAATACGTTTTGAATACGTTTTGAATACGTTTTGAATACGTTTTGAATACGTTTTGAATACGTTTTGAATACGTTTTGAATACGTTTTGAATATGTTTTGAATACGTTTTGAATACGTTTTGAATACGTTTTGAATACGTTTTGAATACGTTTTGAATACGTTTTGAATACGTTTTGAATACGTTTTGAATACGTTTTGAATACGTTTTGAATACGTTTTGAATACGTTTTGAATACGTTTTGAATACGTTTTGAATACGTTTTGAATACGCTTTGAATACGTTTTGGAAACATTTTAGACATGTTCTACAAACGTTTTGGAAACGTTTAGGAAACATTCTGCAAATATTTTGAAATATTTTATTATATTTGTTTATCCATCTATACGGTTAAGCGTAATCATTTCTGTTAGACGCTAGGAAAGATATGAACGCTTCTATCCCAGTTTTTCCATTTGCAACAAAATAATAAGAAAATATAACTAAGTATTACAAAGTTTAGATGTAAATGCAGTTAATTGTGTAGCTGCTACAAAGTTTAACAGAGAAATACAAGCAGGCGCTCGTAAACAGCGTCTGATTCAAAGGAACTCATTAGAAATTCTTGCAGTCTGTCACGCCAAACCGAGTCCGTTTATTTCAAATGTACACAGCCTCGTTACTCGTCGTCTCTATTGGCGTAGAAATCCTTATTTTCCACCGTCTTTGCAATACCTACTGTATAACAGTACCTAGTACACAAATTACACAAAGTTAAGATGTAATATCGAGCGGTATTTTGTTATACAATTTTAATGCAAAACCTGGTATAATATTCGTAATGTAATATTGGTAAGTTTCCTGAACAGAAGTACGAAGACTCCACTAATGCAACACCTCTATATATTTTTCATTTTAGGATAATGCAGATACATATTTGTCTTTCAGATTTATAATCTATAGAAATTGCCATTAAAATTGCATATCATACCTAGCCACTATAAGTATAGAAGCTAGCAAATTAATGCAAGAAATAGGCTGCGGTTGGCTTTATTGACACCGCTCTTTGCATTATTGGCAGTTCATCTAAGCTAATCTAAGATGATAAAAACAACGCGTTTGTAATATTTTTTGTCGGAGTTACACGTCGCGTCGCGTCACGGGTAACTAATCAAGGGGTAAATTTAAAGCTAGTACTAGCATTGAAGTTGATATGCAGAGTTCGTTAAACTTCAGGGCAGCAAAAGAAACGCTACATTTATCTGATAATAACATTACTTAGACCAATTAATAACCTGAACCTAAGAAATGTGTAAATGAAAAGCGACTATTAATGAAAATTGGCATATATATTTAGCGCCTCCTTACAGCACTTCATCTCCCCCTTTTACAGAGCAGGTCTCTTTCTCTCTCTTGGCCCGACAAAACGTCCCTCCAAGAACGCAAGGGAGCTTATAAACAAACATGCGGACGCTGGCATCACTATAGGCAACCCATTATATTGTAACTATGCTTGTGCTAAGGTAAAAGTATTAATACTTGACACTATTACCTCATAATCGAAAGTTTAGTAATCGTATTTTGATGGACAGATGCCAAGTACCAGCAGTGTCGCAGTGTGAACTCAAAAGAATCAGTTTCTATTTTGCTGGGCGCTTTGAAGTTGATCACAGTGTTTTGGCCGATGTAATATCTAGCTGATCAAACAGCATACTACTTATAGAGCATTGCTGACATAACATGCGGTTACCCACAACATTAATTAAACATTATCATATATAGAGTGTATTACCATGAATCACGAAGTTACTGGCTTAAACATGTTACATTTAATATACCTGCATGTACATAAAGCAATGTAATAATACAGTATTCATCACGGCCATGTTTGATGTGGTTATTAAATACTGTTACCTTGTACTATTACAATTTTGTTGGTTTCCAATTCGCAGCAGTTAATAACAGCCCCATAGCAAATTAATACATATCAACATCTGGATATTTCATATATGTACTTAAATGGATTTAATTTAGTTCTATCATGGATTCTAGAAACGTTACGCGAATGCGTTTGGTATGAAACCGATTTAGTCAGTTCGTATAGGAGGTCTTTACGCCCTGGTATGGAACACGTAAAAGCTGTAACTTCCAGGTACATCTCTGAGATCTTGGAAGTTACAAAGAAACTTCGTATTTGGAAGGTTCCAGCAGTCCTGGAGTTTTCCTAAAACAATTTGTGGATATTTATATTTTACCAGTGCTGGGGCTTCTTACGCAAACTTCAAACTCTCAAAGTTGTATGTCGGTTATGCAGTTTCAGCGGGTTCAATGTCTGATAGGTACTGTATGTAACTTTTTAATAATTTTGTAATGTATATTTTTTGTAGTTTTAGTAGTGGTTCGGTTATAATGGAAACTTTAAACTTTCGGACAAATGAGCTCTTGTTATAACTGGGATATCAAGTAGTTATTGTTGGTGGATCCAAATAAGAGTTGCATATTTTAGGCATATGTTTAAAAGTTGTCAAATCAGCATCTGTTCATATATTTTATTCAATAATAGTTGAAATGATTGATGGAATGATTCCAGTGCTGTGAATAAGAAATTACATTAAAATAACTTTAAAAAAATCCGGGGTAGCCCCCACCCAACTTTTCGACTACATCATTGGTACATTGACCAATGAACTTAACATCAGTCATAGGATAACATTTAATGACATTTAATGTCCTGTCATGTCAGTGGCAACTGACATTTATCAAAATCTGGTCATTTTATCAAATCTGCTTCTATTAAATCTTAACCGGGCCACGGTCCTGTAAAACTGACGCATGCTTGCATGTGAGCAAATAAAACAAAAATTTTGGCACACGATTCAGGTTTGCTAGTCACTTTTAGTGTAAATTTCTGCAGTGACAGCTAGGTGAATGTCCATTACTATGAGCGTAATGTGGTGCAAAATGACTTTTATGGTTTCTGACTTTTATAAGTTCGTCATAACTTTTTATTTTAATGTGAAATAAATACATATATGTACAGTAGAGGAATTTTATTGAACTATGCGTGAAAGATTACATCTGCCAACGCGCGGTTTTCATTAGTTAGTGCTTCATTTTGCTGTCCTTTTCATGAAAAAACGAATACTATATTATAATATCAATAAGTTAAAATTTCTAGAAAATTAACAATTTCTATTCTAATACTGGAAAATGCCCTCTAGTGGCGACGTATTATTTGGTCACCCTGTACAGTAATTCTCAATCCCACAAAAATCAAAATTTGTGTTTGTCAGAGGAATCTACATAAAGCCATGTAACTAACATGCGGTGTTGTGTTTTTATGCATTATTCTACGTTTTCAAAATAAACTGTTAAGAAATATCGTTGATGAAGTTTGCAACAAAACATCAAAAGAAATTCCTCAAGCATACCAACATCGAGGCAATCCAGCTACTGGACCACCGTGAGTTAGTGCTTAGACTTAGAATAAAACCGTTTGAGTTAGTGAGTTAGTGGAGTGAGACTTAGAATAAAACCTTTTGAGTTAGTGATAAAAGCGGAGCAAAATGCTACGTATGTGATGTGATTAGAGCAGAGCAAAGCATGTGCTGTTAAGCATCAACATGCAGATTAAATGTAAGTAAAACCAATGGGAACACTTAATATTTCTTGTTCTATTATATTAGCAATTTATATTAGATTAATACAGCGAGATAATCATCTCAGACTAGCTGTTAATAGGATGTATGTGTATGTATATTTTATGTGTTTGGTACTAAAATTTTGACAATTAAAATAATTTATAATAAACAAAAATTAGCCAAAAAATAAACTCTGAATTTTTACAAACCCGGCAGCAGATTCAGCTCTCATTACAGTACCGTCCCTCTAATTGTAAGTAAATCCATCAAACTAATAAAACTGCCTTCATTAATTCAGACATAATTAATGCTATACCGGACGGTAATGATCGCTAGGTAACACGTCTGCATAGAAATTACTGAATCGCAAAATTTCCGATCGGTAAACGATCCGTATAGACTATAGAGAGTAGAGAGCCACCGGAAACGCGCCGTTCGTTGTCACTCGCGTCTACCAAATTAAATTTCAATTAACGATTTGACGCCCTATATAATCGCTGAATGGACGTAGAGACGCGTTGTCTGCCGATGACAACAGGGTCCTTATCGTCACTGCTCTTCGCGAGTGTTGACACGTCGAAACGTCATGAGTAGTGCTAGGCAAAGTCACACCGGGACGCATTTATTTGTGACAAAAAGGTTAGGCGACGCGACGGCAGGCGGCAGCACCGTCGACAATGCGACGACACAACGGGAATTGATTCCAAACCGCAGTTCCCGACATCCAATTTTTCCCAACCGGGTTCTCGACTCGCGGAAAAACGACCAAAAACAAATGGAAGAGGGTCGAATAATGCACGCGAAACGGATATTGGTTTGTTTGGGATTAAACATCCCAAACCGCACATGTGTTCTGAACGGTTTTTTATTGTATTTTTGTTATGGTATCATACTATGAAGGGTGTATTTTTAGTTTGTCGGTGAACATCTAACTTCAACTCGAAAAATACAGTAAATAGTACTTAACTAACGCCCGATAGCATCACTTCCTGTATTGTTTAGCTACGAGGTCCTTAATATTTCAGATTCGTAGACTTTAACAGTGTTGAATATAAACGACAATAACCAACTAGTTTACCTATCTATAATTACCACTCAAACGCCACAAAACTACACATTAATTGCACATAAAGTACGAATAACTTCCGTAATGTAATCCGCCTCGTAAGTGGCCTATTTTAAGACACACAAGAGAGTCCCACTGCGTAAGGCCGTAAGGCAGTAACCCACTTCCGACCGTACATCCCATCGACCACATCCGACCTAAGCAAAACCTAATTAATTCCTATATTACGCCATTATACGTCCGCCCTAGTCTAAACTCTGAATGATAAGCTTTCAATCCCGTCTCCAGCATGCTATCTTTGCCCTTTGCCATAGAATGTCAGGACTACTGGAGTCTTGAAATTGTGGAGAATAAGTTTGCACGTGTGGGTGGGTATATCTGGAAGCACCCAACTGGGTGGCATTACTTGCGGTGCAATCGACCGACATGTTCGCCAATCCGCAAGGATTAACTTTGCGCCCGGAATTATTGTATGAATTGTGAATGTGGGGAGTAGTCTTTACGTGGTTAAGTAAGAGTGTTCTTGGATAAATTGGATTTTTTATCTGGTATCGTACTTCAGATTCGAGGAGTGACTTGTAGGTAGTAGGTAGTTCCCAATATAGGCATTACCTAACGTACGTTCTATCGGCAACACTGTCCAAATTCTAGTGATATTTGGATAGATGTGTCAATTGACAGTGTTTGTTACACCTAACCTGCGCAACTGTCAATGGCGTTTGACGGTAAATGTGATTACTGTTTGAACAAAAAAAATTAAACTGTAATATCAAGACGATGTCGGAGCAGGTAAGAAGTGTTGTTGCATGATTTTACTTTTGATTTAAATTTTTTTCCTAGTCCAAGAGGAGTGTTAATTTTAATTCAAATGATAAAGAACGTCTATATAATATTTTATATCAATACAAAGATGTTATTGAAAATAAAAAGACCGACGCCGTTAGCAACAAACAAAAACTCAAAGCATGGGACAGGATAGCAGTACTGTACAACGCTACCGGAGGCACATTCAAAACAGCAGTGCAGCTGAAGAAGCTATTTAACAAGTAGAAGATGCTGTTGCGAAAAACCGCCGCAGAAGAGCGTAAAGAGATTTTGTTAACTGGTATGTAGGTACATTTATATATTCGGTTGATATCTACTGATTAATTAATGTAGGTGGAGGCAGATTACCCCCACCTGAAAATAATGAAAATCAAATACTGCGTTCAATAGTCAATAAAAAAACCATAGATGGATTGGTCAACGTATTTGATGGTGACCAAATCGAAATGGACTTCCTGACAAATGAAGTAGGTATCCATTTATTAATTTACGTGATAGATTTCAATATGTGATCAGTGTAGTATATAGAATATCATATTGTCATAGATTGAAAACGAGAGCAACACCACAACAGCCATAGAAAACCATAATGTAAGTTGTAATTATTAAAATGTAAATAAAGATAATGGCTATTACATTTTATAGGAACCAACCACAACACGAAGCCTACAGGAGGCAGCAGAAGAGGAAAACACCTCTGTTTTTGGAGTAGATATACTCCAAAAACTCTTAAAACTCCAAAAAGTGCAACACTTGTAAAGTATTCAATAATTTTTCCTAAGACATTTTTTTTTAATTTCAATTTTGTATGTAGTCAAGCAGCCGTAGACGACCGACCACAGTTGTAAAAGCGTTAACTACGTCAGATATTAGTGAAAAATACAACAAGCTGCTCGACAAAAGGTTGCGAATTGCGGAATTGGCTGAAGAAGATCTCAAGGCCAGCATTGAGCTTAAAAAAATGCAAAAGGAAAAGCTGCAACTTGAAACTGAAATCGATAAAGAAAATTTGAAGAAGAAAAAACACACCCATAAAACATTTTTCGTTTATTATAAACTATAATAATAGTTTAGTTTAATAATAGTACTTGTACATATATTACAATAAACATGCAAAATGTTCATTTACAAACTGACGTCTTATATCATTCTGTTGCCCTACTGCATTTGGACCACCATGATATTTAAGAATGTTTGGCAATTCAACATACAATTCTGTTTTGTTCTGTGTTCTAAATCTGCTTCAATAAATGCTAATAAATGTATAGTGGTCTCTTTTGTTAATCTAAAAAATGTTGTTTAATAAAATATCATTTCGAATTCATTCATTCAACAACTGTTAAAAATAACCTAAATCTCTTGTAGTAACTTAGCGCATCTAGGCTATCAAAATATTCCGACCGTTGAAAAATTTGTCGTGGAAATCCGAAATCTAAAATTTCGAGAATATCCAAATCATCAAAAATGTCTTCTAATTCCAAATAATTTGCCATCGTACTTTATGTATAACACAAAAAGTGGATTAGTACAATGCAATTATTGAATAAACAGTCAGGACCTAACCTGTAAACTGTCTGACACAACCAAAAGAAAAGTCAAACGACTGCCTAAATTTATGAATCGCTTTAGGTCTCTGTTTTCCATTGCCCTAACTTAGGTCGTTCCTAACGAAGATTAGGTAACAGTTTGATGACGGTGCAAACGAAATTCAGTACTTAGGTAAGATCCCGTACTTAGGTAATACCTAACACAAACGGTGCAAATGGGTATACGTGTTGCCGTATCAAAACTATTTTAGTTGTATACTTACTTTTAAATTTTAACGCTATTATTTTAATCTATGCATATGGCCAATATTGTTTTGTGGCTAAGGCTAGGTACACAACCACAAGATTTTAAGGTATGACTCCTTTCTGCTGAATAGCTATTTACCTTGGCAACTGTAGCCGTCTTCCTGCAACTCAAAGCCGGACTTGCAATCGCACTCGTACATGCCGTCGTGAAGCTCGTAGCACAGTTGCTCGCATGGACTACCGTGGTCGCATCGACCTGAAATAGAGACAAACATTATCAGAGCGATACGGGATTGGAAAAGCTTTACTACTCGTAATATATACACCGATCAATAAGATTAATTTCATATTAATTTGCATAAGGAATTATCAGGGGTAACATTACTGTAAAGTAGTAATTGTGTTATGTAGTAAAAAAATCTGAATGTTAGGAAAAAACATCTTAATGTAAAGGTGTTTTATTATTTACATGACAAATAAATGTCTACTGCTTAGTAGATATAATTGATGGACGACCGGTATTAATTACCTCGAATACGATTGTAAACAACACGATATTCCTTATTTTCATATCCCAAAAAAAGAACATTTATACGATTGGTAATGTGATAGGAAATCAATCATCATTATCTGCTGATACATAAACCATTATTATAAATACTAGAACTTCGTCAAAGATATGTAGAAATAAAGGTAGTAAATGAAAGTATCTAATTATACTCTAAGACTAGGAATGCACAACTTTTTGTTTTATAAGACACTTTGTGTGTTCATTTCCGTCTTCAAATGCTAAATGTATTATATTGCAGCTTGAACGTAAAATACGAAATATGGACGTCACTAAATAGAACGAACTCTTGCTTTATTGCATTTCAGTGCTGACATTTCATTGCTTCTGGAACTTATTTCTCGTAAAACACTGCAACGCTTATTTAATGGACATCCGTTGCAATACAACGCCTCATTTAAAATAGCGATGGTAATATAAGTTTTAATATAGTATAATGTAAGTTTTAATAGGTTTTATTACTTTTCCGTCTATTGATATTCTCGCAAGATATGGTTTTGTCATTTCCATCATAATTAAGTTGTCAATAGATTTTTTAGTTTCCGACTAATATCCTAGAAGAAAAGTATTGTAATCGACAGATTCTTTTCTGGATTTCAACTAAAATACGCGTTTTGAACTCATCGTTAGTGTATGCATACATGTAACGGTACAGCGGATTGGGCTGAAATGTGGCATGCATATTGAGGATGGTCAGGGGACAAGCTGGATTATTTTTATGACAATCTGACAGCCGGAAGTGGAAAATGTTACATACATTCTCTTAGAAATTGAACCTTTTTTGCCCAAAGTGATACCAGCTCATCCTGCAGTGAATACAATAAGCATACCAATTTACTATCAATGGGATGAACGAAGGATTTAGGAGTTATAAGCATTTATAGAAGGAGTCTGACAGAAACTACACTACTGCGATTTTACAAATTTTGATAAACGTTAGTAAACAAAATAGTCTTTCGAAACATCGTACGGCAATATTTTTTCCCTTACATCAGATTGATATATTATGTAACCTAAATAACAATAAAAAATAACACTCAAATTTCGTTCACCATTAACTTTTGTGATCTTTGGTGGATTTGGATGCTTCTTTCAATAAATTATAAATAAATTCTTTGAAATTCTACCTAGATAAGAAGCTGCCATATATCATATTTTATAATTCCACAGGGGTGATAATTCTGATAATGTTCGTTACACAACTATGTATTTTCTTCTAGTCATTTCCTTCTGCAATCCGTTGCAAAGTAGGTAAACACTCAATTTTTTTCAAAGTCTTATATAACCCATTGCCCATTGCAATTCGAAACTATAAAGAAACTCATTTACTTCGATGCAACTCCCCGACTTCGATTTAATTTCCTCACACAAAAGTCGGAAAACCTACGCGATTCTTTCTATCCGATTCAGCGCGACTAATAGAATTTCGAGTAATTGCCGAAGTCCGCTTAAACAGATTTACAGCACTGCGGACCAACAATTCGCCCGCGCAGGGAATTTAACGTTACCTCCTGGCTGTATAAACCTTTCTGTACAAATTGATTGGCCCCATTCTTGCCGCGATACATTTAATCTGGACGGCTGATGGCATAAAACGGATAGATGGCGCGCGGTTGATGGTGGCAAACGGGGGTCCTTGACAGCGGCTCGATGGAAACTTCTGCAGCTGACAAATTCGATGTGCCACAAACTCATGACTCCGCCAGTGGTGGCCAGAGGCAGAAGTGTCTACCATATTTGCTGTCTGCCGTTCGGTATGTTTAGTAAAATGGACAGAAATCGATGTTGTGTGTACTGTATATAATGTATATGTTGTGTATAGTGTAGGTACACTTTATGGTCGTAACCGTGCTAATATTGTGGAGTACATTCATTCCATGATATGTCGAGATGCATGTAGAGTTAGAAGTTACGGGAACTATTGCTTAGCAGTTGGAAGACTGATTGTATTGATTATATGTCAGAACTTATTACAAAGTCAAACTATTTGACCATTTGTTACAGTTTGTGGTTCTGACCCCAACCCCAAACTTTGGCCACTATTGTTGACATTTATTTAGTTTACTAACTCAAAAGGAATATTAAATTAAACACCCCACAACAAAATAATAATGTATTCATTAAAAATAACATAGAAAAGATTTTGTCTCTCTGACCAATAAACCAAAAATATAAAAAAAACAACTAACATAATTTACCCTTAAACCCTTACTATTTGAGGAGTTGCTAGATTCTCATAAAAATTAAAGAAGTCCTCACAAATGAGGAAATAATCCCTTTTAAAATCTTGAAGACTCTTTTATGTCAACACCTTTAGTAAAGCCCTGGATTGCCTTTTCGGACCTCGGTTCTAGGCTCATATTTTATCTTAACTTCGAAAAAAATCTAGTCCTAGTAGCATCGCAGTAATAGTTTCCTCATCTAGACTAATTCGTCTCATGTTACCATAACCAATGCAGCTGAAACCATATATTGAAACATTCGTGCCGAAAGTGTAATGAATTGTTACTATACATTGTCACTGTTATTCAGAACCAGACTATTATGTGTCCATATTTGTTCAAAATTCTATTTTATTATGTCACTGCTAAACTTTATTAACCCACATGAAAAATCGACAATTTTTCTTCTCCAATAACTTTTGTAAACTTAGAGGTAGATGTTGAAGATTTTTTCGGCAAGTTATATCAAGCTTCTTTGGAATCCTTGATAGGTAATACTTTTCTTTAAATAATTATTTCTACAACTCATTTGATTTGCGGAAGCGGAACCAACATGATGTGTTTGTGGTCTTTTTTGGAGCACCTTGTTACAAATAAGGACCTTGGTCAAGTATGCTAAATAATTGTTTTAAAACATTGTTTGAAATACGTTTTAAAATATGTGTTTTAAGACATTTTGTTTTACCTATGTTTTAAATCAGATTAATTTATTTATATCTCTGACTATAAATTGTTTTAGAAACTACAAGGGTGTATAAAATATACCAAATGAATACAGTATTTACGTCCAGCACTTTTACTGTTATTCAATTTCATGGAGTCACTCTGGACCTAACGTCAGTCATAGTATAACACAATGTCATCTCATGTCAGTGGTCACTGACGTTTATCAAAATTGCCAATTTACAACCACAGCGACGAAGGCTTTCTTCTATCAATTTGGTCAAAATCGGATGAATCCCTAAGAAAACGCATTTATCATTTGCTACTTCCGGTTGTCAGATTGTAGCCAAAAACAATTCAGTTCATCCCCTGGTAATTCTAAATATGTATACCAAAATAAAACCTGAATACATAGGTACTAGGGCTAGGTACTAGTTGGAATGTAAAAAGTGATTCTCCTGACTAAATAAAATGGTCTTATGTCAGGAATTTTGAATTTTATAATTAGGAAGAATATAATTCATTAAAGGCAGTTGCAATAAAATGTCAACCGGTATCATTGATAAATCTTCCTTAAATCAGGAACATTGTAGTTTATTACAGAAAATATGTTGTATTTAATAACTGGTAATTTTTTACGATTTATGATTTAAAACTTGATTAAAGTACTTAATTATTAAGTACTATTATTTTGACAAATTTGTGTATAATTTGCTCAAAAAAATTGGCAAAATCTACCAAATACATATTACAAAAGTTAATTTATTTTATCTATGTTCAACCGAGTATTGTTTGAAATGTTTAAATCAAAATTACTAGTTGACAAAACAATGACAACGTTATTAAGCCCATATATCGTGTCAACTTGTCCAAGTTGGGCAAGTCTGTATACAAAACCAAACATTTATATTAAAAAATATATACTGAAACCTCTCCCAAATATCACGCGAGCTTTTCGTATTCAGCGTTCGGATAATTCTATTGTGCTCGAAAGTTATCATTGTTCCGTTATCAAAAGTAAACATAAAAGGCGGTGAGAGTGTGGGACAGCAATCCCGTTCGAATTTGAGGATCGCACATGTTCCGTAACAAAGATCTAACGGGCGAGAATTTATAATTTAGGGTCGAGCAAGCGAATACAAAATTCAGGAGGGACAAAGTGGAGCACAGACGCGCTCTGCGCCACATTAATAATTCGGATAATGAGAGGGCAGAGATCCACCCCAGATAAAAGATACTTCTCATAATTACTTCCTCTGTCGACGGTGACGCGACGCTGCCCGTAATAATTTGTTATTATGTTTGGAACGGCGACATTCAGTGTGGATTATAGCATATTTAATGATAAAGTTTGTCGTCAAAATGGACAGACAATCTGTGTTTAAACTTTTTAAAACAGGCTTTAATAATAATAATCCAAGCAAATTACATTTGTATGCAGACATTTGGCAGAAATAAAAAATCTGATGTGGCCAGGCACATGACTTTATCATACGATACAGCCGTGTTCAGGGGGGCAATTTGGAAGTTCAAGGGGCATCCGCTTACTATGATTTAATTTTTTTTTCCAAAAAATGGAATGGACATAAATTATACAAAATTTTCTCTACTATAGTTTATTATTTAACTATTTTGACGAAATTACAGAAATGGCGGCTAATTTGCAAAATCGTTGAAAAATGATAAGAGTAAACCTCGAGTTCCTTTGGGACCTTTTGGACAAAACTTCTTTCAGCTCTAAGTTTAGTCACGAAACTTCTAAATATGAAGTTTCGTCTCGATACCTTCAGTAGTTTCTCCGGAATCGTCGCCACAAAAAACGGGTACACACACACACACACACACACACACACACAGACATTTTTTTGTACCTTGGTGAAACATGTTCAGGTAAAGTAAAAACAATCCTCAGCAGTAAAAGTAGAACACTGCAACGAAACGAGCGAACAAGGGCAAGCAAGGCGTAAGATAGGTACAGCAGTTCGGCTTTAACTCCAATAAAAATACGCTTTGCTTCGAGTAATTCTTTCTAAGCCGTTGATTTTCTAGGACCATTTAGCATTAGAGACTCAAAGATCCGACTGAGACGTACGCTGAATGAATTCCTTGCGGCGCTTCGGTCCATTCGACTCCTCGACTACTTTAGAGGAAATTACCCCCAAAACAAAACTATTACTACCATCACAACCATTCGAAAAGAAATTGTCGTAATTTCGATAAGAATACAAACGTTTAATTATTCAGATTTTGCTTTTTTTGACGATCAACAAGGAAAATTAATTAGCCCCGGAATTGAAAATTCAGGAGAAAGTTAAAGACGCAAATAACCTCGTACCGGTTGAGTGAAGGGTCGAGGAAAACTTTTAATGGAAAATAAATTGGTTGGCCATGCGAGAACTAATTAAATGATTCGGACACCATAGCGTCCCTGGTTATAAAAAAAACAGTTAATCAGCCGAGAACCGATTAAAGATCGGTGATTTTTAATTGGACGTTTCGAACCTTTATAAGCCGCTTAATACACCTCAATAATTGTCTCGTGTTATAAAGCCACGGTACAAAATTTTAATTAAGTCTTTCTATTGTGTTGTACAAAATTATATCGATTAAATCTTTTTCTTTTAATTTATGTTAGCTCTACGCTTTATGATTTGACATATCATCGCTCGAAACACGTACTGACTTATCACAATATCCCATTGTTTGAGATACGCCACCACGTGTTTTGAGCGACGAATTATAAAACATCAGAGAAAAACTCTAACCTCCAAACCTTGGATAATGACATAAAGCAAGAAGGTGCTTAACGTTAAAGCACGCTAGACCTTCCTTTATTGAACATACATTGCCTATAAATTAATTCTCTTGAATTTAATTGTAAAATGAATTTTCTTAAATGTTAAATGTAGGTCTAGTAACGATGCAGGGGGGCCATTGTGTGGCGCTAATTTAATATTCCGATCTATTGGCTCTAGTAATTAAGTGCCGATTGCTAAATTAATTGGCTATTATATGTAGTCGATCGATGGTAAATAGTTTATCGCGACTATTAGCCGAGATGGTAACTTATGAAATTCAATTTATAACTTCGTACGGGACCCTCGTCATGTCCCTTAGGCGAGAACGCTATTAATTGAAGATCTAATCAGCACTATACCGGTGCAACTTCTACTTCCGTTTGCATAGCTAGTGCGACAGTAAATCTAATGAACGTAATATATTGGGACTTGGTTTGTTAAAACCTTTTTTTGGGGTTCTTATACTCATACCTCTTTGAAATTCACAACACAGGTCACTTCCTGCCTACTGAAAATAAACTACATCTTATATCAATTATCAATTAAAGCTTTGAGAATAGACAAAGCTGTACATCTCGCGAAACTAGTTTAACGGTACAGATAATAATTTACACCTCCCTATCGTAGTTTTCGTTTCCTTTGAACATTTTGAACACGTATTTATACAATGCGATTGCAACTTTAGTTTATATTCATAGTGGAGTCGCGGCGTTCACTGGTGCTGCTCTGCAATTTCAATAGAGGGAAGGACGGTACATATGCAATCCACATTCAAGACAAATACACGAATCCCGCCGGTCGGACAACGTAATACCGACACGTGAAACATGGTAGCGTCACAATGGAAAGCGGAGCGCTGAGGAGCACGCATATAATGTGTCAGCTGTCCCAGTGCCGACGCTGGCTGGCTGCATGGAATCCCTTAGTGTACCTTTTTCAGCGCCTGACGGGTAATCCATAATTTTCAATTGGAATTCCGTATTTGTATTGGCGGAAGTATTTCCCGGTCTATCCGCGTCGGGAATATCAAATGCACTCAGTAATTTTCTGACGGCATACATGATAAGGTCTACTGATATTTGAATTCATCACAGTCGATGTACGTCTATGTAAAGATTAATATATGTAAAATTGTTTGTTTAGGTTCGCCGCACACCAAAGACACATTTTGTGTCCAGGCTGCAAATTGTGTCTTGAAGGTTATATGAACAGTAGTTTATGTGGCAAGTGTACACCGACCATCAAGACATAATTTGCAACTTGGACACAAAATGTGTTCTTAGTGTGAGGCAGACTTAATGTTAAGTTCTTAGTTTGATGAATGGTGTGTATGCGCCTCCACCAAAATGGAAACATACCGAATTTGTTAGTAACGCTTGTATTAAATGATTTTAAAAACAAGATATAGGTATAGACATTTGCTAGGCGATTTACAGAAACATATCAGTTTTATACTCGTTAATCACACTAACGTTATTTTAGAGTCTTTCCATTTGACGTTTTATCGCAGAATTACCAACCTAAAATTTCTCCACCGAAATATAACTACGTACTTTTTATTTATTCAAAGAAATACAAAATTATACAACGTTGCATAAAAAAACGTTGTATGTCACTCTTGCCGAAAACTACGTAACATAAATAACTATTCTATAAACGCTTATAGAGCCTAAACTGCTCATCCCAATGATCTGTAAATTAGTGTACTGATTTAAGAAGTCCCTGGAGGATGAGTAGGTATCAATTTGGTCAAAATCGGTTGGATCCCCACCGCAGATATTTTTTAAAAGCAACCAATATTTTTCATGTTTCTCAAATTAATTTAGATAAAACCGGCCAAAATCAAATTCTCTGTACAATTTTAACACATCATCAATCAAACGACCTCGATATCATAGGAAAAAACTCACTAGCGTTCTGTTTCGACGTAAATATTTTTTGTTTTAACTGCAGCATTAATTACTCCATTCTGCGGGTATGTTGGGCTATGTGTACTCATCGATCTGGTTTTACATTGGTAACGAGCCAATGGCTATAGCGCCACTGGAGAGCTTGTGAAAAACTTCCCTAGGGCGATGAGTGCAGCAAGAGCAATTGAAACCGTGATTTATATTTAAATTAAAAAGTCCGGATTACGTCGCCTCTAAAGGGGTTGTCGTTTATTAAAAGCCGTACGTTTCCGGTGTCGCGCAAAGGCTCTTACAACTCACCCTATAACAAATGAAAGAAGTTTTTAATTTATACCTACTTCTGGGGATTTTCATCTTCTTGGGAATTTTGATGCGTATGATTACTTCTGCCATCCAAACTTTGTACAGTACGTTTCGTCAGTAATGTCATTGCTTAACAACATAGCAAATAACGAATTTATGCAAACTGTTTTAAATGCTAAATATACTCGGTGTTTCAAACATAGGCCACAAGACATCGTGTCGATTACGCAGATCAAATAAGTTTTGCAGACATAATTACTTTAAAAATTATATTTTAGAAAACAGATATATATTTGGCTAAAAGAATCGTCAAAATCCACCAAAGATTACAAAAGTGATTAGAGATTGAAATTTGTCACATATTTGGGAGATTTGGGACGCTGAGTATTATCATCAATTAGAAAATTTTTAATTTGCTTACTTTCCAGTCGCTATCAGCTGCGTTCCTCATAAAATACAAAAAGAAGATCTAATATGTAATCTGAAGCCCCATAATCCTTCAGCGACCTACTTATATGGGTTTATCATGTTCCGAGGGCAATTTTTCGCCCGCGGAGAAGTGGGGGTCGCAGGGGAGTAGAAGAGAATAAAAAGGAACGGAAAAAACAGGAACGACCCATTTGTGATTTAAATCTAACTCAGCTGGAATTCAGTTCATTTTTTACTTCCGTCGCGTCGGGCCAATATCCCGACGACTAAAGGGGGGATTATAATCGAAATAAGGGCGACATTTTTCTTTCTCAGCATCCCACCGTTAATGTTATCTACTAAGAGTTGCGTATTCGTCTCTGTTCTGGCTAATATTTACTTTAAAACAAAAAAATATTTACTGTATCACGGCAACCAATTTCCGTATTTCTAATAACATCTAGTTCTTGAAATAGGAATGGATAATAAAGCACTATTTGATAATCATTTATGTTAATACTTAGAAGTTAATGAAGCAAATCATAACTTACAAACTTTTGTGCTGATTCTAGTGGTACTTTAATTTTATGTGGATTTATTTTAAGATCACTAGTATTAGCTCATACGTTCTGAAGACAGAAAATGTTCTATGTTTGTGTCTCTCATGTTTGCTGCCCATCGTGGGAACTGAGACAGACATCCTCTGGGAAATGGACAGTTCCAGTTTAATAAAAGTTACACTTATACCTGTACTATTTCACTGCTTTATTTATGACGATTTCATATTTATTTCTTGGGAAAAACAACTGCTGAATACTCTGTTTCAGTTTCCGTTATAAATTTATATCTCCAAAAGAGTAAATTAAGAACAAACAATAATAAACCGCTTTAGTTGTGTTGTTAAATGATGAGAACTGAGATGAAAATTTGATGATTTTTTTTGTTAAACATTTTGTTGATTTCTTAGCAGCAAGTACTTATTCCCTACTTCATTTGAAGCATAGTATACTTTTCGATTTGAATAAGGCAGTAATGTTATGGAGAGGTTTTCATTTGCTATTTTAGTTCATTCATTCTAATAGCTAAGACATAGACAAAGACATATGTACACAATTTTAACCAACCGCTATATATTATAAATATGAAATACGCTTTACAAATACCAGCTATTGTTATTAGTGTAACAATAACGAATGCACGAAACATTTTAGGAGAAATAGTAAAATGATTCAAATAATAGATTGAGTGATATCCTAATTAATATTTTATCAATTATTCGAATGACACATTTAAATAATTATTAGTAGAATTCTTAGTAGAATCTGTCATATAACTACATAACTTTGCGCTGCGTCTTCCCCAAAAATGAAGTATAAATGTTACTCAACTTGTGTCATACCTAATCTGGCAATTTTATCGATACGCCAGAGAATTATAATAGTAATTTAACTTGCATGAATAAATTGCATTGTAAACCGTAAACCACGTCAAAGTATACAAAACACAAATGAAGCTCGTTGTTGTATCTGAAAGTTGCGCCACTCTTTCGTGCTGCAATCAAATAGTGGTAAAATTCGTTTGTTTTATACCACACAATAATTCTACTACAAAATTATTCAAAATATATTGTTGATAGAAAGAAGTAGAAAATATATCAATACTTACTTCATTTCTGGACGTAATATTCTATAAGGTGTTTTAATTTTATTTCGGACCCAAAATATTTAACATTGCTGACATCAATGAATCGTTGCCTTTTATTGTTTATGTTCCGTGTGACCTATTGTTGTTGTTGGTCGATCACACACAACTATCGATATATAATTATATAAATTACATTAACTTTGTGCAAAAAAATTTGTTTTTTGTCGTACTTACTGGTATTTCAACTGACATTAGAAATATGAGTCGCATTCCATACCCATATCCCAGAAGATACAATTCGAAGATTGTAATTTATATAATAAAATAATATGAGTATATTGATGTCAAATATCAATTTATTGTGAAATCTTGCTAGGTAAGATTTAAAAAAGATAATTGTGGAAAGTAAGAATACGCACAAAATAGTTTGTGTACAAATGATACATTTCTCCATATTTTAGGTTACTTAAATTTTAATTATAATTTTAAAACAAAAGTACCTATAAAAATTACACGTAGAAAATTTCAATAATTTCATAAAAATATGTGGGGTAGCCCCCACCAAACTTTCTAACAACCTTGTTGATACATTCAAACATCTAACCACTCAACGTGCCCTACCCTACATGCAATCGATTCTAAAATGTATGTAACATCTGTCACTTCCGGTTGTCAAATAGGCAACAATTTAGTACGTCCACTGGTAATCTAAATACGTACTTACACTAATGTCCGTCCGATCTGTTGTGCCGTTTGGGCCCTGTTCACAGACATACATACTTACGCAAATACATTTTCCAAAAATCATCGCAATGGATTTAGGAGACCCGAAAACGCGCATTTCCGCTCAAATTCAAAAAGAATTATATTGATTAAATCACTTTTCTTTTAGGTTACTAGTCGGAAAGTAAAAATGTAAGCAATTGAAAAATATGCAATATCTAAGATGGAGAGAAGCGATATAAAAAATCCAAGAAAAGAAAAGAATACAAAATATAAAAGAACAATAAGCCATGAAGAATACATACTTCTTTGGTAGTATTTTCAATCCACTATTTTTAACTCTGATCTTCAATATTTCAGTTATTATGATCAATAGAATAATTTTGTACAAGGATTTTTATCAGCTCAAGAGAACATATTATCTCTCAAATTTTCTGTACTAAAACATATTTCACCCTATTTACCAAAACACGAAAGCTCCAACAAGAGCACAACATAACAAGCCACATTTCATTAACAATAGTTTTTAGTACGCAGAGTACATGAAACATTTCCCATGCAGTCAATTATGAACTAATTTGTTTGCGTTTGTACCGCCGCAACAAACATTTACCTTTCCATTTGCTGCGCGTTTTCTCGAAACGTCGATCAATACTTTGCACCGATTCGGTCACATTTTGCGGCTTCATCCGACAAAAGCATCACAAATTGCCAATCACACATCCACGTAAACGAAAGGTTATACTAGCAGTTAAAATATTAAAAGGATGATTAATGAAAGAAATGCGTATTAATATCAAATGGGTATATTTATTCATTTATGGCAATATTCAAATCAAGAAAGTAGTAAATAAAAGTAGATAGGAACTATCTAAAAAACAAACATTCTCGATCAAAGTAATCCAATTCGTTCTTTTTTATTTCTCCATAAATAATTCATAAGCTAATCTGGTAAAAGTTTCCGCGAGACCTTCACGGTAAAAGGCGAACGTTTTAAGCAAACATTAACGTTAAAAAAATGATGGCTGTGCGCCAGAGATACCGACAACTTCGCCAAAGTAAAAAGTTCTTTGACGAGTTAAATTACCTCTTCGCGCTTTCATTTCATTTCCAATTTTTTGCCGTTTGAAGTAGCTAATAAGCAATATTGATTCGTGTACAATATTGATAAGTTAATCAGTCACCGCTTGCCAATATGCCAAAGGCGTTGTACGGCAAATATTTAGGCAATGGTCGGATGTGTCTCGCATTTCTCACGTCACGGCCTCTTGCCTACAGCGACCTCTGTTTGACGTCATGGCAACTAGGAAACCGTTTGCCCCCACCCCCATCACTTTCCACCCCCTTCCTCAGGGGGTGACGCCGTTGTTATTAGAACGTCGACTCCTGCTGGGTGTGTATGTGTGTTTTGGTGGGCAAATATTGAAAACGTGACTTACACGACCTGGTAGAAGTTTCCTCTGCTGGGCTTAGGGCCCTTATTGCGAAAACTTTTTTGTTTAGGATAAGTGGGGGATTTCAAGCGAGAAAGAGCCATATTTATTTTTATGTTAAGATTTGTTTTTAGGAAGCATATTTTTCAGTTTGCACATTGTCTACAGATAATGCCAATTGCCAACTGCCGTTATATAAGTTCTCAGTATGCACGAAAAGAAAATTGGTACAGGGTTTTATACTGTCAGTTTTTGTATGAATTTGTAAATGTTATTTTTTGTTATTTGGGATACTGTATATTATATTACTGTATTGTATTGTATTGTATTTTCTGCAATATGCAATACTTTTATAATTAAATTAAAGGGGTACAAATAGTAATTTTTGGTGCTAATCATGACAAATTGCTGCAACAAAATTTAAAGCAGAAACAGCTGGGAAATTATCATTTTTAACCCTTTACTATGTTTCATAAAAATGTTCGCGCCGGTTTGAATTGATCTTAATTGAGACAGAAACGCACAAATATCAACGAAAACTTTCTATGTTTATTATACAATCTTATATAGTATTATACAAGTCTGGAACATCTAATATATCTAATATATCCATTCAAAGAAACGGTGGGATCGTTCGAAAAAAAAAAAAAACATCTGTTCACTGAATTGCTGAATTGCCAACCTGATACCAGCTCATGTCCCATTGACTGTAAACATCTGTACCAATTTACGGAGCAATGGGATGAGCGGTTAAGCTTACAACATATTTATAGAAGCAGTTTCACAGAATTAACAGCTTTCGTCGCTGTGTGTGGCTTCATGAAATCAAATAATTGCAAATTTGTTTGGACACTGTGTCAACAACATGTGTCAACGATTTAGTTGGGTGGGGGGGGCGGATATTTAAGTTAGACAACAGAATTAAATGCCGTTTTTACTATTTTTACTTTCCGACTAGTACCCTAGAAGGAGAGTATTGTAATCGAAGATTTCGGCGGAAATAGGTGTTTTGATGTCCTCTGAATCCATTGCAATGATTTTTGGAAAATATATGTATGTGGGTGGGTACGTATGTATGTTATGTATGTATGTCTATGAACACGATAGTGCCCAAACGGTACAACAAATCCGGCTGAAATTTGGTAGCTATACGTATTACCAGGGAACGAAGTGGATTGTTTTTGGTGATGGACAGCCGGAAGTGGAAAATGTTACATGCGTCTTCTGCGCGATTCAGCCGATTGAGGTCAAACTCATATCAACTCATTTTCCAGTGACGTTAAATATGATACAAATTTGCAAATCAGTGGAATGAACGGTTTAGGCGTTATAAGCGTGCATGGAAGCAGTTTGACATAATCCACAGACTTCGTCTCTGTGTTGCAAACTGTCAGATTTTGACAACGTTAGTGCCACTGACATGACATCAAATGTCAGTATAACAAATGTCATTATGTCATAGAAACTGAGGGTACAGAGTGGCTCTGGCTTCACACAATTGAATAATTGCAAAAGTGTTCAATGTACCAACGATGTAGTCGGAAAGTTGGGTGAGAGTCACCTCAAATATTGTTCATATGGAACCTACTGCATAATATGTTATAAAATATTGAAAAAAATATCTGGGGTGGCCCTCACCCTACTTTCCGACTAAACCGTTAGCACAATGAAGTGCCTAAACACACAATTATTTAATTTAGTAAATCCAGAGCCATCTCTGGACGTTACCTAACGTCAGTTTCAGTTCACATTTAATGTCATGTAATGTCAGTGGCACTGACGTTTGTCAAAATCTGACAATTTGCAATACAACCACGAAGGTTGTGGGTTCTGTTAAACTGCTTTTAGAAACCCTTATAGCGCCTAAACCGTTCATCCCACTGATCTACAAATTTGTATACATATTTAAAGTCACCGCAGGATCAGCTGGTATCAGTTTGGTCACAATCGGATAAATCCTTAAAAAAAATGTACGTAACATTTGCCACTTCCAGTTGTCAGATTGTTACCAAAAACACTCCAGTTCGTCCCCCGGTAATTCTAAATATGTATACCAAATTTCAGCCCGATCCGTTGTTGAGTTTGGGCGCAATCGTGTTCACGGACATACATACACACATACATACATACATACATTCATACATTTTCCAGAAATCATCGCAATCGATTCAAGGGACCTCAAAACACGTATTTCCGCGAAAATCTCGAAACGTCATTTTCCGTAGATTATAATACTTTCTTTCTAGGGCACTAGTCAGAAAGTAAAAATGTGTTCTTTAATAGTACTTATAAGAAATACAGATTTTCCAACGCGCACCACGTAAAAAAATGTAGGCTAATGAAACGACAGAAAATTTTGTCGAGATAACATAATTTGTTAAGATTATTCAACCATCACGGATTGTTATATAAATAGACAATATATATATTCAATAATATATTTATGAATGAAGAATGCTTCAACGATAGCTACAAATACTAGTTTAAGTACAAAGTTTAAGAATTATTTTGAGGAAGATGCAAAGTTTGTACTGGCTGCATATTGCAGACAATTGCCTTTTTTGACATTTTAAGCGCTACTTTTTAAAGATTGTTAAGATTTTAAACATGTGATGCGCAAAATTTGAGTCCATTAATGGTCTTAATTGTTCACAGTCGTATTTAGCAGCCCTTTTATCTTATGACTTGACATTGCTCTTTCTTTTTGTATCGACTTACTATCCACGGCTTCTATGAGAATCTGTCCAGTTTTAGTGCTGCATTTACCAACTTCGTGGATCATGTGCAAAATTTGTTTTTTCGTATTTATTACTTACGTTATAATAAGTACCTTTGACAGTCCCGAAGAAGTAACGCCACTAATAAGTAACATGCCTGCATACACATCATTTATAAAACAAAATGCTTCATTTTCACAATACTGTGTATAAACAACCAACACGTTTCGTGACTCCATAGTTCCGACACTCGCGCAATGTAACAAAAATCACTAACACAGAGATGAAGAACGATAAGTAAGTAAAATATCAAACGCATTCAGCGTCCACCCAAACTGAACAGAACACTGAAATTTGGACTGGCGATTTTCCTAGAGAAACTTCACATTCCTTAGTTCGCAACCCGGTTTTCATGTGAGCCGATACCTACAAACAAAGCTAAAACATAGAGATAATTTTTCCTAAGTATAATCACTGTTTAAATAGACGACGTAATCCTACTAAGAGAAAGAACATCTCTATTTAAAACCCGAGAGAAGTTAGCAATCAAAGTTAGCAATAAGTTTGTTTTTCATCCAATTTTAATAAATGATACATCATTTTAAAGCTCATAACGTCCTGATACCCCAAGAGTTTGGCCGGTCGATCTAATCATAATTAGTGCCATAAAAATAATAATGAAAGTTGACTTTTTCGACAATTTAGTAAAGTTTTCGACATCATATCTCGGCTATGACTTAACCAATCATAATGAGCGATACATTAATCGAAAGCACAAGTCTTCATGTACTCCCCATAGTTTTGCCCGATCGAAATTATAACAATTACCGCCTGAAAAAAAATAACAAAATACTAGCGTCGCGTCGTGGGGATTTGGACAACACAGTGCAACCGCATGCCTTGAACACTGATCAACAAAAGCGTAAAAGATAAGCACTTCCTGTCATCTGATTTTAACAAATTATGCACCAATCAATAGCTAAGGGTGGCAACCACTTATGCTAGTTTTGCCCGGTCGAAATTCAAACAATTAGCGGGTAAGAATAATTAACAAAGTTTGTGTTCCGGAGACATAGAGAAAGGACCGTGTCGGGTGGAACGGTGGACAAAAGCACGTTTTTTAAGCACTTCCTGTCATCCGATTTTAACAAATTATACACCAATCGATAGCTAAGGGTGGCAACAACTTATGCTAGTTTTGCCCTGTCGCGATTCAAACAATTAGCGGGTAAGAATAAGTAACAAAGTTTGTGTTCCGGAGACATACAGAATGGACAGGGTCGGATGTTACGGTGGACAAAAGCAAGTTTTTTAAGCAGTTCCGGTCATCTGATTTTAACAAATTATACACCAATCGATAGCTAAGGGTGGCAGCCACTATGCTAGTTTTGCCCGGTTGAGATTCAAACAATTAGCGGGTATGAATAATCAACAAAATTTGAGCTCAGGAGACATCGAGAAACGACCATATCTAGTATACCGATCACAAACTATTTCATTTATATTCCTGTCAGATGTAGATATTTGCGATAAATTATCGAAGTTAGTCCATACATTTTGTGAAATGCGAATATGCAATTCGTGAAGAAGTCAACTTTAACAACCGATTTAATGATTTCAGTGCATTTTAACGGTATGTGTTATTATAATTTGTAATTGATAATTTATTTGAGACATAAATTAACTGGAAATCCACAAGGAATTTATAGTTGCCGTATCAAGGAAAAAATTTGCAACAAACAAAATCACAAAACGAATCACAGAGGAACGAATTATGAAAACAAGGAAGAAATAACCTTCTATTTATATTCCTCCAAAGTTGTCCAAGGATTATGTTGTTGCACTATTTAAAAAACAAAAGCTTGATTATTCCAGCTTGCAAACTTTA
This sequence comes from Aphodius granarius, assembly GCA_963971325.1. Taxonomy (NCBI): domain Eukaryota; kingdom Metazoa; phylum Arthropoda; class Insecta; order Coleoptera; family Scarabaeidae; genus Aphodius; species Aphodius granarius. Next base: position 12,081,672 of record OZ020222.1, on the reverse strand, counting down.
CATGAGCACCGAAACTGTGCGAAAAGTGGTCATGTATGTCGACAACTTGAAATTTGGAATTAAATACGCAGGAGTTAAGATAAGATGAAAATCTCGTTTTTCACTATGTACACCAACGGAAAAAATGATCTATTATGGTAGGATCCGAACCCACGACCTTCTGCTTGCCGTACCATAACAGGTCATTTTTTCCGTTGGTGCACGTAGTGAAAAATGAGATTTTCATCTTCATCTTTATGTTTTTGTAATTGATCAGTACTTTCCTGTTCTCTGTTCAATGTATAAACGGGATTATATGTATATATTACCCTGCCAAACGGTAGAAAATCCTATATCATTGGTTATGACATTATGACGAGGACTCGATTAATTAATAAATCTTCTATTTGATGCCGCTTTTTCGTGACGCTAGGCGACACTGGACGCTGGCACCTTCAAATATTTACACCCTTACATTCATTTATTTAGATCTCATGATGAACTACACTGCAGATTTGTATATAAAAAAAATATTAACCATACTTGAAGAAGCTTTCTAACCCTTATCCATTGGTTTGTACACCGTTGTACCCGACACGGTCCTTTCTCTATGTCTCCGGAACACAAATTTTGTTAATTATTCTTACCCACTAATTGTTTGAATCTCGACCGGGCAAAACTAGCATAAGTGGTTGCCACCCTAAGCTATCGATTGGTGCATAATTTATTAAAATCGGATGACAGGAAGTGCTTATTTTTTACGCTTTTGTTGATCGGTGTTCAAGGCATGCGGTTGCACTGTGTTGTCCAAATCCCCACGACGCTAGTACTTTGTTATTTTTTTTTTCAGGCGGTAATTGTTATAATTTTGATCGGGCAAAACTATGGGAGTACATGAAGACTTGTGCTTTCGATTGATGTATTGCTCATTATGATCGGTTAAGTCATAGCCGAGATATGACGCCGAAAACTTTACTAAATTGTCGAAAAAGTCAACTTTCATTATTATTTTTATGGCACTAATTATGATTAGATCGACCGGCCAAACTCTTGGGGTATCAGGACGTTATGAGTTTTAAAATGATGTATTATTTATTAAAATCGGTTGAAAAACAAACTTATTGCTAACTTTTTGCTAACTTCTCTCGGGTTTTAAATAGAGATGTTCTTTCTCTTAGTAGGATTACGTCGTCGTGTACTGAAAATTTACTGTGTCTTTTGATATACCGCGGACGGTATCATGACATAGCGTCCCAGCTCTTTACGCGAGAACGTTTTAAAACGGGTAAAACTGACGGCATCATTATATGAGAAGATTGTGGACGCTCAACAATGCTTTTATCTGAAAGTGCTCTGAGCTCTTTTGTGTCATTGGTCCCAAGGGAGGGCTAATGCGAAATTCGTGTGTGGGTAAAGTTTCTTCTGTTTGCCACTAGCAAACATCTGACGTCTATATACCGTTTAGATTCGATTGTATTGCTACCGTCGTGGGTATTGCATTTTATACAGAGTTCTACCTATCATTGATGTTAATAATACGAAGCAGACACAGCAATATCTTACAACAATATCTGCATCATAAACATAAAAAACCTTTCAAGAGGATTTACATTTTTTTACATTGTGTCCAATATCCACCAACACAACGATAATGTCTTCTACCATGTCGTTGCCTATATCTATCCGTTCAAAAAGCCACACAAATGACAGAAGAGAACCATTTCAGGTTTTGACAACTTTAGCATATTATACCAAACTGTCACTTAAAACCTTAAGCCGCAGATTTTCGCGGCTTAAACTTATATGCAACTTAATTTTTAACGTAATTTTTAAAAACAGTTCTTTTCTTGTACACCATCTCAAAATACCTTTACCTCCATAAAACTTTATCCCTTCCTTTTTGAATTTATCCGGTTATCCGGGCATCGGATGCCGGTTATCGTGTTTTTTCATCTCCTCCGTCTCGTATTTTACGAGATAAACCCGTCACCCGAGACCACCCTAACGACCTGTCAAGTAGGAACACGTCAAGATGAATACCTGCATATCGAGCTGCGTATTCCCACGTATATTTCACTGCAAGAATCGTCGCCTTCTGGGTCCCATAATTTACGAATAGAAATGTAGATCATTCTAGCTTTGGTACGTGTATGATTCCTATATCGCGTAATATTAAAGAAAGTAACCTGGGATTCTTATATAATGTACTACGAATGACAACAACTGTACCTTCTGATTCTGTCCTCGGTACCTACTTATGGGAATCATTCTGGCATCGGTACATGTATGATGTATAGAAATGTGTTTTTATTGTGTTGACTGGCTCCGTGGTGTGAGTATATAGCACGTCTCAGTGATATAATACATAGTTAACTTTGTCACTCATTCTTTGGCGAGTGGCTTTAACGTTAGACTGGTGAAGTCGGTGCAGCTCAACCAGTACAACGCCAACGGTTGTATGTGTACCGCATGAGTGCCATTGTATGTTGCAACGACCCGCTTGAGATTGTCCTGTGCGGGTCATTAATTCCACGGGTACCTTATGAATGTAGCGCAATTACTACCACCACTTACACCTTATGCTCAAAATTACTCATGGCCGTTCTACTTGGACAAAGTCGTTACGACTTTAACCACTGTCTTTGGATATGTTGGGACAAACTTGTGTGTTAACAATTGCCAAACTGCATACGACTGAGATTAGTTTAGTGGCCGTATGTGGTCCATTAAATCTCGAAGTAGTGGAGAGGGGGGGCAGTTTTGATCAATATTTATAATTGCACGAAAACCCCATATACATTGTTTGTATAGTAACTGATCTCAGTTAGATATTATCAATTTTTATTATGTCTAGAAGATTTTGATATACGTAAACACACGCATAACTCCATTGTAATTACAGAATATATTTTCTGAAAAAAATAATAATTGCTAATGTTCAATATTGCCCCAACATGGCTACACTTTTGAATAGTAGTAGAGTTGTTTTCAAAATAATGTTGAAACCCATTTGAGTTGAGTCAACATTAAGTAATGCCGTAAGTTAGTACATTTATTTGTCTGGCCATCCATTAGTGCAAATGTTGCCATAGTATTTCCATTTTATGTATGTATTTAAATAAAATTGTAAATATATTCATAATTCGTTACTATCCTGCCTAAAACAAAGTACTTCCTGACATCGTATCACTGTTCAAAACTGCATTTATTATTATTATTATCATTATTTCAATAATGGTTATAACTATACACACATGCATACACATACATACGTACACACATACATACATTTTCCAGAAATCATTGCAATCGATTCAGGGGACCTCAAAACGCGTATTTCCGCTGAAATCCCGAATTTTTTTCCGCCGATTACAATACTTTCCTTCTAGGATACTAGTCGGAAAGTAATAACGATCAATAACATGCCAAAAGTATCTAAAGAGTACATGATATGGAATATTTATACCCGTAATAAAATGCGAACTTAATACATATTTGATTCGTTTTCTCATATTAAAAGCTGAATTTATTCAGTTCAATATTTCAACATAACTACCTACATAAATCCGTAATACGGATAGAAAACATATAGACACAAATCGTGTATCGCTTCCAAAAGAATACGCAATTGGCACTATCAAAATAATATTTGCAGCGGACACCAGATATATCGACTTATATACGGACAAGAACAATCCTTGACGCGTTCCATCCTATTGCCTGCTCTACTAGACCCTGCCTAATGCTGACAAATTGCACAAGGCGCCATCTGGCAGCGAACGCGCTACTGGCAACAAAGCTGCTTCCCGTATACTTACATCTTGATCGATCATTTAGCTTTGGTATATTGCTGTACTCTAGTATAGTACGAATCCTACACACTTAGGACACGTAATTCCTATTATACTCCCTGTTTCGACTGGAATTAATTTTCAATGAATTGCTCTAACCAACACTCGTCTTGATTCAAAAAAGCAGAAAAAAATTACTTCAATAATAATAATACTGTGATTTCAATGCATTGAACTAAACGTACCGCCACAGCATAAAATTAACAAGATTAATAATAAAAGGCTTTATCATAGCATTCATTAAGATTATTTTATTTTGTCCTTTGTTAAGATTGATTATTTATTATGAATAGTTATATAAATATCCTTTTTTCATTGTTTTTCCAACCGCCAATATATAAGTGTAAGGTATACGTATCAGGAAAGTATTGTAATCGGTAAAAGTTTAACCGCCGTTTTTTTACTAAAATTACTTTGAGATCCCAGGAACCCAAATCCACAAAAATGCTATGAAACGTCATTATAAGAATATGTTTTGTTTTGGGCATATAAAATAATACAATGTAATGTTAAATACTGCCTTTAACACCCTCTAGTTTAGTGTGCAGTAAATAGCATCGTTTCAAACACACCCGATATAAAACTTTTACTGCAGCACTGTTCTTTAGGACTTCTTGTATCGCAAAGGATAGCTAGTGGCTAAAGCGGTTCAACTATTTTACAATTTTGAAATTTTCCGTTTGGTTATAACTCCTTCGGTGGAAGTTTCTCGTAAAATAGAACTACGGACATAACCTAGTTAACTGATTAACTAGTTCGAACGCCGTGACGTAGAACACGAAACAATATACTTGATTAAATGTAAACAAGGCAGAAAATTGAAATTAATTTGTAGAGTTTGGATGCTGCCATCTCTCTCTCTATCCTTCATCGATATAGAACGGCCAAACTTGCCGCATGAACGAGTTTATTTGTTTTTAATTCTTTTAATTACAAACTGGAAACAAAACGGGTTTTGATACCTGTGATAATTTCATTTTCGCATTACTCCAATAATTATCTCTACAAGTAACAATATCTTTATAAGAAAACACTTGCCCACATTAAATATTCAATCAGTTTACACGACAAATTCTAACTCCTTCAGATCTGCTGAAACCGCTGAAGGCAGTTCTCTAAATTCTCAAATTCTCGAGTGCGTCACTCTGGGGTGGTCCCATTTAGGTCTTCTTGTAAATAACAATTGAGCGATAAAGTGGGTACTCGAGTTCGACAGAAATAAGACTGAAGATGGTCGGACCCTTTCATTTTGCCTCTGGTTGAAAACTCTTCCCTGCTTAAAGTTGCCCTTGCTCCAATTGTTCGCGGCGCCTGCTTTTGTCTTTGCAGATTTTTGTAGAAATATTCATAATAAAAAACTCCCCAATAAAATGATCTTTTGAGTGGATTGTATTTTTTTTGTTACATAAAACTACGCTGATCACTTTTATAATAGTAAAATCATTAAAAATCATTAAAAACTGAAATTTAAATTGATGGCTAACCTACTAATTTGTCTGTACTTAGGTCATGTTAAAAGAATTAATTAAATATTCTTGATGACGTACAGGAAAACATAAAAATGGCTTGCACCGGCGAATCCACCATTATTGACGATAAGCGATTTAGGACCGTAACCAAAAGTATTGGTGACAATTATTGGTTGGTTTAAACATGATTACCGATACAGGGAAAAATAAATCGTTAAAATGTACAATTTATTACTTTCCGACTAGTACCCTGGAAGGGAAGTATTGTAATCGACGGAAAATGATATTTTGATATTTTCGTTTGCAATGATTTCTTGAAAATGTATGTATGTGTATATGTATGTATGTATGTACGTCTGTAAACACGATTGCGCCCAAACGGAACAATGCATCGGGCTGAAAGTTGGTATACATATTTAGAATTACCGCGGAACGAACTGGATTGTTTTTGGTCACAATCTTACAAGCGGTGGCAAATGTTACGTCTTCTGAGGAATTTATCCGATTGAGACCAGTTTGACAGAATCCACAGCCTTCGTCGCTGTGTTGCAAATTGTCAAAATTTGACAAACGTCAGTACCACTGATATGCAGGTATGAAGGTATGTATAAAGGAGGAAGTATGTCTTACGTCAAGTTCACACCGACATAAAGCCTTAATAACATAAAGCCACAAAAATATGCATTCACCCCTAAAACAAAAATCAATTTCCATCTACTTTCCCACATCAAACGATATCCAAAAGAATCACGTCGATTAATATCCGCCGAATTGACGTCAGGCTTGAATCGATTAAACCACAACAAAGGACTTCTTAATACATCAAAATAATAGCGCTAAATTGACGAACGAAGACCAATATCCATCAAGCGGGCTCTCTTCGCCAAGCCGGATGCCGTATTACTTTCCTAATAGGTATTTCTGATTACGCAGCTCATTGCACGTCCTGCAACAATAAAACGCCCAATCAATCTTTCATTTATGGCCGTTACACACGAAGCAGGCATCCGGTCCACTGGCTACTCGATAGCTTTTGTAGTACAGTAATTCCAGTGGCGTCTCATCTTGCAGATGCATTTCTGCAATTACTACCAGGAAAACGTATTTGTCACTGCACTAGCAGTGGACATTTACCAATAGAAAAGAGTAGTGCCTCTTTCATCCCAGATTTCTCGATAACGTGATCTGGAAGCCAAGGTTAAGAAAAACTGTTACTTTGAATTAATTCATAGTAAACATTTTTTAAAGGTCCCTATTTTATAGCATTTAATGCGACAAACGTGATGAAAAGTAATATTAGCACCACAATTAGATTTTCATCTACTAGTAAAAAAATCAGGTCTTAAATTGCATTCAGCAGTGACTAATAACGAATGAAAGGCACGCTTTGCTACAAATTTGGTGTACAGTGCTGCCCTCAACTAGGTTTGAACTTGAAGGGCACAGGCCACACATCTGGAGGGTTTGAAGTACTTTCTGATAGAGGTACTGTTAGAAGTACTGTTGCCATAGGTAGAGTAATAAATCATTGCCAGGGTTCGTTCTTCTTCGAAAAAGGGATGGCCTAAATTTTATAATTACAAGAAGAGGCAGTAAATAAAGGTTTTATTTGTTATGCAGATTAAAATAACGGTTACATTTTTTGGTGCTCACAATGTGTGGATTGTTAAGGAATTGTTAACTAGTTAATTAAGATCGAAAACTAAAAAATGAAATGGTCCATGCTTTGTCCGAGTACCTGTCAAGAACTAGTTCGGGATTTGTTGACATAAATAATCTGTTATTGCTATTTATAATACAGTTGTTACTGAAACACATCTGGCTTAACTGGCAAATTAATTTCACACTAGTTTCTTCACTGCTTCAATAAACCTATGACAATATTGTATAGTAGATACCAATGTTCTATAAAAATATTGCCTGCATTTTTTATATATTCCTCCAGATTTTATACAAAATTAATCCTTTTGAAATACTGACCGCTGAGGTTGTAAAAACTGAATACAAACTGTCAAAAATAGAAAGTATTTTTAGTTAACAAATTGTTAGTTTGCTTAACTTATAGATTATGCGATAACGATTACGAGACTTCGATTACAACTTCGAATTTATGTTTTTTAATACAATTTCGAACGAAGTGTGATAGCTCACTGATCGTTCTTATAAGGAATTGTAGCTCACAAGGTAGTTGAACTTAGACATGCCTACATTTATCTTGTTTATTGATGAAGTTTATGTGTCCGAGTGTAGTTTGCTGTAGTACAATTTTGTCACGAATGTAGGACAAACCAGTGCACTGATACTACGAGCTCTGTCAAGTCGTGGAGAAAAGTTGCCCCAGTACAGTACAGGTGCAACACTGACGAACTAAAAGAACACGAACGAGTAGTTAAACACCAAATTAAGCATGAGTGTGTACCAAGTTTAAAAAAACAAACGCTATAAAAGTCACGAGCCGCCACTGGGTTGTTCCAGTGGCCGTTAAGCATGGAAACCCGATGAGTCATTATTCCTATTCGAGGGGTAAACAATCGATCGTCAGCCTACCGATACCGAAGGCGGCTCTGGCAGACTTATTGCCTTATTTTCCGCGCGATACGAAAAAGCAGGCTCAGCGTCGGAAAAAAGACGCCAACGAGCGACGTCGAGGTGGTGCATGGAAATGTGGCGGGGCTATATAGAGGGGTGGGGGGATAGCGAGACGGCCGGCATGTGCTTCCACATCCCCTCGCCCCACGTCCTGGCACCCTTGCCGCGGATAATCAATGTCTTGGGTCCGCCGGTTCGTTCAGGTGAGGGAATGTTTGGCCCCCGTCGCCTTGGAAACGTAGTACGGGCCCCGCTCTTCGTACGGTCGGATCATTTTAGCACGTAGATTTGATGATTGAATTTGTTTTTTCGATGCGGATTTTTTTTATGGTGGAGATGTCCGGAGGTAGAAATCGTAGCGTGGATTTCTCACGTACGGAGATCCTGTAGTGATGGCCAAGAGGGTGAATTTTCTTGATTGGGGTAATTGAATCGTAGGACCGTATAAACGTTATAATTCGGTTTGTTACTTGATGGGATTAGAGCTGGCTGTGTTGGGCAAATGTAACGCCGTTTGTTTTCTAGTTCGGTTAATAAATGGTGCAGATCGAAATAAAATTCTCTAAGATCGGCTACATTTCAACACCGTAAGCACTCAATAAAATTGAACAATGCAGTGTTGCTGCATTAGTGTGTGGCCATATTGGAGGGTAGAGCCTGGTTTAACTTGCCAATGCGCACAAATGAGTATGCGTAAAGTTAGTAATAGTTAAACGTCAACTTGAAAAGGAGATATCACCTATCGAAAAAGTAAAAGACGTAACTTAAAATTATAAAAAAATATCTGGGGTGGCCCTCACCCAACTTTCTGATTACATTATTGGCACACTGACTGAAGTGTCTGAACAGTTTTATAATTATTCATTTTTTTTTAAACACAGCCACTCTGGACCGTATTTAACGTCAGTTTCTATGACATAATGACATTCGTCATACTGACATTTAATGTCATGGCATGCCAGTGGCACTGACGTTTGCCAAAATTCAACACAGTGACGAAGGCTGTGGATTCTGTCAAAGTTCTTCTATAAACTCTTATACCGCGTAAACCATCCATCCCACCGGTCTGTAATTTGGTGTACATATTTAATGTCATTGGAAGATGAACAGATATCAGCTAGGTCAAAATCTGATTAATCCCTAAGAAGATGCATGTAACAGTTGCCTCTTCCGGTTATCAAATTGTTACCAACAACAATCCAGTTCGTCCTCCGGTAATTCTAAATGCGTATGCAAAATTTCAGCGCGATTACATTTACACACACACATACATACAGACATTTTCCAGAAATCATCGCAACCAATTCAGGGGACCTCAAAACGCGTATTTCCGCGAAAATCTCGAAACGTAATTTTCCGTCGATTACAAATTACAATACTTTCCTTCTAGGGTACTAGTCGGAAAGTAAAAACGGAAACATTTTGCAATATGCAGACATTAACATATTGTAATAAACAAAAGTAATTGGGCTTTAAAGCTGAATAGGTATAACTAAGGTCCTTAATTGTTCCACAGGGTAAATAAAATAAGACGTAGATATAATTACTTTAAAAGGCCTATAATAAAAGTTTTCAAAATTAATTTAGTCCAGTTAATAAAGAAAAATGATCCATTAAAAAGTTCCAAAAACTCAAGAACCCAATAAAATTTCGCAATACAGTAATGCTGCATTACGTAGACAGGGCAACCTTTTCCAAAGATTCTTTAATTAAATTAAGCAAATGCAAATCAGTCACGGTACTGGCTGAGGTTGTCCGGCCAAAGTTTGGAAATCCACTGACGAGTCTACTGTTAAAACTTTCCAGGAACACCGCGGAACCCCAAAACGAATTCCTCCCGCTTTCAAATTAATAAAAAAAACTTCATTCGTAACGGACAGCGACCGGCGGAGAAATGGCGTACCTTTATTTCAGGATCTAAAATCTCTCCCTCACTTTATATCAACATCACCCCACAGCTGTCAGTGCCGTTAATCAAAAACCCTGTTCTTCTGATTATACGGCATCCGCAGACAGATTTTCCAACCAAACTACGAGCCACAGATCATTAATATTGGACAGAGAAAAAATAATAAAATAGTACATATGCCATACCGAAATACTGCAACATAATTACTTAAAACGATTAAGTGATACCGACCCATAAAAATTTAATAAACTCATCCTCTGAATAGGATAAGAATTGTAACAGCGACTGCGGTTCAAATGTGAAGTATAATATAGATAAAGAGGCGAATGATGCTAGTATACATGGCACAGTAGGGCTCTTATTGTTCGAGAGAATAATAAATTCAAGCTCGGGTGCTCCACTATTTCATATATCTTGCTTTTGTTTGACGGTGGCGAGTCTTTTGTGCGACCTCTTTTCGGTTTTTGCTCGCTTAGAGGAACACGCTCTCCTCTGCCCTCACTCGTTCTCTCGAACATCGTTGTAATGCCTTCTTTATGTCTCGTAACGACTACTGCTGAATATGAATCAAATAAAAAGCTGGCAGATCGAGGAAGACCGTTTGCAAATAACTCTTGAGAATTTCTTGCTTTAACTCTATGTCAAAACTATGACGTTACTAACGTACTACGTATTACTAACGAATTAGATTGTTTTCGGTAATAATGTGACAGCCAGAAGTAGCAAATGTTACCTGCATTTTGTTAGGAATTCCGCCTATTTGATAAAACTGAAACAAGCTCATCCTTCAGTAATACATTTTAAATATGTATACCAATTTACAGATCAATTGGACAAACGGTAAAGAATTGCATCGATCAACAAATATCAGAGTTATAAATGGTGAAAGTAACATGTTTAAGGTTTTAACGAAAATTGTATCAGCTAGAAATATTTTTGAAGAATTTGTCTGTGATTTGCTGAATGAATCATCAGAATCCACCAAAGATTCCAACAGTTATTGAAGATTAAAATTTTTAAAATTTTTACGTTTGCGCTGACTTATTTCTTTTAGTTATTTAGTGTTTTGAACAATACCTGCAATAATCTGTTGTTTTATTTGCCATTTTACGCTGACCCTTACATCTAATTCTAGAGAATGAAAGAATATTAAATATTATATCACTAATGAAACACAAGATAAACATGGTTTTCCTATAGACTTAATTTACAGCATGCTCAAGGAAAACAATTCCGGTGTATTAATTAATCCGCCTGGAAATTTCTTCATTGAGCTCACGGGCAAACAATTGAGCGCGCGCATACCTCCGTGAAATTTCTCACCCCTCCCGAGGGAGGAAGGGGGTCGGTTTTGCTAATCTCGGTTCATACATTATCAACCTCAAAACCGCCAAGTACAAAAACGGGCACTGAATTTATAGTTCAAGTAACATTATCAAGCCGCAGAAGCTCTAGCACACTCGCAGTATCGACACAAAACAACTTTGCCTAACTTCGGCCAACGGGTAAAAACGATAAATTTGGATTTATATTATGTGGAGTGTTCTACTTGTTTATACCGTTCCAGTTTCGTACCCCGTTTACCGTAATTTATATTGTTTCAAATTAAATTGCACTTACTAACAAACTAAACCAGAATTATTACTTACATGTGGTGTTAAATTATGCGCAAAACTCACACAAAACATCGATTATTATGGTTGTTTGTTTCTCGCCTATCTGGGACCAATTCTATGCAAAGTGGAGCAAATTAGAAGTTATTCGAGAACAAATTCGAAATTCTAGACTCTAAATAGATGTCACACTCCTAGTTTCAACTCAATCGGATAAGAGAAAGTGGGTCAAAATCCACTTCAATGTTGTACTCGAACAAACAACCAAGTTAAATAAAAGCTTATATGAACTATTTTCTTTTATTTCTAGCAAACCTTCATCATTCATATTTATCTCAACTAAAAATACATTGCTTACAAATTGAATCTTTCGCAATTGTTTAATTTCGTGAATCGGCTCTGTATTACAACCTATTGGCACTGTTGTTTATCAACATTTGCCAACAGTTTCTATGAACCCTATATAGTGCCTAAACCATTCTTCCCATTGATCTCTAAATTAGTATACATATTTAAAGTCGCTGGAGGTTAAACTTTGCCACTTCCGCTGGTCAGATTGTAACAACAAAAAACAATCTATCTGCTGGTAATGTTCTTAGTAGGGGACGTTGTCGGAAAGTAAAATGACAAGCAAAAGATACAAACTACTCCAATGTGTGTCAACGTTGTATCTCGAGATAAATTTCTTTTATTTTCTAATAGCAAGAAAATTCAAATCGTCGCGACGCGTCGGTAATAAAGCTGATTTTCGTGCAATGAACATGGATATCAACTTCGCGAGGAATCAATATATTCTCCGATAATAAAATTAGTGAAAAATTCCTTTGATCGTGTCAGTCGACATGAAGCTTAACAAATTCTTTTCCAATTTCCCATTTCATCCCCTCGCTCGATTCGAGTTCTGCTGAATTTATTCGCTCTCAATGTGCGAGGGATGATCTTTTTTCCTTTCCTTTATAACCTCGCCGTTGCCAAAGACCCGAGTTACACGAAGAGGTAATAAATTTAGGTAATTCTAACGATACATTACTATAGGCGTGATATCGTATCTGGTATAATTTCAAGTTTAGCCATTATTAATGAAATGAACAGCCTTCGCGCGCTTCTAAAATAAGAATGAAGTGTGTTTTTCTTTGTGGTGTAGTGCCGTGAGATTTCTGGTAAAATTACGTTAGCGGTATTTTCTGTTAGAAGGTTTTTTTGTTACTGTGTGGTGTGCCTTGTTATATATACCTGATATTTATCGAATTTTTAATGTGAAACGCGTAAAAATTTAATGTGGTAGCTAATGCTAAAGTCGTGTTAATGGAAAATCATCAGAAAAATGTTGTATTAGGGTACAGCCAGACGAGCGAGTTTTTGAAGCTCGAACCAGACTTTATCGGGACGTTGCTTGGTATAAAACCTGATATTGAATTAGCAGATGAGTTGCGCCTTTTCTTATGCGACGTCGAAGAAGAAAACATCGAAAAGTGAAACGGTATTGGGTGCATCCAGTTATAAGCCAACATTTATTTTATTTATGCCCCAATGTGCCGATTAAAAGATGTGGTTTGTCAAAGAATATGCGTTGAACTCATTCCATTATGTATCTTAGATTAGTAGACATCGAATTCTGATTTAGTACCATTGACGTTGCAGCATATGGAAAGTGCAGTACTAAAAATGAATTTAAGAATTATGTGCTTGACAATAGTCTTTTGTGAAAATCAAATGAACATTCACACCCACGATGTTACCAAATGACAGATCTGCACCATCCATGTCATGATAAGGCCTTTGCGTTATCCAATAACATTATGATGCCATATCCAAGCCGAAACCTTGATAATAAAAAAAATATTATTAATTATAGGTGGAGCAGAGCTAGAAGAAAGGTAGCTTGTGTCTTTGGTACATTAGCCAACAAACGTAGAATTTTCAACAGCAATTCAAAGAACAACAAAAGTATTAACCAAATTTAATTAAATATCATAGTTCAGGAAAAAAACTAAATTATTCAGTAAAACTACTAAAGCTGCCATTTTAGAAGAAAGAGAGAGACTGAGGGAACATTTCGGAGAAAACTCTTTCCCTGTAAGTTTAAAGATGAAATATTTTTAATTAATTCCACTGGCAGGACGATTACTGCCGCAACTTCGGAGGCCACCATCCGAAACAAAACGAAGAAGTACGTTTGCCGTCCGCCCGAGTGACAATGGCAACGAACTGAATTGATTATAACTTTCATGAATCTCCGTTTCCGAAGATTACCGTTCACCGAAGATGCGTTTCTTTGTTCGTGGAGTCGAGCAAAGATTTATTAAATGCAGGGAAACTAAATTAGAAAATATTGAAACACCGTTTAATAAACTCGATGTTATTCTTCATTACCTTTTTTAAAAGCGTGACAGGATATCTGAAGCCTTATTCTATAACTATGTATAATCACTATTTTTCAATTTCCCGCTGCTAAAGCGGAGGCGGAGGTCCATAAGTGCTCTTCTAAACGTCAAAACAGAATATTATCGAAAATTGTGCGGAATTGTTTGTTCGATTAATGACATTCGCTTGTGCCTATATGCTGAAGGCAGTCATTGGTATAAAACAAAATATTGACGTTAAATCTAGATATATTCATACGCGCTCAATACTGGAGCATGCTCCATGTTATATTGATTTTCCGAGTCAAGTCATTGAACATAGTACATACATTATATTAGTGTTGTTCCGATACCGTCAGTGTATCGGATTTATATTTGTATAAACACGGATAAAATGCCTTCATGTCTTTCTAGTCTGCAAACGGATCGCCTTTTAAAGATAAAACTGGGTTTAATTCGATACAAATACTTTTCTTTCCATACCAAGTATCGAAAGAAAACTATCGATGCTAAATGTACTCGGTATCGAAACAAAAGAATCGATAATGTACGCGTATTTACTTGTATTGGAACATCATTGTATGATACTTAACGTGGAAGTCTACCGTTAACTGAGAGTTGGCTAGACGAGCAACTTTTGTGGTTCAACAGTGGTGACGTCTGGTACTAACAGTTTTAAATTCAAGCGCACTATTTTCTGTGACCGTCGTCCGTCGCGGCGCGGCGTCGCCAGCGATTTATGTCATTGTGCGACCTGCTATCCAACATAAGAACGAATGTATCCGTGCAGTCGAGCGTCTGTTCTCTTGCTCCAGGTAGTAGTGCAAGTTGAAAATATTTTCAAAGTGTAGACCATGTCTGCTTCAGGTAAATTCTGTAAAATGGTGCAAGTTTGTGTTATTAATTTTGCAAAGACTGGGTTTATTGCAAAGGTTTACGGAAAATTCTCTATTTGTTAGCTAATATACCAAAGGCATATTCTACCATTCATGTAGCTCTCTCTGCTCGATCTATAATTAACAGTAAGTCTGTCATTACCCAGATTTCGACTTGGATATCGCCTCATACTATTATTGGATAATGCGAAGGACTCATCATGACATGGATGTACCAGATTTATCATTTGGTAACTCTTACGGAAGTGAGTTTATTTGGTTTGCAGATATTCTATTGTCAAGCACGTAATTCTTAAATTTATTAGAATCACTACACTTGTCATACGTGGGGTTTTGTCTTTTGCTTTGGGTTTGAGTAGAATAAACGGTTGTATATAATATAATAAACAGATGACTCAGGGGTAGTTATTTGTTCAAGAGACGTTTTGACCTGCTCACAAGAATGTGGTATGAATACAGATTTTTTCTAGAAGTTTGGGCAACTTTCTGTGGCCTGAGGGCGGATGTAAACTTTTTGCTAAAATAACGAACTTTGGTTGTGTATTTGGTGGGAGAAGGCCTTCCTAGATTTGTATGTTTGAAATGTCAGTCGAGGTCGTGGTTTAGAAGTCGAAAGATGTAGTCGTTACGTGTTTTAGGGCGATAGGCCCTTATTTTGTGTTTTGTTTCTGTGTGTGCCCGTGATGCCATCTCTGCTGATGTAAATTTGCCAATAATAATTTAGGTAATTTTTATAAAATAATTATGTCTCTGTCATCCGTTTTCTCTCCAACTATTATCATTGTGTCAAGAGTTTCAATGATTATTGTGCACTCGATCTGAAGGGTTTTTAATTTTTTTGTTCATTTTGTAAATATATTTGTTTTGGTTAGAATTTGACTTTTAATCTCCCTAAGGTTATACTTTGTGTTCATTTACGATTATTATTGGCTTCTAAAAATCTAGCGATACCAAACCCTCAAGGTTTGAAAGAAAGTTCTCGCGTCCTCCGTGTGAATTTGAGTTGAAATAAATTACCTTTTGACCGCTCTGTTGCTACGCTACGATTAAAAACACACCCAGGTCCCAAACCTCTTACACATTTTCCATATTCTCAAACATCAATGATACTAAAGCAGAACTCTCCGTCTACTAATCCAAGATATATAATGGAATAAGAGTTTTTCTAGTTAATAAAGTGAGATGCTAAAAGAGCTGGGTTGGCAATGCGAATAAGTTTTCAATCGGCCGGTATGATTTAATACGTTTAAAGGAAAGGACGTTCAGAAACGGTAAAACTTGCTGTGGAACAGCTTCAGATCTTTACACAAAAACAAACATTATCCCGTACTGTCAGTTAGTACACATCCTGTTGCCGTTGTGTCAGCTATGCGCTGATGGTACCAGATAATATTAGAACCAAAACATTTTCGCAAATGGTATTTTTTTCAAGTATTTACTTGCGATAGATGGCGGCACACAAGACAATCTAACTTTCAGATTTTAGAAACACTTATTGCTTCTAATTCACTTACAACAAAATAACGACCAAATTATTGTTAACCTCAACTTGAAATTAGTATTTAACACATTCAAAGACAAAATAATCATTTTCTTGCGCATTTAGGATAATTAACTGTTTGTGTTGTTTTGTCATTATTGACTTCGGATACGAGTTGGTTACCCACCGCGCGTCGTCGTAGCGTGATAGTTCTCCGAACCACCACACGATGCCAACCATTGTTTCGCAAAACATGGTTCTTATTGTGCTTCGGAGGAATTCATTTCGTGTAAATATTGAGTACTACGCAACTGTACATGAATGTGTCTGGGACTAAAAGTTATTGTTGTCTTGTCACCCTCATGTTAGACAAGAATATAGAGATGCAGAAAGCAGAAAGTATTGCAACGTTTAACGTAGATACCTATTTATAGCCAAAACAACCAAATTAGATACTTGAAGACAACTTTCCGCCCTTCCAATGATAAGCAAAATTAAAGTTATAAAAGGGAAGCATAATTCTCCACAACAAAAAGGATTTGGTTTCCTTCAATTCGCGTTATGACGGTTAGAGACGCCATCTTACCAGTGCGACGTACGATGGTGAGTGAGCGGTCTGGATCTCTAGAGACAAGTTCCATTTTAGAAATGTGAGTCCTTTTCACGGTACCATCCTTTCTCCGGTTACCCTACGATCCCCATTCGCGTCATACGAGTTGTTTCGAATGCCATTCCGCAGCTCATTTCAAGCAGAATCCTCACCCGAAGGACACCCATTCTTATTCACCACTTCACTTGAACACGAAAACCAATTATACCACTCTTTTTACTATCCCAGTCAACCCCTTGTAAGGCAGAATATCTTCCGGTGAGATTCCACCCAGAGAGGTTCTTTAAAAAAAAAGTCTGCATTTTATTGAGGCAAACGACAAATAGTAAACTACAGACATTTCTGTTGATAGTTCACAAAAATCGACAATGTTAATTTAAAATAAGAAATAAAGAAAGAGAGATAAAGAAAGATGTGGGTGTGGATTAATTTAATTTGTAATATTTTCAAACAAAGGTTTGACGGGAAATATCAAATATCGGAGAGACGAAGTGGCCGGGAACGAAGGAGAATTGAAGCAGGCATAGATGACGACACCTGTGCATCGCCCCCACCCGTATTTGCCGATCTATTGTCAGTAATAAGTAGTAATTCAATAGGGCGCGTCTTAGAAGTTCTATTCATGGACTTAAATTGTTTAGATTGGCTCACAATCCACGATAATTAAATTATTTGCTCGGGAAAATCTATAGTTAACTGTTCAAACTATATTCAGCGCAAAAAAGAAAACTGGCTACTAGAAAATATTACAAATTTTAATGACCAAAGTCATCATCTTCGATTTTTGACACAGAAGAAATTTCGCCTGTTTGGAGAAACTTGCCTGATTTGACAGAGTGTCTGAAATCGCTCTGTCAAATCAGCAAGTCGTGAAGATTCACCATTTGAAGTTTTAGGAACACCTCACCTTATATACTGAATGATTTGGTTAAAGACTTAGTTTTATCAAACGAAAAAGCCGAGTTATTGGGTTCTAGGCTACAGGAATGTAATCTTTTTGCACGAGGTGTAACAATGTCTTTATTTACAAAGCATAACGAGCCTTTTAAGGCATATTTTAAAATGGAGGAATCTTTACGTGTATGCCTCGATGTTGAGGGTCTTATGAACGTGTTTGATATTCCCCACGATCCTTCTGAATGGTGGCTTTTTATTGATTCATCAAAATACAGCTTGAAAGCAGTACTTTTGCATATTCTTCGAATTTATATAATTTGTTAACTGATTTTGTTGCAGATTTTAATTTTTTTTTTAAGTATCGCTGTATCTGTAAATCTAGACCTGTAGAACAATAAATCCACTTTCAGTTTATAGTTATGGCAAATAAGGCAAATATAATCTGGCACAAATATTTTTTTTGTATCAGAAAGTCAGAAATTTGTTCTGTTGTGTAATTTATACAAATTTGTACATAAAATTATTTAAGGTTGAAAACGTATAATGTAAATGTACTTCTTGATGATCAAAAAGATCATCAATCATGATAGTCAAAACTTACTTATTTGTGCAAATAAACAAGAACGTTTTGGTTTGAGATAAATACAATAAGGAAAATTATTTCTGCATTGATATGGGTATAGATTGATTGGCTCTTAAATTTTGAGAGATAAAATATTCTGGCTAGCTGATAGCAAAGTTCTTATATCAAATGTTTCTATTCTTCTTAATAACTGAAATATTGAAGGTCATAGTTAAGGACTATATTGTTTGAGAATTGCATGTAGTAAATGACCATAGCGTGTAAAATGGATTCAAAAAGCTGTTGGAATGGTAAGTGATAATCTGCATACCTTTGAACCAATACGACAGAAGATTACAAAAATGTTCAAAATTGGTTATATTTTTGCAGTGGCTTTTCTTTTGAGCTGGTCATATTTAGCATGCGGATTAAATCGTGTTGTGTGTAGGTCGTGTAAAATCATCATTAAGCTAATTATTATTAAGCTAATAAATCCACCAAAATAACTCATAATAACACGTTTTAGGTTGCCTGAGAGAAATTGGCGAATAAACACGTAAAATTC
This sequence comes from Aphodius granarius, assembly GCA_963971325.1. Classification (NCBI taxonomy): domain Eukaryota; kingdom Metazoa; phylum Arthropoda; class Insecta; order Coleoptera; family Scarabaeidae; genus Aphodius; species Aphodius granarius. The sequence continues at coordinate 12,062,889 of OZ020222.1, read as the reverse complement.
AAAGGGGGCGCCACCGATCGCGAGGCGTCCAAAATTAAATTATCAACGTGAACCCCCGCGGCGTGTTTGCGTAGGCCTACAAAGGGCCCCATGATAACAGAGGCCGACGGATCCCATTCACGATGAGATATTTAATTGGAAGAGCGGGTTTCGCCTAAACATAATAACGGCAACTCTTTGCCAAACTGGGCCTCCCGCGGCGGACAAATAAAAATCTCGGTTTTTGAGGGACAAGCGGCCCTCTTAAAAATTCACCCGAACTCTTTTACGATGCGGGTCGCTCGGGAAAATTACGTTATTTATATGAGTTTTTTTTTTCGGGAACGCGATTGTAAAATTTTTAATTAATTATGTAATTTTGCCTTTATGTATTAAGGGCGTAATTCTAATGAGTATTTGTGATTCTGCTGGGAGTATAATTACATTTTATTTTGCGAGGCAATTCAAAGCGTGCTTCGGGTTCTAACTAGAAAATAATAGATTAAATAATTAAATAACTAGTTAAAGGCGGTTTTAACTCAAGATAAAATTAATATCAAAAGATACGTAACTACACACAGAGAAAAGAAATACAAAAAAAAATCCTTGTACATATTTCATCGAAGAGACCTATAATTCACGTACCTATCAAGTTCTCTATTGCAATCTGTCAAATACGTTTTGTTGCCCTATTTAAACTCATAGAAGCAATATATTTCCGATGGAAATGAAAAAAACGCACGTCTTAATCTTTCTTTCAACTCTAAAAATGGGGCAACAAAATCAGCTTATCTGACAGATGGCTATTCAGGACTTTATGGGTATGTAAAAAGAAATAATTTTCGCCGAAAAGACGATTCCTTTACATCAAATAGTTTTCCACAATTTCCTTAAGTAGAAATTGATTCGGTTTTATTGCAGAAAGATGTTTGAATGAAATAAATCCGGCTATATTGGAAATAAATAACGGCCATGAGGCAAATGAATATTTTATTTGAAATTATTTGCAAGACTTGAATAAAAAACGTACGATTTAATTAAAAATTATTATGTTATTATCCGTGTGTTTATTGGAGAAGAGATAGCGCATAGAAGCAATCTGACAATAGCCTTAGGCTGAAGTTATATTGAAGCTTTGAGCGTACTAGCTTCGACACTAGCGGCGCCGGCGTTGTAAAAACCGAACCATTATTTTAAGTTGGATGCATTATAGTAAAGGGTCGATTAAAGTTGTGATACTACCGGTGGACAAAGACCTGTTGGTTTTACATTCTCGGAAACCTTCAATAGAACTTAACATTCGAAGCAAGTTACTGAGTGGATGCTATATTGTGTTCTATTTATTTTAGCAAAACAATAGCTCTGATTTGTCGCATATATGCTGATCAATATTTCCAATGAAACAAACAACTGATGTAAGAAACATCAATGTAAGTATTATACTACTATTACTATACTATTACTACTTTTGGGTGCGATTTCAATAGCAATAGAAATAACAGCGTGGCTGAGTGAACTCAGTATGGATACAAAACTTGGACCATTACCCCCAAAATCCTTGCTAATACAACCCTGTCTTTCGTTGCACTTAAAGAATCAAAGAAAAACAAGCAAACAAACTCAATAAATAGTTCTATTTGTTCCTTAAATGGTAAAATTCTCCAGTTTTATGACGGTCATTATTAATGGGATGTACTGCCCATCTCCTCTTACGACTAATTTTTACGTCATGCTGGGATAGCTCATATAATTTTAATGGGGTCGATTCTAGAAGCATATGTTGTCGAACAGACAATCACGACGTTTTACATTAAACTAACAAATACTTAATTGTTATTATCTTATTATAGTAGGAGAAGTGACCTAACATCCACGCATCGCGACGCTATATTCAAAGCTCTACTGTAAGCTATCATAACTATGTAAATCGCTACACTAGTGTAGACGCTAGTATCCATGCTATTATCAAAGTTCCACTATAACCTCAGCTTTAGGCTACTGACATTAAGTTTGAATCCACTTCCAATTGCGAAAGGGTTAGATGCTATAACGTGTCTATGAAGTAGTCGAAAAGTGGGTGATAAATGCAATGATACACAAAATATCGTCAGTTTATTTTGTGTCAATTATTGCGACAAATGCCACCATTGCCATAGTTTTGTGTTTATAGAGGTAAATGTTGATAATTGTATAGTGATATAGCTTTTTGTTCGAGAGTAGAAAAATATTAATTATAGTGCAAATACGCAACACCGTTGCTTCAGATTTTTAAATTACTTGCTTTAGGCTAAAATAATTTTTATATTTGTGTACATCGATCGTTTCTCAGTAACATGAACGATAGACGTCAGATAAAATGGGGAAAACCGCCAAGAAGAGCAACTTTTACACTATACTAGAAGCTTTAAAAACAACGTAAAATCCTACCTTAATAGTCTGGATGCCTCTCCTTACCATTCACTTCTTTCACTATTAATATATAATACGCAATATTTTCACAGGTCTGGTGGAAATTTTAATTTAAAGTGTGGCAATCGATCGTTCTTTGTTAATCAGGTGACATTTTCCACATACAAGCTTCTGTATAAACTTTTCTTTTTGTAGGTGAACAAACCTCGACCTCAAATCCGTGCAGATAATGTCATACATTTGTTTCATGCCGAAGAACAGGTAAAACTTACTGACGATTACTTAAGTAATCATTGCTGAATTTTGGTGTAAAACTACGATTATCTCGTCGTTTGTTCATTAACACAATAAACACGTTTCGCGAAACTATACATTAAACACTCCGGCACATTTAAAAATATACATATGCAACACCAGCACTGCAACGAATGTTGATACTTAACTGTTATAGGCACGCAATTTTTCTGGAAATGCGCAGGTTTGCAAACCGGTTTTGGGGGTCACAACAAGACAAGCCCGTTACATATGCGGATGATGACAATTTTCAAAAAACTGATTTATGCTAGGGGAAAGTTATTTTAACATTTTATTGGTGATTTAATTATCAAAATCTGTCAATTCGCAACCACAGCGACAAGGGCTGTGGATTCTGTCAGGCTGCTTCTATAAACTGTTATAGCGCGTAAACCGCTCGTCTCCTTGATCTATAAATTCGTATACATATTAAAGTAACTGGAGTATGAACTGGTATAAGTTTGGCCAAAATCAGATAAATCCCTAGGACATGTAATATTTGCCACTTCCGGTTATCGGATTGTCACCAGAACTAAACCATTTCGTCCTGTGGTAATTCTAAACATATACCAAACCTTAACGCCATTCAAAATCCCGATTTTTGTCGTCGATTACAAGGCTATTTTTTGGAAACCTAACCGGAAAGTAAAAGGAAACATAATGCTAATAAAATGCGCTTTATGTACAGCATAATGTAACATCACGTATAAATTGTTGGGCATCGTCAATTACAAGTTTTTGTTCCCTTGTTTTAGCTGTGGTGTATATCGCATATGTAAATTATGTGAAACGCGTTGTAGCTAAGCTCATCAATATGACATAAATTCTGTAGACAGCAATGGCGCCGTTAACTATTATATCAACTACCTGATGTCGAAACTTAATGGATTATATGGGATACGATATTATGCTAACAACGTCCCATATACGTAATGAGGAAATGCGCTTACGCTAAATAACCTTTATGAAGAATTCAGTTTATGGTAAGCGTACCTACCTTAGTAGTGGCGTCCCTCTTAATGACTAAGCTGAAAGCTACTAAGTGAAACATAGGGCGGTCGAGAAAGGTTCTAAGAAGTTCTTAAGTTGTTAAGGGTCGGGATAACATGAAATTCTTACTTAGTTTTACTTGCATATTTTTAATTATTCTGTTAGGTATTGCAAATACGCTATATATGGTCAGTTATTATTTGTCGAATAGATCTCTTACAAAAAAAGTATTTTAACTGAAAAAAAAAACGAGATTTCAGCGCAAATACGCGTTTTGAGGTTTCCCGAAGTTATTGCAATGATTTTTGAAAAATGTGTGTATACCTATACGTATGTCAGTAAACACGATAGCACCCAACTGGTACAACGGACCAGGCGGAAATATGGTATACGTATATAGACTTAACAGGCCACAAAACCAACTAATGATACCAACTAATCCTACAGCGGTTTTAAATATATATACCAATTCATAGATCATTGAGGTGAAAGGCCCTATAAGTGTTAATAGAAGCAGTTTCACAGTAGCCGCAGCCTTAGTCTCTATGGGTGCGAATTGGCAAATTTTGATAAACATCAGTGACCACTGACATTAGATTGGGGTCCAGAGTGACTGTGGCTTCACGAAATTAGGGAATTGCAGAAGTTTTAGACAAGTAGTTTCCAAACATACTTGTCTACCGGCTCCTTTTGAAAAATATTTAATGTTAGCGCCCCTTTTAAAGCAAAAACTCATTCAGTTTTGGTTTATACCAATTATTTTGCAAAGACGTAAATTATACACAGGTTTTTATTAAACCAGCAAAAAAACTGCCCACAAAACTATGCAGGAACCTTTCCTTGGTAAGTAACGTTCTTCCACAATCCTCAAACATCTGCATCAAACATCACATTACCTTCACTCTAGTTAGTCAAGAAATCGGAAAGTACCAGTTAAATCAAGCCATGAACTTTTACGACACGGATCATCACCGTACTAAATTAGGAACCACGGGGCATTGTTCATTAGAGGCAATGAAAACCGACCGACGGAATGTTTTATTCCTGTGAGGGTTTCAGATGAACTATAAATTTAAATTTTACTACTTTATTCGCATAACCGTGCGCGAAATGGCGCTAGGCTGAAAGTATGGCCCATAAAGATCCCGAAATTTACGAGAGCCGGCAACGATGAAAAAGCTCCCTTTCAACAACTACCCAAATATTAATAGCCAATCTCCTCCCTAAGTATCTCAAACAGGACATAACTTATAAACCGTTCAACACTGATTGTCTATAGATTACAAGGAATTATAAATATGTTACAGTATACTACCGATAATATGAATCTAACGTTTTGCCTTCGGATTATCGAGAGTATTCTGTACTTATCATTGAAAACACTGAATAAATTTGAGACCGTAAACCCCAAAATATGAAGCATTAATCCGGGGCGAAAAGTTTTGCGAACGTTTTACTAATTTCGGCCGTCACCACAGGTCCGGGGTACGGACCCTAATTTCAAAACTGTTTAAAAATGACTTAACCCCGGTTTGGTCGGTGACCCTTTGTTCCCAGGAACCCCATTAATGCCCTTTAATTAACGGTTCGGAAATATCTAACGACCTCTAACAAAAAATAACGGAGTAAAAAGACAGTCTGGCGCAGACGCCATAAAAACTAGAGTTGTGGCTCGAAATGTTCTCACGTTGTTCTATTAATCAAAGAAAAATATCTCAAGTTTTACGGAGACTCCTTTTGAACGAATAAATTACAAACCCAAATCACCACAAAACATATGACAGAAAAAATGATAATTTCACATTTTCTATTTAATAAATATTTCAAAAGCACCAGAAATTTTGCTCGCAATAGCTTCTCAAGCACTTCGCCACTAAGGCATTAAATTTGATATATCCCGGCAATCAGTTGTATTTGTGCACACGTTTATATTTGCGCCGACGACGACGCTATTGAAAACGTCCACAGAGCGAAGGAAATGAAACCGCGAGCAGGTCGCATGAATGAAAAGTCTCCTTTGGTGTCACATAGATGTAAGGAAGAAAGATCGAAGGAAGGAGGCAAGGTTTGCAGTTGGGATTAGTCTGGATTACGCAAAGGGTAACTCTCTGCAATTCATATCTCGTCCACGGTCAACCGCACCAGCATTCAATTTGCACCAAAGTTCTATTCGTCATATGAAATATGGAGGACGTTGTAATATTTCTTAACACTTTAATAAAGACGTTCCGTAATTTTATTAGGATGACAAACTATGTTAGTGAGTGTGTGCCCTTACCCTTAGACGTTGTAATAACTGAATTTTAATAATAACCGGATTTTGGTCTTGTTTATAATCATGTAGTTGGCTTAGAATTGACAATACAATTTTGATGGTTACAAGTACTGTTCTTCAAGTTTAATTAAAATATAACACATGAAGAGGACTCAGTGAATCACCCTAAAACTCCCTATTAATTCCAACCCCTTGCTTGTGAACATTCCAATTAATAAAAAGGAATGTGGTTTGTGAGTCATTCATTTCAATACCATTTCGAAGAGGGTAACTGTTTTAAATATCTGAGGTGGCCCCTACACAACTCTCCGACTATCTCGTTAATACATTGAGGTGTACGTTGCTTCTGGGGTAAATAAAAATTTCAGTGTATAATGATTTTATTACTACTTGCGCAATATGGTTGTTATACTTACTAGCAAACGGTGCTTTTCAGTAACGGTTACAATAAAATTTAACTGCTGTCGTTATGAACCTAGTACAGTCGAAATATCTTACCTACATGGCCAAACTTTGCAGACTAAACTGGACAGTATGGATGCTAAGAATTGAATTAGGTAGGTACTCAAGGTTTATGGTTAAAATCGTAAGAAACTTTGCTTTGCATATTGCCATGTTAGGGGAAAGTTTATTTACCGAACGTTAAGTTCAAAACACATGTTTTCTTACGGTTTTGTGGTGATTTATACATTTTTTTAATTTAATATTACAAATACAGTGTGTCCAAGAAAGTCCGCACCATATGGGAAAAACTTTTATTATACATTTCTCAGAAAATTTTAGTCTTTATGAAAGTTGGCGGTAGGTCTTAAATCAAGAATACCATCATAAGATCAACTATGAAGCTGTCTTCGTAGCTGTCTTACTGTTACGTCCTGAAGATGCCTCTTGCAACAGAGTGCGAAACGTTAACCACTTTATCGTCGTGGACGCGGTTTTCTCCTGGAAATCTAGAACTTAGTGATTCGGTCCGCGGTCCGATATAGTCTCCAATTATTATTTTTATTATAGTCTTATTATAGTCTCCAATCTAAATATTTTCATATTCTATTGAGACAAAAAACTGTATTAGAAATGGTTTTTAGCAATCTTGAAAAGGATAAAGTACATCTTCAGGAAATCATGATAACCACTATACAATAACAGCTGGAGAAATAACTACCCCGTTGACATATGGAAGCGTCTAAACCTTCTGCAATTCTTCAGTTTCGTGAAGAATAGTCGCCACCATAGCGACTAAGGCTGCCGCTACTGCCAAACTCATTCTATAGCGCTCATAGCACCTAATCCGCTCATCCCATAGATCCGTAACTTGATATACGTACATATTTAAAGTCACTGGAGGACGAGCTGGTATCAATTTGCCACCAAAAAGCATCCAGGTCGTCCTTTAGTAATTCTGAATATGTACACCAAATATCACCCGTTCTACAGTTTGGACGCCGTTGTTTCACGTCTTAGATGTTTTTAAGAACCATCTACAGAATCTAGATAAACACTGATGGCGCTTAATCCAGAAAAAGGCAAGTTAAGTCAAAATTCCTAATTTGCTTGCGCTGCAGAGTATTCCACTACTTTCTAAGAGGTCTGGGTAATAACCCAGAATTCAGGGTACTACCAATTTTGGCCTGGTACTTCACATTTTATTTTAATTGTTGTTTTACAGTAACAAGCATAGATGATGTATAAGATGATTACAACACATAGTAATAATAACAATAAAGTTTAATTAATGTCAGATTAAAATCAGGGTTTATTACTTATAAACAGGGTCGTATCTGGAATTTTTGCCATGTTCCTTATCTGTGATTAAAATGAAAACTCCACGCCTTTCTATTGATATTATCAATGAAAAATATGACAAGATCCCAAAATTGTGTGGATTGGACAAATTGTCTGAAGCCTGAACCAACTACAGAACCAAAAGTAGCAAACCTTTGCCAAAGTATGACCCAATACTATATAGTTTTTCAGAAATTCCATCAAATTCTTGGATGCCCTGATCAGAAGCAGCATTTTACTTAAAAGAATGATTATATCTGGAAATCCTACCTTGAAAAGCAGCTTCAAACTGTGCTTTTGCCGCCGCATCTTCAGCATCATTACCGTCATTCGCGCGCACAAGAACCAAGAGGACTAAGAGTCCAAAGGCACCCTTAAGGACACCTTCCATGTCTTCTCGAGTATCAGGTAAGCAAACACACCACCAAGAACTGCACGCCGCACCACTAGAGTCCTGCGGGCAGTCCTAGTGGACCACCATTCACCGACATAACACCCTCGAGACCGCTAAAACACTTTGCACATAACAACACGGCATATCAAGCCCACCAAATGCCCCATCCAATTTCGCTACAGTTATTATTCATACAACTCATCAAACTGTTGCATCCGCACCGGCCAAAACGTCCCTAATTTTCCCTCTGCTTCCGTTAATTTACCCCAAACGCCGGTTTTCACTGCAAAATCCTCACTGAAAACAATCACTTTTTTTTAATATTAAATTTAAAAATCTCCAAGTTCTTTCTTCGATTTACTCAATTAAATTAGTCACTGTTTTCTGTGATGTTTTCAAGCTAATTTTTTGATAATTTCAGCGCGAAGACGTGGTTGGTGGTTGCGTAACTGGCTGACACGGGGTTGACCGTACTACTGGCCAACGAGCATGACAACGCATGGCCCTTATTCCCGAAATTGACTATGGCTGGAGAAATAGTACATGGTTCAATACTCCCCGGCTTGGGGGGCATTTGCACGCGATCGAAATTTCACCCTCTGCTGCGCTCTGTTAAGGGAGGGTTGAACTAAAGCAGGGGTGGTTTGTAAAGCACCCTATACTATTTAGAGACAGGAATCTGCTCATGATGGGTTCGAATGATTGTTTTTGGAAGAATACTGTTTTGTCGGTGTTACTAAGATATTGTTTTATTGTTTGAAATATGTTGAAAGTTTTATTCGATGACGTAAGTCACTTCTTAAACAACGCATTTAATGTCTGTGAACACGATAGTGCCCAAACGATACAACGGATCGGGCTGAAATTTAGAATTACCAGAGGAGAAACTGGATTGTTTTTTGTGACTATCTGACATTTGGAAGTGATAAAAATGTTACAATCTATATCTAAGGGATTCAACCGATTTTTGACCAAACTGATATAAACTCATCCTTCAGTATATATATATCAATCAGTATGTATATCAATTTACAGATCAATGAGATGGATTTTTTATAACTGTTAGTGCTCACTTACATTAGGTTGGCACCGATTGTATCTGTGGCTTTACGAGATCAAATAATTTGAGAAGGTTTAGACTTTTGATGCTTCAATGTGTCAACAAGATAATTGGAAAGTTGGGTGGGGGCCACACGAGATATTTTCGTGACGATAACTAGGATAGTAGGTAGATATATGTATACTAATTTTCTAGAAAATAATTTATTTACAAAGAACTAATAATAATAATAATAATAATAATAATAATACTATTTTTTAAACATAATAACAATAATTATTACAAAACTTACGCACAAATTAGTCATCCATACGTTCCTTTCAAAATTATCAATCAATATGCAATTCGAAATAAAAACATTTCGGACAGCAATAAATAAAAAATGTATAAAATTTATATCAAAACTCGTTTTGTACATTCTTTCTAACAATCACACATTACATGGTAATCAAAAAGTTAGTACACTCTCAAATTTAAGTGAATTTTCAGAACTTAGTTGCCTTCGGTCTCGAAAGACGCCTTTATTTTATCCCAGTAGGCGTCTACAGGAGCAACAACAGTTATGAAGATCAAGGCCACAATGAGACACAAAATTATGATGATGTATAAAGCCAGAAGTGCTTTTCTTGCGCGGGACAACTGGAAAGATAAGAAATCAGAATTAATATTATTTTAATCATCATACTTTATTTTAAAACTATGCGGATATTTTTAAACCTATTGATTGCTAGGATAACCATCAACGTATCACCCGTAGGTCAAACATTGGTAAATGATTAGAACTGCACCATATGTTCGTTGTTTTGAATTACCTTTATCCGCCTATTACAAGTAAAAAAATTATTTAGTCACATACTAAACATTTACTAAAGACAACAAACACCATTAACATCAAAAGAATTTCAATTTATCTCCTACAATATCTGGTGACATTTTATAGTGACAGGTTTTTTTCTGGCTTCTTGGGTTTGCCCTCATAGTTTAAAATAGACTATATTAGCTATGTTTGAACAGCTGACAACAACTAGTTCGGAATTAGTTGTTTAGATAACACATATAATCTGTCATTGCTATTTATAATGCAGCTGCCAATTAACATAACTGGCCTATGCCTATCCCGTCAAATGAAATAGCTTTTTCACTGTTTGAACAAACCTATTATGCTTCTTTGTAAAAAAGTAGTACTTACAGGTGCATCTCCTCCCCTATCAGAGTAGGCTGACGTCCTTCCAGAACCTCCTAAATCTTTCATTGGGAATGACGTTACACGGCGTTCTGCGTGCTTCTCAGACGCGCAACTTAAAATCTGTAATAATAATAAGTTTAAATTAAGTTAAATTACTAAGAAAATAAGGATAAAGACGTCAACCAAGACAACAAGGACGTCGAAGACAATTAACGCAAAGCAAAGACAACTAAGACATCGACAACGAGAACAATGAGGACAACTAAGACAACGAGGACAACAAGGACAATTAGTATAATGAAGGCTATGAGGACAACGAGAATAACAATGGCATTATTAGAATAACGCGGACAGCAATAACTATTAAGACAACGAGGACAACGATAACAATGAGGACAACGGGAACAACGAGGACAACAAGGAATATTAGGACACCGAGGACAATAAGGTCAATGCTGACAACGAGGAAATGAGAACAATTAGGACAGCGGGGACAACAACAACAATAGTAATAACGAGAACAACAAGGAGAACAGGACAATTAAGACAAGATGGACACTTAAGACAACAAGGACAACTAAGACAACCAGGATAATAAGGATAATTAGGACTACGAGAACAACCAGACCAGCAATGACAATTAAGACAACGAGGACAATGGAGATAACGAGAAGAACGAGGACAACTAGGACAGCTAGGACAACTAGGACAACTAGGACAACTAGGACAACTAGGACAACTACGACCACTAGGACAACCAGGACAACTAGGACGACTAGGACGACTAGGACAACTAGGACAACTAGAACAACTAGGACAATGAGGACAAGAGGACAGCAATGACAATTAAGACACATGATGGGGTCACAGTGGAGAACGAGGACAATTAGATCAACAAGGGCTACAAGAACTACAGTAACAACAAATAGAACGGGGACACCGAGGGCAGCGATGGGAACGAGGACAAGGAGGGTAACGAGTACATGGAGAGCAAGGTGGACCAGCTGGCCAAGGCGGATAAGGATGAATGAAAGGAACAACGAAAGAAACCTTACCGATAATAAAATATGCATCACAACGTGGAATGCAACGAAGGCAACAAGGATCCAGTCGAACCATTCTGGTAATTCTGCCTTTGTCAGTCTTACTGCGAAGAAAATAGTCACGATGGCAAGGATGTGGGCGACGTTACCGCCCAGCCAATGCAACCAGTTGAAGATAGGCCTCTTTGAGGTACCAGGGTGTGGCCTGAAGTACGCTCCAATCGGTTGGATGAAGCACAAGATGGTAGTTATCAAACCCAGGATCGCATGAGGGTTGCTCTCTGCAGACCAGGCTTTTAGTTCGACGAAGATTAACACGAATCCAGCGATTGTCAACGCCCATGTTAAGATCATGAAGAATCTGTGCCACTAAAATAAAGAATAATTATGTTATGTGGGTAAAGGGTGGAAGGTTGTGTGCTTACAGCAAACCATAAGTCTTTTCCGCACATGGTGCTGCCAACCCATGTCTGTCTGAAGTATCTGGCCAATAGCATACCAATTGATGCTGTCCCTATCCAAGCGGCCAACATGAAGGCACCGTGTAACCTAAGGAGGAGTTTGGAAGCACCGGACAGTCCTGATACATCGGAAAGGAACTGTTTGCTGCCGCTGGCCAATCTATCAACGTCATGGTAACTAACTTTATTAGCTACAAACAAAACAATTCGTGTAAGAAGGATATTTATAGTCAGGAGATCAAAAAACATACCTTGGACACTGCTTCCAGCTGCAACAACCAAATGATACTGAGTATTAACCAAATCATAAGTCTTGCCATCAATAGTAGTCACAGCATCTCTTTGAACACGACAGTACAACGAACCATCCTCAACGGAAGAACTCAAGAGTTTAATTCCGCCTTGACCATCCTAGAAACAACCAAAACCATGAAAACCCCGATCTGGAAATGCTTGATCATTAAAAATTACCTGTGGTCTGAAAACTCCAAGATTTGGCCTTGCAGTGGTCATCGACATGTAAGCCTGAACTCCACCAAATGAATCCTTGACGCACTCTATGACGGAATCATCACCCATCTTGTCATCGTTTGATAATCCAACACCCACCCATTGGGCTGTAGGCGTGGCTTTCATCTCAAATTCATACCTGTCACCGTAGACGGTGATGGCAACTGCTGCTTTACATGTTTTCGTGGACACACAGCCATCCGGAGCGCCGAAACAGCCTTTTTTGGTACCGCATCCATCGTAGAAAGGGTCGAAATCTGCTGAGGCTTCACTCTTTTCTTCTACTTTATAGGAAGGTGTCGTGTTGGATGTTACCTTGGAGCGTGAAGCTTGGATCTGGTTGGACTGGAGACCAACCCAGAATGTGGCGTAGTCTTTGGCTACAGTCGCGCTAAAGAAGATATGATAGTTCAAAAATCTATCTATTAAGTGATGATTGTATACTCACTTAAAAGTGACAGGTCCTTCGTAGTTGTTAGGTCGCCATTGCATCTCCAAATTCTTCTTCGGACTGGTGTCAGTGTGAGTCAAACTATTCTGAGATCCACCGTTGCAGTTTACAGTATGAGCCTTTCCGATCACCGGATCAAAAGTTCCGACAACTTTTCCTTGAGGGTCTCTGGCCTGAAGCATGAAACCCTCAAACTCTGTATTGGAGTCAATTGTGACCAATATACCAAAAGTGTTTGGATTTAATTTAACCGAGAATGGCGATGAGATTGATTGGGGAGCAATCCCACCGCCATGGTTTGGCGTCATGGTCTCGCATACTGACGGTGGCGCCCCCTGTGGCAACGCCTGTGTACTTGACAGGAAGAATAGAAGAAAGACGAATATCATTTTCTGGAATAAAGAAAAGAACGAAGCACTTTACAAAGGTTTCTTGTACTGGCTGTAAAGATTATCATAAAAGCTTCATTAATATGTATCATTTCTTCCACATGATTTAAATGTAAGTGGGTTTCTGCGCTATTCTTGGAATATACGATTGTGGTAATTGGTCAAATGAACCAGACACTGATAAATTGCGACTAAAGGTGATTCACGTTTTGTATATAATTAAGCAACAGTTTCAAAGACAATAACGACCATTGTCTTTGTATGACGTGCCTACGTCTATTTTCTTTCTACATCCGCACAAACTTCCTTTATTTATCACAATATCGCTATTTGAGAGATGGAGAAGATACGCTGTGTTTCTGTTATCTTGATTTTGTTACTTTCTAGTGAGGTACAAAGTAGGTTAAACAAACAAAAAATATGAACATTCCCGTTATAAATGTGAAATGTATTATATGGTTGCGGTTATGGTTCATGGGCAATTGGCATTTATAATCTGTAATTGCATCTTTCGTATTAAAGCAACCTGCGTAACGTAATATATGAATAGTATGAAACGTAAGTTAACGCATTGTAAAATATGTCTTGTCAGTTGTTGACCTCGCATTCAGAAAATAGTTGGAAACACATTTTGTGTGATCAAACACAAAACTTTATTGTAAAAACCAAATAATGACAGTAATAAAGGTAAAACTTCTGAGCCAGAAAAAGCACTTCAGTAGCCAAATTTTGGTGAAATTTTTTGAACCAAACTGTAGCATGCTACATGTTGCCAGATGTTATGCTAGTATAAACCGTCTTTACAAACAACCAGTAAAAATGTTCTACTGACTAGTCAGTAACCGGCAGAGATGGTAGGTATTCCCTGCATTTCTGCAAGTCACTAGAATGACTCACCCAATCAACATTTACCACAAATTAATAACAACAACCTACCAAGGTTGAGCCATGTATAAATCAAATTTAATTTGAGTTCTCAATACATACAAGATCATAGTACCCGTTAAATCGAAATGACAGCCTACACTGTTTACGCGGAAATATCTGTAATAGGACGCAAATAGTTTGCGGGAAAATCAGACAATTTGATGAAGGCGTATTTCAAGGACCGCTCGTATCAAGAAAATCGTGAGTTGTATTTTTTCAGAGCTGCCGGCTTGCTATGTAGTATGCGACCACAATATGACGTTGCTTGAAGGTATTTGCCGGTATGTGATTATATAACTCGTGCGCTCATTAGAAATTCATAGACGGGCACACCGGTGAGAAGTTAGCCACAACAGTTATCCACAACTTTTTTTTCTGAACCGATTTTAATGAGTTATACATCATTGGAAAGCGCATAACGCCCTGAATCTCCCCTAGTTTTGCCCGATCGAAAAAATCATAATTAGGGCCCAAAAAATTAAAATGAAAGTTGGATTTCTCGCAATTTTGCCGAAATTCCCGGGATCATATCTCAGTTATTACACAACCTATCTCAACGATCTTTGCACCACTGGAAAGGGCAGGTCTTCAACTACACCCCATAGTTTTGCCCGATCAAAATTGTGACAACTTCTGTCAAAAAAAAATTATTGAAATATTAGTGTTCTGAATGATCACCATATGCCAGCCACAACAGTTATCCACAACTCTTATTTCTCAACCGATTTTAATGAGTTATACATCATTGGAAAGCGTATAACGCCCTGAATCTCCCCTAGTTTTGCCCGATCGAAAAAATCATAATTAGGGCCCAAAAAATTAAAATGAAAGTTGGATTTCTCGCAATTTTTCCGAAATTCCCGGGATCATATCTCAGTTATTACACAACCTATCTCAACGATCTTTGCACCACTGGAAAGGGCAGGTCTTCAACTACACCCCATAGTTTTGCCCGATCAAAATTGTGACAACTTCTGTCAAAAAAAAAATTATTGAAACATTAGTGTTCTGAATGATCACCATATGCCAGCCACAACAGTTATCCACAACTTTTTTTTCTGAACCGATTTTAATGAGTTATACATCATTGGAAAGCGCATAACGCCCTGAATCTCCCCTAGTTTTGCCCGATCGAAAAAATCATAATTAGGGCCCAAAAAATTAAAATGAAAGTTGGATTTCTCGCAATTTTTCCGAAATTCCCGGGATCATATCTCAGTTATTACACAACCTATCTCAACGATCTTTGCACCACTGGAAGGGGCAGGTCTTCAACTACACCCCATAGTTTTGCCCGATCAAAATTGTGACAACTTCTGTCAAAAAAAAATTATTGAAACATTAGTGTTCTGAATGATCACCATATGCCAGCCACAACAGTTATCCACAACTTTTTTTTCTGAACCGATTTTAATGAGTTATACATCATTGGAAAGCGCATAACGCCCTGAATCTCCCCTAGTTTTGCCCGATCGAAAAAATCATAATTAGGGCCCAAAAAATTAAAATGAAAGTTGGATTTCTCGCAATTTTTCCGAAATTCCCGGGATCATATCTCAGTTATTACACAACCTATCTCAACGATCTTTGCACCACTGGAAAGGGCAGGTCTTCAACTACACCCCATAGTTTTGCCCGATCAAAATTGTGACAACTTCTGTCAAAAAAAATTATTGAAACATTAGTGTTCTGAATGATCACCATATGCCAGCCACAACAGTTATCCACAACTCTTATTTCTCAACCGATTTTAATGAGTTATACATCGGTGGAAAGCACATGACGCCCTGAATCTTCCCTAGTTTTGCCCGATCGAAAGAATTAGGGTAAAAAAAATTAAATTGAAAGTTGAATTTCTCGCAATTTTGCCGAAATTTCAGAATTAGGGTCCCAAAATGAAAATAAATACATATTGATTTATTTTGTCGAAATTACCAGTGACGTATCTCAGTTATTAGACCACCTATCTCAATGATCCTTGCATTGGTAGAAAGACATGTCAAATACTCTATAAAAAAATATGCATTAATAAAATATATCACCATACTCACTAGTATTAAGTATTAACCCTTTTTCCTAAAGCCAATATGCTCTTATACAATGTGTGAAGTATGTAATAAAGTGTTTTTAAGACTAAACCTTACGCTCTAAAAAATAATTAACTTTAAGGTAATTAAATTTAATAAATGATGTAATGAATTACTTTGTTGCGATTATATACTGTGTGTTGTTATTTGCACGAATAGTTTCTCCTACTTATCCTACACAACTCACAGTTATAAAACTGATTAGTAGGGACCTGTGCGCACGTGATATGGAAAAATCTACTATTGCATCTTAGATCAAGATTGTCGCATTCTGCGCAAGATAAACACTTGTCTTCTAAACTTTCTTAATTCTGTAATAAAACGCCTATTATTGATTGTTCAAATGAGATTGGGTTTAGGTTATTCATTTTACAGTTTTGTATCAGGCACTTCGCATAATAGCACGTACAACCCCCACTATTTTATCCGTCCTTTATAAACTAAATCTTTTAGTTTATAATTAATGAAAGGTTGTGGTTTAGAAACTTGTTTTAAAATACCTTCAAATTTTCTTAAATAAAAAGCTGCATGAAATGCGTTATTTTCCAGTAGACCTAAATAGATAAATGTATGATTGTAAATATTTTCAATTGCAAGAGTCCATTGGCATGTATTGTGGTTAAATTGCATTAAAATCGATGATTTACTTAGTAACATTTTGCTATTAATATTTATCAATGAAGTGGTATTGGTAATGCCAACATATCCCTCTTATGTATTGCACAAAGAACAGATAAGTATTGGTCCAAACTCATACCAGCTCATACTCCAGGGACTTTAAACATGTATGACAATTTTTAAATCAATGACGTAAACAGTTTGGGCGCTATAAACTTCTGCAAAGCCTTCGTCGCTGTGGTTGCGAATTGTCACATTTTAGTAAACGTGAGCTTTTTCTGTTGTTCCACGTCTAGGACAGTAATTGCCATAATGTTGAACTGGCAAAAGGGGAAGCAGATGACAACTTATATTTTCTATTGAAGTAAGAATTAATAGCATTAGGATATATTCCCGAGAAATGGGGTAAATTAGCAAGAAAATTAACGTTCAATTTCATTTTGCTGGCTCTAATTAATATTTTGATCTGGCAAAGCTATGGGGTGTACTTGAAGAAAAGATCGTTGAGATAGGTTGTGAGATATTCAGGGCGTTATGCGCTTTGATGTATAACTCATTAAAATCCGTTGAGAAATAAGAGTTGTGGATAAGTGTTGTGGCTGGCATATGGTGGTCATTCGGAACACTAATATTTCAATAATTTTTTTTTGACAGAAGTTGTCATAATTTTGATCGGGCAAAACTATGGGGTGTAGTTGAAGACCTGTACTTTCCAGTGGTGCGAAGATCGTTGAGATAGATTGTGTAATAACTGAGATATGATCCCGGGAATTTCGGCAAAATTGCGAGAAATCCAACTTTCATTTTAATCTTTTGGGCCCTAATTATGATTTTTTCGATCGGGCAAAACTAGGGGAGATTCAGGGCGTTATGCGCTTTCCAATGATGTATAACTCATTAAAATCGGTTCAGAAAAAAAAGTTGTGGATAACTGTTGTGGCTGGCATATGGTGATCATTCAGAACACTAATGTTTCAATAATTTTTTTTTGACAGAAGTTGTCACAATTTTGATCGGGCAAAACTATGGGGTGTAGTTGAAGACCTGCCCTTTCCAGTGGTGCAAAGATCGTTGAGATAGGTTGTGTAATAACTGAGATATGATCCCGGGAATTTCGGAAAAATTGCGAGAAATCCAACTTTCATTTTAATTTTTTGGGCCCTAATTATGATTTTTTCGATCGGGCAAAACTAGGGGAGATTCAGGGCGTTATGCGCTTTCCAATGATGTATAACTCATTAAAATCGGTTCAGAAAAAAAAGTTGTGGATAACTGTTGTGGCTGGCATATGGTGATCATTCAGAACACTAATGTTTCAATAATTTTTTTTTGACAGAAGTTGTCACAATTTTGATCGGGCAAAACTATGGGGTGTAGTTGAAGACCTGCCCTTTCCAGTGGTGCAAAGATCGTTGAGATAGGTTGTGTAATAACTGAGATATGATCCCGGGAATTTCGGAAAAATTGCGAGAAATCCAACTTTCATTTTAACTTTTTGGGCCCTAATTATGATTTTTTCGATCGGGTAAAACTAGGGGAGATTCAGGGCGTTATGCGCTTTCGAATTTATATTTTTCTGTAGTTCTTATTGAGAGTTAGTATTCTTAAAAGAAATATAACGAGATCTCCGCTTATTACGCATTTTATCAATTCTAGGGAGTACTGATCCACACTACCTATGTCACTGAAGACGTCGACACTAGTGTGTTTCGGGTCTAACTTGTCTAACTTGTCTTTTGTCTTGCGATATCTCAGTTATAGAATATTTTTTTCTAATCAGCGTCCAATTTTATGCACTCAAACCTGTAACACCCTGTGTAAATATGATGGTTAAGGTTACTAATTGAAATTACTAAGTGCATTCTAATTTTTGCTAAACACTCTAGAAAACAATTAGTTCTTGGTGGATTTTGATTATTTTTTGAGTAAATTATGGACGAATCCTTCAAAATTCTTCCTAGCAATTATAGCGTTTAAATAATTACATCTACAGCTCATTTGTATTACCGAAATAATGTTTTAGTGGCATAACTTTAGTAAACACTGTGGAACAACTAAGGACCTTGGTCAAGTTTTCTGCTGATCAGATTTCAAACCAAATTACCAAAGATGTGTTTTAAGTGAAAACTTGTAAATTTAAATTTTATCTTCCGTAACTCGCAAATCTTTTGAGCCATAGCAATTATGAAAAGCTTATTTCACAACTTCTTACACTGTAAGAATTACACAGAGTTCGTTTATGACGTTTTAAGATATTTTAAAGGGCATATTTTTTGTTGCCCCTTATTATTATTACACACACACACACACATACACACATACATACAGTGTGTCCAGGAAAGTCCGCACCATATGGGAAAAACTTTTATTATCCATTTCTCAGAAAATTTTGTTCTTTATGAAAGTTGGCGGTAGGTCCAAAATCAATTTTATTGATAAATATTGTATGCGGGTAAATATACGTTATATACGGTATCGATCAAATATTATATAGAACATTTTCAAAAGGCTGATGAATGTCGATACATTTACTTTTTGTTATAACGTGTATAGAATAGACAGCCAAATTCGCTCTGATTCGAAGAGTTATATTTGAGTTGTATTCAGGCATGTTATTTTCAGCTAAAAGGAATTGTATTTAAGATGACAGGGGTTTTTTATGTACATGTTATCTTGCTAACTAAATATTAAATGCCGGTACACGGTAACCAATACATGGTAACCACATTTATGAATAAGACATAGAAATGTTCATTTCCAAACTTTACACTCGCAGTTTTATGTCATGCACAAACATCTTTTTTTAGAACAAAAAGTGGTTTGGAGGAACTCTTCTCACAAAGAACCGTATTCTAACAAATTCTATGCATTCTTCCTGAAAAAAAAAACTGTCAGGCAACTCAACATATAATCACCATAACAACCTGGAAAAATAATACCTTAACCCTTATTATTCTGGTTACTCTGATTGATATGTCCAGCAGCAACTCCTTATTATTTTCTCAACTATTTTGCATCACCTGATGACCTCGTTTAATTATATAATTAATAATAAAACTGTGAATTACACAAGTCCTCGATGCACCGCAAACATGCTTCTAATCTCAAAACATTCATCAATCGTCCTCATCACTCTATATATAGAATAGATATCTAATTAAATCAGATTATTATATAGTCAACACATGTCTGCTATATTATCAGTTGTAAAATTTAACGATCAAATCAAAATAGATATACGAAAAACAACAATATTAGTTGTCATAGTTGTGACGGATTTATTACTTGCTAGATTACAATAATAAGATACAATAATAATGCAATTATAAATATCCGGAGTGACCCTCACCCAACTTTCCAATAGCAAGGGTCTAAATACTTACTATTATTCAAGTCGCTGGGGGATGAGCTGGTTATTTAGTCAACATCGGATAAATTCCTAAGAAAACGTATGTAACATTTTCCACTTCCAGTTGTCAGATTGTAGCCAAAAAAAACATTCATTTCATCCACGGCAATTCAAAATTAGTATAACAAATTTCAGTCCGAACCGTTGTACCGTTTGGACGCTATCGTATTCACATACATACTTACACACCCACGCACATATATTTTCCAGAAATCAATGCACTGAATTCAGGGGACATAACTCGTATTTCCGCTGAAATCCGATCTAGGGTAAGCACTAGACGGAAAGCAAAAATTCATAATTATTAATAAGACCAAACCTTTATCACCCGAACGGCACAACAGATCGACAATCTGACAATCGGAAGTGGCAAATGTTACATAAATTTTCTTAGGAATTTAACCGATCTTGACCGAACTGATACCAGGTCATTCTCCAGTGACTTTAAATGTGTCTACCAATTTAATGAACAATGAGATGAACGGTTTAGCAGCTATACACGTAATGGAAGCAGTCTGACAGTAGCCACAGCCACTGACATTAGATTCGAATTGAGAGTAGCTATGACTTAAAAAAAATTGAAGAATTGCGGATTTAGAAATTGAAGATTTACACACTTTAATGTGTCAACAAGCTAGTGGGAAAGTTGAATGGGTGTTACCCCAGGTATTTCAATTTATTGTTATAGTATTTTGTTATAATAATCCTAGTAAATTCTTTAAGATATACTGAAGAAATCGTCCAATAATTGGGTTAAAAGAGGTACTTATAATATACAAAATAAATTTTTCTACTTTGCATTCACAATGTACACATTGTAACACCGTTTTCGGTGTTACAATTAGCAAATTCTAACACCGTTTTTAGTAACTTTTTTCTAAGATTGGTGACATGGATATCAAACGCATGTCTAACGAAAATACACATAACCACAAAAGTAAGCACAAACTGATTTTTTAGAAAAATCAAAATCAAAATCAAAATGCTTTATTGTGTCAACAAGAAATACATCTTTTACACTCGTCATCATCCTATCTATGAATATAAATATTACAAAATTATGTTATCACAGTTCAAGAACTCCTCTACTTTATAAAAAGCTTGCTTCAACAAGTACGGTTTCAAGACCTTTTTCAAGGACGCATTGGTCATGTTTTTCACATTAGGTGGCAGCCTGTTAAATAACCTCCTACACATATGTTGAGGACCCTGCTGAGTCCTTGTCAATCTGCCAAAGTCGAGCCGCAAATTGTTTCTACCCCTAGTTTCGTAGTTGTGGAAATCGGCATTTGCGTTAAACGAACCTTTATTCTTATTGGCATACAGAATGCAGGATAGTATGTACTCACACGGCAAACTTAGTATTGCATGTTCTGTGAAAGCATGTCTGCAGTGATCCGCATAACCGATCCCACCAAGCACCCGAACAGCTCTACGCTGTAGCCTAAAAACATAATGACTTGCTGAGGTATTTCCCCAGGACAATATACAATAAGTCAAGTGGGAGTGAACTAGTGCGAAGTATGCAGTCTTCAAAACGTCCCGTGTTACCGCGTCGATCAACCGTCTCAAAACAAAAATGCCTCGACACAACTTAGAACCAATCGTGCTGGCATGCCTGTCAAATTTTAAAGATGGCGTGTCCACGTACACACCAAGGAATTTAGTGCAGGGAGAATTCTCCATTTCAAAATTACGCAGCGAAAAAGTCATAGTCACAGTTTTACCCTCATTAAGAGACAGCTGATTCGCGACTGTCCACTCACGGACTCTGTCAAGCACAATTCTTGATCTCTGCCAAACCTCACCATAGTTTTTTCCGCGAATCATAAAGGTGGCATCGTCTGCGAACAGTATGCCTTCTACGTCACCACAGCTACCTACGTACCATGGGAAATCATTAAAAAAAAGGAGAAACAGAAGTGGCCCCAAAATTGAACCTTGTGGAACCCCTCTCTGCACTGGCAAGTCATCCGAACTGCTACCATTGCTCACAACTCGCTGAAACCTACCAGAAAGGTACGACTGTAGCAGTTTTAAACTTGTTTCGTCAAATTTGTACAAATATTTCAGCTTCTGTAAAAGAATATTGTGTGACACGCAGTCAAATGCTCGAGAGAGGTCCAGGAACAAAGAAATACAGTAGTCACCCTTTTCAAAGGCATCTAAGCAATTATTTGTGAACTCTAACACAGCGTCCGCAGTACTCAATCCTTTCCGAAATCCAAACTGGTTTTTATACAAGATTCCAGCTTCGTCCACGTATTGTACAATTCGATTATATATTGCTCGCTCAAAGACTTTAGCAAATGTCGGAAGAATACTTATTGGTCTATAATTACTGATATCATCCAAATTCTCTCCCTTAGGTACAGGGACCACATACGCCTGCTTTAAAAGATTCGGAAATTCCGCGGTGGTAAAAGAAGAATTGATTAATTTAGTTAGTATGGGAGCATAAAGACTTATATTTCGTTTTACAAAGTTTGTAGTAATTCCGAATATATCCTTCGTATAGCCACTTTTTAAGTTACGCAGAAGATCCCTAACTTCATTTTCAGAAGCAGCCGTAAGCGAAAACTCTGCGTCGGGGTTTATTCGGATACTGCTTAGCTCTAAAGCCGTTTTCTGTGGCACTGGCAAAGTCGTAACTATGCTGTCAGGATGTTCCACAAAATACCTGTTCAATGCACCCGGATCAATACTGGGTGAAGTTTTTTTATGATTAGTTCTATTAGCATTAATTACTGCCCAAACTGCTTTGGATTTATTGTTAGAGTTTTCGATATATCTACTACTAGCATCTATTCTTGCAAGAGATATAGATTTGCGATAATGATGACGTGCCTGTCTCTTCAAGCTTAACAGATTAGCTGTTTTGTATCTTTTGTACAATTCACAAATAAGGCTGTAATTTAATCTAAGTTGCTTCAAAGACTCATTAAACCAGTGCACGCCCTCATCCAACTGTCTCAAACGATGGAACCTCTCCGGGAAACACTGATTAAAACATGACATAAAATTGTCGTGAAATTTATTGAACTTATCGTCGGCTCTTAAAGTGTTATCGTCTAGAAAGTCCCAATTGCACTCGTCAAAAGAATGAAAAAAATTAAAGCAGCCAACACGAGTTATCGGTCGAGTCATCCTTGATTCATACCCAATGCATTCAATACTATTTGCCGAGACAACAATGCTCTGCGCAAGATGATCCGAAACATTTGGTTCGTGTACTGCAGATGCATAGTGATCACTTGAAAAATTTACGAAAATGTTGTCTAAGCAATTTTTTCCCCTAGTCGGACTATTAATTGTTCTTGTGAATCCATATGATGTGAACAGATCAGACAACCTAGAGGCTTGACCACCCAATGTTCCAAACCAGACATTGAAATCTCCAGCAATCATTACTTGTTTGTAGTTTTTAAGCCTTTCGAGAACTTCAAACATTGTAGTATAAAATATTTCAAAGTCACTAGATGGAGATCTATACACACAAACAAAAACAGTGTTCAACGATTTACACATAACAGCAGCTAATTCACAATGCATTTCAGACGAAAGACAATTTATACAATCAACAGTAAAACACGTCAATTCATTTTTAGCAAATATTAAGACTCCACCGTGAATATGGGTGGTTCGAGCATAGAAAGAGGCTACATTCCATCGATCAAAAGCTAAACCATTACATATTTCTTCCTTTCTAAGCCAATGTTCCGTTAAAAAAAGAATATCATAGTCAATATCTATATCATGCAGATATGCACCAAGCTCGCAAAACTTTGAACCTAAACCCTGAATATTAATATGGAACGCAACTACCTTACCATCCTTATGTTTATTTACTTTGTCGATGGCATTATTTCGACGGACTGAAAATTTCTGATACCATCTAGGTCAGTTGAGACATCTGATTCAGTTACAGTATGGATCGTTTCGTTACAGTCAGCACTACAGACTACACGTATTAAATTATGTCGGCGATTGCTAAACGAATTATTATCACAAATGTTATTTTTTATCAAGTCAGAGATATATCTATATAATTTTTTCTTGCCCTTCAGGTTTAGGTGTAGGCCATGACTTGTTTTATCCCCATCATTTATCAAGGTGTTAAGATCCACATAGTTGCCACCATCCAACGCATTAAACAAGTTGTACATTTTAACATTAAAATTATAAATTTGCTGATTTAATTTATCTTTTCCCGACCAGTAAGGCACAGTTATGTAGATTACATTACTTAACTCAGAAAGAGTTTCAATTTTGCGCAGCGCCAAGTCAGGGACACCCTTTTGCTTAATTAGATCGTTAGTCCCTCCCATTATAATAATATAGTCCTTTTTGCTAAAATCAGAGCATAAATTGTCTGCATCCTGCAAGACATCTAACAACATGGCATTAGGTTTACATAGCGCGAACACATCAAAACGATGTCCTAAGTAATCCCGCATCATCACACCAGCATTACGACCGTGACTGTCACTCAACACAATGACCCTGGACCTGTTCGACCTCACAGTTTGCGCGGCACCATTGGCGATCTTCCCATTCGCTACGGACTTCGCAGATGTTACTTTCTTCTCCAGGCAACCAGTATCTTCCCTGACCCGACCACCGGGACCCTCGATGGCCGCCACGACCACAGGACCCCGAGACTTTCCGCAGCCCACCTGATCGCAACAGCCACCAAGGCCCCCCAGAAAGTCGGTCTGGACGCCAGTTTCACGCATGCACTCCGGAAAGTCGGTTTGGGTTCCAGTTTCAGTCACTATCGTAGACGACGCCATGCGATCAATGATTTCTCTGAGATGGAGAATAATCGCGTCTCTAGCATCCAAATCCGCCTGAATATAACGTATTTTTTCATTTAGCGCAGCAATCTGATTTCTCAGCACTTCGATCTCATCATTAGCTGACGCTAATTTATCTCTGAGAGTCGTCATAATTTGCGTCGTTTCACATTTCTCATCCTCAGTGTTTTCATGCACCATAGTTATATACGAATTGTTCAAGATTTGTTTGGCTTTAGTAACCGTTTTAGTGGTAGCTTTATCCGCATTTTTTGCTTTACTTTGTCTAGTTTGCATAGGAAAATTTGACTGTGCCATCCTAGAGAATTTACAACAGGCATACAAGGAGATAGAAACAGGTAAATTTTAATTTGGAGGTATGAGACAGGGACACTAACTTCACGCTACAGTGCCCTTTGTAGCGACTTTATAAAAAAACAACAACACTGGCAGGGCAACGGAGAGGAAAGGAAACATATAACAAGATACAGATCATATAATATAAAATTCGCGATCCAAAACAACAGCCCCGCCGAGTACTCGGTACGGCCCTGTGCACTGAAAAACTTGCAGCGCCGAAAAAGGCGGGAAAACTGCAGAATGGACGATACACACTCAGCGGTTTGCCGCAAAATTCCCCAACCTTATAGTCGGAAAACAAATAAAACAGTATGCAGCACAACTCACTGTTTAAAAGGAACAAGTAGGTACCACCAGACAAAATTGATTCACTGTGTAACACACGCAATTCCACACACTTTCAAGAGCACCGAAAATCGCCGTCAACACTAAACAGGACCGGACTTCTTCGCACAAACTGCGAAGTATTTATATTTTTATACATATTTAAACATGCTTGTTGCATCCCAGGTTTCGTACTACTAGTATATGATGGTATATAATAATTACCAATAATTACTTTTTCACAGATATTTGAATTTAAGTGACAGATGACAGTGTTACCAACGGTTGCACCCATAAATACTCTAGATTGGAATTTTACCTAATATACTTCTAAATTTTTATAAAATTAATGACGCAAAGTAGAAAAAATAGTATATTACACTCGTTTTATAAGACGTCTTATAAAACTTGTATAATAATATACTAATACATCATATTCATATAATATACACCACCAATTCTTGATCATAAAAAGTATCTTCTTTGTATTAAATGCGTAGAAAGTGCGTGACGTACATATGTACCTAATAATAATATATTATTATTTCGCTACATACTAATGTTTACTTAAAAAAGACGCAATTAACAAAACAAAATCAAATTATAATTCCAATACAAACCACACAAAAAGTAATAACATCAATAATTACCTTTTCATTCACTACTTTTTTTAAATAACTAATGATCGATGATTAGTATGATTACCAAGCAATAAAGATAAATACCTTCGTTTTATGTATCAGTCAGGACGATCTAAAATCCGAGGTCGACCCAAAAAACCTACATACAGTCATTCGGCAAACTTGTTCCACTTACACGAAGAACGATAAATTAGACCTTAACTTTAGTACCGAACAAAATATCAACCTACTAGTTGAAAGCACGTCCCAGAATGTGGAAAACACTAAAGGAGGCGTCCACACTTTTGTATGCGTTTAACGCAAAATTGCTTAGCAACCGTGTCAAAGGGGTTGAACGGGGTCGTTCCCCACCAATATAGTTAGTTAAATAAATTATCAACTCAGACACCCTCTGCATATTAAAAGAAGAGGCATTCGGAACAAATAACGATGAAAAAAAATGAAAAAAAAATAAAAAATAAAAAAAAATAAATAATAAAATAATAATAATAATAATAATTCAATAGAATAATAAAATATAATATTACGGCTATAGTACACACGTTTCTCTTTGAAGTGCTGTCAGTTTTACATCGTTTGTTGTATAGCCAACCCAAGCCGACCTGTTGTTATAATTATAGTAGAACAAGTTATGATTGGAATGCAATGTTTTCTTATCAAAAACCTACATCTTATTGTGACGTATCTTATAAAATTCCACCTGTGTCACAGGTATTACCACAACTATACCTTGAATTTCGGTCATTTTTATTCACTCTCCATAATGATTACCTTGGGCGTCAATGCTAAGTGCATACTTTGGCTTCATGGGGAAGTGAGAACAATGTAACAAACGACACACACACACCTGTACAATCTGTGACTGGAATGACTACTATAGCTATACCCTTGAAAAAATAGCAGTGAAAGTAATACCTCCAATTCCACTGATTCTCTTACCGGATTTTGTGGAAATTAATAGGTTAATTTTTAACCTAGATATTTTCTTATATGTAGCTATCAAGGAAGTCATTAATTAGCCTTTACCTTCGTTATAATTTGACCAAAAAATGATGGTATAACCAAACAGTAAACTATTTTTAGCGTACCATAACATTGAACTATAATTAGGAATACCGTGTTAGACGATGAAGTCTTTCCCAATTGGTTTCATAAAGTTCTTGAAATCCCAGCCCATCAAAATGTTACGGCAACGTGTAAAATTAAAATTAGATTAAAACCGCAAAAACTGAAACTCGATTTCAGCATCGGTTTATGAAATAACTCTCGTTGAATAATTCGCATGGCATTTCAAGAATGGCTACATTTCTTGTACAATAGAAGAATAATATGCGATTCTAAAATTTCCCATAATTCAACGCATTGACTACAGATAAAATAAGGTGCAAGTACAACTTAATCTTAAATTAATGTTTGATAGGAAGAATTTTTTGTTGTAATCTTACTTACATAATAGTATGAATCATAATTATTGTTTTTCTCTTCTCCTTCTATTCACACAAATATTATTGTTTTGATTAATTAGCAGAATTATTACCTGCATAAATGTGCTGTTTATAAATAAATAGAAATGAACGAAACTTTCCCTGATTGTTTTTAGCTACGGCCTTTGCTGTTTAGCAGAATAATCCAACGGCAGTTAAACAGGTTCAATTTTAAATACCTAACCTCCGCACAACTTTCCAATTACCTCCTTGACACATTAAGATATAGCACCTCTGGATCCTATCGTTATGTCAGTGACCTAAGGCTCTGTGACTGCTTCTGTGAACACTTGCAGTGCCTAAGTGCATGGCCACATTGGCGCGTCGCTCCTAGTAGACAGCCTGACCGCCGCTCCTCGCGGACCCTTGCGCCTTGCGCCAAGAATACAGCAAGGAATTATTTGGTGCGAGCAGCCAGGAAATTACTGCGGGCGCCGGCGCCGCTTGTTCACACTGACGAATTTTGTGCTTTTTTTTGAGTTCAATAATATTTTTTTCCATTAAAATTAAGTTTTTATTTGTTAAGCTAAATGTGCTCTTTTTTTCGAAAAAAAAAACGTTAATTAAGGTATCAATTATTTTACATCGTCATTTAAGCAATAACGAGTTCTACTGAAAAACAGCAAAAAAATTGGAGTTGCCATTTAAAAAAAATATGGATGACGTCATCGCTCCTAAGTAGGTGACTCACAGATGAAATTTTACGTCATAAGGTACCGGAGAGAAGATAGACATAAAACACATCCATAACTTTTTTGTTCGAATTTCTTAATAAAACATATGTCAATCGATAGAGCTATTCAAGTAGTATACCCCTGAGTTTTGCCCACAAAAAATATCGAACGGTTTAGTAAAAAAATTGATTTAATTACCAGCGCGTCAACTAAAACAGCTCATAGTGTCTTCAAATAGAATTGCAAATAACGCCATCCGCCGATATCGTAGAACATCGGGGATAACAAATTCGGAATCTACATGAAATTCTACATCTAGTAATAGTATCAATACGACACTACCCTTATGGTTACAACCCCTCTTACATAAGTAAAGCGGTAAATTGGTGTGCGGCTTATCAAGTGAGTTATATAAATGTTTATAACTATTGCGAAAGTTGATGCATAACTTTGATTAGTACGTCAAAATGTAGGTAATTAATAGGGGTAGCTACCCTGAAAAGGTCGGAGTTTTGCCCACTCAATAACACCCATTAAATGATAATAATATTGACCTACCCCCTAACAAGGAATACGACGGCAGACAGATAAAATAATTAATAACTTTTGTAAATATTCTTGCATAACTTCGATTCATACCTCAAATTGTAGGTAATTAATAGAAGTAACTACCTTCGCAAGCTCGAAGTTATGCTCACTCGATAACACCCTTTAAATGACCCTGATGTGCACCTAATATGCCATATGCTATGAGCCGGTCGGGAGAGACATCTACGAGTAAAACAGCGCATGGTGTCCTCAAATATTCGTACAAAATTCGTACAAAAAAGTTATGGATACATTTTAGGGTCGTCTCCCGTCTACTTAAAGGGTGTTATCGAATGATCATAACTCTATGGATATCTTTTATGGTCGTCTCCCTACCGGCCCATTGCATATGGTATATTACGTGTCCATGATGGTTATTTAAGGGGTGTGTTCGAGTGAGCATAACTCTGAGCATACCAGAATGGCTTGCCCTATTAATTACCTACAATTTGACGTATGACTCAAAGTTATGCAAGAACATTTATAGAGCAGTTATAGAATGTTTTTATCAGTGTGGCGGTGGCTTCTTTGTTATGCGATAGGTCCACATTATGATCATTTAAGATTTGTTATTGAGTGAGCATAACTCCGAGCTTGCCAGAGTAGCTACCCCTATTAATTACCTATAATTTATTGTACGAATCAAAGTTATGAAAGAATATTTACCGAAGTTATTAATGGTTTTATTTCTCTACGCGTGCATTCCTTCTTATTGAATAGGTCCACATTATGATCATTTAAGGTATTTTATCGAGTGAGCATAACTCCGAGGTTTCCAGGGTTGCTACCCCTATTAATTACCTACAATTCAACGTATAAAGTTATGTAAGAATATTTACAAGAG
Source organism: Aphodius granarius (assembly GCA_963971325.1). Classification (NCBI taxonomy): domain Eukaryota; kingdom Metazoa; phylum Arthropoda; class Insecta; order Coleoptera; family Scarabaeidae; genus Aphodius; species Aphodius granarius. Next base: position 12,032,914 of record OZ020222.1, on the reverse strand, counting down.
TTATAAAACATTTTATCTGTCTGCCGTCGTATTCCTTGTTATGGGGTAGGTCAACATTATTGTCATTTTAGGGGTGTTATTGAGTGGGCAAAACTCCGACCTTTTCAAGGTAGTTACCCCTATGAATTACCTACAATTTGACGTATAAAACAAAGTTATGCAAGAATATTTACAAAAGTTATTAAACATTTTATCTGTCTGCCGTCGTATTCCTTGTTATGGGGTAGGTCAACATTATTGTCATTTTAGGGGTGTTATTGAGTGGGCAAAACTCCGACCTTTTCAGTGTAGTTACCCCTATTGATTGCCTACATTTTGACGTACTAATCAAAGTTATGCATCAACTTTCGCAATAGTTATAAACATTTATATAAACCACTTGATAAGCCGCACACCAATTTACAGCTTTACTTATGTAAGAGGGGTTGTAACCATAAGGATAGTGTCGTATAGATACCATTACTAGATGCATAATTTCATGTAGATTCCGAATTTGTTATCCCCGATGTTCTACGGTATCGGCTGATGGCGTTATTTGCAATTCTATTTGAGGACACCATGAGCTGATTTACATGACGCGCTGGTAATTAAATCAATTTTTTTGCTAAACCGTCCGATATTTTTTGTGGGCAAAACTCTGGGGTATACTACTTGAATAGCTCTATCGATTGACATATGCTTCATTAAGAAATTCAAACAAAAAATGTTATGGATATCTTTTATGGCTATCTTCTCCCCGGTCCATAAGGTGGCTATTTAAAAGTTACCGTTTGTCTTGAAAACATTAAATAAGGATATTATTAATTTTTTTCCGAACTTTCTCACCACTCTGTATGTACATACAACTGGTGCCGCTATGTACAGCGAGGAAATATTAAATTGCTGCTGTTTTCCAACGAGCCCAGCTATGGGACAAGACCCATCAGAAACACCACAACAACACAGTATCGAATAAATTGTGACAGGAAGTTGCCACAGACTGTAGCTTGTCGGGTAAAATTTACCATACATTCTTCGGTTCTTGTTAATGGGAAGAATACCAAACTGTCGCTTTGATTTGAGCGAACGTTGAAAATAATTTACCGACTCTAACAATAACTGATCATCTGACGAAGAAGATGATGAGGACATTTTCTGTCAACGATTAAAGCTAAGAACACACGAGGCGGCGCGCGACGAAGCGGCCGCCGATTCGTCTGCCGAGTTGACAGACCAATCCATTTGCAAGTACTTGTAGAGGACACACGGCTCAGCAGCGGCGCGGCGACGAATCGTCGAACCAGAATACAGCAACGAAATGTCGCCGCCTGCGTTTGCACACACGCAAGCGTCGGACGAATCGGCGCCGCGCCGCCTCGTGTGTTCTTAGCCTAACCGTAATGCTAAGAACACACGAGGCGGCGCGCGACGAAGCGGCCGCCGATTCGTCTGCCGAGTTGACAGACAAATCCATTTGCAAGTACTTGTAGAGGACACACGGCTCAGCAGCGGCGCGGCGACGAATCGTCGAACCAGAATACAGCAACGAAATGTCGCCGCCTGCGTTTGCACACACGCAAGCGTCGGACAAATCGGCGCCGCGCCGCCTCGTGTGTTCTTAGCCTAACTGAAATTACATGTCGACTGCGTCTCACTAGTACACATAGCTTGGCGCTACACTCCAATATGGCCACTCGTTGAGTGCGGTGACTCCTGGTAAAATAATTGCGAGCGGCGATGCTAGGCTGTCTGCTAGGAGCGATGCCCCAATGTGGCCGCGCACTAAACCGTTCATCCCATTGATCTGTTATAGTTATATTCACGCGACGGCAATAAAATATAGATAAAATCGGGAAATTTAGAAATATTTGTATGTGTACAGATATGATTGGCTCATTAAAATGTAAAATACTAGTTTTTTTGTGCCAAAGTGCTTTTCTTTCTGCGACGTTTAAACTTTTAAGCAACGTCAATTTATAAACAAACAGCTTCGTATACGTTAGAACCTGTTTGAATATCAATTCCTTCATTTTTGTATGATAAACATCTAGAAAGAATTGATCTCTTTTTAATATTTTGTTCTACAGTATTTTTTTTAAACTTGTAGTTATTATGATAGTGTTTAATATTTTTGCACTCAGTACCATATACACTATTGTTTTTATTACAAGTATATACTATTAAAGTTATTACAATCACTAGAAGTGATACGGTATTAATAACAGCATATGTAAAACCTTGCTTTGAAATAGTTTTTAACGGTCACGTTCTCCTGGCCTTAAAACATGAAACCATTATCTTTGAGGACACTTGAAGAGCAATGTCATAATATTTTATAACGTGTATTGCTGTAACAGTCGACACAATCGATCTACATAAACTTTTGTATCAAATAAATATTATTAGTTCCATTTTCAGACTTTTTCAGATAGAAAAAGAGTCTATCACTAAATAATTTATTTTTTCCCCAATCTCCAATGCTATAAATAAGTCACCAAGTTAGTTAAGGATTGAATATTTCATCAGTTCTGTTTGTACATACAGCGAGGTGAATCAATATTTTACAGCCATAAAACACACTAGTACACAACTGGTTATTGCACAAATTTCAATGACCCCCATTCATTGCAATTCGCCTGCATTTTTAAACGACAAAACGAGATATGCTAATTACCAATTGTTTGCCACTAAGTTGTCAGCAACAATTACCACACTGTTCTAGGCCAATGGAACACTTTCTCCGATTAGCATTCTCTACTGTTGCCCGAAATAATTAGTCCATCATTTCGGCAGAACAAATTTTAGAGCAAAAAATGTGCTTTGTTTATTATAATTGGCTGCAAGTTGTTACTAAGATTATTACTTCGGTACTGATTTGTTCTGTACAGCGATTTCGTAATGGAAAAAGTGTCAATTTGATTATTATTGCAGGATAAAAGTTATAATTTTATACAGACGAAGCCGAGATATGTTTATTAGATAAGACTATTTTGAAATATCCACAATTTAACAGCCCGCTGGTTTTATACGCTTCAATAATTACTTACAAAATAATTTTATGCAGTGTTAAAATTGGTTTCCTGCAAATTATTCGCGGTATTTTTAGTAATTTGCGCTTGTTTTCCTTTTTATCATTGCTAATTATAGTTTTATTTTTACTTTCCTACTAGTCTCCTAGAAGGAAAGTATTATAATAATCGGGAAAACAATGGGAATTTCAGCGGAAATACGCGTTTTGAGGTCCCCTGAATCCATTGAAACTGAATTGTTTCTGGTGACAATCTGACAAACGGAAGTGCAAATGTTATGAGATAGCGGTTTAGGCGCTATAAGCGTTTATAGAAGCATTCTAACATAATTCACAGTTTTTGTCAGTGTGGTTGAGAATTGACAGATTTTGATAAAGGTTATGGCATGACATTTAGGGCTAGTTTTTCCGTACTGGTTCATTTCTAAGTTCTACTGAACTCCGTTCTATTCTTGATTTCTGTCAGATTCGCCAAAGCTGATTGGATACTAGTCATCAAAACGTCATTGCCAGCAGTGCTAAACTTCACTCGTGGTTTGAACTAATATTGAAAAAGTTGTTAAAAATGTTATTTTATAACTGACGTTAGATTAGGGTCCAGAATGGCTATGGTTCACAAATATTAATAATTGCCAAAGTGTTTAGACACTTCAATGTTTAACGATATATTCGGAATGTTTGACTATAGATAGGTCACCTAGGTTTTAAGGTAAGAAGAAATGCGCGTTTTGACGTACACTGAATACATTGCAATGATTTTCGAAAATTGTCTAAATGTCTAAGAACGCGAAAGTGCCCAAACGACTTAACGAATCGGGCTGAAATTGGTTGTATTTTGAATCACAAGGGGCCGAATTCTTTTGTGACAAACGCAAGTGAAAAATACTACACGGACTTTCTTACAGGGTTAACCGATTTTAGTTAAAGGTTAAAGTGATACCAGATCATCCCCAGTGACTTTAACTATGTATTCTAACTCAATGATCAATGGGATAAATGGGTTAGGCGCTATTAGCATTCACAGACACAATCTGATAGTAGCAACCTTGTTGTTATAGTTGCAAACTGGAAAATTTTAATGTTAGGGGCTAGTGACATTAAGTGGGTTCCAGAGAAGCTTTGTCATCACGAAATTGAAAAATTGCAGAAGGTAGATACCGGAGAGCAACTCCAGATTGTCACAAAACATCAGTAAGTGTATACAGTGCAGTGTATCTTTTATCTTTTATTTTCCACAACAATAATAACAACATAGCAGATATTATTATATTAACCGGAAAGCATATCAGAATTGGCAGATAAATAAAGACTATTAAAGCCCTGTTAGATAAGACATTCATGACATAATAGCGCAAATTAGCGCACCGATAACAGCAACAATCTGGACAAGCGCTCATAATGCGAGAAATAATTAAAATACAATGAAATTTAGCCGAACACATTTGAACACAGCGACATGACATTGAGAGTCACGGTACTTTTCGCACAAATCATACCCTATTCTTGTGAAACACAATGAAGAAAAAACGTCTAATGGGAAACAACGTCAATATAAAAGAATTAATGCATGCCTTAATGCTATCAGATGGTAAGAATAACGGTAAAATTGCCATTATAATGGATTGCCTTCTAACACGTACGTAGTTATATTAAGAGTCGATTGATTAACATACTCTTTGGGAAATAGGTTAATTATAAGTGTCCGTATAAAACATTAATTGTCGCTGTTACGTCGAATGTTTGTGATTTAGCTATAAATATAGAGGTTGTCTAATCGGTCCGTTTATGTGTAATTGCTGAAGGAATTAATAGGTCAGAGGTATTTTTGTGGGCATTCTAGATCCATTTAATCGTTGTATCGTTCTCCCAGACCTACATTTTTATTGGATAAACAATATTTACTCAATTTTGGAATAAAATAGCTATAAAAGTGTCGGTCTATCAAATATCATAGAGAGTATCGTATTTTTATAGCTGAAGTCGATCATATAGTTTTATTATTACTTTAATTAACTAAAGGAGTTTAGTTTTGTACGATTATCTGAATACCTACATTAAAAGTAAGATTAACAAATAATTATCTGCATTGATGTTAAAATAAAGCGCAAGAACGAACGTAACTTTAATACAAGAACGAATGTATGTATTTTATAGAATAGTATTACTGTTCAAATGATCAAAGTCCGAGAGTTATTGAGTACCTACATTTTATCTGTAGTGAATTTGTATATGAATATTTATATCTATTAGAAGAATTTACTGTATAGTACCTTGATTTCATCTAGTAATAGATACCGCAATCAGCTAGATATCAGCATCAAGACGATTATCTTTTTTTTTCTTAATGTATGAACATTTATAAAAGAACGAAACAGAACGATTAAAAATGAACGATTAAAAACTACAAGAAAGAAGCCAATGTCTCTATTTTGATGTATTCAATCTATATTCCATTATGGTTGAATTATGACCCTTTTATTTAACTTTTACACTTACACATATTGTTCTTACTGCTTTTAACTTCTGAAACACATGCTAATACACTCTTAGCCACTGTTAACGCAACGCAGAAGATGTACCATACATTGGTTCTTATCTCCTTTCTTGTTTCGAAAGATTACCATTTCTTATATAATTCTAAATTGTCATTTAGGACAACTAAGCAGGTTAATACCTTTATACCCATGTTTATATTCACCACAATTTACACGAAATATCCATGTTTATAGTCAACAGAATTTCCCAAGAAATAGGTTTTATTATTATCAGAATTGTATTCATTCTTCTAGATATTTTGTGGTTATCATTTATCAAACATCAATCACATCATTCCAGGAAACACAAGCAATGTTTTTATTACTAAATCTTGAGTTTATTTCGGGTATTATCTGCACGTGGAACAATAAAAGCCTAAGAGTACCGATGGTTATTCGCTTTGATCACAAAGCGACCCATGTTCGTAATGATAATCGACACAATAAAAGTTCAGAACAAAATGTTGGTAAGATACCAGAATATTGTTATTATTATTATTACATTAAAACGTTTGAGATAAAATGTACAAGGAAACAAATTATTTGGTCAAACATCGATTATAGTCGCGGTGTGATTTGAGCTCACATAACCATAATTTTAAGTGTAGATTAGTACTGATATCGTTTAATTAGTATCAGTTTTGAGATTTATCTTGCGAGTATGAGTCAGTCTAGTACATACTTCAATTGTATATTGCATCAGGAATTTAATAGATACAAGATATAATACGTAGTTGAATTAATTGATCACAAAAAACTTTCGTTTTACTAAAAAAAAAAAACACCAAAATGTTTAGGTAGAAAATCCATAAATCTGTACTGCATTTTCAGCATTAATAATTGGTATTAATATTTTCCTGTAGCAGAGTATTAAGAATAAACTCATTTCTAATAATTCTACGATTGTTTTCTATATATTAAGGCACATAACAAGTGTTTTTTAAGGCACATAACAAGTGTTTTGTCACATCATTCCAGTCATAAATTACTGTGACATTAACAGTTTCCTTGCTAACAATTCCACGTGCACTTAAGAAATCGAACAAGTATTCCTGCTGCATTTTACACGTCCCATAGATAAGTAAACTACATTGTTAAGACATTTTTGCATTAAAGCGTCCAAATCTTCTAAAGTACTTCAATTTTATAGAATATTATACGTCATGTCATGTCACTGATGACATGACAATTTATCATTTTGTAAGGTATTAAGTGTGTGGATTCTGTCAGACAGCTTCTACAAGCGTTTATGGCGCCTAAACCGTTCATCCCATTGATCTGAAAACTGACTTACAGGTTTAAAGTGGATTAGCTGCTATCAGTTTGGTCAAAATCGGTTGAATCCATAAGAGAATGCCTGTGATATCTGCCACATGATTGTCAGATTGGCACAAAAAACAACCCAGTTAAAAATAAGAATAACATTTTCTTTATTTTATTATTTCTTTAGGTATTTCCGTAGGTATAAAGACTGGTTTTAGTCAGTTGTTACAATCAATTATCACCGGTAATAATAGTGACAACTTTCTAAACAAACACGGCATGGATAGCAATTGTAATTGTCCAGATTAACAGATTTTAGGTCAATTGCTTCCTATAAGAAGACAATTCGTAATATAAGAGTGTAAACCATAGCTAACATAACAGTTGGTATTCAGTGCAACTCGGTGTAACTTTTAACCTGACAGAATTCCTGTGCTTCGTGCATTGCATAACATAACAGAACTAAACAACTTTTCACGCAGCAACGCACCTATTATATAAATTATTGCATCGAGGTCTTTAAGAATTCGTGCTGTTAAACTACGACACAAGAGAAAGTTTCTGCCATTCGCCTCACCATCACCTTCTACAAAAAAACATTCACCACTGATAATAACTAACATCATCACTCACCTTTACAAGTCAACTAACAGGCAATCCAAACAACAATCGTCAAAAACTGGATCGACCGAAGATAGATGTGAATTCCGCACACAATTTCCCAAGAAAGTCTCACCTTATGTCACTAAAATCACCCAGAAACCTTAATCGTACTCATTTAAAGACCTCTTTCAGCGATGGTACGCTATCGTTTGTGTCGCGCGACGAGAAACGCGCGAATGCCAGGTAACAAGTGAATGCCGACTCTCGTGGCTTCACCTCCAGCAGTCCAACTCCACGCCATCATTTCTGTGCACGAAGGTCGACAGGTCTACGTCACCTCTTCGCTCTGCGCTGGAAGGTGTGTTGCTCGTGCTGCATGATGATGGCAATACGGAGGAGAAAGGAGCAGGGAGGAAGTGGTTGGCTCTTTATCTTTTACTTCCGATTTGGACTTCGTATATGAGTCATATAAAGTCATGCTGCTGATTGTGTGAGGTCACTGGGAATTTTCGTTGGTCTTAGACTCGTCAATTACTTGTGGATTGTGAGAATGGTTGAGACTCCTGTGAGTGGTGACTTAAGATAAAAATTGTCTGATGAAGTAAAATAATTAGTTTTATGGGCCAAGACACAAGACTATCGGTATGAAATGATCAAAAATATTAAAAGCATGGTCTTAACATAACATTTCGGCTATCTCGTCTACACATTGAAATGTTCACACATTGAAACTATCTGTGGCAAGTGACGCTTTTTCAAAATTTGCCAGTTGCAACCTCGCAGTGGTTATGAATGATTATAACGCAAGCGTTCATCCCATTGATATGTAAATTTGCTGAATATATAATTAATGTCACTGGAGGATGGGCTGGTATCAGTTTGGTCAAAATCGGTTAAAACCTTTAGAAAATGCATTTAACGTTTGCCATTTCCAGCTGTCAGATTGTTACCAAAAACAATCCAGATTGTCCCCTGGTAATTCTAAACAATTATACCAAAATTCAGCCGGATTTGTTGTACCGTATAGGCGCTATCGTGTTCACACACATACATACAGGAATATATACATACAGAAATACATACATACACATTTAACACATACATACAAACAGACATTTTCCAGAAATCATTGCTATAGATTCAAAATAAAAATAAGCAAGATAGAGCAAGAAGATCAGAAGGTTGATAATGTTTCACGTGTCGTTTAGGTGTTTTTTTGTGTGTCATCCTCTTGGGTATTGATAAAATGTATTACAGTTGTTGCTATCATGCATCTAAAAATAAGAGAATTACAAATTTAAGTTTTTAAATTATATCCATTTTGAAATTGTTCTAAAGTATTATGTACCACTAGAAGAATCATAAAAATCATCTGGTTGTTCAATGTGGTCATTTTGTAGTCGAAAATTTTTAATTTGCAATCTGCTTGTTGAGTTATAATTCATTAATTGTATGCCAAATGAACACATAACTGAACTTTACCTGTTGGATATTGACAAAAATCTATTGATAGTTGTTGTTCTAATAAATCCAAAGAATAATGCAAAATATCAGATTTGCAATTATTGCTACAAAATGTTTCAAAAATTGTTTTAGTTTGAACAATCAGATGATTTGTATGAGGTTTCCCATACTTTAGGGCCATTTCAAAATACGTTTAGTATAAAATCAAGTTGCAAATGAATTTGCAACTATGGCTGCAATCTGTTGTTGAGTTATTTACAAGTATATGCTTGTTGATAAATATGCCATTTACAAATTATTATGTTGCTCAAAAAGTTATAGCATACCTATTTGGAAGTCTTTTTGTTTGAATTTGCAACTTCTACCTAAATTGCAATATTGGGATAGAACAATTAAAAGTTAAGAATACAAAATGCTTTATACAAAGAGCATTTTGTATTCAACAGTATCTTCAACAGTATCTATAAAGCAAAAGTTCTTAATTACTCCAGACCGTGGTATAAAGTTTTCGAGTTATGTTCACTAAGGTTATGTTAAAAAAAATAATTGGATCATATTGTGCAATCATGCTTAATGAATTAGGTAATTATCGGATCACAGGTACTTATTTTAATCATCTCAAAGATAACTTGATGCATTTGAATTTAATGATTTAATCACAAAATGTATGACCAAAAATACGTATTTTATCTATAAGTATTATCGTAAATTATATTTTTCTATTTCATTTGTTACACTGTTAAACAACTAAAATTCTATACAACTACTGTATAACGCTACAAGATAAACATGTTTTTAATATTTGTCAAGGTAAATCACGTTTTTTTTGTAGTAATATAACATAATATCACTTTTGCATGCTATTAATCTTTTATATTTGTTTTAGTTGAGTTTTACATTACCGATACCGTTAATTTGACGTTTGTTCCCTGCTCCGATCAGCGGAAATAAATATCATCATAACTATCAGTATTCAAGTTCCGCTTTTAAATAATAGGATGTATGCAAATTATGCATGTAAATTTGGAGAAAAGCAAAACCTTCACTGTTTTCTCTAAATAGCTTATTTTTATATTACCCAATCATTACCGAGACTGTTGCGAATATATTCTTTGAATTTTGATGTATATTTTAAAACAAAAATCAACAAATATTGGTTTTGTAGATTTTCACAATTGGGCAACTTGTTTGAAAGATTTGGGACCCAGTGTTATTTGCAATACGTCAAAAATGCCATTCTAAGCATAATTTTTATTCAGTAACAAATAAGTCGTGTACCCTAAAGTTTTTTTTTAACCTTTAAACAGTTTCTTTATTCTAAATTATGCAGTAGATGTTGAGTTAGTTTGGCATATTATTTTTTTATTTATTTATTATCTATAAATAAAATCATAGATATATATACATAGTACAGACACTATTGCACATAATACAAGATAGATACATACATAATAATATAAATACAACATTAATAATAATATAATTATTATTCCTTCTTCTGAGATTCCTTATCATCGTCCTTGTCCTTCTCGTCCTGTTCTTGCTTAATCCTCCTGTGGTGATCAAAAAACAAAACAGACTTCTTCACACATAAATGATTATTTGGAGCTATCATCAACAAATTATTCCCGTTCATATCACATATTTGAGGGTGTCCATGCAGAATATTTCTCCTAAGTCTTGCTCTAAAACGCACAGCCTGCTGTGATGGAATTGGTACCAGTCGAGGAAGCATCTCCTCGCATTTTGTTTGAGCTGAATCATTTTTCTGTTGCCATTCCAAGACGTTCGATAAAAGTCTGATATATCTATAGTGAAATAAGTGTGTAAGATAAACAATGGTATTATTTATTTTGTAAACAATATAGGGAAATACAGACTGGGAAGAACGTGTTAATAAGGACCCACTTACCTTATTGCCATTCTTAGGATTTCGTTCTTTGAAAGTTTCTTATCTGGTGGATGAGTTGGCACAAGTTTTCTTAGTTCGGCGAATGCTCCGCTGACGTTTTGTTGCCTCCAGCGCTCTCTGGTGTTGGTGAATATCTTCTTGACAGTGCCTCTTGGTGAGGTTTCCAATGGAGCCTGAAATCATGCAAAAATTATTATTTAATTAGTAGATAGTACATGTAGAAAATCTAATTATTAAACAAGATCATAATTGATGTTTAACAAGCATTAAATAAAACGGAAATTATTTTTTATATCAGTAATTCCATACTTTGAACGCCAAAGTAGTATATTTATAAAAATTAATTAACTTTGTTAAGATCAAGCATAAAAATAATAAAACACGTTAAATAATTAATAATGTATTGCATCTGTGCGTCACAACGACGGTACTTATAATCTATATTAAGGACATTAATGTTTCGTTTCATGTAAGGATGACTATATTTAATGCAATGCTTGACAATCCATTACACCACCGAAAATGCAGTTTTCATTATGCAAAATGTCATTCTTTGGCAATAAACCATCTGTTATCCATTAATTAATTCTTGATTTCGGACAGGAAACCGCGTTGTTGATTGCGTCTCTTCGTAACTCGTAAGTGTAAAGAAGTTTAGAAAATGTCTCTTGCAACATTTTTTTTTAAATTTATATGTATGTCTGTGTGATTGTATCTGTGAGTCTGACAATCGGAAGTGGCAAATGTTAAGCCGACCACACACGTTCAACCTCTATGTGTGTGGGCTCAGTTTCAGTTGAACTCAACTGCACAGTTAAACTGAGATGAATAAAATTTCAATTTTTTCAACTTAATGATTCAACTGATCGTTGCGTGTTGAACTGAGAACACGTTCAACAAATTGAACTGAGAACTGTACAGTTGAACCACCACACTGTACAGTGTACAGTTCTCAGTTCAATTTGTTTCAAGCCCTGCGTTTGGTTGTTTCATGTTGTAAAGATGTTGTGTAATAAGTCAAACCCAGTGATGGAAGATTTTATTGCAATGTACCGACCGGAATCGTCCCGCTCCATCAAATTCACTGTAAAAATTGAAGAATTGGACTGTACGTGAGTGTGCTTCGTAGTGTTTCAACTAAACAGTTGAAACTGTCAGCGGCGTTAAATTTGCATACCAATTATGCATATTTAATATGCATACCAATACCAAACATGTCATGTAAATAAAGTTAACCGATTTTGCACCATCCTCGATACCAACAATGTATATTCAGGGTGAGCACAATATTTATTATCCACGACTTAAACAAAACAAATTTACCATATTATAACAAATCACATAATCTAAAGTTCAAGCATGTTACAATAATGTTAAACTGACATTTTACTTCAAGTTAAGTCAAACGGAATGGAATGTTTTCATTGCTCAAATCGTAAGGACGCAAGAACAGTCAACAGAAGGCTATTTTAGACTCCCTTGCACTTATCAAATTTATCGTTGGATGGTAACCTAGATTAAGCGACAGTTGATAGGGTAAGAGATATTTTCACCAACAGTTATACCACTTTTACTTCAAGTAAAGTCAAATGGAATGGAATGTTTTCATTGCTCAAATCGTAAGGACGCAAGAACAGTCAACAGAAGGCTATTTTAGACTCCCTTGTATTAATCAAATTTATCGTTGGATGGTAACCTAGATTAAGCGACAGTTGATAGGGTAAGAGATATTTTCACCAACAGTTATACCACGAATAATAACAAACACAATTTATAAATCAAACAAACCTGCATGAGCGGCGGTTGTGAAAACTTTGCTTCTCCTTTCCTCTCATCATCGCTGTCCAACAAAGAAAAATCGTCCGACAAATCATCTTCATCTGATTGCGAATCACCATCGTAATGTTGCAGAATTCTTCTAGGATTTGTTGGTGATGAAGACGTCGTACTATAATCAGTATTTTCACCATCACCAGACCATTCCATCTCCACAGAATTTATAGTAATCATAGGCTAGAATAACAAAGAAAAAGAATCACTGGATAAAATTACAAACAATGTTTAAATGTATAATTTACAGTTACATTCTTTCATTTCACCATATAAGACATTCACCAACAATAAATTTACTTACCATTGATAAATTTCTGTTGGTTCACGGTAAAATAATCAGAATACACTGAGCAAAATTAAAAACCATTTAGTGATTCGAACAAATTCTTTGTTGATGACAACGTATACTTCACACCACAACTGCAGATAAGAATGAAACTGAGCGTAGGAGTGAACAAATTATAACTGATTTAGGATGTAGAAGCTGCAAACCGAGAGCCCTGTATCAGTAGTACGAGGAAAGCAAATCCCTTATCTCTCGAACACAGCCACCCTTGCGAAGGACCAATGGTGATCCTGGGTAGGAGGGTTGCGAATATAAACCCCGCCTATCTCGAGTCCTTTTTGGCTTTTCGCACATTGCTATGTATGTGTAGTGTCAAGTATTGATTTTGATTTATTTCTGTTTTTTTACGTTTTTATTTCATTCATTTGAAGTATTTGAATTATGGAATAAACAAAACGTGTACAAAATAGATTATAATGATATACGTTACAGTTAACAGCCCATCTAACATCTCTTCACAAATTGAGTTATCTCCAATAACTTTAGTAAACTTAGATAGATTTTGATGACCCTTTCAGCAAATCTAAAATATAGACGAAATCTCTCTTCTTAATTTATGTAAAACTAAGTTAGGTTGGGGCTGTGGCTTCAAGAAAGTGAAGAAATTGTAGAATCTTTGGACGATTTGATTGGGTTCACTATTTATTTGTGAAATACATATTTTGACCGATGAAGTTTGTTACTTCACGAGTCAAATTATGTATTTTTCTTTTCAAAGACAAAATTCCTACTAAAAGAAGGGAGATTATTTCTAAAATAGTATAGAGTATAAATAGATCGGAAATACCTTGACCATTCCAATACGTTAATTTGCAGGTAGACAAGGACTCAGTGTGTCAACGAAGTAGTGGGAAAGTTGAGTGGAAGCCACCCCCAATATTTTAAAATTACGAGTTCATGTTTCTTGTTGTTATTCCGACTCTTTAGAGATTCCATTTTCTTCTTTTTATATTTTCATCTCATCTTAGTATTCCCAATCTATCTTTTCTTGTTTATTCTTATGTTTTAGTTCTTCTTCTTCTTCTCGTTGCGGGGTTTACCTTGTTGTTCCTCCCTTCTTTTATTCTCATCACATCCTGCATTTTTCTCCTTCTACGTCTGCTTCCTTCTCCTTATTATTGTTGTCAATTCCGCTTCACAATCTTTTCTTGTGAAACCAATGTAAACTTGTAAAACCAAAATGCAGTGTCTAACTTTCTTTCAAATAATGAAATGTTCTCTATCAATAAAGGAATAGCGACTTACATATAACCAATTTATGCGTTTCAGCGACCACTGATCTAAAAGCAAAATTCCAATTATGTCACGCCACACACAAAAAAAAGATTATAGGGAGGCTACGAGAACTTCCCATCCCCAATAAACTATAATTTCGTCAATATATTCACGAGCATATTGGTCACATTACATGGTCTAATGCAGCCATGAGAATCTGAAGAGTGATCATGCCGTATCTATTGCAACCCCTAGAGATCGACCGCTGTCACACGTTTAGCCCTACGTCCAAACGTCAAATCAACCCGCCTGTATTGTTTAGGTTTTAATGCCTTTATAATAGACCAGTCATTGTTTGTTGTGATCTCAAAAGGACACTCCTCTATTATGTAGGGAAAACAAACAAGAACACAATGAGTTATAAATATTATTTTAAATATTTTAGTCCTAGACTTATTCCTTTTGTAGTCATTCCTGTAATGCATCAAGAAGAAAAATGTGTTCAAATCAACTTCTAAATGGCTTTGGGGGTAAAAAATTAAATGTGAAATGGTTACGTAAAATGGCATGTAATAAAAAAGTTAAAAATTGAATTTGACAAAAGCAATTGCCGAGTATAATACTTTTTGAAGAAATTGTATTGTAGTGTAAAGCTAATAAGGCTTTTATTGGAACATTAGGAGTCGTGTGCGAGCCAGATAAGGGTAGGATATTTGCCTGGGCGCACGCGACCACTTTTTATTTTGGGAAAGTGATTTGGGGTGGTTTTTTATTCATTGGGGTGTTACAGTCGACACTCGGACGCTATAGAGTCGAATTAGGGGTTGGCTTAGTGACTAGTACAATAATATTGGAAGTCCTACTTATTTAAAGCCATTCTAATGAAAGGCAAAACATAATATTATTTTTTAATCATAAATTACGTCAATAAGATATAATCAAATAGGTATAATATAATGCTAGATGTAAATTGATATTTGATTCAACAATTGTCCTTAAGATGACCTTCATTAATTACGCAATGAAAGGAAAAGTAACAATACCTCTGGCATCAATTTGTTCAAAGACTTTTAGTAAATATTTTCCAATTCGCACATATAGCGACCAAACTGTTCATATGAATGCTTGTAGCGCTTAAACAATTCATTCTTTCAATCTGTTAGTTGGTAGTTCGGCAACAATCCTTAGAGAATTACTTATTATCCAAGAACAGATTTTACTACCGGCGTCAAGACATTTTTTCTTTGACAAGATCGTATCTTCTATTTTGATTGACGTAAAACGGCAGTTTCGGTCCCTAGAGATTAGAACATTTTAAAACAACACTTCCGGTTGACCCCTCAACTTAGAACCAGATTAAGGATTGAATACGAACAACTAAAAGAGAGGGTGCGAATATACCCAACCCTCGTCCACGGAAACTGTGAGAGATAATTTCAAATGAGGACGCAGCCCCGTTATTTTTACTCCCACAGGATAATCTGATCCTTGCGCTGACTTCCTGCAGCGTGATCCTTAATTAATTTGGATTAAAACCCGGATTAAGGACGCGTGTCCTACAAATTACGGTCAGGATTATTTTATTAAGTTCTGATTATTTTATTTTTCGGTAGAATTCATTTTCTCACGGGGTATGCATTATTTCTTATTTTTTTCGGTAATTTGCCGGTCTTTGGCAGTTGCTGTCGGAAATCAATAACTAATTTCCGTTTGTTCTGTCAACCAAGTAAACACCTGCGTCGCGCTGATAAGCCCATGGCGACGCCCTCTATGTTTATCTCACTCAGTCTATGTGGTCTCCTCGTCTCCAGTCCTCCTCCTTGTCTCCAGTCTAGACTATCTAATGGAAATATGTTTTCTGCAGGTTTATTGTCAATGAATATCAATACAAATAAAAAATGTGTATCAAAAATATATTTAATTAAATTGAGAACAGCCTTAAATTCACATCATACTTAATACTCTTCGAAATATTCATCTTGAATCTGCATTTATTTATCTACAGAAAAAAAAAACACAGGAAATCACAATCTCAACTTTATCACTGAAACGCAAATAGCATTATGAAAATTGGGACCGATATCACAAATACGATGTACACCATCGTCCTGGGTTCACATTGGGACACCACAACAAACTCCTGATTCCAAAGGTCTTCGTTTTCTACCACAGGCAATTCCATAACCAACTTCTCATTGGATAGAAAATTTAAATCTACCGCGCAAAATTCAGACGTGTTCCGACAGGTCGACACCGGATTGGACACGTTGTAGACCTTCTTTTCCAAATTGAATCTAACCCTTATATAGTTAGTTTGAACCTCATTCTCACTATTGAAGACGAAGAAGTAATAACCATTCACAGGCACCCTAAAATAAATAAATTATAGTTATTCATACAGAGTGACATTCGTGCAAATTATATCCGCAGTATCACACCGCTTTGCTAACTGGCAAAAACAAAAAACATAACCTAAGAAACGTCAAACATAGTTCATGTAGTCGCCACATTTAGCTGTGGCTCTAGCATCACTAGTCATTAGTTTTGTTACTAACATTATTGATTGTAGTTTAAGATGGTTTAAGTTTCAAATGCTGATTGAGGAATGAATGCAAAAATATTTACTATGCTATAGCTTAATGTCTTTCTTACTTGTAGGTTATTGTATTGGCCAAATATGCATCTTCGATTTGCTGTGGAGTGCTGGCGTTGCTGCAGCTAACGTGTGGTTGTAGTGGAAGATTTAAAATAAGGCCGGCACAATTTAACAGTGCTTCTTCTGAGCTGCTAAAGGAAGACCAAAATTCGCTGTTACTTTTGTCGTTCAAAGTGTTTTCATCTATGGTGCCTCTGTCATCAGCTATGCCATCTGGTGTCAAATCCTAAGAAGAAAATTAGCATTGAATTAAAATGAAGATAAGTGTGATAAGCAGCCTAAATACCAGAATAATCTCCATAAATTGTGACAACATAAGTTATTGTTATTTTGTTATTCTTATACCATTTCAGAATTGGGTTTTCGATTTTTTTGCGTCTTATTTATTTTTCTCTTTATTATTTAAATATGGCTTTACAGGTAACCTTTAAGATAATAAAGTAATAAAGTTTTGATGAAGGAAGTTATGCGACAAACAAAGACGCATTTAGTGCGCGAACAAGCGGTTGCCTTACTTCAAAGTTCGTACGCATTATCAATTCAAATTAATCAATTACAAATAAGCCATTTACTACAATTACCCGCTTTTCATAAATCAAATCTCATAAAAATAAAAACGCTCGATAAAATCGCTTGCTGCTACTGGCTGTTATCATCATATTGTCAGCAGCGTTGTTTTACCAGTTGGCGAGTGCGTTTAGCAGTAGCCAGCCCATCAGCTCTTGTTTAACTTTTACAGCAACGAGCATGAATGTTAACTCTGGAAATTATGTATTTTTGAAATGTCTTTAATAAATATTATGCGAGGTAATATACTCCCAACATATAAAGAGGGCTTAAGCGATACAGTTATTAAAATACTGATCACATAATGAATAGTAGCCGGTCGAAAAGTTATACGGCAACGTTGATAGGAATGCAAAATATGGGGTCGTCACACCAAGCTGTTTTAGTATTTGCTGCTTGCTGTAGATTATTAGCCGCTGTTAACCAGCGTAATGTGACCACTTGCCGCTATTTAGAGCTTGCGCTGCTGTCTCAGGACAAATGTGGGTAGAAATTGTGGAAAATACCAACCATCGATTATAATAAATAATTTAAAGCAAGAATTCATTACTTTTGTTAAATTTATAATAGTATAAAATTATAAATATATGATTTATAATTTTTATAATACCGGATTTTAATTAAACAAATTGTATATTAAATTGTATAATTATATAATTGTATATTATATTTTAATTAATAAATTGAACGGAAGCCATAATGAAAACTGACTGACAATAATTACTTTTGTGTTTGAAGTTAATATGTATAATAAATAAAACATTAAATATAGGGAAGAAACTGACTTATGGATGAAAGCAGTAACTTTTGAACAATTTGTTATTTGGAAATATACTGGGAAACAATTGAAGACCTGAAAGAGATTTTTTTATATATTATTTAATTAATAATAATTGAAATAATTATTTAATTAATAATCAAAATAATTCTGTAAATACCTAATTGTAGTAGAGCCACTTTTCAACTAAATACATACATACATACTTCTGAAATATAGAATTTCTGATTTTATTGTCATCGTGGCCTTGCTTATGTTATTTACACTCGTGTACAGTGCTTTCAAAATTAATGTAAGTTCAAGGTCACTAAAACTCCACAAATTGGTATCAAATATGAAATATTTTGCGCTTGCGACGCCTTCACCTGACAAAAGACAATACATTGTCTCACTGTTGTATGTATCTACCTGGTGACATATAAAATGCACTAGAAATAGTTGACCTTGTAGTTTGCTGGTAGTAGTCACTAGCGGCAGTAGTACTATTGCTGGTAAACAGCGTAATGTGACCATAAAACATCCGCTGGTTGCTGTCGCTGCTAGCAGCAACAGGAACTAGCGGCCAGTAAAACAGCCTAGTATGACAATAGCATAGCGTTCAGAGAACTCAAATTAGTCAGCAAAAGGCATTGTGGTTTTGATTACTTGCCAGCAGTTAAGTCATCGCTAAACTACTCTGATAGGCAATGCTACCAACCATCGCCATCGTAGTAAAGCAGTCAACCAACATAACAAAAAATTATTTGTTGTTATTGACTTTATTTTTGCATCTGTTTGTTTATCATCCACATTCCACAACTTTGGTCACCATACACTTCTTTTTTGCCATTCTTTTTCCAATTTTAAATCATTTTGACCACAGATTGTATTTCTGACTTCTGTAAAAATTGTTTTCTTGAAAGCAAGAGATTTTGATAAGTAGGTATACGCAACCATGTCAATAAATACACTGCGCAGTGGCGGCTCGTCAGGGGTGGCAGGGTGGGCAGTGCCCACCCAAAAAATATTGGATCACCTGGTACTGGTATTCAGTGTTTCACATTTTTATTTGGACGTTATTAATACAATATTTGTTACAGTTAAGTATTTGCCTAATATAAATTTCTTATAACCACTGTCTATATGCCTGCATTATTATATTGAATACATAATAAAATCCAACGGTAAATAACGGTAGTGTATGCAACCGAAACTACCAGGTCGGGGTGGCAATTGAGATTGCGCCCACCAGCGGTGACGGTTTTCTATTGCAAGCGCGTAAACTGTCCAGCAAGCCAGAGGAGTGGGGGTAGCGAAAAATGCATGTGTGACGTCATCGGCCTAGGCAGATAACCCCATACCACCCATACCATAGCATAGACGTATTCTAATAGGCAATAGCGCATGCAACAAATTCGCGCAAAAAGTCGGCCGTTTTATTAGGGTTGTTTAGTGTTTACTCGACCTTCTTGATGGTTCTTGCGGTTAACTACTTCTTAAAAATATGTCAGTTCAAATTTGTAGTGTTTACTTAATAACATATAGTAACACTTCATTAAATAAGTCCTTAAAACTACATTGATATTGTGCCCACCCAATTAAACATATCACGAGCCGCTACTGACACTGCGATGAGAAAACCTAAATCAAAAGGAGCAAAATTTATCTTCAGATTCAATTTGACTGTATCTCCTGTATGTATTTGGTTTATTTATTAAAAAAAGAATTGGCAATGTTATGAAAAAGACCAAAACAATCTGGACCCACTTTTCATTAGAACAACCGATATAAACAAAGAGAATGGCAAAGCCATAAAACATTCATTTGAGATAAGCACATGCCAAGATATAGGCTGCAATAAAATAATGACCATTATTTCCTTCCTAGTTTTTTTTTTCAGTTATGTTAACAAAGTTTATAATACATAGAGGTAAACGTATATCCACCTTTGTCATCGTGTATAAACATGACTGATAACTCTGAGCAGTTACCTCAAACAATCAGACTCATAATCATACTATTACAGTTTTGATGATTCCGCATTTTGGAGATAAGATAAGCATGTTTAAAAACACCCAACAAAAAATGACACGCACCTCTTCGACGGCAGCATCATTATCTTCATCATGTTCATTCAGAGATTTCATGGCAGTGTGAAGCAACAAGTCCCTCCTTCGTCTTCTGGCCTTGTCAATGGCATCATCGTATTTTACCGGTGACTTAGAATATTGCCTTCCTCGAACGTTGAAGACATGCCTATCCGTGGCATTCTGAGTCCCCTCGCTAAAATACCTGTCATTGATTTTACCCAGAACATCCTTCCCCTTATGCCCCAAGTCCCTAAGCTTCACCAAAACATCCTGAAGGACCTCTTCGGAAGTTGCTATCGTATCCGGCGATTTAAACTTAAAATTCTTCGTCTCCCCTTTACCAATGGTGGAATTTCTGTGGACGTGGGCGTGAGGCTTCTTTGTCGATGCTTCGTCCTTCTTGGTCTTCGTGTAGAGCTGCTCCAAGATCAACTTCATCTGTTTTGGATCAGTTATATCGGTCTCATCCAGGCCGGCTAAGATCGCTGTGGAGTTTTTATGGCCTGGATGATGAAATTGGACGTTTGTCCTGTGTCGTTTCATCATTTCGGGTGTATTGGAGGGTGCATCGTCATTGGTGTCATTTGGACGGACGTAAGTACCATCGGCGATTGCTTCCATAAGTTCATCCAGCTCTTCAGACGAGTTGTCTCCTATGTAGGCGCACTCGTGGAGGTGTTTGTGACCTCTGATCACAATGAGTGACGCTCCAGGCCACCTATGGATGTAAGAAAAAGTTATATCATAACGTATTTGGGTCTGTTTTTTAGAGGAATTTTTCTTTGTCCATGCTGCAAATTGTGGCTTGAAGGTTGATATACACCAGCTTGTATTGCGATTGTCTACGTCTATAATGTCGTTTTTGACACTATTATTAGTGTACATCAAGCTCCAAGGCACAATTTTTGTACATTAAGCTTCAGACACAATATGAGGAATGGGGTTGTTGTTATATGGGGCGCTGTTATCTTCAAAAATCACCCCTCAGGCAGCCTCTTTAGCTCAGTGGTAGAGCACTGGTCTCGTAAACCAGGGGCCGTGAGTTCAAACCTCACAGGAGGCAAAGATACTTTTTATGTGAATTTTGTTCTTAAGAAGTATTTTTATCGTTATTATTTTCTAAAAGTACTAATTATGGTTTTGTTTATATATTGTTTATATTATGTTATTGACGCAAAATATTAGCAACCCAAATATCTTGCACTTTCAGTTGCATAACAACGGTCGTAATGTTAATAGTAATTGTAGAATATTTTACAAGCTGTGACAACAAAAATTTAAGAATAGTCTTCATATAATTCATAACAAACGGAAGTAAACAGGAAAACTGAAACAAATAATAAAACTAAAAGAAATACAAATAATAAACACAACAGGACGGGTGGCTTGCGTTGTCAACTTCGGGAACCACCTGTATAGCGCCTCTTTAGCTCAGTGGTAGAGCACTGGTCTCGTAAACCAGGGGTCGTGAGTTCAAACCTCACAGGAGGCAAAAACCCTTTTTGTTTAAATCATACATAAATGCCTAATTTGTTTATACAAGATAAATGCGCATTGATTTTACCCATTTGTTTCCCAAATTAAATGTGGGTAATAAAATGACCAAACGTCCCAATTTTGGCGGGAGAATCCTGATTTTCCAAACCATGTCTCGTGTCCCGCAGATTTTGAAACATGTCCCGCCAGTTTTAGTTTTTTTAGTTACCATTATTGAACAATTTTCACTATACTGTCTTAAACTTGTCTTTGGTCATGATGTTTTTTTTATAACTACATTTTTTTAATAAAAACCAGCTACAGTAAAACAGCAGGTAGTCCCTGTTATAAACTGGTCTTATATCCGATGCACAAATCGGCGCAATATACCACTCCGTAAATAGGCCTCAGATTGTAAAACTAATGGAGTGTTGCAATTATTGAGAATTATAAATATCGAGAATTTCCGAGGAATTTTTAAAAGTGATTATCTATTGAGAGATTTTTCCATGGTTACAATTTTTTCCATATATTTATCCTGAGATTTTGTTCCGATATGTCACAACCAAAATCTCCTTACTTTTAAAGGCTACTTGACATGTATTTGTAAAGTATCACTTTATGACTTTCAGCCAAGTGTAATTTTGTACGTCAAAATTGTATTAGACAGAAATAATTTCCAATATAATTAGTCTATAATTCCTTGAAAAAAAAATCCACAATAGATTACAAAAATTGTTGGGGATTGAAGGTGTTTTTCGCGTCATTAATATATTTCATAAAATCTTCTTTCAAATCCATGGTTTATTTCGTATTTAACATAATAAATCCTTATGTTGTGTTATATTGTGAGATTATTATGTATAACTACAATATCTCTTGTTGTGTGTTAACAACACAGACACAGTTATCTGGTGAAACATTGAACTCGTGTCATTTTTTTTTCACGGAGGACAGATTTTAGTACAATAGTGCGTTCGCATTTAGAACAAAGTGGTGAGCAGTTTTACATAGGAGTAGTGTCTAGTGTGAACTTAAAGCTCAGGCCATGTCAAATGCATAACCTTCAAATTAGTAAACCCTTTTCTTCTGTGATTGTTTAAATGTTTGATTATCTTATTCTATGATTTTTTTTTTTAAAGTCAACTAAAAAGTAACATTTCCTGAATTCAGCTGGTGCCATAAACTTGACGTTATTTTAACGCGAATGTACTACAGTTAAAATTAAAATAGTACCTAAAAAGGCGCTAATTTCTATAAACGTGCTAAAAATACAAGACAATACAATTTAGTATATAATAATAATTGTAGTGATTATTATTATATACTAGTATTTTTATAGAAACATCAAAAAGTAAAAAAAAAAAACAAAACAGAGCCGCCGCGCATCACTTGCGTTTTCGCTGCCTCCTGTGAGGATTGAACTCACGACCCCTGGTTTACAAGACCAGTGCTCTGCCACTGAGCTAAAGAGGCTTATTGTACGTACGTTCAGAATTACTCAATTTCACCGATACAATAATAGATTAGATAGCAATTTCATTTTAATGAATGAAATTGTGATTGATGAAAATGAACAAAGTAGTTTAGTAGCTATATTAACTAATCATACCAACCTGACACAAGTAGAAATCGTAACTGTAGAGCCACTCAACAAATAGAAACCCCAATATTCCTTGGTATCATCTTCCAATAACAAATGCCTAACCATGGTCAAGTGTTTTGTCTCTTGTTCCATTTGAGGGGAGTTTGGTAATAAAAATGCGTTAAAAGTAGCATTAACTTTGATCAATTGTCTCTGCAAAACATCATTTTCATATTGTCATTATATAAAAACGAAAAAAAAATCGATACAAATATTACATAATATTAAATGCTATTTGCCTATAAATATAATATCTTACCTGACACCATGTTGTCGAGACTTTGTTATCCATGAGTCGCATATCCGATACAGCTAAGGGGTACATCTGTTCCGTGTACACCCTGTATCTCATAAAAAGTACTATTACGCATATTAAACATGGCAGGAGTATACCGAGGACGCAGAATCTAAGCACACGGATAGGGCCCTTGAGGTTCGATGATCTTTTTTCACGAAACGATTGTTGTCTGGCAGCTAAGAGCCTCTCTGAAAATATTAGAATTCGTTATCAATCTTCAAATTTTACAGACAATTTCAGTGACAGATGTAAATGTCAAAAAACATGAAAACATTAAAAACTCTAAGCAAGGTGGTTTTGCTTAGAGTTTTTAATGTTTTCATGTTTTTTTGACGGTTAGAATATATGACCTATAATAGTATATTATTATACAAGTTTTATAAGACGTCAAATTGGCGCATGAGTTGTTGAACGAATGCGCCAATATGTCTTATAAAACGAGTGTAATATACTATTTTTTCTACTTTGCGTCATTAATTTTATAAAAATTTAGAAGTATATTAGGTAAAATTTCAATCTAGAGTATTTATGGGTGCAACCGTTGGTAACACTGTCATCTGTCACTTAAATTCAAATATCTGTGAAAAAGTAACTATTGATAATTATTATATACCATCATATACTAGTAGTACGAAACCTAGGATGCAACACGCATGTTTAAATATGTATAAAAATATACATACTTCGCAGTTTGTGCGATTCTAAAAAATCAGTTTGTGCTTACTTTTGTGGTTATGTGTATTTTCGTTTGACATGCATTTGATATCAATGTCACCAATCTTAGAAAAAAGTTACTAAAAACTTAAACGAAAACAGTGTTACAATGTGTGCATTGTGAATGCAAAGTAGAAAAAAGCATATGTTGAGAGTTGCTTTAGTAATAAATTGTATAGCATTAGTACTTAGGTACTTTTTTGTCTTTTTTGACAGAATTGTAAGAGACCAAAATAAATGCTTGCATAAATTAAATTGAGGAGATGTAATACTGAGATTTTACTAATCAAATGTGACAATCTGAATTCCACTTTATAATAACAATTGTGTTACGTAAAAATAACTTAACCTAGACGAGATATGTCTGTAATTATTATATCAAATTGATTGAATAATTATCTACTAGTATGTCGTCTTGTCTCTACAATATGGATCAATATGGATTATACAGATTAACAACAAATTCACATGTTATTATGAAGGGATATAATCGGATCAAATATTACATTAATCATACCATATACCACCATGCAATAAAATAAATGAATGGAATATTTTTTATTATTTAGTTAACTTTTTATTACGTTTACATTATGGTATTGTTTTCAAGATGTATGCTTAACGGTCGCAATGATAACTTTTTACGTTTATTGGTCTCCTATTTTTGGCTATTTTATAACCAAATAATTTTGTTTTGACGTGTCTGTATAAGAAAAACATTCTAAGAAATTTTGATACTCACTAACTGTTGTAATCTTTGATAGATTTTCATAACTTTTACCTAATTATACACAAGTTTTTCAAAATCTTTCCTAGCTAATACAATTTTTAAAATAATTATTTCTGCAACTCGTTAGATTTGTGAAACCGACATGATTTAAAATAAATAAAAAGTTTTGCGGTCTAAGTTTTGGGACATCCTGTGAAACAAATAAGAATCTTGGTTGTTGGTTATCAGAGGAAGATGGGCAGGTTCTTTTGAATAAAACTAACACTTCACTTGTAATTAACTTTTAATGTTAATTTAACGAAGAGGTTCACAGTATTATATTTGCCTGCGTAGTTCATACGCTTCGAACAAAGAAGTAAGTATATAGTTACAAGGCGTTCTATATAATGCCAAAATAAGCGCAGACGCTGTCAGAGGTACAATCAGCATTTTAATTTCTGCTTACTATATAATATTTTGTATATAACTTCCAACAACAAATCTTAGAACTAATGGATCAGTACAGACCCTTTTAAGTGTTGCTATCACCATACTATAAACAGACATATTCGTTGTGTTCGATAAGTATTATATAAGTGAATACAGTTTTTGTATTACTTTTACTAAATACCAACATTGGTCAAATTTTCTATACTATTTAGTATAGTACTATATAGTTCTAATGATAAATCAATTAGCAATGTAATGTCATTTGATTCACTTTGATATGTTAACTGTTCAAGAAGTTATAGTGCTTTTAACTTCAGTCTTACACATTTAACTCACACAAAATTTGCAAAATAACATTTTATGTCAAATTTTTAAGCGATTAAATGATATTTGCACAATATGAACATAAATACATATGATATTAAAATATTAATATATTTCTTGAAATCATCATATAAATCCATGGTTTATTTTGAATTCAACATACATACTTAATATGTTCTTATGCAGTACATACCATATTGTAAGACTGTATGCAAAAATAGAATACATATCTTTTGTTTCGAGTTAACAAGCCAAGTTGTATAGTTATCTGGTGAAACAATGAACTCGTTAAAAATAAATAGACAACAATGTATCAATGCCTCCTACACTATGAAAAATAAACTAATATAATTGATAATGACAGATAGTATCCAGATAGTTCGTAAATAAAAACCGCAAGTATCTTTATTAATTTACTGGATTATAAACCATCGCTATTGAAAATAAATATGTATATATCTTCGTTCCTTTATTTCCCACGATTAAACGAAAAATTAAACAACCGGTTGCCGCTGGAATACGGATTATGTCCCGTTGTGGCACATAAACTTTGGACTATATAGATAATAATGTCAATTAGAAATTTTAAATAAATATTTGAACGGCCTTGTTAGAGGCCCACATATTATAGTGTTGCCAGGTTATTAAAGTTATTAATGCTCTACACTAAGCAGTTATTAAATGCGATCATTACAAAATCATATTGATTGTTGATCATATGGATGTTTATTTATATCATCAATAGTGTTTACATTACGATGCACACAATTATTAAGCAAACAGAAACCGGGACACCAAAATATCTATGCATATCGCGTTTGCGATACTTGAGAATACATAGAATACATACATTTTATAAATAAACATACATACTTATGCATGTCGTACATATAGTACAAAAGGAATCTCAATCATAAACAATTTATGCACGTTTGCACTGTTTGTGTTAAGAAAGGCTTAAGTATGAGATCGTACTTATGTCATCGATTTTTCTTGCACCATCACATATCCATTACCTAACTACAGTTAAGAACGACCTAACTTAAGCCTAGAAAATCGACGGCTTAAAGCCAGTGTAAATATAAGCTTAGTTGTGATTGGTTGATTGTGGTGTAGACATACATTGCACTGAAAATGTCTTTTTAAGAAATGTCAAGACAGTACCTATATGTGTCAATTTATCATGTTATCAAGCGATTTTAGGAGTTTGTAATGTAAAATTACAGTTTTATTGTGTATTAGAAATAATGGTTTCATTTTGATCATAAATTCTTTTTTTTGTGCCGTAATTTTTGTAGTTATGAAAGTAATTCATATCTGCCGCCACATTAACCTATTGAAAGTTTTGACAAGTGACGCAATACTGTACTTTTAGAACCAAGTATTTCCAGATATAACTAGAACTTTACAGTGTTGCCAACGTCAGAAACCCTTAAGTAATGCTTAAGTTAGGAAAAGCTGACATGCGAATGATGCCTGACTTAAGTTAGGCATAAAGATAAGCTGTTCTTAAATTTAAGTCGTTCCTAATAAATACGGTGCAAACGGGCATTAATGACAAATTAAGAAGGCTGACATAACTGACATAACAATAAACAAATAACATGAAATGTCTTTTTAAGAAATGTCAAGACAGTACCTATATGTGTCAATTTAACATGTTATCAAGCGATTTTAGGAGTTTGTAATGTAAAATTACAGTTTTATTGTGTATTAGAAATAATGGTTTCATTTTGATCATAAATTCTTTTTTTTGTGCCGTAATTTTTGTAGTTATGAAAGTAATTCATATCTGCCGCCACATTAACCTATTGAAAGTTTTGACAAGTGACGCAATACTGTACTTTTAGAACCAAGTATTTCCAGATATAACTAGAACTTTACAGTGTTGCCAACGTCAGAAACCCTTAAGTAATGCTTAAGTTAGGAAAAGCTGACATGCGAATGATGCCTGACTTAAGTTAGGCATAAAGATAAGCTGTTCTTAAATTTAAGTCGTTCCTAATAAATACGGTGCAAACGGGCATTAATGACAAATTAAGAAGGCTGACATAACTGACATAACAATAAACAAATAACATGAAATGTCGTTTTAAGAAATGTCAAGACAGTACCTATATGTGTCAATTTATCATGTTATCAAGCGATTTTAGGGTTTGTAATGTAAAATTACGGTTTTATTGTGTATTAGAAATAATGGTTTCATTTTGATCATAAATTCTTTTTTTTGTGCCGTAATTTTTGTAGTTATGAAAGTAATTCAAATTTGCCGCCACATTAACCTATTGAAAGTTTTGACAAGTGACGCAATACTGTTGATTTTAGAACCAAGTATTTCCAAATATAACTAGAACTTTACAGTGTTGCCAACGTCAGAAACCCTTAAGTAATGCTTAAGTTAGGAAAGGCTGACATGCGAACGGTGCAAATGATGCCTGACTTAAGTTAGGCATAAAGATAAGCTGTTCTTAAATTTAAGTCGTTCTTAATAAATACGGTGCAAACGGGCATAAATGTTCCATGCATTTTCTTATGCCTGTTTGCACCGTTTGTGTTAAGAAAGGCTTAAGTATGAGATCGTACTTATGTCATCGATTTTGTTTGCACCGTCACATATCCATTACCTAACTACAGTTAAGAACGACCTAACTTAGGCCTAGAAAGTCGACGGCTTAAAGCCAGCGTAAATATAAGCTTAGTTGTGATTGGTTGATTGTGCTGTAGACACACATTGCACATGAAATGTCGTTTTAAGAAATGTCAAGACAGTACCTATATGTGTCAATTTATCATGTTATCAAGCGATTTTAGGGTTTGTAATGTAAAATTACAGTTTTATTGTGTATTAGAAATAATGGTTTCGTTTTGATCATAAATTCTTTTTTTTGTGTCGTAATTTTGTAGCTATGAGAGTAATTCAAATTTGCCGCCACATTAACCTATTGAAAGTTTTGACAAGTGACGCAATACTGTTGATTTTAGAACCAAGTATTTCCAAATATAACTAGAACTTTACAGTGTTGCCAACGTCAGAAACCCTTAAGTAATGCTTAACTTAGGAAAAGCTGACATGCGAACGGTGCAAATGATGCCTGACTTAGGTAAGTTAGGCATAAAGATAAGCTGTTCTTAAATTTTGATAAACGTCAGTGCCACTGACATGCATGACAAATTAAATGTTATTGTATGACTGACGCTAGGTTGGGATTCAGAGTAGCTGTGTTTTCACAAAATTGAATAATTGCAAAACTACTACCCTTCAATATGGTAATGATGTAGTCGGAAAGTTGGGTGAGGGCCAGCACAGATTTTCTACATTTTGATAAGATGTATCACACTGAAGCGTTGCAAAATATTACTATCATAAATATTTACTGTAATTATTTACCAATTACTATCTGATTTAGATATTAATAATATTTGTCTTCTTTGACTTCTAATAAAATATTAATGTTATCTAAATTGTAAAAGATACATTAATAAACCAAAGAAATGAAAAATTTACTATTTTATTATTTTGTAAGAAACGACAGTCACGTAAGGAATCAAAACGTATTACTGTATTATAATGATTGTTGCAAAATTTGCATACACGTGCAGTAAGGTTAGATATCTTTTTCTGTTAATGTCATTAATAAATGGATTATTTAAATTAAACTACGTTAATGACGAAAGAATCTCCTGCTAGCAGAAAGTAAGATATGTAAAAAATAAATATACAACCGGATAAAAATAATTTTTCGCGGAAATCAAGAAAAATACACTTTAGTACTTACGAATAAGGTGACGAAACTTAACGTACTGTATTAACATTTCAAACCAAACTATCAACTACAAAAATATTGTCGGATCCGCATGTTTGGCCATGTGTTTATTATTGTTATTTAAAAATTCACGCGTTTGTAAACATTCGAAAATGTTTAGCAATATTTAGAATCAACTTACCTTCGTAAGGCTTGTCTTCCTGCGACATAGCAAACTATGGAACATCACCCACGCTTACACTCACACTATTTTGTAATTCTCTTTTTAAAATAACAAAATTTATACGCTTCTGAAATGTCCCCGACAATTATAGAACTCGACTGGTTTCGGAATACATACTAGAATATACATTCCACATCCAACTATCCGCTCAGATTAAGAGAAACTCCGCGTAAATAATGTAATTTCCTTATCTTGTTTATCATATTGACGGGACACAAAGATTGACGGGACAGACGACGAGACACCACGTGACTACTGTTAAGTAAACTATGCTATTTCATTGGAAATATGTAAGCGATTCTTTCGCATAAAGAGCGATATAATTAGCAAAGACAAAGCGAATATTTGGGGAGAGTTTAAATATGAATTCAACCGGTCGGTAAAACAGCAACCTTCTGTGCGCCATTTTTTTACGTTATGGTCTGGTTATGGTCAGTGTTGCCTTTTTGTAAATACATATTGACTTAGTTTTCTATGTTCATTGGTAGATTCTGTGGATTAGTTGCTATTTTAGTAACACATCTTTTAGTTTTAGATAAAACAAATAGATAACAAGCGTAATAATCAAGATTTTGGTGCTCACTTCAATCTTCAATAATTTTGATTGATCAGATTACAGTACTTATTTGGAGATATCTACATAATAATATGTGTATTACTGTTCTAACAAAATTGTACTTGGTTCATTATGGATATCAAATTAACTTATATATATAATAGAAAATAAAGAAAAGATGTCAACAAATTGGCGCATTTGTTATTTTGACTGCAATTACTGCATGTTTAAATACATTGATGAAAGATATTGATAATTCTTTTACTATCAATAACATAGAAAATGTATTTGTCATAAACACAATAAGATATTTACGAAATGAACATAAATATACAGATCAAATCATATCGATCTAAACGTGGGCGTTTAACACAAAAACTTAACAATAAAAAATGCCGTGTGTGTGGTATTGAATTGAACAACAATAAAAACATGTGTGATTCATTAAATCATGTGCACCTCATTTAAATAATAAACAATGAATTGCTTTGAAAAAAATGTTGTCTAATGGCTGGCGGTGATTATACAGAGTGATGATAAAGTTTGAAACAAAATTCATAGTTTTGTTATTTAATGCTTTCGAGAAAAACGAAATGTGCTATTTTTTCAAAAGTAAAGAAATGGAAAAACCGCAAAAAGTGCGGTTGCCATTTAAAAAAAAAATTAAAAAAACGTCATAGTAGATGAAATTTTTAGATCATAAAGTGGCTTTTTAAACGTTAAAACTTTATCATCACTCTGTAACCTCTGTATATTAATTTTCAATTTTTTACAGTTGAAAATGTAAATCAACTGTTTTGCCATTGTAACTTTAAAGTTTTATTTACGTTGTATTGAATGTTAAATTACATGTGTCGGTGATAACCTGATAAATGATAATGCAAAAACACAGACCTGTAGACAACCAACGTCACTATAACTAGTCACTAACATGCTTGTACACCTTGTGCAGTGTGTACTTGTAGAGTAAAGAGGCTGGTAAGGAGAACTAAAAATAGTCGCCGGTAATTGATGTATTTTAAATTAATTCTACCTGCAACTTTGGGTGTCAAATGTAATTAATTCTTAAAGAGATTCTCGTCCTAATTTTCGTAGTTCGAAGACGTCCTCACCCAAACTCAGACCAAAAGACGTTCGTCGCTTATGCAAGAAAACCTTCACTGTCTATGCAGTAGCCAGTACCAGTTATTATATTATATTTATATTCAGAAAGATAACCTTAGCATGTTGAAAGAGTGATGTTAGGAAATTTGAATAATAAACTATTACTGCAATAACTATAAAATAAGTTTACTTTTTTGACTTTATAATATGTACCTATCATATGCATTATTTTTTCATTTTGCCCAAATTTTATTTTTACAAATTTTTCTTTATTGCACTGGAACATGAACAATCTGTATCTATTGTACTTTTAGATTACAGTACAACTTCGATAGATCGGACACTCTCTAGTACGGACACTCCAGTAATCCGAACGCTCTTGTCAACCGGACATTTTAGAAATTTTACCTCCCTAGTTCGGACACAAAATATAATTTGCTGTTAAAACCAGGTAGAAAATATCAATGGATTGTTTAACATTCATGCCTTACTGTAAAGTCACCGGATCACATAAATTGCCACTTAATATTAGCAAAAGCGGCAAATCTAGAAGCTTTTAAATACAGAATGAGCTCCATATCAGTTGTGTACAAGGCGTCTGATAAAGGACGGATGAGTAGAACATTGCTTACTGAATGTTTGGAAAAATATTTTAAGCCTGAAGTTAAGACACTTTTAACAGGGGTTAACAGGCCCCAGAAAGCTTTAATGTCGATGCTGCCAACGCGTTTTCTTTAGGCATCAGGTGGTCTGCAGAAAACAATTTTCCCATGAAAAATATCTTGCTTCTCAAAAGGCCCAGAGAAAAATTTACTAATGTGGCTGTATCCAAAAGAATATAAACAAAAATTTTTTCTTTAAAAAATAACTGAAATCGTTTGCTTATTTTATCCATTTCTGTGTAGAATTTAGTTTTAAATTTTATATTTTTGGTTATATGTGACCTCGGATGCGAAAAGGGACCTATCGTACGAAAATAACGTGCACAATAACGGTACCTATCGGAAGAGACCTTACGTGCGAAAATAGTGTACAAGATAACGTTACAACAGGCCCTTTTTCGCGTCCGGGGTCGCATATATTCAAATATCCCGAGTTGTTTTCATGTTCATAATAAAAAAATCACCCTTCCTAACAAAAAACCTCCAGTAATCCGGATACCTCTATAGTCCGGACATGGTCAGGAACGATATATGTCCGGATTATCGAAGTTATACTGTACTGCGTTATTGCAGGCTTTATTCCAATAGGCCCATGCAATAGGCAAGGTCTTGAAAGCGTCCTGATTTTTCATGCTGTCTCTCGCCCCGCCAACTTTGATGTCTCGCTTTTTACGAAAGAGTCCACGGCATTGTTTTTACGATCTATAAAAACCGAGAATATTATTTTTTGTGATTAGTGAGATTTATTAAAATAATTATCCATTCAGAGATTTTTCATGATTACAAATTTTTTACATTAATCCTGGTATTTTGTCTCAAATTGTCTTTGGAATGTTCTTTTCTCTGTGTAAAAAAATACAATTTGTTGTACTTATTGACTTGCAGAAAGAAGATATTATCAATGATTATATCCATAATGACCAAAAAATATATCAGAACTCCCAATCTTTTAACCACCCAACATAAGAAGTGAATGAAAAAAGAATTGCGGATTAAAAATTTAAATAATAACCGAAAATACAAAAGATTTCAATAAAAATAAAATATCCACATACAATATATTTTTTTATAATATAAAATGGGTTCAAGAAAATCAAATAAATAAGAAAAAACAATTCTATTTCATCTAACATAAATTACAATTAGAATAATACAAAAAAACTCTATTTTTTAGTCTCCTTATTCATCATTTCTCCTCTCCTTCTCTTGCTAATAGGATTCCTAGGGTCGTAGATTTCATACCAATCATCATCCTTTCTATTTGCATCTTTGGCCAATATAGGAGCATCGTCTTTAAATCTCAATTCATGAGACATCCTGCAGACATACAATAATAAAAATTTAATTAGATTATCTGAATAATTATATTTTGAAAATCCAACAAACAACAAAAACTAACCAAGATTCATCATTATCCACGTCATCAACATCTTCTAATTCTTCTTCATTTTTAACCACTTCAGAAGCCTTCTCCTTAGCAGCCTGCAATTTATTCTTAAACTTTGCTAATAAATCTAATGTATAGTCCTCTCTACCACCTCCTTTATTTGGCAATTCCTTCTTTTTCTCTTTATATTTATCCTGTGTCTTTTTGCTTACAAACTTATCGTATTCACCTTCCTGTTCCTTTTTCTTGTCCTTATATTTATCGTATTCATTCTGGTACTCCTGGATAGTCGAGGATCGTGCTGTCTCTTCCTTTTTCTCTTCCTCAGCCTCCGTGTTTCTCTTTAATTTATTTTTATGGTAATCTTTCTTGACGTCCTCAATTTCTTTTCTCACCTCATCTCTGTAATGGAAATAAGAAGTGTTTGGAATTATATGGGGATGTATAATTATTGGATAATTCTTACAATTTTCTTTGTTTTGCAGCTTTTCTTTCGTCATCACTGTCTTCGTCGTAGGTATGCTTGTGTGAAGCTAAAATTTTCTTAATTTCTTTCTTTTCGGACTTTAATTTATTCCGGATATTCTCTAATTGGAGTTCTGGATCTATTTCTTCTTCATCATCTGCTATTACTTCTTTCTGTTGTTCGATTAAAGTTTTTGAACTTAATTTTGGATCATCTATAATTAGTAATAATTAGGCTATGGATTTTTAAGCATTCATTCTTGTAAAATAAACGCTTTAAAATGCAGAGTTTTAGTTTAAACCTTGCACATTTAACTTTCATTTAACCATGTAAATTTTAGATAAAATTTTCTTCTTCTTGTGGTATAAGATAAGTTATTTTTTGATTACTGCAGCATGTGATAATTGTGACAATCTTCTTTATATGGATAAAAAGGTATTGGCAAATGGTTATGCCCAAAAAAATACTTTCTACTTCTTTATATGGTGCAGAAAAAATTGTCACTACTGGTCAAAAAATAGCAGACTTATAGAAGATGAAAGTTAATTATACAAAATTTCAGTTAAAATACTGTATCTTCTTTGAAAATTAACAAATGGATGTGAAGCAAATGTCAACATATCACTATTGATTTAGCCCCAAAACTCAGTAGAAAAAAAAAGAACTTTGACCAAGTGCTTTAATTCTTTCACAGGGTGTTCCAAACATAGTGCATAAGAACATTAAGTCGGTGAGACAGATGAAATGGGTTGTAGAAATAATTATTTTAAAAATTGAATCAGCTAGGAAGAATTTTGAAGAATTTGTCTATAATTTGCTGAAAGAATGATCAAAATCCACCAAATATTTTATGTAAAATTTCTCACCTAAAATATCATGAGTTGATTTCCCTTTCCCCGACAATTTCACACTAACTTTAGTCGATTCTTCCTCATCTTCTTCTGCCTCTGCACCAAATGACAACAGCTTAAAGTCCTTAACCCCAGCCTTCTTTTCCCTCTTAGCTTTCCGCTCAGTTTTCTCTTCCTTCACTCGAGGAACAATATCCGGAAACGGATTATTTAAGACCTCCGTTTTTATGATTTTATGCGGAAACTCAGGCCTTTCATTCTTAATTAACCCATCTTGAAATTTCAAAACATTGTAAATCGTATCACCTCCAATCTTCCCAAAAATAGTGTGCAGATTTTGTAACTCGGGTGTTGCCGCTAACGTAATGAAAAACTGAGAGCCATTATCATCTTTCCCAGCATTTGCCATGGCAACTAGGCCTCTTCGGACAAATTTAAGCCGCTGATGGAACTCATCTTTGAACGGTTCACCATAAATTGATTCTCCACCCGTGCCGTCACCTTGAGGGTCCCCACCTTGTACGATGAAGTCTTTTACGACCCTGTGGAATATAGTTCCATCGTAATACCCCTCCATACATAATTGAATAAAGTTTCTGCATGCCTTTGGTGCTTCTTTTGACCATAATTCTATCTCAATGTCACCAACAGAAGTTTTTAACAAAACCTACAATAAAATATTTTTAATTCTTAGTTAATATATAATTAATGTGATAGGTGTACCTTTCCCGATGTGGGAGGTTCTAAAATATAAACATTACTCATATTTTTCTGTTACTATTACTCAGATTATTAAGCAATGACATCAATAATATAAATATAACCTAACTTATTTGTTGTCAAAACGTTGAGCGGTTGTAGATATTCATGGACGGTGGTGCATGTGGTTTTTGTGTTATTTTTTACCGTGTTTACAGAATAATCTTACATTATTTAAAGCTTATCCCAAAAAAGCAACAGATTGATTTTAAGTTTTTTATTATGCATAAGCAGGTTTTTGTGGAAATATCAGTTTTTGTTTAAAAGAATAGTCCCCCTTTTGAAAATTTTCTACCGCCGCCCATGTCTGCAGCTATTCTAATTTTAGCTATTCTAATTTACTAAAATAAGATTTAAATGGTTGTTAATTAGTCTATTATAATTAAAAACAGACGATTATCTACAAATTGTTAAATGAATTAAAACTTTTAGTTAGGAATAGAAGTAAAACTTATAATTCAAATAAGTCGAACGCGTGAACATAGCTACAAATGAAATATTCTAGAACACGACAAAATCTGTGAAACAATTTGCAAATTACAAATTTTGGTGTATAGATTTAACATAAATCACTAGGATTAATTAAACTGATGTGTCTACTGAAATTTTCTGTGCATAATTGAACGTAATTGTATGGGTATTTTTGTAACGTAATTTTTCAATGTCAAGTAATCAAACCGGCGCGGTGGTACCAACATAACTCGGCTAATGAACAATAAGGAAAATCGATATTTCCGATAATTCGCGATAGAATTTTCAGCTTTTCAATCAAATTATGCTCTCGTCGTGCCTTTAACAATACATATCGGTCACCCTCAGACCTTATTTAGCGGTTGCCGGAGAAACGGCATTGGTGCTGAATGGAAATTTAAATTCGTTATGTTGTCGCATGTAGTTCTAAAATTCTTTAGTGTACAAGAACCCCTCCCGGCTTTTAGATTATAAAAGAAGTTTTGCCATCGCTGTAAGTATCTCTGTAGACGTTTATTAGGAATTAGCATGTAAATTACCGAAGATTTATGTAAAAACGCAAATTGCGCGTTTGTGAAAAGCGTAAATTTGACGTTAGGAGGGTGTTTGAAACGCGAACGTCAACGTTGAAACTCCTCATGGCCGTTTGGTAATTTTTTTTCAATTGTCCCGCATCTTCCGAACGCTAAATCGCTGTCCTGCCATCGTCAGTGACTCTCCCATCAATATTGTCCCAAATTCGGAAAAAGTACGCTTTCATTTAACGGTATTATTACCGCGAACCGGTACCTACCACATTCATCTCATTTTTTTTCGTGATCGCGTATACATTTTTACTACTTTTTAAGATCCGTCTCTATAATTAACCCTTACGTCCGGCGTGCACAGTATAACCTTAAATACTCACGTGATATTTGATTTATTTGAAACTGTACAAGTGAAAATCTGGTACTTTTTGGATTTACAGAGTGTTCTACAGAAGGAAAAAGGGGGATATAAGAAATAGTAATAAGAATGGCGGTGAACGTTTATTCGACTAATGTAACGACGGAGAATCTGTCTCGGCATGACATGCTCGCATGGGTCAACGACTGCCTGCAGAGTAGCTTCGTGAAGATCGAAGAACTATGCACGGGGGCCGCATACTGCCAATTCATGGATATGCTGTTTCCGGGATCCGTTCCACTGAAGAGAGTGAAATTCAAGACCAACTTGGAGCACGAGTACATTCAAAACTTTAAGGTTCTACAGGCCGGCTTTAAGAAAATGGGTGTAGACAAGGTAATGTTTTTCATTTCAATGTTCTCCATATTTTTCTTCTGAATTTTATCATATCTTACATGCAAATGACTGGACTTTTCCTTCAAAAGGTCACTTTTGAATTCAATCAAGCATAACAAATTTCTATATAATGACAAATTACGCCCAAAATTGTGCCAAAGATTATTGTTATATTTATTTTTATGTGTCATTCTCATCAAAATAAATTTTTATGAGTTTAAAGATAAGATAAAGGTAGCTACTTGTATTTATTTATCTTGCTGTTATTGTAAAATGACACTTAGAAAGAACACATTACACAGTTTTGCTCTCACTCTTCTTATATATCTTAAATGAATACCATTGAAGCGTCAATAGCTTAATTTAGACTTTAATTTTATTAATGAATTGCAGCTTTTAGCTATCTGTTTGGTTTGTTTCTCAAATGGAAGCCATATTTATGTGTTTACTTTGCAATTCTTGACATAGATAAGTGATAAAACGTTTGTAGTTGCCCTGTAAAACATAATGTAAAATTGGACGTTTATTTCATTAGAATTACTGTTGAATTGTTTTAAAGTTAACTCTGATTCATAACTGATGACATACTCTGTATAATTTCTATGACAGTGTCCATTGTTTCTGCTTGAATGGAATAATTGTCGTTATCATTTATCATTTGAATGAACTAATTAAAACTGCTTCAACACATTGAGAAATATTACAAGGAATAGGTTATTAGTGATAATGGTAATAAAGCAGGTCTTATAATATCAACTCTGCAGTCAAAAATCGAGCTCCGTATTTTGTTCTATGAAAAATTTTAATTCGACTGAAACTTATTATGTCTTATTAAGTTTTATGTCATCCGCAGATACATAATGCAATTTTCAAATGAAAGCAATTTTTACCATCATTCATAACAGTTCAGCAGCCAAGGCGATAAGTGATTATCGCTTTGCAGTTGAGATTAAAACGTAAAAAGAAAAACGAAAGTAGTGTTAAAATTCATATAACCTCACATCTCACGAAATATAATTGATATAACAATTAACATCAAACTGACATTTCATTTCTGCAAGTCAAATGGAATGCCGGACGTTTATTGGTTATATTGATCTCTGAGCCATCTAGTGGCGATACTTAATACAAGAGAGAGATGCAAAAATACCAATTTTGCATGACATACGAGATTTTAAAACTTATACAAATTTATGTCATGCGATGATAGTATTGTAGGTTGTCTACTTTGAAATTTTACAATTAAACTTTAACCCCCTGCCTGTTTTATATCAGTATGCAAGTTTTAGAGGTTAGAGTTGGCCAAGTTTAAGAAAATATTAAATCAATGACATTATGGCAAAAATGTGATTATTTGACGATAGATTAAAATCATAATGCATATTGTACCGCTAAAGAACTATAATTTTAGGATATTTTGAATATTCTTAAGGTCAGTGTCAACAAATGTGTATTGCAGTATTATTTGCATACGGGATTATGTTATTATTGCATAATGGAAACAAGATTTATCTTAATTTATTCCACCTCTGCCAATTCAGTCTCTCATTGATCTCACTGTACCGATATGGAATCAACTAGGCGTATTTCCACCTGTATATTGGAATTTTTATTTTACTATGAAATCTAGCTCAAACTTTGTTGCACAAACATTGTTAACAAAATTGTCTTTTCCGTCAAAATGTAATTTATATCACGTTAATTTTTGTGTAGTTTTTATTAATCACAAGTTGCTTTTGAATCAACCAGTCCCAAGTTTTACACAAAAGCCACACTGTCGCTTTTTTCATCACCAATCCGCATTGTTTTTGTGCATGAAATTACTTGAGCAAGTGAAGCGTAAATTTTGGTATTGTGTCGGTTACACCGTATTGACTTGTTGATTGTAATAGGAGCCGCTCCGTGGAGTTGGTATTATTTATTTTTGGGGCGACATATTGTGTGGCGAAACGCGACGTTGTGCGGTTTACTTTCTTCCATAACTGCGGATGCGGTGACGGAAGTTCGTGACTAAATAAGGAATGTCCAGTCATTTGCATAAGAATAATCATCTAGAATGTTCGTGCTTCCCCGCTGTATTGAATTTACCCCAAATTCGGCAAAAGGTCACTCACTGATAATAATGTACGGTTGGGTTATAGTGTACACAATTCGACCCTTTTTGTGACCTTAACTTGCGTCACAGTTGATTAGAGTTATTAATTTTTCATAGTAATTTGTTGTAGAAGTGGTTTGATTGAATATCAAGGTAACAATGTCCGGAGTTTTTTTTTTGTTCTCATTATATAGTTTTTGTTGTGAATTGTGTGCACTGTTTTTTATTTTTTTTTTTTCACAGTGTTTCACATAATTAAATACATATAATTGTGGACTATACAAGAATAAGCAATGGAACAAGCACCAGCAGCTAAACAATTTTTGCACTGTAGCTGTTCTCAAATATATATTTACACATTTTTAATAATAACGGGGTTTTAGTTGCACATATTAATATTACGATTCAGATTGTTTTTAAAAATTCATCATAATTCACCATAATCTACGTATAGAGGTATTTATAGTTGAAACTTTCGAAGCAGAGCGTTGATGGTCGGATTTTCTATCTATACCCAGCGTCAAAAGAAAAACAACCCACCCTAAAAGTTTCACAAATTTTGATCTCCAACAACGTTTGTAATCTTTGTCGTTGACCACCCTTTTACAAATAACATTCGAAAGAACGCTTTAATTTAAGAGAAAACGCCGATTGAAATTTGAATTAACTTCCTCCCTGTGACGTCACAAGGAGGAAATAAATGCGAACCTTGACGACGTTGCTCATAGTTATTTTATGCTGCTGGGGTGGGAGCACACGCATATTCACGTTATTTATGGTAGTTGAATTGAGGACTGAGGTTAAGTGAGACAAAAGACAACATCAATCATGAGCAAATCTAAACAACAATATAGCGTTTGTTGTGTGCCTGATTGCAACAGCAAATTAACAGAAACACGTAACTACTTCTAACATTTATTACAGTTATTACTTTAATACACAGCTAACATAACCTCAGCAATGTCATAGTAAATACTAGCGAAGATGGCATGCAACAATATATAAATAAGCAGTGATGACAACCCTATAAGAAGAAAAATCCCTACATTTGTGAATATTTTCTAGGCTGCGTTGACAAATTTACACTTCAGTCCTCGGCAAATTCATATTTTAATTGCAATATTCTCAATAAACTCCGAATATAATTAAGTATCAGGTTAACAGAATATCATATTATATGCTGTATAATCATTTATTACTTGATCCTACTTAAATTTTGTGTTAAAATACTGTATCTTAGTTCAAAATTAAAAGGTGTTAATTGTTACACAGGGCTTACTTTCCTAAGTATGTATGTATTATTTAAAGAATACAATACCCCAGAAACCTGTGAAAATATGAACCATTGCTCTGTATTTTTGACACATGGGAGATAGAGACTTCATTTGTTCGGCCGTGCTTCGGCAAGCACGTGAAATGCTCTGCTTTGAAAACTCTTCTATTAACACACCACAACCACCACAGTTTATAATATCATACATAATAATCCATGCATAATTGATTAACCGTATTAGCGATATGTAATAGCGGTGTGTGTAACGACGGCCATATGTAATTGTGATGGCGGTCACTTGTAGGTAATTCCCGTAGATAGATTAATAAAGGCCCGTTTCCAAGACAATTTCGAGTTCTTGCAATGGTTCAAGAAGTTTTTCGACGCGAACTACGACGGCAAGGAGTACGACGCCCTCGACATGCGCGGCGGCGTCGCGATTGGTTCGGGGGGCAACGAGCACGGCGGCCACGCTATTCACGCCGTCTCTCACGCACCCCTAAGACCGAAGACACTCAGCAGACAGGGTAATGGCACCTCCGCCGCTGCCGCCGCGGCGGTCAAAAGGCAACCAGGTAACGCAACCGTTGACCACAACTCGATCCACTGTACAAAGAGAGGGTTAAGGTGTTTTGTTGCTGTTGATTTTTTTTTAGATAATATACATTACGTGATCTTGTCATAAATCCTGCTTGAAGGCAGGAGTGGTAATTTTAAGTTAGTCTGTGGTTTCTGTAGAGTATGCAACCTAAATGACGCGTGTCTCACGGGTGTTAATGGGGTTGCATACTTTTGTCACTTCTTTGAAATGACCACTTCTGGCTTGTGGACGTTTTTGTGGCTGGATTGTGTATAAAATAAAACTAAACTAACACTCATTTCAGCACTCATATGAATCGCTTCTAATAGTGTTAGTCGACTTACAAAACTAGTAATGAGCCTTTGTTTCATATGTCGCCGCTTCATCGTTTTTGTGTGGGTTTTTTGTTGTATTTTTTTACAAATGGCTGTGTTGTATAGTGGTCAATGCCTGGCAAGAGTTGGGGTCTCTCATTGAGTTAAGTGGTATACTTAAAGTACTCAAGTTCTCCATCCATTCATATTCGTATTGATTCGCAGTTAATAACCATTAAGTAGTTTGTTTGCTATAATTACAGATAGTTGTTAGTGATGGACTTACAGATAGTTATTTAAAAAAAATGCTTGGAATCATCTGTTAGATCGGACTTAGTTTGCTCTGAAAGAAGAAAATATGGTAAAATAGATATATTTTGGCACTATTTTCGATCCTTGGAACGTCATATCGAGTCGTATATCATACCGAGTCGTATA
Source organism: Aphodius granarius (assembly GCA_963971325.1). Taxonomy (NCBI): domain Eukaryota; kingdom Metazoa; phylum Arthropoda; class Insecta; order Coleoptera; family Scarabaeidae; genus Aphodius; species Aphodius granarius. The sequence goes on along the minus strand of OZ020222.1, from coordinate 11,990,827 downwards.
AGATAGAGAACATCCAATAGCACCGTTAGAATCAGCGTAAAAAACAGCATTAGGCCTTAATTGCGCCATAACCTTAAATGGATTTGAGAAATTACGTCGCAATTTTGAAATTACAGTGTTCAACTGAGGCACCTAAGAACTAGGCCTCGGATCGCCAAGCATGCACTGATTTGAAATTCGCACACAACAAGTGTCTATCTTTAATAGTTCTCTAGTAATGTTAAAATTTCGATTTTATTTATAACCAACACATGAGCGTATAGAGAGCTGTTATAATGGAACAACGTAGGCATATGAAGAACTATATATTTTTGATGTATTCGTCGAGATGAGTTTTGGTGGAATATTCACGACCATTGGTTCAAAAGTTCTATTTTTTCAACCTCAAAAGGGTAAATTTTTTATCAAATTAAAATCGTTTTTTTTTTTGCGAAATATAGAGCGTCCTACTATGGTCATGCTTATGTAATGGATAATCAGAAATGGTTTACTGATCGAAAAAAAAAAAAAAAAAAAAAAAAAACAAGATGTATCTCTGTGTCCAAAGAAAAAATACTGTTTGACAGCCCCGAGTTTTCTGTTAGGTTCAGCATATAACCATCTGAAAAATTCTGAAAAATTGTTGAAGAAATCATGTTTAGACAACAAAACCAAAACAGGAACAAAATAGGGTTCGAGATGAAGTGAGTCACTTATCACACTAGTGACTAATTAGTATATTATTATACAAGTTTTATAAGACGTCAAATTGGTGCATGAGTTGTTTGGGGCACGAGGAGCGCCAGCGACGAGTGCGCCAAATGAACGAATGCGCCAATATGTCTTATAAAACGAGTGTAATATACTATTTTTTCTACTTTGCGTCATTAATTTTATAAAAATTTAGGAGTATATTAGGTAAAATTCCAATCTAGAGTATTTATGGGTGCAACCGTTGGTAACACTGTCATCTGTCACTTAAATTCAAATATCTGTGAAAAAGTAATTATTGATAATTATTATATACCATCATATACTAGTAGTACGAAACCTAGGATGCAACACGCATGTTTAAATATGTATAAAAATATACATACTTCGCAGTTTGTGCGATTCTAAAAAATCAGTTTGTGCTTACTTTTGTGGTTATGTGTATTTTCGTTTGACATGCATTTGATATCAATGTCACCAATCTTAGAAAAAAGTTACTAAAAACGGTGTTACAATTTGCTAATTGTAACACCGAAACAGTGTTACAATGTGTGCATTGTGAATGCAAAGTAGAAATATCTGGGGTGGCCCTCACCCAACTTTCCGACTACATTGTTGACATTTAAACAAATGTCCGTATATATTATTAGATCATAAAACAAGGCACCTCTCGATACAAATAACCATAATATTATACTGTCACGTATGTATCTGTGTTTTTCTGCGAGGTGTTTATTTATTCTTCGACGGCGGGCCGATAACGTAATGCGGACACATACAGTGAGCCATACGTGAACTCTCCATTACGACATAAACCGAAGGCGCCCGATAGGTATAAACTCTTATAGTGCCTAAACTGTTCATCCCATTGATCTGTAAATTTGTATACATATTTAAAGTCACTGCAGGATGAGATGGTGTCAGTTTGGTCCAAATCGGATGAGTACCTAAGAAAACGTATTTGACAACTGCCACTTCCGGTTGTCAGATTGTCACCAAAAACAATCCAGTTCGTCCCCCGGTAATTCTAAATATGTATGCCAAATTTCAGCCCGATCCGTTGTTCCGTTTGGGCGCTATCGTGTTCACGGACATACGTACACCGTACACACATACACACATACACACATACACACATACATTTTCCAGAAATCATTGCAATGGATTCAGGGGACCCCAAAACGCGTATTTCCGCTAAAATCTCAAATTTTTTTTTTCCGTCGATTACAATACTTTCCTTCTAGGAGTCGGAAAGTAAAAAACTATTTTTGGACTAATAGTAATCTGGACTCGTAAACTACAAGTTTGCAAAAAGATTTTTTTTTTTGAAACCAATGGGGTTTTTAGTCCGTATTTATCTAACATTAACTAAAATATATTTAGCAATAACAATTGATGAAAAAATTGATTTTTATTTAGTGTCACAAAATCAAATACAAATCCTGCCCTTTTACCTGAGACTGACCATCTAAAATAATTAAGAGGCATAAATATTCATTTGAGTTATTGTTGTTGTATTTTTGTTCTTACTTCCAAAATGTTAATTGAAAACATTTCATTTCATAAACCAACATAAGGTAATCTTAACAGTAAGCCATGTTTAAAAGCCGTATTGCCTACATTTAAAACACCATGACGTCGACATTTAATTCACAATTAATTAGCATATAAATAACATACGTGCACCTTTTTCGATTTTCCTCAACATTACTTCATAACAAAATATTCTTCTTATTACATCACCTCATCTACTAGGTAGTGATGAGTGACATTGATACACCTCCCGCTATGACCAGATAGATATCCCGTTGAGTTTGAAAGTTAGGTGTTTTTTTTTTTTTTTTTTTTACTTCACTGCTTCGCCACAATTCAAGATGTGGCAAAACTTGTGCCGCACGGCTCTATGATCTTTTGCATCTGGAAATTTTGCGCGGAAGGTCAATGAAATGTGAAGAATCCGGTGTCGACGATGAGAGTACCAGAGTACCTGCTTACTCTTCATTGCGTATCTCTTTTGCCATGTTTAATTGCGGCTCTGAGTGCTCTTAGCGACAGCCTGAGGGCGACGCCACTCATCAACGCCTCGACCCCGGTGGTTGTTGGCGTTATTTTTGAGCATTGTTTCCAGATGCGGGGAATTTAAGCTACGCACACACTGGCGCGATGCTGGTCGTCGGTAGCGGTAGCGTAAAATAAGCCGTTACAGTTTTTTATTGCACAATTTTGAAGTAAATTTATTATCAATACTAGTGAGTCATGTTAAAGATAAATGACATTTGTAACGTAATATACTACCATCTTGAATACCAGGGACTCCTGAGTACCAGTGAAGAATTAATCTCAATATGAATCCAAATCTGCAGTGATTTGACCGTTGGTAGTCGGTAACGTGTTACCCTTAAACGGAAGCGATATATGTATTTTATAAAATTGTTTCCTTGTCTTTTTGTTTGTCAGAGATATTTGCTTTGGTGTGTGCGCTGCTTAACTACAATACCCGTCCTAGTGGGGTGTTAAGAGTATTTGAACAAGGAGGTTATTTTTAGTGTTTTTTTGGATTATGATGTATAAATAGAAAATTTTTCTCTAAGTGATTTAATTTGGTGAGACTGTAACCTTTTGGCGTTTTGCAAGTATGCTGTTTATGCGCATTATCCGTTTGTAACAAATGTTAAAGGTCGTTATGTATTTATCAGTGCAATGCGATACGAAAGATTATTTGTCATAACATAAACTAAGGAAGTTTACTTTTACTTTAGTCGTTTTGTTTTTACTTGAAATCGGTTCATTTCAATTCGAAGAACATTCAACACTAGTTATGGACAGAATTTCATTCTACAGTGCGTTCGCGTTTAGAATAAAATGGTATATAGAAGATAACATTTAGGGTCGATGTTTCAAGTTTTGATATAAAGAGTAGCATAAGCTATATCCGGGATTAATATGTCTATGACGTATTTCATTTTTTATAGAATGAGTGGTATTGTAGTAATACTGGAGTTTATACCGTTGTTCTATTATCCCGAGTATAAACTATGGGTTAAAGTATATTTTAAGACTGAACAATGAATTTTTTTCTTGGGATAAAGGCGTACATTGATGTTTTTTTTCTGAAAAATTTTCTGGAAAAGAATTATTTCGTTATTCAGCAAAGCGCGATCAACATCCAGTACAAAATGTTAACGTCACAAAACAAAAACAACGTCAAATTTAGATTTTTAATTTGTTACTGGGATTTATTTTACATAAAACGATGTTGCGGAATGAACAATATGATCGAACATTGGCTCAAAAATGAACAACATGCTCATTAATCCTCTTGACGTGGCATCACGGTTGCGCAACGCGAAGTTGCCTTTTGACTCGATAGATGTCAGCACTGGTGCAATGCGTAGACTTCTTAGAAGTTAGGCAACCCTCCGGACACAATGCAATGCTTGCCTCTATTTACTTCCCACAAGAAGAATCATTCCACATTCACAGATTTCATTTTTATTTAAACTTTATTTTCTATACTACCGTCATTAGTTCAAATTTAAAAATTGTATGCACGATGTATGACTATTTTTATTATTATTATTTATTTGTGTATTGGTTGTTTTATTTATTTTGTTTCCGTTTGTTTCTTCGTGCTTCTTGGCCGTGTACACACGTGTAGATTGTGCCAATTGATAGGCTGGTGAAGGGCCGTTTCCAAGACAATTTCGAGTTTCTTCAGTGGTTCAAGAAGTTCTTCGACGCGAACTACAACGGCACCGAGTACGACGCGTTGGGCATGCGCAGCGGTGAGCCGATGGGCAACGGTGGCGGCAATGCCCCCAAGGGCACGGGCATTGCGTCCCGCAAGCCGCACACCCCCACCTCACCTGCCAAAACAGCAGCCAAGCCCGTCGCAAAAGCTAGTATGTTGCATCCCTTATTTTGTTATTATTTCTTTTTCACTTCGAGCAAGAAAACAGTAGATTATTATTGTCTTACTGAGACCTTACTTAACTAACGCTTTTTTTTGCAACGACGGCGATCGGCATCGCGCGAAACAATCGACAGCGCTGCGAAAAAAATCGCGTTGGTTAAGGGAGGCCTTCATTATTATTTTTATTATTATCCGTTCATATGCCAATAGTCGATAAGCGACATTATCATCATCACCCGTCAATCATTTTCTGGTTGTTTTTTTTTTTAACTTTGCTAACACTACTTACAGTTTTTTGCTTTTTGTTTAGTTTTTTCTTGTTACCTGCTTTTGGGCCTGTGCCTGTCACGTCTGTAGTTGGTCAATGGCTTGAGATTTGTCATTTTCAATGTACTTTTTGAGAAATGCAGTGTTTTTTTTCCTTGTCAAATCATAGAGTTTTAGAATTTTTTGTTGTTGTCGCCCATATGGATTTTGATTAAATTTGTTACAGTTGATGTCTATATTGAGACCCACTTTGAAATGTTCAGTACTGTTAATAACAGTGCATATAAGAGTACGGCCAGAGGAGCGACTTTTTGTAGCGCGAGAGTCGAGACGCCAGAAACGTGGCGTAGCATAAAAATTAATTAATTAAATAATTAATGACTTTGCAGCGGGGTTGGTTGTACATTTGCAGTAGCGCTTTCATTTAAAACTGTTAATTTCATTTTTGGCGTCACGACTGTCGAACCACAAAAGTCGCTCGTCTGGCAGTACCCTAAACTGTTTATGGATCAAAGTTTAAAATTTTAGGAAAATAACTGTTGGAGATATTATCAAAATCCATAGGTTAGATTGTTCATTTTTAAACTTAAAATTTCTGCAATTTCTGGACACGTACAAATGATGGATATTGTCAACTGCAGATTTATTGTCTTTGTTAATGCATTTCTAGTGCCCAAGGTCCGACAGGTTCGACCGGTCGCAACCAAGCCGACGGCTTCTGTCAACAGCCGTGGGGACTCTGGAAAGATTGAGGAGTTGACTAATCAAATTTTAGAACTAAAAGTGAGTTTTTTTTATTTAGAACTGGGAATCTATCCAACGATGTATAACGTTTGTTCAATAAAAATCATTTAGTGTGGCATGAATACTACTGTAGGTTGGCAACTCTACAATTTTTTGACAATTAAAACAAATGTTTGGCGCAATTTTTGCCTTTTTGTTTTGTCATTCTGTAAGTTTTTGAGGTTAAAAATGACCAATTTGTTGTCTTGTGACAAATACTTCTTGGCAACTAACAATAACACAAACAAAACATTGAGGTTATTACTGACGTTTTATATGTCCATTCTAAAGCACACCAGTTTTTTTTTTTTTATTGAACATACTATAAAAATATAAAAAAATTATATATATTTTATTATTTAGGTTAGCGTCGAAGGTTTAGAAAAAGAAAGGGACTTCTACTTTGGTAAATTAAGAGACATTGAGGTTATGTGTCAAGAGTCGGAGGAAGGTAATCCCCTTATTCAGAAAATTCTGGACGTTTTATATGCCACTGAGGTGAGTAAAATTTAACATAACCTATATAACAGAATGTAAACTGTTTTGCTTTTTTTTTTAATGTACTGTTAAAATAAGGTTTTTCTCTACCTTTTTTTTGTGATTTGTTGTAGGATGGCTTTGCACCGCCCGACGAAATTGAGGGAGTGCCGGGCGAAGAAGACGAGTACTAATCATTAATCAGGTCATTTCAGTTCACTCTCGGTCTCAGTACTGCTACGGTTATTTCTTATTGCGCGCGCACCACCGTTGCTACGTTTTCGTGTTTGTAGAGAGTCGATAATTCGGAGCAGTGCGGGATTATTATATATATAACTTGTTATAAGTATTATTGCATAATCTAGACTTTTTTTTACCTATTAAATTCTATTGTAACCGTTGGCAAGATATTATGCAGTTTGAGATGTCGCATGTAATGTTTTTTAAATTGTCTGAAAACGAAGGAAAAACAAACAAGGAAATCTAACGCAAACATTGTACGCAGAACAGACAAAATGTTTACCCAACAAAATGTGAAATCACCTTGTCGCTGTAGTTAAGTTTTACTTCTGTTTTTTTTTGTGTTATTTATCTAGAACTGTGTTGACATAAATTTACTGAATAAATTCATTTACAGTTTTATTATATGTTTTTGTTTTATTCTTCATGACATTGCTTTGGAAGAATCGGTGAAATGTCCTCAGTCAGAAGTTTAGGCCATGGATACTACAGCGGCTCATAAATTTTGCGCATACACCAAGGTCACCTAATTTCTTTTTACTCTCCGACTAGTACCCTAGAAGAAAAGTACTGTAATCGACGGAACATTCGGGATTTCAGCAGAAATACTCGTTTTGGAGTCCCTTTAATCCATTGCAATGATTTCTGGAAAATTTCTTTGTGCGTGGGTATGTGTGTATGCCTGTGAACACGATAGCGTCCAAACGGTACAACGTATCGGGCTGAAATTAGAAATCTGACAACCGGAAGTGGCAAATGTTACATACGTCCTCTGAGGGATTCATCCGATTTTAACCAAATTAATATCAGCTCATCATCCAGCGATTTTAAATATGTGTACTAATTTACAGACAAATGGGATAAACTGTTTAGGCGCTATAAGCTTTTATAGAAGCAGTTTGACAGAATCCAGAGCCTTCTATGCTGTGCTGCGAGTTGTCAATTTTTACAAACGTCAGTGCCACTGATATGAGATGACATTAAATGTCAGGATGACAAATGTCATTATGTTATAGAAACTGACATTAGGTAGGGTCCAGAGTGGCTGTGATTTTACAAAACTGAAAAAGTGTTTAGGCATTTCATTGTGCCAACGTGTAGTCGGAAAGTAGGGTGAGGGCCACCCCTCAAATATTTTATATTGGTATTCACTACTTATCATTAATATCTAAATTTAAAAGGTTATTAAAAATCCACCAGATAATGTGACTAAGTTTTTCAATCAGAAGTTTGATCAACTGCCTCAACTTGAACATGACAATTTGCCCTCTGGCGGCGGTGGGACAAACTAAACTTGTATAATGCCCTGTATCTATAGCGCAGGATGATTAAAACATGTTTCTTTTTACTTTCCGACTCCTAGAAAGAAAGTATTGTAATCGACGGAAAAAATAATCAACTATTTCTGGTGCATTTTATACGTCACCAGATTGGTGCATACAACAGTCAGACAATGTATTGTCTTTTGTCAGGTGAAGGCGTCGCAACCATAAAATATTTCATATTTGATACCAATTTGTGGGGGTTTATTGACTACCTGACTTGAACCTACGTAAATTTTGAAAGCACCATACGCTGGTGTAAATAACATGAGCAAGGCCACGATGACAAAAAAAAATAGAAATTTTATATTTTAGAAGTATTTAGTTGAAAAGTTTCGTTTAGTTGTTCAAAAGTTACTGCTTTCATCCGTAATTTTTTTTCTACTCACAGCAACTTATAAATATTACATAATATTTGCATTGTATGCATAAAATGCATAGATAAGCATAATCCAGGTTATTCAAATTTGAAGAAATATTTGAATATCTTATTTAAAATAAAAATTATAAATCACATATTTATAATTTTATATTATTAGTTATATATTTAGCAAAAGTAATGAATTGTAGCTTTAAAAAAAATTCAGCATGTTCAACTTTACACACAAGAGCCAAAACCATTCGCCTGCGTGCAAAAATAGCGGCTGCTGAGTGACCACACCATTCTGGTGAACTAATAATCTACAGCAAGCAGCATATACTAAAACAGCGTAAGTGTGACCACCCCATGCATTTTAACAACTGTATCGCTTAAAGCCCTCTTTATATATTTGGAGAATATTGCATCCCATAATGTTTATACAGCACATCTCAAAATTACATAATTTCTTCAGATAACATTCATGCTGGTTGCTGTAAAAGTTAAACAAGCCAGTAGCAAATAGCACACTAGTAAAACATCCTGATGTGACCAGGGCATTAGTGTTAAAATTTCTTGACGTTTCTTTGTGAAGATTTTGGTTCCGCTGACTTTTGTGAATAATTCTTCTGCGAATCGGCTGCTGGAGAAAATCAAGGAGCAGTTTAAGGATTGCTCCATTACTGCTGTTGCCAGATCCACTTACAACAGGATCACTGGTAGCCAGTACATCAAACAGCTTTGTGCACAAGAATGGGATGCCATTATTATACCTCTGCAGCATAAGTAAGTATTGATTAGCAATTCATGGGTTGGGTTGGGTTGGGTTGGGTTAACTGTTCAAGTCACGGGTTCACCATCCTTCTGTTAGGTATTATACCTTAACAGCAGTGGCAGCTTTGATTAACTACGTTGAATGCTTGCTCCACAATGTCTACGCTAACAACTCCTTAAAAATTGAATACCAGGAATCCGAAGGATGTGCCATTATTGGTTTGATGACTCCATAACCAAAAAACCATTCCATCTTTGACAATCCTCTTTATTACAGACATCACGACAGCTGATAAGCTAGAACTGGTGGCTAGCATCAATCCACTAGCTGTTAATAATCGCTACTCGAGCCTTTTTGGCATATTAAACTTCTGCCAGGCGAGAATAGGCGCAAGGACGTTAAGAGCAACCATCTTACAGCCTCCTTGCTCAGTGCCAGACATTGAAAGCCGTTTAGAATGCGTAACCGCGCTAAGAAGAACACCCCATCTGATGGCCTCCTTGCAAAACACACTCTCAAAGTTGAAAAACATCGACCAATTGCTCTCGCTGGTCACCATCTCGGTCGATAACCACGAAAATTTCTCAGCTAGGCAACTGAACTATATCTTAACACTAAAATCCGTTTTGGATTTGCTCGAACCACTGAATGAGATCTTGGAGGAAAGTCCAGAACTGTTTTTCCAAGAACTCAAGCAGACTTTATCGCATCGGAACTTCGAGGTTATGAGACGGTTGATCAAGATGGTGATCAATCCGGATTCTCGGCCTGCTAAGGGAGAGCAAGGTGTCCACCAGAGATGTTTTGCCATCAAACCGGGTCTTAATGGTCTGCTGGATATTGTTAGGAAGGCTTATAGCGAGCGTATCGATGATATGAGGGAGTACGTTAAAAGTTTGGGGGAAAAGTATAATATGCCTTTGACGTTGGCGAATACTGACAAGAAGGGTTACCATATCGTTATGACGCTTAATCAACGGACCAAGAGGACTTTTAAGATATCAGAGTTGCCTCCTGAGTTCATTCATGTCGATCGTTTGCCGACGACTGTTACAATGAAAACGGATGAAATATTGAACTTGTCTGTGAGGATTGAGAATCTGTTGGTTGAGATTTTGAAGATGAGCAATATGTTCGTTATTGTTTTCTAGATGCCTTCTTCCTTTTGCTTCTTCTGACTTTCTTCTGGGCCTTGTCATCCTTTGCCCTTCTTGGTACTTTCTCGATCTTGTGGCTTTCTAATGCTTATTTCCTTCTTTTTCTTTCTTCCTTTTACTTCTTCTGCCTTCTTTCTCATGGGCCATTCTTCCTTTCCCCATCACCTTGTGCAGTTTTTCCTTCGCATGTCTTCTTATGTCTTCGCTTTTCTTACTGCAGTATGATCCATCAATTGCTCCTTGAACTACGGGCATTCATGGGATTGTTCTACAAGCTATGCGAGGACGTAGCCAAACTGGACATGCTTCAATCCTTGGCCCAAGCCAGCAACAACTTGAACTATGTAAAACCAGAATTTAACGATTTCACAGAGATTACCGATGGTAGGCATCCACTCTTGAATTTCCTCTGCCGTGCACCACCAACCCCAAATTCAATCGTAAGTTTTTTTTTGCATAATACAGAAGCTCTAAAAAAATATTCTCAAAAATCTTGCAGCTTATGTCCAAAGATCACAATCTTCATATCATCACAGGCCCGAACAGCTCTGGTAAGTCTATCTTCATAAGACAGCAGCTCCTGCTGCAGGTCATGGCCCAAGTTGGAAGTTACGTTCCTGCCACCAAAGCCGTCTTCAGGGTGTGCGATCGAATCTTGGCCAGAGTCCATTTCGACGATAATTTGGAATGTGGAGCTTCGAGTTTTATCCTGGAAATCAAAGAGATACAATATTTTAGGACCGTAATGACCGAGAGTACCCTAATCATCATCGATGAACTCTGCAGATCGACAGCCGTTGGTGAAGGCACAGCACTGGCCGTTGCTATATGTGAGGATTTAGCCAAGAGCAAAGCGTATATCCTCATGGCTACGCATTATATTTTTGCGACGAAGATGGCTGATATTTACGCAAATATTAAGAAGTAATTGTTTCTTTGTTTTTTTTTTGTTTAATATAAGGTAATTGGTTTGTTTTTTTTTAGCTGGCAGATGGAGACTTTAGAAAGTGGTGTTGGAGACTCTAGGAAACTGAAGTTTACTTACACCCTCATACCAGGGGTTACCACTACGAAGAGATATGGTTTATTCGCCGCGGAAACCTCCTGGCCATCTTCCATAGTCGACGAGGCAAAGAGGATATTTGGAAAGATCCAGCAATGCAGTTTAGTAAGTCTTCTTAGAGATCAGAGATCTTTATCCAATAATCCACATCTTTATCTCCATCTAGTCCACAGGTACTGTCCAAATTCCCATTGCTTTGAAACTAAAGCACAACCAAGAAGCTGAACTCAAAATCCTAAAACTCAAAGGTGGTTTAAGTCGAACCAACCTGAACGAAAAACTCCTCGACTACATGGAAAACCTAAGGTCTTTGGGTTATGCAGTCCATGCCCATCAACAAGACAACACCTCTATCTCCAGTCTAGCTGATATTGACTTATCTCCGATACCAGTTGAAGACAGAATCTATCCCGAAGTCGTCTACTCCCAAGATAGTCAACTATCAGCTAAACTATCCCAAATGTTCAATAACATGATTAAGGAGAATAGGCCTATTTATCAGAGTCGAGAAGTGATGGAAGACGCCAATTTCCAAAGACCTGCATCACCAAACCCATCAGAGATTACATTTCCCATAATAGGTGAAGGTCCTCAGGTCAACCATCCTCAAGTTATCTACTCCCATGGTGGTCAATTATCTTATGGACTATCCCAAATGTTTAATAACGTGCTTAAGCAGAACAGATCTATTCAGCGCACTCAAAAATTGATGGAAGAAGCCAACTTTCAAAGACAATCATCACCAAATCCATCAGAGATTACCTTTTCTGGTATAGCCATTCAGGAGAAGATACGTTGCAGCCTTTTGTCCGGTTCTCATAATCTTGACCAGACGAACGTTGAGACAGCTCTAGACGAATTGGAGAGTTGCAGTGGATATTTTGTCGATGCTGATGATTGGGTCGCACCAGGTGTTAAGGAATATGAACAACTTGATCAGAAGAGGCCAGGTGATGTTATTGCAACACCCGCAAATTTTGACCAAGAAAGACCAGAGGTTGTAAACCTTTCCCGTGGTACCAATGTGGGAACTCAAGCAAACCAATGTGGGAAACAACATGACCAAAAAGATTATACCGCACCAGTACCTAATCTACACTTTGACGATGACAAGCCAGAACGTTTGGACACTACTTATACCGTTCCCAGAACTGGAAATGTCGATCAAAACATTTCTGAAGAAAGACCAGAAAACGTAGACTCCTCCGAAATTGATTCCCAACCAAACCATGGTCAAAAACACGTTTTGGTGCACAGCGTACATATCTTTGATCGAGATAACCGACTGGTTGATATCCAGATACCTAAGCTAAACCCAGCAGAAACCAAAGAAGAACTTACGCCAGTTCAAAATCATTCCCAGAAAGAGCTGAATACTGGAGAGTTTCAAATTGCTCTGAAGGAAAACCGACGGAAGCTTTTGAGAACTAAAAGACAGAAGAAGGCTTTATTGAGGATGGGCCAATTATCCTCATCTAGTACAAGCAGTGGGGTATTGCCCAGGAGATTCTCCAGGAAGAAAGCTGTTCTCGAATTTAGGGATACATATGAGAAGATAGATGTGCAGCAAAAAAAGGATGTAGAGGAAAGTGTGCAGCAAAAAATGGATGTAAAGGAAACAAGGACAAGAAATACTCGTGGTGACTTAATAGAAGAAGAGATGGATCAGTCGTCTTCAGTTATAGATACAACACCAACCCAAGATGTTAAGGAAGTCCTTCCAAAGAATACGCTTGGTATTTTGAGGACGAAATGTCATGATCATGGATCTAAGGATCATGGATCCAAGGAACATAGATCCAAGGATGTAGCAAACAGGAGAAACCAGACATCCTCACTTCAAATCGCCAATGGATCGAAAGTTCCTGAACAAGAGCCCTTATCAGCTGAAGAGATGGGTGGAACGCCCATAGAAAGTGCCGAGAAACGAAAAGATGGAGCTATATCGTCTTGGAAACCCAAAGAAAGATCTAAAACCTGCTTAAGAAATCAGAAGTCAAAAGACACTTCTCGCAATTGCTGAAAAGACCTAGTAGTGGTCAAAAGAAAATGGACGAACTGCGTTCGTCAGGATCTATGTCCAAAGGGGAAAGGTTGTCTCAAGACTTTAGAGAATCCAGTGAGGATATCTTTGAACCAAAACAACAGAAACCACTAACAACGCAGAAGCTGGGGAAAGATGGTGAAATTTTAGGGAAAGTTTCCTGGGAGAAGTGTAATTTTGGAGCTGGAAAACCCAAAAAAAGGGACAAATCGCCAAATCAAGAAGTGCGCAAGAGTTTAGTAAGCAAAAGACACTTCTCGCCGTTTATGATGTAACCTCGTGGGCAAAGCAAAGAGGTGGACATTTGGAAATGTTCTCCAGAGTCTTGGAAGTGTTCTTCAGGATCGAAAAGCGAAGGAATGTCTCGCGACTTTAAACAATCCACGTAAGAAGATATCTTCGAGAAGATGGTCCAAGCACCATTGGAGAAATTTGAGAAAGAAAAAGATGAGGGTCTGTTTTATTGGAAGAGGAATCTTTCTGGGACTCCCAGACCATCTGGACAATTCAAAGGAAGCTGTGCAGGACGAATGGAAACCAGATCTCAAGGCTCCAGAAAATCCACTGGAGATTTTGTGTTTTGCAAAGCTCAACCCTTAAAAGATAGGGATCTCTTCGATTTTAAAAGATCTTTTGATGAAGTTAAGACCATATCCCCAAAAGAGCCTTCCTCGCAAACTTCAAGCAAATCCTTATTCTGTACACCGTCCATAACGCTACAACGCGAAGACAGCTTCAAATCAATGGATATATCAGCAGAAGCTGTGAAACCATCAAATATATTCGAGACCTCTTACCATTCCGATGTCTTCATGACACCAGAAGAGTCACACGAGAGGTCATCAAGCGTCAAAGACATCTCAGGAGATTTGTTCGCATCAGCACCGGCGATGCCAACCAAAAGACGGCGTGCAAAGTTCAAAACGCCTGTTCAAAGCGTCCAGGAGACATCGCAAACATCAGCGATGATCATGCTGAACGTTTTCAAACCTCCAAAGCCCTTATCTAAAAAGGAAATAGTCGAAGACTACCAGAAGCAGATGGAGAGATGTCTCGACAAGAGCCAAGATGCTGAAACCATCGAGAAAAACCTGGTTGAGACTCTGTTGAAAATACCCACGGTTGATCAGTTGAGACAGCAGACTTATCTGGCGAAGATCCTAAAGACTGATGACGGTATTGTCATCATGCCTGCTGCTAAAGCGGAGAAAAGAACTAGGAAACGAAAGAGGCTGAAGAGGAATGTTAGTTCCAACTTTGGGATGAATTTTTTTAGCGATAAGAATTCGACTAAGTTTGAGGAATGTCTTCAGGATAAGAGTGATGATAGTTTTAAGTTTTTCTTTGACCAAGGGGCTGTTGGTTTGGACTTGGGGAGAGCTCCTGAGGTCCTGCAGGCTAGCGGATCACAGAACTGAGCCTAGAAGTGGACCTTATCCTAACACTGGATCTGATCCTAAAACACCAGCCAAAACACCTGATGGTTACTATAAACAACACAAAGCCACCATCACCAGTATGTTGGATAAATATTTGAAAAGGAACTAAGAATTATGTAATTTTTTTGTATTAATAATATATATACAGTGTCGGTCAATTCCAGCCGCCGCATCAGTTTTGTGCGAGTGCGAGAGAGAACGTTTGAAACACATCCCCACCAATGCAGGCACCGCGCTAGCACGGCCTCGTGGTTGGTTCATGTCGCTTGGTGGGGGCATGCAGTGACCGCCTTTATATTGGTTTCTTGCTCTCTCTTATGGGCTATACGGCGTCTGAAACTGGCCGACACTGTATATATATATATATATATATATATATATATATATATATATATATATATATATATATATATATATATATATATATATATATATATATATATATATATATATATATATATATATATATATATATATATACAGTGTCGGCGAATTCCAGCCGCCGCATCAGTTTTGTGCGAGTGCGAGAGAGAACGTTTGAAACACATCCCCACCAATGCAGGCACCGCGCTAGCACGGCCTCGTGGTTGGTTCATGTCGCTTGGTGGGGGCATGTGGTTGGTTCATGTCGCTTGGTGGGGGCATGCAGTGACCGCCTTTATATTGGTTTCTTGCTCTCTCTTATGGGCTATACGGCGTCTGAAACTGGCCGACACTGTATATATATATATATATATATATTATAGTAATTCATCGCTAAAAAGAAAATTATTAAAAAATTGTTCGAAATTACGGAGCTCATGCTGGTATATAATAATAAAAGTAATGAAATCTCCAACATATCTCAGGGTGTGTGTTTATATTTACGTCGTTTACTTTTTGTGTCGGCTATTATACTATAAATTACCTACATCTCCGATAGATGTTGCAATAGGTCTATAAAAGGCGTGTAAAGTTATAAAAAAAGCATCCTTGACGAGGATAACGTTATGATAACTAACATAAGTGAGAATATTAGACAACTTGCTTTATCTAATACTAAAAATATATAAAAATGTTAGTGGAGAAATTCTAAACTCAATCTTAATTCACCCCAAAGTTAATTCGAAAACGCATTTCAATTGCAATTCTGCTAATATGACATTAAAGTTAACACTTTCCGTTAGTTTAAGGGGAGGTTTCCGTTCAAATCGATGAAAAAAACGGACAAAAAAATTTTTCCTAATTTTCATTCTTATTAGGGGAGACTTTTTTCAATACCTGATCTGTTGACTATACGAAAGATAGCAAGTTTAGGGTCATCTGGACAACAACATGCTCTCAGTCGTGCGACGATCGATTCTTTGTGGTGTACAAACAATACAAATAGCAGCATATGCTGCTGGTATTTTCAATGAAGGCTATTCATATATTTTGAGTACTATGAATATGCTAGGAATCGTCAATGGTAACAACAGCAGAATCTTCGCCGAGAACGTTGACAAAAAGCGCATCACCGCAAGGGAGAAAGAATTGTCGGAACTCGCAAAACAGCCAAGATTGAACAAATGAGCATGAAAATCCAAAAGAACACACTCTTCGAAGACGAAGAAGGGACCCTATATGGTGCTGGAATAGCTGATTAAATGTAAGTTGTCAGAAACTAACGTTGAATACGACTATTTTTTTACATTAAACTTTAAGCGCGTTTTTCTTGAAACAACATTTTCGACGCGCGGTACGCTCTAGACCAGCGTTTCTCAAACTTTGTAGACTGGCGACCCAACATTTTTATGTTTGAATAGCTCGCGACCCAAATAACTATAACCTTTAGATATTGTAATACAACTGAATTTTATTTATTACAAAATACTACTTTATTACAAAGTGAACTTAAACATACTTATAGTACGTAGTAGTATTAATAAACTTATTGTTAGTGAGATGGATGCTGCTGTTTTTTAGCAACCAGTTCGTCAAAATCATTGTTAATCGAATTATATATAATATAATTATATATAATCGAATTCGAATTCGTCATTGAAATTTGCATTTGCGAGCTGATAAAGCCGATTCCTCAATTTGGTTTTTATTATTACCATAGTTGAAAATCCACTTTCCGCTAAATAAGTCGTTTCAAAAGGAAGCAATAATTTCAATGCATTTTCACCTAATATTTGATATTCTTCCCTTATTTCTAACCATTTTTGTTCTAAAGTTTTATCCGTAGATAATTCAATTAACTGCAGTTTTTCAGAGAATGTTAAATTATTCGATAATTCAGCACTAAAAGGATTTTATACCCACATATTGCCTTGACAAATGTCGTCCTTAGATGGAAAGTACTGCACTAGTTTTGCTTTCAATTCTTTCAAATGACTTTGTATAATTATGCGTACATCGAGCACTTGTTGCTGAGTTGTCATCAACTAATTCAGCAAACGAAGGAAACATCATATAGCAACCTCTGTTAATAGTATCGATCCAAAGCTGATTTTTTTATTAATGCTTCAATTTTATTATAACAATTAAAGAGAGTAATCTGCATTCCCTGAAGTGAAAGATCATTTAGTCATTCATGTGGGAAAATATATCAGCCAAATATGCTAGGTACTTTTGCAAGACACAAATTATTTTGAAAGAATTCGCATAAAGTTGATTTTTGTTCCCGTAAAAATATTTCAATTTTCATTCTCAGTTCGAAAAATCGTTTTAATACTTTACCCCTGGAAAGCCATCATTATATGAGAATTCAAAAACAATGTCTGATGTTCTGGTCCCATTTCTTCCCATAATATTTTCAAAAAAATTTTTTTAGTACACTTTTACGGATGTAATTTACAATTGTTACACATTCATTTAATATTTCATGAAGACTTGAGCTCATGCCGTTCACAGCTAATTGCTCCCGATGCAGAAAATACAAAGAGAGTAAATTTAAATTAGTTTAACTAATATGTGGCTATTTACCTGCAATTATTTAACTTCGACAAAAGTGTACTTAACCGCTTTCTGTTTCATAAGCGGGTTTACACTTTACATTGAACACTGAAAAATTAAGGTGGCTCTACACGCAACGGAAAATCCGAAGGCATGCCTCGAGGCGTAAGCCCTCAAGGAAAACCTCTACGTGTGGAGCAGACATTCCGATTTTCCGTTGCGTGTGGAGCCGCCTTTAAAGACGCGAGCCATGTGTGGTACACATGCTATGATGTTGATGCGCGAAAACGGATGCGTGTTCGTACAGTACAAGTACTCTACTGACAGTACAAGTACTGTACTGTTCAAATGAAATCTGTTGTACACCTCTTTGTGTGATTGTAAATTGTGATTTATTTCTTGCTGTGGTTAGCTTCATACGCGACCAAAAAATTTTTTAACGCGACCCACATTTGGGTCGCGACCCATAGTTTGAGAAGCGCTGCTCTAGACTTTAGAGTTTCGAGGAATGCATTGATTTCAAAGTTTCACCCATCAAATTAAAGCTAATTTAATTTAGGGGGCCCTAACGAAGGGTTTTGATATTGTAAATATGTTTTTTTAACGCTAAAGTAAAAAAAAAACATGAAAAAATGAGATTTTTTTAAACAGCCGCCATTTTGTTCCTAAATGATCATTTAAAAATCGGAAAACGATAGAGCCCCACAAATTTTATCTATTTTAAGAATCTTTTTGTGTTTTTAGCTTCTGATCACTTGGCGAGGGTGTACAAGGTACCGCGCACATCAGTTCGCGCCGGGAGCGGCTTTGTTGGTGGAGAGCTGGAGCCGCCATTTTGAATTATTTTTTTGTTAATATTCAGGATAATACTTCTTTTGTATACAAATAAAACCCACAAAAACATTTTCCGTAAATAATTTATTTTGTATAAAAAAAAAATCTTGAAATTAAGGCATTTTTGGGGTCTTTGAACGGGAGCCTCCCCTTAAGCTTTCAAATATAGAAAATAAGCAACCTTTTTGTTGTTTATTTTCGTTTTAAAACCCCTTTGGAACGAGACACCTATAGATCGCCGCAACTGGAACTATTCAAGGTCAAATGACATTTCATATAACATTTTTACTTTCCGACTAGTATCCTAGAACCGGAGAGAAGATAGCCATAAAAGATATCCATAACTTTTTTTGTTCGAATTTCTTAATGAAACATATGTCAATCGATAGAGCTATTCAAGTAGTATACCCCACAGTTTTGCCCACAAAAAATATCGAACGGTTTAGTAAAAAAAATGATTTAATTACCAGCGCGCCATCTATAACAGCTCATAGTGTCTTCAAATAGAATTGCAAATAACGCCATCCGCCGATACCGTAGAACATCGGGGATAACAAATTCGAAATCTACATGAAATTCTGCATCTAGTAATAGTATCAATACGACACTACCCTTATGGTTACAACCCCTCTTACATAAGTAAAGCGGTAAATTGGTGTGCGGCTTATCAAGTGGGTTATATAAATGTTTATAACTATTGCGAAAGTTGATTCATAGCTTTGATTAGTACGTCAAAATATAGGTAATTAATAGGGGTAACTACCCTGAAAAGGTAGGAGTTTTGCCCACTCAATAACACCCCTAAAATGACAATAATGTTGACCTACCCCATAACAAGGAATACGACGGCAGACAGATAAAATGTTTAATAACTTTTGTAAATATTCTTGCATAACTTTGCTTTATACGTCAAATTGTTGGTAATTCATAGAGGTAACTACCCTGAAAAGGTCGGAGTTTTGCCCACCCAATAACACCCCTTAAATGATAATAATGTTGACCTACCCCATAACATGGCATACGACAGCAGACAGATAAAATAATTAATAACTTTTGTAAATATTCTTGCATAACTTCGATTCATACGTCAAATTGTAGGTAATTAATAGAAGTAACTACCCTCGAAAGCTCGAAGTTATGCTCACTCGATAACACACCTTGAATGATCATAATGTGGACCTACTACATAACAAAGAAGCCACCGCCACAGTGATAAAAACATTAATAACTTCTGCAAATGTGCTTGCATAACTTTGAGTCTTACGTCAAATTGTAGGTAATTAATATAGCTAGCCATCCTGGTATGCTCAGAGTTATGCTCACTCGATAACACCCTTTAAATGACCCTGATGTGCACCTAATATGCCATATGCTATGAGCCGGTATGTTTCTCATCTATACATGGTGACATAAGATAATTTGTTTTAAGGGTGGGTTTACTCACCTACCCATAAAGTTCTGTATTGCAGTCTGTCAAATACGTCAAATTTGGTTGCTCTATTATAACTCGTACTCTCAATATATTTTCAATCGAAGTGTACAAAACGCATCTCTACTGTTTCTTTTAGGTTCTGTACACTGCCATCACTACATCTTGTCTATTCACTCTAAAAATGGGGCAACAACGTCAACACGTACGCAATCATACCAACACCTAAGAAGATCAATTTTAATAACATTTGAACCAGACATTTCTTTTCTTTTTTCTTAGATTTTCAAATCGATAAAGAAACACGTTTTTTGCAAAAATCATTGATTATTTAAGAATATTGGGTCATATCAAAATTAATTGTAAATATGACAACTTATTTTTGGACCAGCCTGGACAAGCAAAGAACTAGCGGCAGCAATTAAGTGATCATATTATTTTGTTTATTCATTATGGCTACGTATTACCATTAATTATTGCAGTCACTACCTATCGTAAAGGCGGCCATTTGCGAAAGGAAATTGGAATCCATCAAAACAGTATTCACTCAGCTGCCCAACAGTTGGTTGTAAACCCAACTATTACTATCGAGTTATGTATTTCTACCCATTAAACTATTACTCTTCTTAGAACAACTATACACTGATAACCACCCAATGAGCGAGTTATAGCGTTTTTAATAAGAAGACCTTTTCTCCATTTACAATTTTATTATTCTTAAAAATATAAATTTAAAAATAAACTCCATCCTATGATATATAAAAAACTATAACCAACAACTAAAATATCTGCAAACTCCTGTTTTTATGATCAGTAATAACAATTTCCAATTGCGACGTGATGGCAATTCCAGAAATCCAGCTAAACTTTCCTGGACCGGTACCAACACCTCCAAAAATCCTAATCAAATGCCCGCTTTGGTCGAAAATTTGCACCCTGGAGTTCCCAGCATCCCCAACAAAAATAAACCCTTGCGAATCGAGGGCGACCACCTCAGCTGACCTCAACTGCTTCCTATCTCTTCCAAGCGATCCAAACTCCGACAAAAATTCACCAGACATGCTGAATATCTTAATTCTATGATTACCATTATCAGCAATAACAACTTTATTATCTTCAGTTACCGCCACGGTGGTTGGCATGTTGAGGAGAGCCCTTTTACCCTTCCATCCCAAGCAACCAAGTTGGGTTCCATTGTCAGGGTCCAAAATCAAAACCCTATCATTTCCTGTATCGCAGACGACCAATTGGTCGTCTTGCGTTATTGCTATCCCTTCTGGGCTTATAAGCTTGCCTTCTGCTGTTCCTTTAGAGCAGATCATACGTAAATATTCCCCATGGCTGGAGAAAACATGGATGCAATGCTTCCATTTGTCTGTGACGTATATTTCACCTTTATTCTTGCTGATTACCACAGCTCTTGGGCAAAGTAACTCCGGCGAGGTTAGTTTTCCCACTAATTTATTCTTTTGTCTGTTCATAATCAGAACTGCTTGACTGTCTGGCGCAGCTATATAGAAATGAGAAGACCATGGAGATACGGCTATACCCGTGAGCCTAGGAAATTTATTTGTATGGAATTTCGGTGTGAATGACCTGGTCTTGTAGTGTTTAGTTAATGTCCCGCTGTTTTCCAGTGGGTCTTGTATTTTCGGATAATCTTCATCGGCGTTCAAGCCTTCTTTATCTTCTTCAAGTTTGAATGTTTCAGGATCAAATACAGTTCTGTTTTCACCCCACTGGGAGACCTCTTCCAATAAGAAGGACGTATTCCTGTGGAAAGTCATGAAGAGCGAGACTTGTTGCTGCTCACCGACGATTTTAAAGTTCAAATTCTTTATCTTATCCCTTAGGTCTTCTATTTTTGTCTTGAGACTTGTTGATGTGTTCACTTCTTCTGAACGTAGCCCGTCAACTTGTTGCAACAGTTCTTCTTCCTTTGCTCGAAGTTCTGCTATTTTCGCTTCGGTTTGTTCTTTGATAGTGACGTTTAATTGTTTGAATCTGCGCTCCATCTCGTCCATTTTATGGGATAACCGGACTTCTGAGTCTTCTAGTTGGGTCACCATTGTAAATAGTTTCTCTTGAAGTTCGTTCATGTGTTTTGTCCAGCATACCATGCAGAAAACCTGAAAGATAAAGTAGTATCAGTCTTAAATGAACATATAACAGTCTGAGTTATTCTCGTACCTGTTTGCAGTGGTTACATCTATTGGTAACCAAGTCTACTGTTTCACATTTTGCGCACCTAATTTCAGGTTTGTCTGGCGATCCTGGTGTTTCTACTGCTAGATTGATCACTCTCAGCAAATTGTTGATGTACAGGTTTTCTGGTAAACTCTCCAGACCACCTGCTCCATCGATGGTTACTTCTTGCTTGCATGTTGGACAACGGAGTAATATTTGTTTATCGTCTTCTACACTTTTTATTAAGACATCAGTGCCGACCACGTGATTTTGTAAGCATGCCAAGCAGAATGTATGCTGGCATTGCAACATTTTTGGGTACTGGAATCTTTCCAAGCATATTGGGCATTGGACCAGTTCTTCCAAAGCAAAGGATGAATCAGGCCTGGAAAAAAGTAAAAATGTTGAAGTTATAAAACCACTAACTTGAGGAACCAAAACAGCAAAATGCTTTGATACTTGCAATGTAAGCATCAGTTTTCCATAACTTCTTGCAAATTTCAATGTCAAGGAAAACATTATTTCACTGATAAGAACATGGAAATCATCTAATTTTGCAAGAATTAATAAAAATGGAACTAAGAAAAATTATGGTAAAAACTCGATATCGCGAAAATGGTACAACTGATCGGGCTAAAATTTTGTATACAAATTCAGAATTATCAAGGGACAAACGAGATTGTTTTTGATGACTATTTGGCAACCGGATACGGCAAATGTTACATGCATTTTCTTAGGTATTCAACTGATTTTGACCAATACCAGCTCATCTTCCAATGACTTTAAGTGTGCATGCTAGTTTAATTCGATACTCGCTTATATTTTGTCACTGCTCGCAATGTGGTCATATCTTGCGAGGAGCGCAGCTAGTCTCTCTACTCGGAGTAGTTGGCAAATTCGATAAATGTCAGTGGCCATTGACATAAGTTGGGATCCAAAGTGGCTGTGGCTTCACGAAACGAGTTAGTTTTTATGGCCCTCTCATGTTATTAAATCAACAACCAATATTTCATTATATTGATTATCTTTTCGCGATATCAGAGAAATCATAAGTGATAAAATTGCTACATGTAGATGATAAAGTGATTAGATATTGCAAACAACAAACGATGATGAGGTTTCTTTTTTTGTTCATTTCGTTTAATTAAATTTCCGAGTACAAGAAAGATTTCTACTGTGTTTTAGCCTATTTGTTTGAAACGTTGGATTTTATTTTCGGTTCTGTTTAGTATTTCTTAAATACTTATGCTAAAATATGGTTGGGTTTTTTAATTCTGAAGTTACTTAGTCAATACTGAAGTTACATTTTCAATGATGAAGTTAAGTTGCACTGTATCTGTTCTTGATTTTTGTCAGATTACCACACCTGTTTGGCTGTTGTTCGTTCAAGTTTTACATGCACTGTAAAACCCTGTTCATAGTTTGAACCAGTAGTGTCGAAAAACTCACTATAAATACATCATTTCTTACCTTAGTCGTTCTGAAGATCTACCAAGACTTCTTCTTCGATCCTCACCATCATTTGAAGGTGCGATAATGTCCAACCTTTCAGGTGGATTTCTTCTAAAAATTGTCTCCTTGGAACTCATCTTTATCCTATTCCCGCTACACTAATAATAAATTTCTTATCGACATATCGACGATGAAGTGTTATCGGTAGCACACTTGAGAAATTCATTCACTTTGTCTCCTACTTGTTGTGATAGAATCTAATGGCTAAAATATTGATGATTTGCATGGAATATTCGCAGCAATTTATCATGACAATTGGACCATTATTTTTGCTGTCTTATTTTTTTGGTAACGTACGGTAAATTTTTTCTAACTCTCGTATGTCAATCACGAGCAATTATAATAAGAGAAAGACAGATTGACCTGACGTACACGTTTGGGAATTACCGCAATTTGAGCAGTGCCCCCTAGCGGTAGTACGGTCAATCACTTGACTAGTTAAAATATGATACTTGTACTTTGCGAATAAAACGCGTTTTAAGGTCAGTTAGAGTTTTTATTTGGCATCTCTAGAATGATTCTTGAACGGGTTCATCGAGTATCTTTAATTTTTCTCTCATCGTTAGTATTTCGTTCTTGAGTTGGTCGAATGATTTGACGTCTTCACCTTTTACGCGATTTAAGTCGTCCTTGAGCACATTCGTCCTCTTTGATAGGTCTCTTGCAATACGTTGTTCTTGCTGATATGCATTTGGCAGTAGGGTGAGTCGTCTTGTGCCCCTACGTTCCGTATTTGTTGTAGTGATCTTACGTTGCATGTTTATTGTTGTCTCCTAAACTCTACTTTTGAAGCCTGCAGGAAAAATCGATATTTATTTATTCAGTGGAAATATTTTTATTGTAAAACTTGTCAAGGTTATATGTGGGTCTTTTTTGGCATGGAGTATATTATGTATAAACTAAATAAGAACCAGAGAGAGCGCTGGTGACATAATTTATTACAATTCATAACGGTGAGGAAGTAATTAAAAACTATACATAGGTACATAACAATTATATTTGTGCTAGTGTTTACAAATTGCGATTTTTATGTTTTACTAGAACACACACACTACGTCTCAATTTTTTTTTGCGTGAAAATGCTTAGAAGAAATTATTGTCAGGTTAGGCATAAATAGAGGCAGTAATTACTTTTCGTGTCACGTTTTCTTTATGGAATAGGGACAGAAATCGGGTTTAGTCTGGCAATGCAATGAATAATAAAACTAGCACCTCTTTTGGTGTGCTGAGTGCTGTATATACAATATGACATGTTTTTGTGGCAGGTTTTGGCAAGTATCTGCAAATACATGATTTTATATCTTACATATAATGACATGTTTTATAACTGTGACAAGCAGGCATAAACTTTAATCGCAATGTTATCTGTTTTCAGAGCATGAGTAAGACATAAAATTTTGTATGTACCACGGGTATAAATCGATGTTTAACGCTCTCCGGGGACCAAAAATTTAACACGTCGGTCGCCCTCGAGGACATAATCATCTACTTTATGCCCTTGGCAGAAAAGTAACTATTATTAATTCTAAATCCATTGGTATTCTCACACAGAATGGTTTTGTCAATTCCATATAAATAAGTTGTCAACAAGAATGTTTTGCCTGGTGGATGAGTTTTAAAACAGATACATACTATGATTTTAAGCTAAATCCTTTAAGTATTTTAGCGATGTATTTTCTTCAAGTCATATCAACAGAAGGACTGGAAGCATAAACCGGTAAACAACTTTTCACAAATCAGGTACTTTATGCCATTGGTTCATAATATTTATGTCCCGAAGGCATAAATGTCGCCGAGTGCGACGAGCTAAGTAGCACGGGAGCCGATAGGTCTGGCAGAGAAATTCAAATTGTTCTCTCCAGGAGCTACAGCAAAAATTCGCGCTGAAGTGGACCAAATTAGTCCTGACATTTTGGAGCGCAGTGAACAAAGTATTTACGCTCGAATCGGTCAATACCAAATGGTTAGTGGAGAACAATTTGAGTATTTGCGCTAAATTTTGTGATTTTGGGTTCAATAAAAAAAAATGTCCATTCAAAAGTTTTATTTTTTAAGGTAAAAATGCTATTAAAAAAAGGTTATGTAAGGTACCATTTTTTACATTGTCATTTAAGAAAAACAGCAAAATAAATTAGGGTTGTCATTTAAAAAAATTAAGTATGACGCCATTGCTCCGAAATAGGCGAAATTGATAACTATCTATTATAGAACAAAACATTACTATACTTCCTCGAAATTGATTGATTTCAGACATTGGTTTAGGTGTATTTAGTCTTAGTATTTACTTTTAACTTATTAACCGTGGAAGTTTAAACGTCATAAATGTCAGCAAATTCTTTAATCCATTGCAATTATTTCTCCGTTTAGTACCCTAGAAGAAATGTACATATGTATTATAATCGACGGAAACAAAACGAAATTTCAGAGGAAATACTCATTATGAGGTCCTGAAATTAATGTATGTAATCATTTTTGAAATATTTATGTGTATGAATGTATGTATGTATGACTCTAAAAACGATAGCACCCAAACGTTACAGCGGATAGGGCTGAAACTTGGGGCACTTATTTAGAATTACCATGGGACGACTTTGACTGCGTTTGGTTATCTGTTAACCGGAGGTGGCGAATAGGACATGCATTTTCTTAGGGATTCAAAGGATTTTGACCAAACTGATACCAGGTCATCCTCCAGTGACTTTAAATATGCATACCTATTTATAGATCTATGGGTAAACATTTTAGGCGCTATAAACGTCAGTGGCTATTGAAATTAGATTGGGATCCAGACCGATTGTGGCTTAACGAAATTGAAGAATTGCAGAAGGGTTAGAAGTTTCAATGGGTGAACGAGGTAGTCGAAAAGTTGGCTAGAGCCACCCCAGATATTTATTTACACGAAATGAACATCCGACGTAAAGTTCATCGGCGGCATTGGTTCGCAAAAGTATAAATGCGCATCATGTATCAGGTAAGTAGTGTAATCTTAAGGAGGAATTTTAAAACCGGTCTGTTATTCTACTGATGCGTACTCGGTCGGCGTGGTATCTCCTGAGAACGCGGTCCTGAGTCCGTCTGGTCCGGAGTGTTCCGGAGCAAACTGAGCCAACTGGACGAGAGGCGTAATTGATGCAAAAAAAACATAATTCGCGACAAACCCTTTTACGGATCCAGGACACCGTTACTTAGTCGAAGTTATGAAGTCTTAACGCGTTTGTTTTACTATCTGTCTCTTTGCTTCACAGCAGTGGAACGAATATATTTTCAGCAATTTGTCAACAAGATAATTTTTTCAGCCCGACTCATTCTTTTTTTCACTAAATTGATACTCTACTTAAACTAGTGTTTATTTATTTTCACTGTAATGTCTTTCATGTACTACCGCCATTCCAAACATACGATTACACCGTGGTTTACCTATTTCTAATAATATTTTTTTCTGAAATTGTTCTTGCTCAGATAAATGAAGAGTTGTAAATCAAAACGGTCTAAGTTTTTTGAGGTTTTTTAGTCAATGGATTCTACAGGCCACCCTCAGTAACAATCAAAAGGATCTATGTCAATATCAATTCGGGTTTAGTTCATACAATGGTCAAAATATGGCATGGCATGGTAAAAAGTGTCATACGTATTCATATACAAAGAGATAAGCTGGAAGACCTAAAGAACATGATGGAGTACTTGCCAGACGAACCTGAACTCTTTAATTCGGACCTTATCCGAGAGTTTGCTTAATACTGAATTAAGTGTCTTAATTAAGTTTTTATTTAAATAACCAACAAACAAATACCTTGTATTCTTGTTAATATACCTTTCTTATTGAAGTATAAGAGTAGCTGACGCTTAATTTGGTAAAATACCTGATTTATGATTTCTAAATTTCCGGGAAGAAACCACGTCAATGACGATAAAGTTGTCAACGTTTCGCACTCTATCGAAGAGGCATCTTCAGGGCGCAACAGTAAGACAGCTACGACGAGAAGAGAAGAGATTCTCTTCGTAGCTCTCTTACAGTTACGTCCTGAAGATGCCTCTTGCAACATATGTACGAAACTTTCACAACTTTATCGTCATCGACGCGGTTTTCTCTCGGAAATCTAGAACTTAGTGATTCGGACCGCGGAACTCTTCAATCTAAATATGTATACCTGATCTATGTTTGAAATAATACGATGTGGCACATAGCTCGTGGGTAGGTTCTGATGTTAGTTGGACCGTTTTGATTATCTCAGCTGATGGTACTTAGACCC
Source organism: Aphodius granarius (assembly GCA_963971325.1). Classification (NCBI taxonomy): domain Eukaryota; kingdom Metazoa; phylum Arthropoda; class Insecta; order Coleoptera; family Scarabaeidae; genus Aphodius; species Aphodius granarius. Next base: position 11,963,168 of record OZ020222.1, on the reverse strand, counting down.
TACCGCAAATCAAGTATGTTAAAAACATTAGTTAAAAACATAAAAACAATTAAGGGAAGTACTTATTTTGAAATTTTACATAGATTGTCAGTTTCCTAGGAACTAAATATTTGGTACTTAGACCCTTTTGATTTACAACACTTCAAATAACGAAGTCAGTTATTAAAGATGTTAAAAAAGAACAAATATCTGAGCTGGCCCTCGCCCAACTCTCTGACTACCTGTGAAGCCACAGCCACTCTGGATTTCAACCTATTGTCAATTATATCAGTTTGGTTCAAAACTCCTGTAACATTGGCCACTTTCGGTTGTCAGATTGTCACCAAAAACATCCAATTCGTCTCCTGGTAATTCTAAATATGTATTTTTTAATTTTAAATTTCAGCCCGATGAATTGTACCGTTTGATATGACTGATAATATTGACATTTTTTCGTCATATATTACAATGAAAATTAAAAAAAAAAAGTCTTGCATAGTACTTCACAGTTGGCACGATTCTTCTTCCTTTTTTTACATTTCCCACGAAGCAAAAACTTTACCATAATAAGTATACACTGTTATATAAACCCAAATATTTGTTTATTTAGATCGACACGAACCGGTCCACTTAATTTTTTCGCATCGGTCAAACCCCGCAATTAAATAGACATCATGTCAAACTAATAGCCCTCGCGAGAATCGCAACTCGAAAAGAGCAACCGCCAACCCAAAAAGTTGTTCCGCCAACTTGTCTGCCCGAACGCCAACTTTTGTGGCCGCTGCCAAAACGGCGATTTTTTCGCGAACTCGGCTGTGGAACAGACAGCAGCACGCCATCACCGGACTCGGTCACTGGACTAGAGAGCAAAACTCAGTAGGCTGAGCCGGGAAAATTACAACACACACCTGACGTGCAATCACTGTGCAGTCAGTTAGTTGATAGTGGTTGATAGTGTCCGATCGCAGTTAGTAGCCATGAAGGACTATAGATTGTGTGGTGAACTTTAGCAAAGTGTTATTTTTTTTTTCACCGGGCCGGAACGCAGGGCCGGACTTATGTTTTCAGTGGGTTGTTTTCTCATTATTTTGTGCTGTGATACACATTTATTCTAAAGGTAATTATATATTCGGTTAAAGTTTTAGTTTTATTACTTTAGCTAGTTCGTCTCTAGTTTTTATCCACTTTTTATTTCTTTTTTTTAGAAAATTATAACTTAGGTTGAATTGAAGAAGTTTGCTAAAATATTTCGGTTTTTTTACCAATGTAAAATTGAGGTAAGAAATGAAATGCATTCTGAGTGTTCAAACCAGTCTCAATTAAAATATACTGATAAGTTCCATTGGAAGTTATTTGTATGAACGAACGTACAACTTGATCAGCAGAGTGTATAACCTCCTTGGTTAAAATGCAGCTGTAACAATTGCATAAAATTTATAATGAGTTGGGTTCGATATTTCTAAAAGTAAACAATCTTGTTTTATACAGTGTAACCATCATTCAGTTTATAAACTGTCTCTGTTCTTAATATTTCATATATTACATGCAGTTTTGTTTAAAATATAATCTTACAAGAGAAATACAGAAAAAATAATAGAAACATTAAAATTTGTAACGGTAGAAGAACTTATGATGACGATATTATGTGTTCAACAAATAAATATTACTTTTACTTTCTTACTGTTTTGTACATTTCAATCACACATTTCACTAAGAAAATGCGTATAATATTTATCATTTTCGGTTGTCAGATTGTCATAAAAAGCAATCCAGTTCGTCCCCTGGAAATTCTAAATAAGTATACGAACTTTCAGCCCAATTGCTTGTACCATATGGATGCTATACTGCTCACAGGCATATGTACATACCCCCAAGCATTTTCCAAAAAATCATTGTAAATAATTGAGTGACCCAACTTTTCACCTAATTTGTTGACACATTGAAGCGTCGAAACCTTCTGCAGTACTTCAAATTCGCGAAGAACTGTATCCCAACCTAATGTCAATCATAGAATAACATGTTTTACAGTCGTTTTACACTATACAATTTTGTAGTGCAAGAAATGAAACAATTTTATTGAAATTTTTTTTGTTGGCTTGTTTTACACATTCAGACATCTCATGCTCAAAATTTTTAATTCAGAAGAATGCCAAATATGAAAACGATACCGGTACAGATACATACAATAAAAGAATTTGACTTTGACAGTGACAGTACTAAATGTTAGGTTAGGTTAATTATCTGTCAAAGTGTGAAAAAAATATGCAACAAGCAAAGACGTTTTTTGCTTAATTCCTAAACATGTGCAACTGAGAAGAAATTATGTTACAGTGCTAGGATTAATAGAATTTCAATAAAACGTTTTCTCTTCCATTTCAAGACCAATTACGCCAGTTAACCTCACATATGTAGCTTCGCATTACGCAAATTGGTAAGCCGTGCTTCGTATAACCCATTATATGACATTGTAAAAAATGGCGCACGCGTCATATAATTAAGTGCCTCTCGTTCAGTTCAATGCATACTTGCTAAGGTGAGTAAAAAGAAAATGTAACTGTATCACTGATCCAGCATATTAATCCTGTATCTTGATGATACCCTTTATACGTCGTGTCCATAGCCGCATATTGCATATTCATAAAAGCATACCCACTACATAAGTGTGGAAAGCTTGTCCATATAAAAAGGATATGCATTTTCTCGCAGAGGTGTTGCTTGCAATTATAAATTAACTGTTTATTGGCGGGTAAGCATCTTTTAGAGGTATTAAAACATGAAATTAATCAAGTATACACTGTCAAAAGTAATTATACATGAAGTTTATGGACCCATCCAAGTACCTAAAGCATACACAGAGAAAAAATATAGGTATGTAAAATGAAAAAATATTTCATGGTACATAAATCTTTGAAGAGAGGCCTGAAGAATGTTTGAAACAAATAAGTATCTATAAATTAAAAAATATGATCGGCAAATGCTGAGAAATGTTGGGTTTAATTACAGGAAAAGAAATATAGATTTGAGTAAAAAGATTATTTGTGTAAGTTAAAATTGTGTGGTTTTATTAAAAATTATCGGTATGCATACTGGCGGGGAGATGACGCTGACATTCTCTGGTCACACTTTGGCTTTAATGGTGCTTATGTAAGCTGAGTTATGGAAAGCGAGAGGTATTCTGATTTCTTTTCATTTGTGAATAAATCATTGTCTAGGTTTTCCCGAACAGGAACAACTATAATCAGCCTACAATAATTCTTTATTGTGTCCCTTCGGGGTGGGACCTTAATTATAATCCAAACATAATAAAATAATGATTTACTTAAAAAAAGATTTTTTTATTTTAACAAAGAAAGAATTTACTGTAAACTACTATTTTTGCTATTTCAAAATTTGTATTTTATAAATCAACGTACGATTTAATTAAGTACCTACTAAATACATCCACCTTTAAAAAACGGCTCAATTTATTTGCGGCAACCAAATCTTTGTCTACCACTATTTAACAATCTTTCTTTCACTTGAAGAAAATTCGTTTTCTTAACTTTTTACTTTATCATACATAGTATGACAAAGTATTGTAATTGTGTCGAAAAAAAAAATTGAGATTTTAGCGGAAATAGGTCTTTTTGGGCCCCCTGAACATTTTTGACCAAGACACAAAAAAATGTCTGTGTGTGTGTATGTATGTGTGTGTGTACCCGTTTTTTGTGGCGACGATTCCGGAGAAACTACTGAAGGTATCGAGACGAAACTTCATATTTAGAAGTTTCGTGACTAAACTTAGAGCTGAAAGAAGTTTTGTCCAAAAGGGCCCAAAGGAACTCGAGGTTTACTCTTATCATTTTTCAACGATTTTGCAAATTAGCCGCCATTTCTGTAATTTCGTCAAAATAGTTAAATAATAAACTATAGTAGAGAAAATTTTGTATAATTTATGTCCATTCCATTTTTTGGAAAAAAAAATTAAAACATAGTAAACGGATGCCCCTTGAACTTCCAAATTGCCCCCCTGAACACGGCTGTATCGTATGATAAAGTCATGTGCCTGGCCACATCAGATTTTTTGTGTGTACGTGTACATTATTATTTAATAAAGTATATTTTATCGTGTATGTACTTAAATTAATTTAACAAAAAACTACCTACATAGATACATTTTCAACTATAATTAAATTAACCGCGAATCTTTCAACGCGAAGTTCCTGTGAACAATTCGCTAATTGTCGGAGTTATTAAAATCGTTCCTTTGAGCGTTTCCGAAATTTAATGGAATTCATATAAGTCTGATGGTCATGGACCTCGACTATACACTTAAAATTCGAACATAATTATTATTATTATTCGCTATAGATTTGCAACGCTGTTCCACGAACTCGCTTAATGATTCTTGCTAACTACGAAACAAATGGCACGCTTCTTGAATATGAATGTAGGTATATTATTATACCTATATATACAGTATATTCAGTACCACAGTTTAAAATATTCATATGCATGTAATTCGTGTTTGCTTTTATACAACAAATCTTGGCTACGACTCGGTTATGTATTGTAAACACCAAAGATATTGTTAATTTTATGGACGTTCGTTTAAATGTTCACCGTTTGTTTTAATTGTTGTGCATATGTCGATACGTTGACAGTATCTTACCAATAGAATAGTACCATTCTAGATTATTATGGTAATACATTATCACAAAAAAATAGCTGAACTCAATCTATTTAAATAACAATACCAGTGATATGACATACCTATGCGTACCGGCCCCTTTTGGCGAAATTAAAATTGTATGTAAGTCATAAAGTCACCTAATTTCTCGAAGCGATATCGATTCATGAATAAACAATTGCTCACTTGCGGAATATAAATTCGATACCCGACAAGCATTCAAATCTTTAACGGGTCAAGCATATAAAGTGACATCCGTGATTGTATCGTGAAAAAGAAGTTGAAGAGCTAAATTTAATTGGTGTGACATGTCTTTAAGAAAAAAAGGACACTCATGGGCAAAATAGCCGAACCTATTCTGCGCAGTTTTTGCCGTTGATTTGAATGAAGTATCTAGGGTGCCCCAACCCAACTTTTTTTACCACGTTAACGCATTGAAACGCCTAAACGTTACACAATTCTTTAATTTAGTGAAGCCACAGCCATTCTGGATTTGCATCCATAGTGTAGTGAGTAAGGCTGGCGTTGCACCGTCAGACTGCTTCTATAAATGTTTATAGCACCGACACCGTTCATCCTGTTGATCTGTAAATTGGTGTAAGTACATATTTAAAGTCACCATAGAAGATGAGATGGTGTTAACAGTTTAGTCAAAATAGGTTGAATACCTAAGAAAATTAATGTAACATTTGCCACTTTCGGTTGTCAGATTGTGACCAAAAGTAATCCAATTTGTCCCCTGGTAATTCTAAATACGTACACAAAATTTCAGCCCGATCCTTTCTACGTTTGGGCGCTAGCGTGTTTACAGACTTACCTACACATACAGGCTGTCTCAAGGAACGGGCCTATTAGAAGTTTCAATAAATCGACAGTTTTTAAACTTTGTAATGGTATTATATACCATCTGATCTTTCATCTAAAATACTGTCAGTTCCAGTGCCTCTTCCGGTCACCGGAAGTAGACAACAACTTTGTTATTTTAAATGAAATACTATATTTGTATAATACATCGAAATGACATAACATTATAAAATGAAACAACGTCAAGAAAAACAATCAGAAAAAACTTAAACAAAGTATTCTCCACAAAGTTTTCGATTTTTTTATGAGGTCGGGTAATTTGTTGAAGAATTTTACACACATATATGATGGATTCGGTCTTGGTAAGCTTGTCTGGTGGATATTTGTAATTTAGTGTTTCCGTATTGGTAGAAGCTGACTTCGTTTAGGGTTTAGGAGAATAAATATAAGTTTATATTTGAAAAAAAAAAATGTAACAGGCACTCGATCAAAAACATTTTATAAAATGTTAGAATTTTTTCGTCCCTGAATTTTCCTCTGCACGATTCTTTATATTTGAAACCTAATTCTCCGCATTGGCTTTTGACTTTTGAAAATAGTGTCTGCCAGTGCGTTTACAGCATAAAATGTCATTCCGTACCTCAACAATGATTCCAAATTTGCGTAGTATAGAGTTTTTACAGCATAATTTTACAGAATAATCTCTAAATATTTGACCGTGACTCTGATAGCATAACATACTTTATTAAGTTTTTTATTTACGTGTTCTATGTATAGGAAACTCTAATATCGATTGATCAAAAAATCAAAATAACTATTTGAGACTATTTGAGTATTTTCATACTCGGAATTCAAATTTGACATAAAAAATATAGTATTCTATTTAAAATAACAAAGTTGAAGAAAGTACTTCTGGTGACCGGAAGAGGCAGTAGTATTTATGCTGAAAGTAGGAAGTAGTTATGGAGAAGTATTTTAGATTAAAAGTTCAGATGGAATACATATAATACCATTACAAAGTTTAAAAAATGTCGAGTAAGTGAACGTCAGAAACTCTAATAAATCAGTTTTGCGAGACATCCTGTATATGATACACGCAATAGTAGCAATTAGCCTACTATATTTTATTAATATGCCAAACGAAAACGAAGTTGATATAATAAAGTTACCACACAACACACTAGCATAGAAATCTATTTTTTCCCAAACTAGTTTTGCCGTAATTGTTTCAGAGCACTTACTTAGAAGTTATATTTGGTTGTAATAACAATTAACTATACGGTACTTCCCGTCAAAGTGTACCTACATGCTTGAGGTAGAGCTTACATACACACTCTCGCATATCATCGGTAACCTGACATGTTTGTTCCATACATTTTTCAGAGATATCACAATAATTTTAAAAAAACCTTTAAAAGGTCTTTAGAAGGAGATTTCCCTGACAAAAGTCCTATTTTTCACTCCAGAATATTGAAATTAGTTACATCAAATTTATTTTCAAGGCATTTAATTCTGGATGCCAATTTCAAATGTCAAGTTTTACTATGACGTATTTTTATATTTGCTTGTTGTTCTGGATGCAGACCATTTTAAGAAGTTCTGCATAAACAATATCCCATAAAACCTGTGGCTTACTGTCATAGTTTTTTTTTGTGTGACAGACTCTTTGTTACAAAGAACATGTGTCTTCGTAACAGACAAAGAATTCCATCAGCAAACCTGTAAGTTTTATTTCTTGTGGTGTGCCACAAGGATCGATTTTGGGACCGAGCTGTTTTTCATTGTAATTAATGACTTTTCATGCTAATTTACAGGCAGAAATAGTTAGTAACGTAAGCAGAAAACAGTAAAGAATAGTCAGGATTAAATTTTATTCCACAAAAACGAGATAAAAAATCAGTTTTAGCAGGGATTATACTTTGATTATCACAATATTAGATTAACTTATTAAGCATGAAATATTAAATTATTTACACACTATGTTGATATAAGAACATCGACACTTGCTGGCTATAAACGAATCCATGAAAATTGCAACTTGGTGATTTTATCGCGAAAAAAATACAGCTTTACATGAACAAGTGACCCAGTTCCATTTCCTCAAGGCTATCTTATATAACCGGTTGCTCAAAACTGTCGGCGATTTCCGTAATCACGCAGGTGAATCTTACATCCACCTTGCAAAATATGTACAGTATACATTAACCGAAAAAACGTTCATAAAATTTTATGTTTCAGGTTAGGGCAATGAAGATTAAGTTACCCTGGAAGAGGCAAAATATTGACAGCTTAAAAGTATCGCTGCTCCTTTGCTGTTTCTTCCTTATGGTCGGAATCTCTTCTGAAGAAAAAGGACACTCGAGACAGAAAAGGATATTATGGATTACCTCTGATGGAAGATTGGCATTACCCCCTGGGACGTCTCTAGTAATCGCCCCTTCTTTGTCTTTACCATTTGTCAGATACCCACCCGATGGGTTCTTTAGCAATTTAACAATAAGTCTGCCATTTACTAGTAAGTTCACCAAACCTCCAAAGTGACTAACGGTCCACTATGTGATGATACTGGTCACTCCTTGGAGGCAGAAGTTCACTTTCTACACGAGGAACTCATATTTAAACTCTTTTTCAGTTGATTTTGATAAACTTGGCCTAACAGACAATGAAAATCCTTACGGTGTGCTACCGCCTTTACTTGCCCGTTCTATGGGCAGTACGGTAGCGGATTTTTTGGGAAAATACGTCGAGAAAATGCTTCACCACCACCAGCAAAATAGGTACAAGAGGAGCGAAGGTCCCGAGTTGCCTAAAGAGCACGCGCATGCTTTTCACGGCGGCGAAAGGGCGCTTTTGTATTTGGTGGTGCAGGAATTTCTGCAGAACTTCGGCATGGATGGTAAGGCATGTCTGCTTAGGGCGATATGCGAGATCCATGCACATCCCTTACAACATTTTGGATTGTTCGGGGAAATATTTAAATTATTTTTATCGTATGTATGGTTGAGGTACACCGATAGGCAAGATAAAAGCATAATTTGTGACTTTTTCTTTGCTGTTGCTGTTTTTTTTACCCTTGTTGTTGATAATACCTTTCTAAGCTGGTATTAAATTCTTCTCCATTCTTTTGTCTGGGGAAATTAATTATTCTGATAATTTATGAGTTTATTTTGCCCGTCGGTGAATGAAAAAGATGGCTAATTGTAATTGAAAACTTGATTTTCAGGGCTAGTAAATCCCCTTATGCGCATTTATTGAGTGAATACGTAGAAGCGGAAAATGCCGGAAAGGGAAAACCTGGTAGTCCGGGTGAATGTTGGCCATATCTCAAGGATTGTCCGAAATCTTTGTTCTTGTCGAAGCATAATAAATATTCCAGGTAACTATTACTAGGCTATATTGCAATGATTTCTGGAAATGTCTGTATTTATGGGTATGTATGTTTGTGCACACGATAGTGCCCAAACGGTACAACGGATCGGTCTGAAATTTGGTATACATGTTTAGAATTACCAGGGGACGAACTGGATTGTTTTTTGTGACAATGTAACAACCGGAAGTGGCAAATGTTACATACACTTTCTTAGAGATTTGACCGATTTTGGCCTAACTGATACCTGTTCATCCTCCAGTGACTTTAAATATGTGCACCCCATACAGACCAGTGGGATGAACGGTTTAGGCGCTATAAGAGTTTATAGAAGCAATTTGACAGAATCCACAGCCTTAGTCGCTGTGTTGCGAGTTGTCAGATTTTTACAAACGTCATTATGTCATAGAAACTGACGGGTCCAGAGTTGCTCTGTTTTAACAAAATTGAATTCCAAAAGTGTTCAGACACTTCATTGTGCCAACAATACAGTCGGAAAGTTAGCTGAGGGCTACCCCAGATATTTTTATATGTTAGTACAGTGCTTTAATACGTTGGCTGATAGCTTATCTGAAACATTCAACTGATGGCAAGTAATCAAGAATCAGTAATCAGCTTCATACCGGGCGTTGACATTAGAGTATGCATTAGAGTTAATTCTGACAGTTACGTCAACTATCAAGATTTTGACACCCAACATCACGAGTAAATTTAAAATAGACCAATGTAGAGCCTCGTTGGTCCCGTCGGTTATTGTAGACTGATTGTAGACTGCACCAATCACAAGGCTTGGATTTTGACAATTCTGTGTGTTAAGGTTAAGGGCTCGTTGATATAAATGATGCATAGTCCGGAATATGTCGTGATCTACATTCATGCTTAAAGAGTTTTTTGTTCTTTATGAATCGTAAATGAAAAACCTGAGCACAACTTATTTTATATAGAAAAAAATAAAAATAAAAACCACTTACCTTTTGATTTTAGTGATGTTGCTGAAGAGTCAGAAGAACTTAGCAATGAAATAGAGGATGAAAAGACGCCAAAAGTTACCTACAAACCGACAATGGGGATGTAAAATGAAAATGCACTAGGAATTTTGAAAATGCTGAGATGGAATATGGATGCTGATGACAGATGTAGATAATGTAATACTGACTTAAGTTGGTCGATAAAAACGTGGGATATAATTACCGACATTATTTGTTTCAAATATTGTTGGTACATTATATAGTTTTAAAATGTACGTTTTTCTCAAACTAGCCAGAACGATGTAAAATAAATGTACATAATACTTAATTATTGGAATAAAAAAACGGGTGCTGATAGATAACTAAGTCATTTCAAATGGATGAGCTTCTAGTATGTGTAGCTTAAGTTACAGCTGTATAATTTATCATATAGCTGTATATAAAATCATTATAGAATACTATATTATCATATACTTGAAAACAGAACTTTGATGTCAATAAATTCAATGTAAAAAATTAAAAAATATTTATACTTACTTTAACATAGGAAGCATGTTTACGGCAAACTGTACATTTGTGATTACTATTTATTTATAACTTATTTATTTTCCGATCTAGAAAACTTATGTCTTGTTAATACATTTTTATTTTTATTTAATAAAAACACAAAATAATATTGTTATATCTTTATTTCATTCAACTTCGCAATGGTTAGACATCAACATATATAAAAGTGCTTCCACATGTTCTCTCTTTCTTTTTATATAATTTCATATACACTCAGATGCAAAAAAAACGGGTCATTTTTTTTCGTGTATACGTACATTGTTTTCGCTTTGTTCATTACATAAACTGATAAAGTACCATATGTTGTGTTTTTCTTCATTCTGATGGTTGTCTCTTTGATTGTCAAACACTAAAATTCTTATTGACAGTACTAAAACAAAAAAATTAACTGTTTTTTTTTTACAAAAATTACCCAATGACCCGTTTTCTGCATCTGAGTGTATAAATGTTAAAAGAAACATCCGACATAACTTCTCAATTTTCAATTGTAATCAATACAAATTTCAATTGTACTCGACAAAATACAATATTCAGGATAGAACAACAATAATTTATACAACACTTATGACACATAAAATTATTTGAATAGGTGAATAAAACTCATATTAGATTCAAGACATACGGATTTCAATTCTCATATAAAAATTAAGATTTGATCACTTGCTTTCACCATTTAGGACATATGTGGCACACACCATTATCAATATTACGTACACTATTGAATAAAATAAATTAAATAAATAGATTTGTACCAGATTCTTATTACAGGGGTTAAAAATAATGCCTCAGAGTATTGCTAAGTTAATTGACAATTCGAGTATTTATTTCTTTTTTTTTTTTTCATGAGGACTAATATTTAAAGCAAATATACAAACAACATGATCTAGCGTTAAAAAAATCACAAATTAAAAGCTATGGAGTAATCTTGTTAACAATTAGTTAATTTGCAGCGATATCTGTCGATCTGTCAACACGTAACCTACAATTTTTAACATGGTTCCACAGCCTACTTATACCAAAATTAAAATTAAGAAAAAAAAAGACAAGAACCGACTTTTTTAAGTAGTACAAACTAATACTGATGAATAAATTAATTCAAACATACGCATGAACTTATGGCAAGTAGCTACTACAATATATTATGACAATAATTAAACTTAAAACTAAACAAATAAAAAAAAAAAAAACTATACTAAAAAATAACAAATTGCAAGGTGTAAAGCTATGAGATTGATTCATGAATATATCTTTTTGGTTCTTACAATTTTGCCCGGGACGGATTGGGACAGAGAGCCTCCAGTTTATTTTTTTTTTCACGTACCGCACCACTCTTTAAACAAATGAATGCAGGTGAATGGCACAGTGGTACACACAAGGAGAGTAATATCGTTTTGGTTAAAATCATTCAAGTTTGCATTTAAGGCACCTAGTAGAGTTCGATTTAGGTTAGAATATGTTACCCTTACAAGAACTGCATTTGGAGACGGATGTACTTTCGCCCAGTTTCACCGTTTCTTCCTCATCGTTGTTTATGTAACCGCTGTCATGTCGTCGCTGAAAAATAAAAACAGAAGAAAACTAAAGATTTTGATGATGATAAAATTCAATATAAAAATAATGGAAGAAATTTAAAAAAACATTTAAAAAACTAATGCAATTAAAAAACTAATTTCGAACTAGTTGTTGACAGCTGCTTGAACAAAGAATTACACAAGGACACTGTCTTAATATTTTCCACATTTAGCTGGTTATATTCAGGGTTGTTTAAAAAACGTTTTTTTTTTATTTATAACAAAGACAACAGTGTTTTTTGTTAAAATGTGTTTTAAAACATGAAACAATGTTTTAAAACACCTTAAAAAAAAGACATGTTTTAAATCATGTTTTTTTTTTTACTTTTCAAGGCAAAGTGTCAGAAAAAAATAAATCATTGTTTTCGAATATAAAGGGATGCTTATGGAGATTTAAGAATAATATAAAATCTATCCTATTATAAATGTTGGCTCTCTGGAGTTGATAGTAGGTTCTCTGTTCCATTTGGCGTTGTAATGGGATTCCCTGATGGTTAGGGGAATACCTAACGGGTAGTTAGTTGGATTTAATACAAAACAATTACTATTATTTATTTCAAAAGGTTTTTACTGTTATTTTTAAACAAATAAATGATTCTATTGAATGTAGTTCGGAAATAAACAGCAACAGTAGAAAAAAACATGTTTTAAAACATAACAACCCTGGTTATATTCAATGATATACCTTTTTTACACATGCATGTGTAAGCATCCATAAAGGGTACCAAAAAAGATATATCATGCAATTAACAAAAATATATCATGGCGTTGCACATTATTGGAACACCCTGTATAATAATTACCATATGTTTAATTTCTTTGTTATCTTTTGCTTGTTTGCAAGATATCTTTTTTAGGTCTAATTATAAAAAGTATAATTAATTTATAACTTTGATAAATACATAGCTGTTTATACACAGTGCGAACTTTTCTCAGTGTAACATTCATATTATTTTCCTCTATAATTAAAATTCTCTATGTAGTCAATTATTTCAAGATTGAATGGAATTACTATCACAATCCCACAGTGTTAATAACAATTAAAATTTAGACACCAAGATTTAGATAAAATATTATTAAAGAGTGTGATGATTTACAATACATATTATCAACCTTTTAAGCAAAAAAATTTCGCATCATTCACACTCATTAGTTGCAATTTTTTTTAAATTATCTAATAACTGTGTGACCTTTAAATCGTACAGACGATTAAAAATAACAAATCAAAAAAAAAAAAATAAAATACCTTTAATTCTGTTGCTAAACACAAAAATGCCTCTTCAATATTCGAATTTTCCTTCGCGCTTGCTTCTAACACGAATAGAACTTCGGGCATATACTGGCACATAGCTTCAGCCTCTTCAAACTCAACTTCACGCAGTGTCTCCAAATCGGCCTTATTACCGACAAGGGCAACCAAAACAGAGCTCCCAGAATATCGTCTAACCTCTTCAACCCATTTTCCAACGGAAAGAAAGGAAGAACGTTTTGTTATATCGTAAACTATGATTACTCCGTTCGCCGATCTGTAATAACTCTGCGTGATCGTCCGGAACCTTTCCTGACCAGCAGTATCCCATATTTGTAACTAAAAATTGATTTGGAAATTGGATTACGTTGTAGGGTTAAGAATTTTTAGATTTACCTTAACTTTCTTTCCATCGACCATAACGGTTTTCATGGAAAAATCAACGCCGATTGTGTTCCCGTGCCTCTCAATGAAAGTTCCGTTTTTAAATCTCTGCACAACACAAGTTTTTCCTGTACCACAATCGCCGATTAATACGATTTTAAACAAGAAATCGAAGCTCTCTTCGTTGGGGATGCTCATCAATGTTGTGGGGTTGCGACTAGACATGTTTTTATTTTATTCTTGTATATTCTTCAGAAAAAGTTACATCTCTTCGGCGCAAAACCAGGTTATGATTGAATGACAGATGACGAGTCAAGTGTATTTACAAAAGAATGTTTGTCCTCGTCGTGTAGAAAAAGACGGACAAACTGTATATTTGGCCCGGTTTCCAGGGCGACGAGATAAGAAGTGCGATAAATATGTTGGTTTTTGTATGATTCAAAGAAAGCTTCCCGGAAATTGCGATCATAATTCCGGTTATTTATGACATTTTTTATACGTGTATTTAGTGTTGAAATAAGTCATCCACCGCATACGTAATTAATTTATTTGATTAACGTAATAATTAGGTTGTAATGAACTTAAGCTGCCATACACTAACCGGTGTGGCTGTACAAGAGTGCCGTTTTCGGTGGGCCAATTGATACAAATATTTTATTTATTATAACTTAAGGGTTATAAAGTTGTTGTACAATCCCCGCAAGCTGCAAAAATCCTTCGAAGATATCTTCTGAAAAGGAGACGTGACTACCATCAATGGAATGGTCCGTTCATAAACACTCGTAGTGATCGGCTCGCTTAAATGCTTTAACCACACACGTCATATACAAGTGTCAACTGTCAAACTTGGGGGTATTATCATCACAATTTAACAGTTTCCGTTGTCTTTTCGAGAAAAATGATAGAAAGCTGCCCGAAAAGGCGAATGTTCTTGGCGATAACATCCCTTGGACTGTAAGTACCCATCCAAGCACATTCCTAACCAACCTAACCTCACTTTGCCCAGATTGACCATCCTAGTGCTAATAATTGAGTCACATTGGACCGAGACCAACTCAAAGAAACGGGAATTTATCGTTGAACAGAACTCCACGTGCCGAGATAAAGATAAATTTGAGATTGTTAAGGAATGCGAACCTTGCACAGGTAATTTTGTGATGTTTTGAGGTTATTTTCAGGTTTTTCAATGTTATTTTTTGATTATTTGCAGCTTATGAAATCACAAGCCAGAGCATTGGAGTTTGCATCCACACGCATTTCAAAGAGGTTATAAAATGTTCCAGTGGAGAAATGGTTACGAGAAGTTGTGATCGAGCAGTTTATTTAGACGAGCAGAAATTTTGGAAATTTGAAGGTGGGATGTTCATCGCTAGTATTGTTTCCATGTTCTGTGTTATCGCGAGGAAGAAGGTGTTGAATAAACGGATGTTGCAGAGGGTTCAAAGACAGTTAGCAAATAGTGTTTAATTAATTAAATTATCGAAACAAAATGAGCGTTTACGTTGAAGGTGTGTTAATACAGGATAACACCTTTGAGGTTAGTTTAGAGACATTAATTATTTATCATTTAGTGCAGTTTTGCAATTCGCCAAAAATTGAGTCGAATATCGTTTTAACAAATGATGTAAAAGGTCCGAAATTTATCGTGGAGGGGAATTTAAAAATTATTGTTGAGGGGGATGTACCTGAAATTGCGCGGTATTGCTTGTGGCCTGTGATAGTAGTCAATCGGAAAGTCGTTGCTGGGTTATGTGCAGTTTGTAGGCAGATTATTAAAAGCAGTAAAAATAAAACAGTGCAGTCTCTTTTGGGGTTTAAAGAATCGTGTTTGCTGGCATGTAGTGAGACATCGATTTGGACAAAATTCTGTGAGATTGATGTTGTTAATACCACGAAAGATATTGTATTAAACCCTGAGAAATATCTTAAGGGGGGTGATTTATGTTTACCAGAATGTTTTACTAAGTTTGAGTTTCATATGAGTCAACCGGTGAGGATGCATAACGTTTATAAGTTAGCCAGAGAGTTAAATAACGATAAAACTTTAAAAAGCTCTGTTCCAATCGAAGAATTGAAGCTAAATCATAAATACGCGGAAGGTTTATACATGACTTTAGCGGATGTGTTGTTAAAAATTTGTTTTGAAATAATCATAAATTTCTTTGATATATCCAATCAAATAGTAACAGAGCTACCACTACTTACTTCCTGGTTAAACCTAACTAACAAATCTTTTAATATAAACCTTAATAACACAAATAAACACAATAACACAAATGATATCTTCAATATCAAAAAAATAATACAATCAGAAGTAATGCAAGAAAGTTTATACACGTCCGACCCAAACAGAAATAAGATAGATCAAAACATAAACGTTTCATTACCAAACATTGAAAGTTTATGCGCCTCCTTAGACAATTTAAAAATCGAAAGAACTAACGATTTTATACCGTATGGTAACGACGTCGAATTTGATTGGAACGACGTTCCTTTAGACGCGAACCCCTTAAGTGGGGCCCTCCCAAAGAAACGCGCCAACCGAAAAGGGGAACAACTGGCAAACTTAGCAAAAGCCGCTGTAAAAATCGCTCAAGAGAAAATCTGCAAAATCGTCGATTTTTGCAGTGGCGGGGGTCACCTTGGTATACTCCTTGCGACATTGTTACCAAACTCAAGAATAATCCTAGTTGAAAACAAAGAACGTTCTTTGCAGATGGCTTTGGAACGTATCGAAAAATTAAAATTGCAAAATATTGATGTTGTCCAATGTAATCTTGATTATTTTATCGGCTCGTTCAATGTAGGAGTTTCTTTGCACGCCTGTGGAGTGGCCACCGATTTGGTTATTCAAAAATCGATTGATGTGAAAGCGGACTTTTTGTGTTGTCCGTGTTGCTATGGTAGCATAAGGGATTGCCATCAGGTGAAATACCCCCGTAGTGAGGTTTTTAAGTCGTTTGATTATGCGCAGTATTTGAATGTGGCGCATGGTGCTGATCAAACGCATAGTAATGATAATCCGAAAACGAAGGTTGGGTTCTTGTGTATGGATATTATCGATACTGATAGGAGGTTGTTTGCGGAGAGTTGCGGGTATGAGGTTAGCTTGGGGAAGTTGCAGCCGACTTCTTGTACACCGAAAAATAATTTGTTAGTAGGGATATTTATTAAGTGATTAATTAATTTTTGTATGTAATGAGATGTAAATAAATGTAATTTTCTAATTTTGCCTTTTAATTCCTATCTTTTGTGCATGTTGGAAGTGCTTGTGTGTTATGTAGGTATCGGATCATGGGGTCGGCAGTTACATATAATGTGCTGGGCCTTTCAGAGTATCGGGACTTGCTGTCATGGAGAGCAAGCAAGAATCAAAATATTTGATAAGTTGACGGTCTCATACGTACTTATATTGTGGTTATATCAATCACATTAATAATATTAATGGCAAAGATCTAAAGTATGTATATTCTGAAAACAGATCCACCCATATTTATGGAGGCAAGAATTTTTTATATAAAATATATAAAACAATTAAGGTAAGTTATTAAGCTAAGTTAAATATACTATTATTAATCAATTTTGGGCTGCTTTATTTCTTGTTATTTTTTGAATTTTTTTATGACTACTTTAGTTCAGGACCAAGCAGTCGCAGGGCGCTGTTATCAACGACCATCGAAAGGTGGGAGTGACGCACGGATCAGTAATTTATTTATGTAGCTGATTTAACTTTTTGTATATTTGGCTGCATACACAATCATATAGAATCCTCTACCACAGAATAGATGCTTTTATACCTTCTATTCGCTTGAACAAGCGATTGTAGATGCCGCTATTTACCCCGAATTGTTTAATTCAAATTTCTACCACCCGGGGCGGCGACTCTTTCGTTTGTTGAGGCGGATAGTGTTTTACAGCGTGTTAACCAAGTGACACTTTTAGTTTTCCTAAATAAGAATTATGTCACTTTGCTCATAGCTGCCAGTTGAAAAATAAAAATATTGTTAGGATTGCTGAAACATTTGATTTTCACACTTATTTTATCTAGTTATTATTTTAACGTGGATGCAATAAAATAGCAGGTAATCTAAAATACTTGCCTTAGATCAAGAATGTTGTGTATTATGTTGTATTTTATAACTATAATAAATGTAATACTCTAAAGTCTCTAAACCACTGGCAATAAAGACCAGGTAATCTCAATATCAAAATTGTCTTGGGTCAGAAATGTCGTATTTTATAACTAGAACAAAATATCTAAAACCACTAGCAATAAAATTGCAGGTAGTATGAAACATTGTCTTTTAGGTCGCAGAAATGTTATTTTCGGTTAGGGCCCTACAAGGACAAAATTGCAATCGACCGAAAAAGTTTTCGGGATTTCAGTAAAAATATGCACGTTTTGAAGTCCCCTGAATCCGCTGCAATGATTTTTGGAAAATGTTAACTAACACTTTTGTAGTTATTCAATTTCGTGAAGCCACAGCCACTCTGGACTCTATCTAATGCCTATCATATAATGACATTTAATATTTAGATTGGAGACATTCTCTTCGTAGCTGTCTTACTGTTACGTCCTGAAGATGCCTCTTGCAACAGAGTGCGAAACGTTGACTACTTTATCGTCGTTGACGCGGTTTTCGCCCGGAAATCTAGAACTTAATGACATTTAATGTCATGTCATGTCAGTTGCCACTGACGTTTATCAAAATCCGTCAATTTGCAGGCAAAGGTGTGCATTCTGTCACTACCCACATAACAATTTAGAGACACGTTCCCAGCATGGTGCCAACACGTCGTGCTAAATTTTGCACGCGTGTTGGCGCCTTGCTGGCGCAGTGCGTCCGCATATGAGAGCAATATGTCATCACGTTGTGCTTCTCACGCGTGCAAGAGCGTAGAGTCCGTGAAAAAACGTAAACAGTCCAACACGGTAGGTGGACACCTTGCTCACCTTTCAAACGGGGTGACACTTTGCAAACAGACAGAGTCCTCACAGCGCTGCACGCTGTGCTGGCATGACGTGCAAACACAGTGCTGGCACTATGCAAATTACACGGTTGTGTTTACGCTATGTTTTCTGCGTGCCAACACATTGTGTAAACATATCGTGTTCGACACGTGCATGCTAAAAATTGTTATGTGGGTATGCTTACAAACTTTTATTAAGCGTCTAAACAGCTCATTTCATTGATCCGCAATTTTGTATACATACATATTATAAGCCTATTATTGATTACGATGTGCCAGCAAATCGTGAATACATCACGTATATGCTTATAATTCACTGCCAAAATTATCTGGTGTATGAATTGTTTTAGTTTTGGTTTTGCTGGTATATGATTCTCAGGTGGTTTTGTCGAAATACACCCATCGAATAAATACCCACCGAAGGCGGACAATACGCAAAGATAATATGTTTTATTATAAACAGTGAGCGTGCTCAATTTGAAACTGTGTTAAACAAGCCAATAAATAACTGGTATTCCAACTCCCACCGATTCTGAGGAAGACAGAATAAACATAGGAATCGCATGAATGTGCTTGGCATTTACATCCAAATTATATTTAATGAAACAAGATTGTCTAGTAAAATTCTTATGTATTCTTATGTGTTACATAATTTACCGCAATGAATGAAAAACTTTTTTTGCTAAATTTGTATCAATGAACAGTAGGAATGTAAATATTTCACTTTCTACGAATTTGTAGCCAATGATGTATACCATTCATACTAGACGTCATCACTGAATAATCCTTGAAGAATGATATACTGGGTAGAATGATATCAAAATTTTTAATTGCGACTATTTTCAACCCGAAAAAAACTACTTTGAATGTGATCAGCTTAAAGATTTTTTAAACACGTTCAAGAATTCAAAAACAAAACTTGTCTAAAATTTTATTTTAAGAAACCTACGGTTTCTTCAGCCAAGCAGTTAAACAAAATCAATTACCCAGTTCAGAACGAATGCGGGAGCTATATAAGACTCATGTTAGCCATGATAAGACAACTTCTTTCAATATCTGTGGTGGCCTTCACCCAACTTTCCGACCATATGATTGGCACAATGAATTGTCTAAACACGTTTGTACTTATTCAATTTTGTGAAGCCAGAGTCACTCCGTACGTTTGTCGAAATCTGACAATTTGCAACACGGCGACGAAGGCTGTGGATTCTTCATGCTACTGATCTGCAAATTTGTGTACATATTTAAAGTCACTGGAGGATGAGTTGGTATGAGTTTGGTCTCAATCGGATAAATCCCTAAGAAGACGCTTGTAACATCTGCCACTTCCGGCTGTCAGATTGTCACCAAAAACACTCCAGTTCGTCCCCGGTAATGCTAAATATGCATACTAAATTTCAGCCCGATCCGTTGTTCCGTTTGGGCGCAATCTTCTTCACACATACATGCATACACACATACATACATTTTCCAGAAATCAATGCAATCAATTCAGGGGACCTCAAAACGCATACATCCGCGGAAATCTCGAAATTTCATTTTCCGTCGATTACAATACTTTCCTTCTAGGGTACTAGTCGGAAAGTAAAAAGAAATGTGCCTTTCTGCAAGTAACTAAAAGAGTAAAACTTTCTCATGTTTGACATCGAATATCTTAAAATAGTACAACAAAATACTAAAATATAGTCAACCTTGCCCGAGATACTTTGTATTATTGTGATAATTATTGCCATAATGTATAGTTGCAGCTTGTTGTTGACATACGGCAAATGCTTATTTACCCAAGCAACAAAGCTAGTTATGCGCCTGCAAGCATTAGAACATAAGAACAACTATTTGCTCTATTTTTACGTAACGTTATTTACGTAATGTTATTTTTGTTATGTTTTTGCTATAAGCTCTTTGTTTGTTTTGATACTAAACTTTACAAGTCCAATTGTATCTTTAAAATCGTCAAAAGTGGTTTATAATTTCCCACTGTGGTTTATAAACTTCGTCTTGTAAAAATTAAAATAGTATAAACATGTCATTAAAGTAATATGTTTTAGCAACCCTAATTGTACAGGATGCTACAAAACCAATGCAATACAGTAGAAATTTAAAACCAGTCAAAATAATGCAAAAAAAAAACAAACTTGTTGATACTTATACTCTTGAAAGTCTGAAAGCATATTACATAGGTATTTATTAGATATTTTTCCATATATTTTTGTGTATGCATATACGATATTAACGGTATACTTAACTTTATTTAAAAATTATTAAAAATTAACTAATAATGTAATTTACACAATACCTAAGCACAATTCTGAATTTATGTCAATAATAATTTCAATCTTTCCAGACATTTTAATCATTATGTTAATTCAACCTTTTCCCTCAATGTACCACAATAATTTTCAGAACAATTTACTATCTAGACATGTTTATTTGAAAGTTTATATGAAACTAATCGCTTTGAAAGTTTATATGAAACTAATCGCTTCTATAATCCTCTTAAGAATTTTAAACGGTATGTAGAATAAACAGACGGCTATCCTAACCATCCTGTTTAGTATTTCCATTTCTAATTGATTTTAACACCTGCCTACTGTCTTCCGGGTCGATTTTTTTAACTCGTCTGTCGAAAGTCCCGAATTGTCCGATCGATTTTTGTTAACATTTACAGCGGAAATTAGTCTTTAAATTTTGCGTTACCTTTGTGCGTATATTTTTGTGCCGTTGGTATGTTCATAATATCCTGTGTTATTACGCAACCTGTTTTATGTTCGAATTTATGGCGCCAAATTGACGTTTATATGTTTGTTTAATTTCTGAGTGACAGTTGGTTAAATTTAATGGTAGATAAACTTAATGACTATACATGAAATAAAATCTATGTATTATTGAATATTTAATGATTGTTCGGATTTAATGATTACATTTGGAAACCGAATAAGTATTTGTGATTATTTGTACAACGTACATACAACATACGTCTAATGTACGATAAAAAATCTTGGCATTAATTCTAAAACAATTGTTTATTGAACAAAAGATTCCAATAAATTAATAAGGAGTTTGAATCCACAATAATGATTTTTTGAAAATGTCTGTTATGGGATGAACTGGATCGTTTTCGGTGACAATCTGACAACTGAAAGTGGCAAATGTTACATGAATTTTCTTAGTGAGTCGACAGATTTTGACCATACCGATACCAGTTCATCCTCCAGTGACTAATTAAGTATACCTATCAGTTTATATATCAGTGGGATGAACGGTTTAGGCTCCATTATAGAAATAATTTGACAGTAGCAGCAGCCTTAGTCACTGTGGTTGTGATTTGGCAAATTTTAATAAATATTAAGTTGAGATCTAGAGTGGCTGCGGCTTCGAGAAATGAACGAATTGCAGAAGATTTAGACGTTTCATCATGTCAACGACGTAGTCGGAAAGTTGAGTGGCGGCTCTCCGGATATTTATGTATTTTAAACTCCAGTAACTATAAAAGTAAATATAATAACTAATTGTTTGATATTTGTTTCTGTTGATTAATGATTCTTACACATATATGTAGGGTTGCCAGATCAGTTTGACTCCAATGTTGAACGTAACATGAGACACAAGAGAAAATCTTGCAATTGATCTTAAATCTAAATATATAATATTAAAACTTTACACCAAAACTAATCCGTTTAGACCTGATAAGTATTTCCGTTCGTAATTTGGAAGAAAACTCGCCTATGCTTTATTGGCAGTATTAAATGTACAGTATTTTTTAAATTTTGTAATGTCAAAGGAGGTTATTATTCCATTGTCAAAACTATCTTTAAATGTATCTTTCTGTCATTGGTAATTGCTATCTTTTCACAATTAACATAACAAATTTTCGTATAATTTCATGATAAAAGGTATAGTGTTCCATCAAATACAAAACAAGCAAATGTGGCACAGAAATAAGCATGATATTGCACACTCATACGTATGTACACTTGCCTTGTTATGTATGTATCTACTTTGAGTATTTGCGCATATGGGACGTATTTCTTAGGGCTAGTTTTTCAATACCAGCTTAAACCCCGAACGGCGTTTATATCTCCGTTCAAGAATTTTATGGGGTTTTCAATCATAGTTCAGCACGCAATCGCCGTTCTCAGATAAACGGTCGCCGTGGGCCGTTTATCTGTCTTGAACGCAGATTCATCAAGGAATCAAGGTATATTTGCTGTCATCGGTGTCAACATGACCACCATATGACCACTATTGGCTCCTTTCTGAACCCAGTCCGTCTTATTAAATAAGTATAAATCAAAATTCCGTTACACGTATCAAACGCATGCGGGTTGAATCGGTATTTCTCCCAATAAAATAGTACTGTGCGAAGTAATAGTACTGTGGCCTGTGTATCAAACTTGTTTAGATGCTACAGTCAACTGTCAAACTCACACTTTACTAAGGTTATGTATAGATGTCAAGTAACTGACGTCACCAGCCAAAGCGGGGTGATATTAGCCCCAATAAGATAAACTACGATTGGATGAACTGATGCACAGACAGAATTGAAAAACTCATTGAGAGCAAACGGCGATCTAAAATAGAACGTGGTTCGAATAAACGTCGATTTGTGCAGCAATTGAAATACTCGGCCTTAGACGAATTTGCCGTCAAGCTTGGGGTTCCGCTGCCGCGCCAGAACGGATGATTTACGATACACCCTAGTTTTACCTGATTCAACGCCGATATTTTACACAGTTTGCAATAGTTACACTTTATGTGGTTCTGTAGGATTGCCCAAATAACCAACGAGGACTTTAGTAGGAGAAAGTTTTGTATAAAAATGCCAAATAAACATATGTATCTTCAATAATTTTTACTGTCAGAATAACAAAAAATGCATCTCTATTAAATTAATATACAGCTTTGGTGCTTTCGATTAATGAAAAAAAAAATGGAAATTATAAATAAATTGTCCCACGAAGCCTTGAGTTACATGAGCATGTGCCAATAATACATCGCATAGATCTGTTAAAATCAATTTACATATTGGTTATTTATCAAATATCATTCTTTTGCATACACTAACAAAGAAATGTGTCTTTTTGGTAACAATTGATGAAGAGTAGGTTTTAATTACTTTAAAGTACCGAAAAATGAAACGAACACATAGGTTATCATGTTATAATAATGTTATATATTATAAATAAATAAATATATCTCAAAATCCCAGCAAATATATAAAAGTAGGTAGGCACAAGAGCAATAAAATTTAATGCAGGTTTTTTTTCGAGGAATTACATACCTATCTCCTATAAATTACAACTTTTAATATCGAAATTTGTTTATGGTCTACAATAATAGGCCAAACGGACAATGGGGAAGAAAAGACACCTATATATACATCCAATATTTTAATATGTCCTTAACTGCGCGCATTTGCAAATAGGCAATAAAAGTGCAAGCAAAACAGCCACCAGAATTATAAATAACCATCTTACAAAAATATGCGTTTTGCGTTCAACTAAAATAATAAAGTTGACGTTAAAACATAAAAACAAATTGTCTTTATTTGCTATTTAAAAAATACAAGAAAACAATGTGTAGCAATTGAAAACAGTGGTGGATGTGATAACTAAAAATCTTCTGATTGTTTCTTCTGGGAAATGGTGTACGGAAAGCGTATAAATTATGCCTCATATTTTCAATGTCAGTTGGAATCTCAGTGAGTACGACAAAAAAAAACAAAATGTATTGCACAAAGTTAATGTAATTTCTTTTCATCGAATTACATACATACCTAACTTTTTTATATCGATATTTGTGTGTGATCGACCGACAACAACAATAGGTCACAAGGAATATATAATAACAATAAAAGGCAACGATTTATTGATTAATTTGGGTCCGAAATAAAATTAAAACACTTTGTAGAGTATTACGTCCAGAAATGAAGCATTGATATATTTTCTACTTCTTGCTGTCAACAATATATTTTGAATAATTTATAGTAGAATTGTTTTCTATAATATATAGTATAATAAATATATCTATAATATATAGTATAAAATGAGCGAGTAATATTGAATTTTACCACCATTTGATCGCAGCACGAACGAGTGGCGTAACTTTCAGATACAAAATGAGCTTCATTTGTGTTTTGCATACTGTGACGTGGTTTATGGTTTACAATGCAATTTATCATGCAAGTTAAATTACTATTATAATTCTCTTACGTATCGATAAAATTACCAGATTAGGTCTGACACAAGTGAGTAACATTTATACTTCATTTTTGGGGAAGACGGAGCAAAGTTGTATGCCAGATTCTACTAAGAATTCTACTAGTAATTATTTAAATGTGTCATTTGAATTATTGATAAAATATTAATTAGGATATCACTCAATCTATTATTTGAACCATTTTACTATTCTTCCTAAAATATGTTGTGCATTCGTTATTGTTACGCTAATAAAAATAGCTGTTATTTGTAAAGTGTATTCCATATTTATAATATATAGCGGTTGGTAAAAACAAATCTTGAACTCGCACCTCCAATATATCTCAATTGCCACAGCAATAAAACGGGCAAGTCTAAAATTAATCCAAACAGGTAGAGAGGACACAAATGAGGGCAAATGAAGGGAACACTATTGGCATTCTATGCAGCTGACGACCTACGCATAGATGCGCCGTAAACAGGCAGTAGGGAGATTCTTTTCATTCATAGTGTACGTACATATAGTCCAGGAAATAAAGATTATAAGAATACAGAAAAGTAGTAACCAGTACGCTATAATTTTCCATTAAATTCTTTGCGAAAATTACCATATTTTATAGACATACCTTAACATATTTAACCTAAGAATCGTAACAACATGCAAGCATTTGTCCTTTAGAATCTACAATCAACTTCTAGTAAATACACACATTTATCCCAATAATTATTATATCATGTGTCCATAAAAAAGGTCTAGTGTACCAAGATTTATTCTTTCTTAAATGTATGTTGGCTATTCGCCTTAGGAATTGACATATGAAACGACAGAGAATTTAAATAACAAAAGTGGTATGTATGTATACTTTAACCTTGAATAATTTGTCAAATTTTAGGGTAGACAACTCAAGTTAGCCAACCTACAATATTTTCCATGACAAATTCAACCTTTTTACTTTCCGACTAGTGCCCTAGAAGGAAAGTATTATAATATACGAAAAAAATTCGAGATTTCCGCGGAAATTGCAATGATTTCTGGAAAATATATATGTACGTGTGTGTAGGTATGTCAAACACGACAACGATTCGGGCTGAAATTTGGTATGCGTATTTTGAATTACCAGGGAACGAACTGGTACGAACTAGATTGTTTTTGGCCACAATTTGACAACCGGAAGTGGCGAATGTTGCAAACATTTTCTTAGGGATTTGTCCGATTTTGACTTAACTGATACCTGTTCATCCTCCAGTAACTTTAAATATATGCACCAAATTACAGACCAGTGGGATGGACTGTTTAGGCGCTATAAGAGTTTATAGAAGCAGTTTGACAGAATCCACAGCCTTCGCCCTTGTGTTGCAAATTGTCAGATTTTGACAAAAGTCAGTGCCACTGACATGACATGACGTTAAATGTCAGTATGACAAATCTCATTATGTCATGCGAAACTGACCGGTCCAGAGTGGCTTTGTTAATAAAATTGAATATTTGCAAAAGTGTTCAGACACTTCATTGTGCAAACAATGTAGATATTTTACTTTCCGACTAGTACCCTAGAAAGAAAGTATTATAATTGGCGGAAAAAAGAGTATTGAGATTTTAGTGGTTATACGCGTTTTGAGGTCCGCTGAATGATGCAATGATTTCTGGAAAATGTTTGTATGTATGTGTGTGTGTGTTGCTTTTGGCTACAATCTGACAACGAAAGGGGCAAATGTTATATAAAACTGATACCAGCTCATCCTACAGTGACTTTAAATATGTATACTAATTTACTTATGAATGGGATGAGCATTTATAGAGGAAGCTTGTCAGAATTCACAGCCTTTGTCGCTGTGGTTATGAATTGGCAGATTTTTACAAACATCAGTGGCCACTGACATGACATGACATATTTTGAATAATACTTAAGTAAGCGATGGAATAATAGTAAGTATTCAGACACTTCTTGTTGGAAAGTTGGGTGGAAGCCACGCCAGATATTTTATTGAACGTACTATGAACATGCCTTTGCAACTTGTGGGTACACATTTTCCAGCTTACTAAAAAGTCAAAATTTGACGAAAACATATATAATTTTTTCTAGCCGCTTTTGTTTCCAAGATACATGATGTTAAAGTGTTACTTCCAAAATCAGTTGCATTAGAATAAGTAGTCCTAAGAAGATGATATTTTGCCAACAGTCATTAAATGATAATATGAACGTTGACAGTCAATTTTATTATCTGATGTTGTCATACGTGAGGGTATTTTGAGCAACTTACTTAATTTAGGACTGGTTTGTTCAGCTACACGTAATGTCTAGTATAGTTATGTGTCAGAAAAGTTGATTTTGTTGCCCCATTTTTTGCCATTATGTTAGTGGCAGTGTGTAGAACGTGAATAAAAAGAATCAGATGACGAGTTCTGTACACCATGATTAGTAATCTATTGCTTGAATGAGACACACCACCAAAATTTGACTTATTTGACACATCCAGCCCTTAATATAAAATATGTAACAAATAATGTAACATGCAACATGTTCGTATTGTCATATTGTAAATTACTCATTTATTTAATGTTAAAAACATAAAACGTGTTTACAATGTTTTTGTATCAATGTTTTTGTATACGCATTGCTAATTAATAACTGTTTTCAGAAAACTGGGTTTATCAAACTGGCATTCGAATTGTTTATGGGTATGTTGCTAAGCAATCTTTTTCTTTTTTTCTTAGTGCTACTTTTTTTCCTCCGTGACAAAAAACATGGTTTCCTGGTAAACATCTGGTTGACATTTTTACACTATATGTCATAAATTGACAGTTGTAATGCATGTCAAATAACGTGTAAATGTTTAGTTTGATAAGTTCGTGTAGAAAAATGATGTTTTTGATATCCCAGCCTCATAGCAAGTATACTGCAAGTACACCACGATGTGGTGGCATTGCATAGGCCTTTAAAACGCGAAGAACTAACAAGCACAGCGTCGAACTTTGGTGTTTAGTCTCCGTTCGTAGCTCTAAGCGCAAACTGCTCGGCCTACTCGGACTCGAGATCATACTACACGTGATTCCGGACCACACAAACCTACATCCAAATAAAAAGAACTATTCAACATATAAAACAGTACAATTTTTGGTATACCCATTTTTTTTATAAAATGTGAAATATGTGTTTTATTCATAGATATAAAATGTTTTCAATATTTTGTGACAATCTACCGGTGTGTTCGTTAACTATGTAGTGTGTCCTGGAGTCCTGAAAGTGTTCTGAAAGTGTGTTACAGGATGTACAGGTCCAGTCTAGTGTTCAGGTAAGTGTTTTATTTTTCTATTTAGGTACGTTCCGTAGCTTTAAAAATAGTGGAAATTGTCTGTTTATTTTGACTGGCTCGTCATAAACACTGAAAACCGTTCTACGAGTGCGTATTTTTCAGTTCGAAGCGGTGTGTAAATCTACGAGACTGTGATTTTACGTCAGTCTCGCCGATTTATATCCTGCTTCTTGTTTGATGTTTTTATTAAGTTTTTTTTTTGGATCGTAGAAATTACGTATTCGTATTAAATGTTGGGCTCTGTTTAGATTATATGTGACGTAGCTTTTTTATTCATTCATACCGACGTTGTTTGATATTTCTGTTTGTTCTTCAATATTTATAATAATATCATAGTAATGCAATCAAAAAACGATCTTGATGACATAGTTTACATGTTTTCATAGATTTTATTGGTTGTATTAATGAACATTTCCTAATTTAACCTTGTCTGGCGTTATCGTCTGTAACGTTTGTGTTTTGCTAACCTTATTCATAAATCACTGAATATCAAAAGAAGGATGTTTAATTGATTATGAACATGTAACATACACAACTACTACACTGCTTTCCTATAGTGCAACAGGTCACCGTATTATATAAATATCTCGAAAGATATATTAAATATCATTTTTGTTTAAGATTGTTTGCTTTACAAACGATTTTATAAATATATTTTTTTGTAAATTTTGTAAATAACTCCTTTTACATGAATAGATAGAAACAAAAACCTATTATACTTGTCAAAATAATGTTTGCTGATTTTTTTTGCAACAAAACGTAGGTAACTGATTTCGCATTTTTTACGGTGTGTTAAATAATAATCTTCAGCCCATCAATTTTTTTGTGTTAATGTTTTTTTACACCTCTTTGATTTCATTCATAATTATATTATACCATTTTTTGATCACTTAACATTTGAAGTCCTACAGATCACATAATATTTTGAAATTTAATAATTAAAATATCGTTCACTTTAAACAATTGTTTGTGTTTATGTGTATTTATTTTAATAAGAAAACTCACAAATCAAACACCAATTTTGTATTGAAATTAAATAAATTGTTATTGAAATTTGTTTAAAAAGTTTATTTATACGAATGTAAATTTATCGAAAGTCACTATTTGTAACTTTTCAACAAGTGAAAAGAAGATGGCATAATTTGGAAATATGAATTATTGAGATTTTATCTGAGAAGATATTCGTCATACCGCGGTTGTGTATTACACTTTTATGTAATGACATATACAGGGTGGCCAAATAATCGTGAAAATTTCTATATCTCGGAAACTATTCATTAAAGAGACTTGCGCCGTCTTGAATAAAAAAAAGTGGGTTTTATCGGAAATCCACTCTATTAACATAAAAACATCAGTTTTAAAGTTTAGATAAATTCTAGTTTTTTTTTTATTAAATACTTTTTACCCTATCTCTAAAAATAAAGTGGTGGGGAAGTTCAAAAATGTTTGTAAACAATAATCTCAAATTGTCTGAACGAAATTTAATAAACTTGGTATCGTTGAAAAGAGCTTTTCTTAGACTATAAATCCTACCTTATTTGTGGTGATTGTAATTTGGTACGTCGCTACTAGAGGGCATTTTCGATATTTTTTTCCATAAAAAATAGCAAAATGAAGCCCAAACAAGCTAGTAAAAATCGCGCCTCAATATCTTATTTCTAACCTAAAATATTGGCGAACGAAGATTTTGAATGGATTTTGATCAGTTTTTTTTTTCTCAAAAATATTAAATAAAAGTGCTTTATTCGAAGAAATGCGATGAATTTCAAGAAGATGAGGAATAACCGTATCATTTTCGCTTATAAATTAATTGGTTTTTGAAATATAAAAATAAGAACCTGTTATAGTACTTTCTATGGGTAACTCTACCTTCCTTTCTTCAAGATATAATTCATACATAATTTATAAAAAAATATTCCTTTATAAGGAATTATTTATAAGAAATTTATAAGAAATTATAATAAACAAAATTAAGTTCGTGATTTTTTGTTACCTTTTTTCTTTTCTTTTGTGGATGCCAAAGAAATTATGCCTTTCTAATATAGTTTTTAATCATATTCAACTAATCGAATAAATAATTTTAGTCATTTAACTTTACTTGCTGACATCTTCTGTATATCTATATCATTCTTAATTTAATTTAGTTAAAAACGACATAAGATAATTTGTAAGAAATTATGTCCAAGTTACCTAATTCGACATGATTGAAATTGCCAATCTAACAACCAAAAACACAAACAAATCTCCCTGTCTGTATTCACCCGTGTGCAGATTTGCATTTTAATCGACGTACTAATCAGTGCCGTCCATCTACATTAAGACGCACTCCGCTTTCTAGTTCACTCGCAAAAAAATAAACACAAACCACTAATACCTACATAATTAATGTGACCATGAATAAACTTAACGGCGCCTTGCATAAATAACAACTATTCTGATGGGCCCTAGAATGCGTAGACAAACGACAGAGACGGTCTCGGCCCCACAAAACAAGATCCACAATGTCACGATGATCTTCCGTCGATATTATGCAATGCTCTGTTCAGCTTCGAGTGTCTAGACGCTTTCACACAGTGCGGCTTGTCCGTCCGGTAACGCGTCATATATACTGTACCCACTATGGCTAAACTATATTATATGGAATACCATACGAATTATATATGATGCGCGGAAAATTTAAGCCCCTAATTGAATTCATTGGCTTGGAGTTGAATGTCATGCGCAAAGCCGATTCGAGAAACGTTAGATTTACACGGAAATTTGCATTTTTCGACAAGTGTCACTTGTGTCACTTTATATAAAACAATTTACTTTAAAATGGTGACATTTTTATTATAGCAATGAAAGTTGGAAACAACTTACAACTGCTGCCTACATCGGCAAGAATATAATTTTCTTGTTCTCGTTTGAAGACACCCAAATTGTTATTGTTCTTGGCAGATTTCTGGTGAGTTGAGAGGAAACTTGGGACAGGTAGTTTTTGTTATTTATATTATTTATACATAGGAAAGATTGCGACAAAGTTAAACAGTCGTTATTATTGTTCAAAATAGGTCTGAAGACTGACAATGTACGATAATTTTTATTTTAAATAAATTTATTACGTATAGAATTTGATTTATTTTGCTTATTGGTCAATCGATGTTGTAAAGATTTTAGTAATTAGTAAAAAAATACTAAAAACTGCTGAGAAAAATAATTTTATTGTAGGTAACTAAATTATTTATCTTTAATGATATAATACTGGAGATTGATATGTTATTAGAAAGGTTTTCTTTACAAGAACTCGGACGGTTGAAAACCCGTACGTTTTTTTTCTGTACGGGTCAATCCGCGCTGCCTGTAAGGGTTCTTTTTTCTCTGTTCCGCTAGGATCGCCGCAGAAGCGAATTTTTCAGCGGTCCGGTTTACTGTTATCGCTTTGCTCGTTTTCATTATTTCCCAGTTGCGGTTACGGTTTGAGCTGAAGCAAGTCTCCTTCTATATTCTATCTTTCTGGCTGCCTACTCGTTATTCGCAAGATGCGGTGGACAGGGGAGGTGTGGGGGTTAGGCGGTGGACGACTGCCACGAGAAGGAAAAAGGACAATGCGGTCGCGTCACGAAGACTTCCGACCTATTCATGTAAACATCACAAATGAGGTCTAATAACTCATCGCTGATTAATTGCATGTTTGTATTTAATGGTCTCTGATGGCCAATGGAGATTATGTTCATTGGAAGGAGGATGAAATTTTAAGTGAGGGAGCTGTCTCTACATATTAATTGCCGCAGAGTTAAATAATGAGGGGTGATTATAAAATT
This sequence comes from Aphodius granarius, assembly GCA_963971325.1. Classification (NCBI taxonomy): domain Eukaryota; kingdom Metazoa; phylum Arthropoda; class Insecta; order Coleoptera; family Scarabaeidae; genus Aphodius; species Aphodius granarius. The sequence continues at coordinate 11,931,324 of OZ020222.1, read as the reverse complement.
AGGTAAAGTTTATACCATTAACATTAAATTTGCAACAAAAAAACTCGATATTTCTTTTGTTTTCACATCGATTGGAGTTCACTTCCTGGTTTTTAAAATTTTCTTTGAACACCTTTGTTGTCGTTATGCATCTCAAGAACAATATCACACAATTTTGAAATTACCCGAAAATGAACATTTCAAACTAACTTAATTAAGCTAGAAAAATGAAGCACGTCGCATTTTTTCGGCAATTTATAAGCTTTCTCCTAATGTGATAAGATTGACGACTTATTAAATACTTAAAAAATAAATAATTAATTTTGAATATGTCAGTAAGTAATTTCCCTAAAATTTTAAATATTAAACCAGAAAAAATGACCCATCAACTTTTTGCCAACCTCATTGACGCATGGAAGCTACAAAACGATTAATTCATTTGCAATCAGCAACATTACAGTATTTAGTATGAACAAAGATTCAGAAGAAGTTAGGAGCAAATAAAAAAATATGTATTATCGGAAACTTTCAAAAGCTTCTCAAATATAGCAAAGCAGTCGACATTGGCAGAAGTTAATTAAAATAAAATAATGTTCTAACTGAAAATTACTTTTATTATGATTTTTATTATGGAAATATTTGTGATATAAGATAAACAATCAATTAGAATAAATTAATACAACAAAATTCCACACACGTACTCTGAATTTCCTTTTCACAATTTCAAATTTACTATGAAACAATTCTTAATTTCAAATTTATTTTATACTGTTCAAATATGTACTATTTAATTGTATTCTTTATTTCTTCATTTCACTGTATTGTATTGACTATTGTACGCATTTTTGTCGCCAATAAGGATTATTATTATTAAATACACAATGCATTATCAACCCATGTAAAGGTGCACGTAAGGGGTTTAACCTAACGAAGGAAGTTATTAAACTAGTCTTTGAACTCACTGAACACCACTGTGATTGGTAATTTTCATCATTGCTCGCATCACTGGATAAAATTAGTGTCGAATCGTTATGTATATTCTGTCAAGATGGCATTTATCAAATTGCAAAATACAAAGTAAAAAGTTGAGAATATGCAAAGTTTATCAAATATTTTATGAAACAAGAAAACTTTGCACTTTGCAAAAAATGCAAATTTCAAAGTACAAAGTTAAAAGTGGCAAACTACATGTAACATTTGCCACTTCAGGATATCAGAATGTCATAAAAACAATCCAGTTCGTCCTGTAGTAATTCTAATTTGTCAATTTAACATGAAATTGTTCATTTGAATTTTTTATGTACAACGTAGTCAAAAAATCGACTAACAAACTTAATATTAACAAACAGTAATCAAACATGCTTGTCAATCACACATATTCTTTAACTTCTTCAATATGCGGTGCATTGTCACTGTGAACCACATTACATATTACAATATTACAGAATCTCTGTAACCTTCATGTCAAAAGAAAACACACAGATTTCACTCTTCATTTCATTTCATCCAGATTAACTCCCATGTAGAATTAACAGTTTCCTATCGAGGAACATATCGGAAACCACATGGTTCCGAATGGACGTCTTGCGAGCATGACACAGAACGGCGTGTTTTCAGATTTACGCTATCGCCAGAGCACGTCTCCAGTCGAAGGTTCAATCCTGGCACAAGGAACGTGATCTCAACGATACATAAAATACCAGCGCAGACCGAATGTAAGGAAATAAGAACCGATAAAAAGGAGGGATTTAACAACAGAACGAATAAACAGAAAAAAAAACATGGTACATTATTCGGTGGGAAGGTCATATGTATTAATAGGTGAGTCGGACAGATCCGATTAATTTGTTTTGATCGGGTGAGAAGGGGTTGATTTGAACACGTCACACAACTGATTAAATAAGGAGCTGTGATTAAATACGTGGCTAGTAGTATTCCTTGGACATGAATACGCGAACGGGTAAAATGGATTATATTTCGAGAAGCCGTACAGGTATGTCAAAATGATCCCTTGTAATTACATGGATAATGTGATTCGAAATTAGATTGAATGTGTGAAGGGATTTCGTGGAATCTTTTTTTGGGGGATGGTATCTGAAGTCTAATAGATATACTCTCAAGAAGAGCGTGGACATAACATTTGTAATCATTGTTTATTTTTTATGACCGTTGCACGTTGGTTTCTTGTGTAAATAGAAATCTATAACATTATTTTACCTTCCGACTAGTACCCTAGAAGGACAGTAATAATAAAATTAATATTAATTAATTTAATAGGGCAGTAATTATTTTTTTTAATAATTTTTCGAATCACATTATCCCAGTGGCGGCTCGTCAGGGGTGGCAGGGTGGGCAGTTCCCACCCAAAAAATATTGGATCACCTGGTACTGGTATTCAGTGTTTCACATTTTTATTTGGACGTTATTAATAGAATATTTGTTACAGTTAAGTATTTGCCTAATATAAATTCCTTATAACCACTGTCAATATGCCTGCACTATTATATTGAATACATAATAAAATCCAACGCTGCTACGCTACTGGCCGTAGAATTGGTAAATAACGGTAGTGTATGCAACCGAAACTACCAGGTCGGGGTGGCAATTGAGATTGTGCCCACCAGCGGTGACGGTTTTCTACTGCAAGCGCGTAAACTGTCCAGCAAGCCGGAGGAGTGGGGGTAGCGAAAAATGCATGTGTAACGTCATAGGCCTAGGCAAATAACCCCATACCATAGCATAGACGTATTCTAATAGGCTAAATAGGCAATAGCGCATGCAACAAATTCGCGCAAAAAGTCGGCCGTTTTATTATGGTTGTTTAGTGTTTACTCGACCTTCTTGATGGTTCTTGCGGTTAACTACTTCTTAAAAATATGTCGGTTCAAATTTGTACTGTTTACTTAATAACATATAGTAACACTTCATTAAATAAGTCCATAAAAATGCATTGATATTTTGCCCACCCAATTAAACAAATCACGAGCCGCTACTGCATTATCCATGTAGGAGACAGCTACAGCTGTCTTACTAAATTGAAGAATTGCAACCCCAATTATTTATTTTTTATAGTTTTTCTTAGATTCTTTCAAATTCTTTTTGAGTCTCGACGAATAGACTCATCTATAATTTCTTTCCTGGAGGTTTGAAAACTTTCAGTTGGTTCCAGTCCACTAACCACAAGTTTAAACTATCGTCGTGAATCATTACGTATTTCGTGTACGGTGACCTAAATATTGCCAAATCCACAATGGGAAGCGGACCTGAATCGTTCTCATCGCTGCAATTCGTGAATCGTGACAGCGCGGCTATAATTTTACGGTATACCGGCGTACAGTGTGTGGCGCCCAACCCACAACAATATATATCGGTTCGCCCGACCACTCAACTCAGCAACCAGTCGGCCTACCCGACCCATTGTCATCCGAAACGTTATTGAAATAATCTAAAACGCATTCTTCAAGTTGTCAGAGCGTTTGAAAGCGGCTAATGCCAACCGGAAGGAAACACGCGCGCCACCATGCTGTGCAGCTGTTATACTAACGGCGCGTCGCGTCCTCCGCCTCAATTGTTGCGAATTGAACAAATGCGATCACATATAATGTGTGTTGCTCATAGTAAATGATGATCGAGATGAAACACGACACCGCAAATAGATTTCAATGGGTAATTGATTTTTCGCCGGATCCCGGTGAACCATTCGCACCGGTGACAGATCAATTTGTCGTTATTTGTCAAACGAGTGGGTGTTGACCATGTAACGCTTTTTGATAATCGGTAACTTTCATACGATAATTATTATTATATGGCATCCGGGCTTTGTTGGTAAAGATATACAAATGAGTTTGTCACGGCCTGGAGAAATTGGTGACTTCAGCCAACTTTTCGGTTATTTCGTTGACACATTGAAGCGTCTAAACCTTCTGCAATTCTTCAATTGCGTGAAGCCACGTCCATTTTTGATTGCATCCTAATATCACTGTATACTGATGCTGCAGTTACTGTTTGAATGAACCCTGAATGCATCCCATTGATCTCTAAATTGGCATACATATTTAAAGACACAGGAGGATGAGCTGCTATCATTTTGGTCAAAATCGACAATGCATGTAACTTTTGCCTCTTTCGTTTGTCAGAGTATCAACAAAAACAGGCCAGTTTTTCCCTGGTTATTACAAATTTTGGACGATATCTTGTTCACAAACTTACATACACACGCTTTTCATCAAAATCATTGCAAGAATTCAGTGTACCCCAAAGAGCTGAAATCCCGACTTTACTCGCCGATTTCAAAGCTTTCCTTTTAATTAACCATTTTCAGTTTTCGCCAAAATCGCCTAGCTGGTAAATTCCAATGTTCAGTTCAATGCTGAATATGTACACTAAGAGGACTCTATCCTTCGATATAAAGAACAATTGTTCTTTCGTATATAGTGTAGCATAAAGAGGATATTTTTGCTATCCAAATAATATTTTATTGTAAATGAATTTCAGCATGTTATAGTTATTTCAACGGCTAGTTATTCTTCCGGTTTAAGAGTTTAGTATGTTTATGCTGAGTGTATTTTGCTCTGACGAAGAAAATGTTATTCTTCTACATATAAAAAGAGTAAGGCGTTCTTTTTAAACAACAACATTTTGTTGGGTGAGAAATATACATTCTTCAACGAAGAAACAGTTTCTTGACCCAAAAGTATACGTACGTATCGTTTAAAACAGACGTAATTCCTTTCAAGCTGTTCCTTCATACTTAAAACAAGATAACATAATATGTACTTGGAACATCAAGAAACTCATATCCTTACTCCGAGAATTTTGTATTTTACTTGAACCAACCAAATGATCTTTCTGCTGATATAGAAACAAGTGATATTCTTCACTCAAAGATATTCGTGTTGTATCGAATAAATTTTTCCCTCTGTGTAGCATAAAGAGGATAGTTTTGCTATCCAAATAATATTTTATCGTAAAAGAATTTCAGCATGTTCTTCTACATATAAAAAGAGTAAGACGTTCTTTTTAAACAACAACATTTTGTTGGGTGAGAAATATACATTCTTCAACGAAGAAACAGTTTCTTGACCCAAAAGTATACGTACGTATCGTTTAAAACAGACGTAATTCCTTTCAAGCTGTTCCTTCATACTTAAAACAAGAAAACATAATACTTGGGACATCAAGAAAATCATATCCTTACTCCGAGAATTTTGTATTTTACTTGAACCAACCAAATGATTTTTCTGCGGATATAGAAACAAGTGATATTCTTCACTCAAAGATAATCGTGTTGTATCGAATAAATTTTTCCCTCTGTGTACCTTTTAAATTTTGAGACTGTTTGAACTATCGTATTGCGAAACGTGTTTACTGTTTATAGACAACACAAGAAAAGGGTAGTCTTTTTCCTTTTTATGCTGTCACATTTTGCTGCTGAAACGGACGATTTCGACACTTTATCCATCATTTCTTCATTTGACAGAATACATATCATGTATTTTAACAAAGAATCTGCTTTACTTTGAAGTCCCTATACCAAAATGCAGAATATTTGTCTATTTTATATATTTACAGACCTTATTAAATAATTTTTATAGTTATTATTATATATCACTAGGTGAGTACTTTATAAATTGCTGCTAAAGTTAGCGTTCCAAAAATGAGGTTCAGGTAATAGACAGTGTATATTTTAACTTTAAAATAACCAGAAGATGTTTTGTGATCAATTGTAAGTCGCCAGCCACTCGGAAGCTAGTCTTATAATCTTATAAAATTTCTGTTATAATCAAAGCTGTACTCTAGTAGTTATTTATTTGTTGGGTTTTTAAACAAAACTATATATTTATTACTTTAGAACCATTGATTTATTCATACTACACTTTCCTTAAAAAGAGGTAAAACATTTGCACAGAATTTCATGTAATACATGATCGTTGACCACTTACAAACCCCCAGTATCCGTACAAATCCAGTTTCAAAATATTTGTAGGCTTTGAACGATTTGTAGGCGTTGAAAGATTTGTAGGCCTTTACCTCCCGCCACGCACAGTAGCTGTTGTTGTTCAAAAGAAAATCAGCAATATCAAAAGCTCATATTCGTACTGACAATGTCCAACTGTTACGATCCAGTTAATTTTCCTGGATCACATACAGATCAACACCAACACATTGGACTGTTGCCTATGTCTCTCGGCAACATCTCACTTTTAGAACCCTAACGTTAGCAGCTATTAATGAATCGTATAATATGGATCAATAAACTTGATTATATTGAGTATATCCTGCTTGTAAAACAAACGAATATTGACAAGAGGTGAAGGTGTCACTAAGAAACCGTCCTATATATGTCATTATATAAAAACATCCAAATGTCGTTCGAGCTTTTACGCGGGTTCAAAAAGGGCTCAGATCACGCTGCATCGTCTTCCGGAATAACGAATTTTGCTATTCGTCGAAAAAGTTATGTTTCTGGAGTTATTATTTAAGCCTCTAGAGCAGCGTCAAAACTTGCCTTTTTCACAGTTTCCCAGTCGGCCTTACGTTTCTCCGGTCTACACTGTTGATTAAAGGCCGAAAGGCCCCACTGATTAGGCGGCATGGTTATACAACTTGGTCGCTCGAATATTGTCCACAGCGGCCGCTTCAACCACTGACTTGCCAACAACCAACAACGTTGTCTGGTTGTCGCTGACTCATGGAGTATTATAAACATGTCGTTGACAAGAAGGCAAATGTTATCGTTGTTTTAGTTGAAAATGCGTTATTAAGGGTTTGCATGGAACCACAGAAGATTTTCGGAATTAAATTTATTCAATTATGACAACTTGTATGTAATAGTTGGGTGCGGTTTATTCCGCTGCACCTAGGCCATTCTTGGGCCCTTTGTGCTTACCCATTTCATACTGTTTGATAACGACAACAACCAGAGGTGTTCAACTGGTTGCCGGCACCCACGGTTTGACGCCTCTTGCGAAAGGCGATGGGACGAGGATCTTCGGCTGATGCCTGGATTTGAACCCAAGACTTCCTAGCAGGAGAGCAGCACTCTACCGCTAGAGCCACTCGTCCCACAATTATGACAACTTATTTATAATAAATTTTTATGGATAACAAGACGCTAAACTAAGCAGAATCACTTGATGAAGTATTTCAATAGTGGCACTGCATCATATTATATTCAATAATTATTGTGCCATGGAAAATTGACTAGTTTTTTTCTGACCTCTCTGTCTGACATTTTATACGTGAATGTTGTACAGCACCGTCTGTTAGTCAGTGGGGCCTATTAGGCTACGTTCCCTGGCTGCACATAGTGAACACTGTTTGTTTATTACTAATATTCTAGGAAAATCTATCAATATCGAGTTGATAAACCTACCTATAATATAATACCCAATTATTGTCAAAATCTATAGCAAGCGCGCTATCGCCTAAAATCGAATATCGGCAATTACGTGTTACATCAAGAGGTGTGCGGGTTGCACAACACACTTATTAGTGTTAATAATCATTTTGTTCTGCGCGGTTCATCAGCGTCGTTATTCTGAGATGCATTGTGCGACCGTTCAGAAACACAGTGCCTCACACATTACGAACCAACCGACCAATTTAATTTCTAATTAAAAACTTTGAATAGGATCCAAACAATTCTCTCTGGCTCTCTTATCACAGCACTCTTGCGCAACCATACCAAATCGACGCCATTATCATACGCACTGTTCTGGCACCGAAAATATAGAGTGTTATTGCACTTTAACGTTCAGTTTTTCATCTACGCACACTCGTACTATATAGCTGGACTTAATGTTCACATCTGTTCAAATGACACAATATCCGATTGGTAATAGTTGTTCTGCCCCGCACGGCCAATAAAATGGAATGGGAGTGAATTTTGTGTTAACGTTCTTTTTTATTGTTGCGGTTATCAAATTTTTATAAATTGTTTGCTGCTGTATCACTTCGGTTAATTATATTATCGCTAAGATGTTCTATTTTCATCTTGGACCGTGATGCTTTCATTACATGCCATCTAATGAGTTTATATCAACGGTTACGGACCCGTTTGAGTCCTTATGCAAAATGGATAAGTTTGAAAATTATGTTTTACTCAATTGATATTCACCGGGGAGAAGATAGCCATAAAAGATATCCATAACTTTTTTTGTTCGAATTTCTTAATGAAACATATATCAATCGATAGAGCTATTCAAGTAGTATACCCAGAGTTTTGCCCACAAAAAATATCAAACGGTTTAACAAAAAAATTGATTTAATTAATTGATTAAATTACAAATAGAATTGCAAATAACGCCATCCGCCGATACCGTAGAACATCGGGGATAACAAATTCGGAATCTACATGAAATTCTGCATCTAGTAATGGTATCAATACGACACTACCCCTATGGTTACAACCCCTCTTACATAAGTAAAGCTGTAACTTGGTGTGCGGCTTATCAAATGGTTTATATAAATGTTTATACCAATTGCGAAAGTTGATGCATAACTTTGATTTATAAGTCAAATTGTAGGTAATTAACAGGGGTAACTACCCTGAAAAGGTCGGAGTTTTGCCCACTCAATAACACCTCTTAAATGATAATAATGTTCACCTACTACATAACAAGGAATACGACGGCAGACAGATAAAATAATTAATAACTTTTGTAAATATTCTTGCATAACTTTGATTCATACGTCAAATTGTAGGTAATTAATAGGGGTAACTACCCTGAAAAGGTCGGAGTTTTGCCCACTCAATAACACCCCTTAAATGATAATAATGTTCACCTACTACATAACAAGGAATACGACGGCAGATAGATAAAATAATTAATAACTTTTGTAAATATTCTTGCATAATGTATTTATGTAAACCACTTGATAAGCCGCACACCAAGTTACAGCTTTACTTATGTATGAGGGGTTGTAACCATAGGGGTAGTGTCGTATTAATACCATTACTAGATGCAGAATTTCATGTAGATTCCGAATTTGTTATCCCCGATGTTCTACGGTATCGGCGGATGGCGGTTATTTGCAATTCTATTTGAAGACACGATGAGCTGTTTTAGATGACGCGCTGGTAATTAAATCAATTTTTTTTTTGCTAAACCGTTCGATATTTGTTGTGGGCAAAACTCTGGGGTATACTACTTGAATAGCTCTATCGATTGATATATGTTTTATTAAGAAATTCGAACAAAAAAAGTTATGGATATCTGTTATGGCTATCTTCTCCCCGGTTTGATATGCATTTCTGCCAGATCGCGAGATGCGATATTTTTCTCGGTTAAAATAATTCGTAGGCAGAAAATAATTCCTATGATCGAAATATACTCAACGCAGAAAAAAACACAAATCCTTCCATAATAATTATAATCTTGATTGTTGGACCTTTGATTTCGTTTGTAATCAAAATATTGCATATTAAACTTTATCTAATGTTGTTTCTTATGGGTTTTATTTTCTTTTTTTGATACTTACTTCAACCGAAATAATATTTTCTAGTAAGTTTCCTTAAATATTACAAATATTTTAAAGCTTATTACACTGGCGGATATAAGGACTTTTAGTGTCATATGTCGTATGACTTTTTTCACGAAATTTTAATATTTCACGAACTCCTTTAGATAAATCACTCTCACTTGTAGAGTAACCAATAACAATTGCATCACCCGCCAAGTTATTGTCATGTATAAATCAACTTCCATTGCGCCCGCTACTCGTCAGTTAAGCATCGAGCATACAAAGAAAAGAACACGGTGAATAAAACATTACCCACAACTTGATTTGATATGACATAAATCACAAACACGGTTTCTTTGCGGTTTAATTTAATAAATCGATTTACTCATGCCATCGACTGTTGTTTACATTTACTAGGAACTTGTTCGATCATTCCATACATTGGAAATTTATGTATGTGTTTGTTCCTTTTAGACTGCTAAGTTTTACAAAGGAAGAAGACATATTAAGTACATTTTTATCTTCTAATGAAAAAAACTTCTTGAACAAATTTGTGAATTGTAAAACACGTCTAAAATTTGTTTTTTTACATTTATTTACTGTGAAATTCCTGTAATAAATCCTTAAAATCCCCAAACGCACTTAAAAATTATTTCTGGTGCGCTATATTTTTGTAACGGAGACCGAAATGTTCAAGCTCACTTGTCCACGATAAGCGCAATAAAATACTCGACTCGTTGCTTGTATCACTTTTATTTTTCTTCCCAGCATTCAGCATGATTAACGCCTAACCGAAGATTGAATTATTGCCGCTTTACAGACTCCCTGATTTCGTGTTGCTATATTTATAACTTATGTTGCCACCGAATGCTGGTCCACATGCAGTTTAAAAAGTTTACAATCTTTTTACACCGTTTTCAAGGAATGTGTTCGTGCCAATGAAAAGGGACCACTTATCAGCATCTAATTTGAAAAATATAACTGTATAATAAACTGTTTTAAAGTGTTAGAAAGTCTTCAGAAAGATAATTAGTCCCTTTTGATATTTTAGAATCAAGTACACAAATATTACGAAAATTTATAACCTACTTCCTCCCATGATGATCACATCGTAATGAAGATAATAAAACGCGATTTCTTCAAACACAAACTGGTGGTTATGCTCAGCGCCAACATTAAACAAATATTGACCATGGGAAGACTGAAGAACGGTAAGATATTTATTGCGTTGACGGTAAATATTTGAACCTCAGCAGTTTCGATTATGACGTTTATGTGTGCCTTTTTATTGTCTCTATTCAAATTAGATGAGAAACACAAACACAGGATGCCAAAAGTAAAAACACGATACACACGTTTGACATGTATGAGTCATAATAGTTAAAGGTCTGCATATTATTGTTATTGTTGTTTTGATTGATATATTACACTATACTATAGGAATTTATTAGAAATGATTATTGTTAAGATGTTTTGTTTGTAAATTAACATATCGTATTGCTTAACATAAATATTTCTAACATTTTTATTAGTAATGTCATCAAAAGTATGCAAGGGTTTTTCTTAAATAAAATAATGAAAACGAGCTTGTATAGGAATAAAAAAATGCAAAAAATGAATCATAGAAACCATCTGAAACTCACGTGAGAAATGAATTCTTTATAAATATTCATAGTTAGACCACACACCGTAAAAGTAAATGAGAATAAATCCGTTATGTACACTTCTAGGTAAGCATGTTCTAGGCTATATAAGGCACTATGAATATCGTAGGCGTGCATTTTATTCTTTCCAAAAACATACCGATACAACTATATATGACAGCTGCATCACCGTAAAAGTACATAAATAGTGAGTTGTATACACATGTTATGTTATGTTATACCATTCTACCTGGTAGTTACCTTACATTCCTAACCTAAAGAATGCAAATTACGTATTTTCTTCTTTTTATTCTAAATAACAACCTACTTTTAAATTGATCGGAACGAATTAATACAAATTAATAACACAACTTCACAATTACTGTGAGGGATACTTTCAATTGATAGTTTCCCTTCGTGGGGTTATAATCGTAATTAACAAATTTATTACTCAATTAACACAATTGATTCCCCCATAATAGCGGTTCTTTTTTTTATTGTTTTCTCACTTTCTGCTGTTAGACTGGAATTTAAACTGTTGATCTGACTTCGCCTGACTTCAAAGTGGTGTCAGGCGTGAGGTGTGATATGCCCTCAAGTTAGAAATTAATATGTTTAACCTCTAACTTAACAGATACTTAACATAATAATAAGTTTATTATGCAATCATTTAAGGTTTCGTGATTGATGGGTTTGTAATAGGAGAGATTATGGTATATACAAGGTATTCACTCAGGATTGTTGACACCTGGGGCTTTTCGATTTTGATTTATTAATTATAAAGTTATTTTAACAATTATTATTACACTCTAGAATATAATTTTATAGAGAATTTAATTTTCTGCGTTAGTGTTAGACCTACCATTTCATGTATAACTGATGTATTAGTGCTTAGTGATGTGTTCTACACAGAGAGAAAAATATATTTGATACTACACACAACATCTTTGAGTGAAGAATGTCACTTGTTTCTATATCCGCAGAAAGATCATTTGGTTGGTTCAAGTAAAATATAAAATTTTCAGAGTAAGAATATGATTTTCTTGATGTTCCAAGTATGTATTACGTTTTCTTGTTTTAAGTATGAAGGAACTGCTTGAAAGGAATTACGTCTGTTTTAAGCGACTCGTACGTATACTTTTGGGTCAAGAAACTGTTTGTTTGTTGATGCATGTATATCTCTTTTTATATGTATTAGAATAACATTTTCTTCGCACAGCAAAATATGCTCAACATAAACATACTATACTCTTAAATCGGAAGAATCACTAGCCGTTGAAATAACTACATATTATATTGAAATTCTTATTACAATAAAATATTATTTGATATCCAAGATTAGAGAGTTCTCTCTGTGTAGGCTATTCCACTCCAATCCTGGGTTTCCTCATAATCCTTGTCAGTCACCCATGAAATAAAATACTTATGCATAGATGTAAACAAACAATATACGAACACTCACTATTGTCAAACTTATATAGCGGTAATATGTGGCAAAAGGCGCGAATCTGTGAAGTAATTGCACAACTTTCTATGTAATTCTCAGAACAAGAATCTTGGGTCAAGAAACTGTTCTTTCGTTGAAGCATATATATTTTTCGTCCAATGAAATATTTTTGTTGTTGTAAGACGAACGTCTACTTTTTTTATTGAAGAATAACTTTTTCTTCATCAGAGAAAAATATACTTGACATAAACATAATAAATTCTTAAATCGTAAGAATAACTATCCGTTGAAACAACTACATATATTGAAATTCTTATTAAAATAAAATATTGTTTGGAAAAAGAATCCTCTTCATGCTACACAAGAATAGAGTTGTCTCTGTGTACACATTATCCTACAACTGAGTGGCAAATTAGCAACTGTAAGTACGTTATCTTTACCAGAGTACTGTGCATTGGTCGTTAATTTTCATGATCCGCGTTGAATTCAACGTGCTGAAGTTGCTAATAAGTGTCGACTGGCTACTATCGTGCCATAGTTGACGATGCAACGCTTAAGCTTTGGGTCTGGCTGGGTCATTTATGATTCTATCCCGGCAACAGTCGACGACTGCCCATTGTAACTAATGTCACGACCACGAGATACATCTTCACTTCTCGTCATTGTTCCTTTCTGGCGGCCGACGCGCTGTAAATTGGCCGCAAATTGGCTACGACCATTACGTGTCATATCGTGCAGCCGGTTCTCCATTAATTTCATCAACGTAGAATTCGCGCACTAGAAATTAGTTTTTTTATAGTTGCGCTTTTTAATGGGATATCGTTATTAAGTCAAGCGATGAGAAATGGGTGCCACTGTGTTCTAAACGTCCAGGTGGTTTTACTAATTGCTATTGTACTGCAGAAATCCGAAGCAAAACGGTCGTGTGATGAATCGGGATTGGCACACTCGCACATTTCTGGAAAATGTCACGGACATATGTGTGTTTGTCAGTGAACACAATAGCGCCCAAATTTCTTATATTTAGAATTACCGGGGGACGAACTGGATTGTTTTTTGCCACAATCTGACAACAGGAAGTGGCAAATGTTACATACTTTTTCTTAGGAATTTATCCGATTTTGACCAAACTGATACCAGCTCATCCTCCAGTGACTTTAAATGTGTATATAAATTTGCAGATCAGTGGGATGAACGGTTTGGGTGGTATGAGAGTTTATAGATGTAATGGGTCGGAAACCCATTATTTATTTATTAAGATATGATCAAATTAAGCAAGATATTTGTAAGAACATTCGGGAATGTCAAAGGTTTTTGCTAGGGTTGAACATCTGGTTTAGGATTTGACCGCGTGTTATAAGTTTAAAATTGAAGAGTTGTCATTGGCTAAGAAGAAATGCTTCCCGCTTCCTTTGGGGTCGAGGGATGCAAACGAACAGATCTCGCTCTTCTCATTTCAACCACCGTCATGTAAAGTACACGTTTTTGTGGAGCGTTCTTAGGCGCTTAAGTTTATCCCTGGTAAGTCTTTTCAATTGTTTTTTGCCACAATCTGACAACAGCAAGTGGCAAATGTTACATACTTTTTCTTAGGAATTTATCCGATTTTGACCAAACTGATACCAGCTCATCCTCCAGTGACTTTAAATGTGTATATAAATTTGCAGATCAGTGGGATGAACGGTTTGGGTGGTATGAGAGTTTATAGATGTAATGGGTCGGAAACCCATTATTTATTTATTAAGATATGATCAAATTAAGCGAGATATTTGTAAGAACATTCGGGAATGTCAAAGGTTTTTGCTAGGGTTGAACATCTGGTTTAGGATTTGACCGCGTGTTATAAGTTTAAAATTGAAGAGTTGTCATTGGCTAAGAAGAAATGCTTCCGGCTTCCTTTGGGGTCGAGGGATGCAAACGAACAGATCTCGCTTCTTCTCATTTCAACCACCGTCATGTAAAGTACACGTTTTTGTGGAGCGTTCTTAGGCGCTTAAGTTTATCCCTGGTAAGTCTTTTCAACTCGTCTCGCATTTCATTGTAAATTAAATTATTCATATTTCTGCTAAAAGTGTGTCTGTCTAAATCAACTCCTAGGTTTAATTTAAACGTCAATATGTTCAAAGTTTCATTCATTTTTCTATGTAACCTATCAAACGGGATTGTTGATTATTATTGTTAATAGATGTTATTGTTTTGATAAGTGTTTCGTTTCATTTGAGTAGTCTTGCTTTATCAGCCCTTATTAAATGTTAAATACTTAAACTCGTCAGTTAGTAGTCAGAAAATGTGTTCACAAGGTTCAAGAAAAAGAACCCAGTTAGTTTTGCCTTCGAATAAATTGGAAGAGATTTGATGAATTAGAATTTTGACCAGTAATTAAAGCCCTTAAACCGCGCTTGGCCAAAATTGTTGTTCCCGCCATTTTGACCTCCTACATAGATACAGTTTTACAGAATCCACAGCTATCGTCGCTGTGTTGCAAATTGTCAGATTTTGACAAACGTCGGTACCACTGGCATGACATGACATTAAAAGTCAGTATGACAAATGTCATTATGTCAAGAAACTGACGTTAGGTAGGGTCCCCTGAGGCTGTGGCTTTATAGAGTTGAGTAATTGCATAAGTGTTTAGACACTTTATTGTGCAAAAGATGTAGTCGGAAAGTTAGTTGAGGGCCACCCCAGATATTTCTTAATTACCTCAGCATTAATTTTGACCATGTTCTTTGCATCGTGTTAAAACAATCGTCAGAATCAGTCAAGAAATTTGATGATGAAAGGTAAATTTACGAGATATGTATCAGTTAAAATACTATATCTTCTTTGAAAATTACCCTATCTAAACGAAAACTGTACCATTTATAATGATTTTTTCCCAAATCTCGCACAATAAGAACTGTTAATACATGCAATATATCAAGAAGACTCAACTAGGTGGTGATATCAAATTCTTTCTCATAAACCTGTTATCCATATATCAGAATGACCTTCTTTAAGCATTAAATAACTTAGTTTACAGTCTTACGTCAGAAACAGATGTAATTCGTGCATTTGGTACATAATGCGGTGTACCGTAAATCTCCTTCACATCAAAAGCGTATTAGACGAAATGCTGAGCTGTGGACGCATCCTCACTATGGAAGAAAGCTTCTTTGAAGTCGCCCATGTCATAATTTCCTCATGTGCGGCTCATATTTTTTCCGATAGTCACCTTCGACGATTATCAAGCGCGTTTATAGTAGAATTACATATGTAGCGTACGAACGGATGGACGGACAGGAGGAATGAAGAGATCAGAAGTAGAAAATCTGCTTAAAAACGCTCGCGCCCGTTCCGAAACAACCAAGTTAATAGCGCTAATCTAGAGGAGATCAAAGACTCAACAGCTTGTTATCTTTTAAAGAGTTATTACTTCGAGCCGGTACGTATCGCAGCTGTGAATCTCTTCCTTTGTGTATAGCAGTGGACGAGGCGGCTGCTTCGATGTACTTTTGTAACGGTGGACAGGGGATATAGGACAAAGTTTTACGGATAATTGTGTCATACTCGATCGCAGTAAGATTCTGCTATTTTTGCTGGAGAAAATATCATCGGCGGTCTGACATAAAAGCTAAGAGCAATATAGGACCTATAATTGCAATCTGTCAAATACATAAAATTTGGTTGCCCTATTACAACTCGTACGTGCAACATATTTCCGATGGAAGTGTACAAAACGCACCTCTTACTCTTTCTTTCAGGTTCTACACCCTGCCATTACTACATCCTAACTCTAAAAATGGGGCAACCAAATCAGCTTCACACATAGCTATTCAGGACTTTATGGGTAGGTGAATAAATCCGGCCTCCTAGTAAGTCCATTGCTTATTGCCAAATATCTAGTACCTAACGGTTCCATATGGACCTATTTTGCGCAAAAATGCTATTTTGGACTTTTGCCAGAATGCCGGCGAAATTATACCTTATCTTATTAAATCATATCTTCCCTTTCTTCTAGTTCTAATTGTACAAACAATATTGACAAATATTTAATTAAAATCATAAAATTAATTTCATTTTTTTTCATTTAACATCAAAATGAATGATATTACATCGCTAATTAATTTGGCTTTAAAACCGAGAATCGTGGGGAACCACGGGTACACAGGTCAAATGAGCTGTAGAAATAATTATTACATATATTCTTGTCGAACCTTAACTACTCAAGTTTACAAGCAAATTTTATGTATGGCATATTTTTGATATTATTTCTGACTATGGTGCTTTAATAGTCGACATAGTAAAAGTCAAGTAACTAGTTTAGATTGTTATTTTGAAGAACAGGTGTCTGCAGTATGTAAATTATAAAGCCCACACATAAGTCTGTGTGATGTTAACAATTACTTTTGGCGACATACAAGCTTTTTACTGGTCATTTCATTTTGTTATGTAATCATATAATTATACGCCTAATTGGTATCACTTTCATATTAACCGGAAGATTTTCTAACTCTTTACGACTTTTTTAATGCCTTTTATTCCTTATAGGTGGCATTTTGTTTAATTTTCAATCTCCAAGTATGTCGTTTTATGCAGTAATAACTTGAAAGGTGAAATTTAATGAACAGCGATTTAGAAATTATTAATAGAATTTCCAAACTATTCCTAAACTGTGTGAAAAATAAAACGGGTAAATTCTAACAAACAAAATCTGTTGCAGTTACAGATTAACAAGCGCCATATAGCGTCTGATGTACTATTCTCTTTTTGACAAGTCTTCACAACAATAACACAACAGGACTTAAAATCAGACATAAACCAACAATACCAATCCTCCGACGAACAGAATCATATCTGATATACTTCCATCAAAATATTCGTAAACTGTTTATTGTGCATCGAAATAACCAAACCATTCTGGGCGGCGTGTGAATGATGGATTACACTCAGCTATACACAAATTTATACCATGAAATACTCACGATATCATCTACAAGAACTAACCGTCTATTAGAAATGAAGTCTGTATAGTGTACAGTCGTAGAAAAAAAGGTTATATCCCTGCTGCTTCCATTAGACTTGATTATTGCAGCATCTTGATAATTTGAAAGAAAGAAAGAACTATCAAAATCCATCAAAGTTTACAAAAGTTATTGAGGATCAAAATTTGTTATCAAAATTTCTCAAAATTTGTTATGTTGTCATTGATAGTTGTAATAATTTTTCCCTGACTGTACATTCAATTTGATTAGAAACGGTTGTCAGTCGCTTATAAATATTCATCGATTACAAAGTTATCACCTACCTGGAAATCTCGCTACCCGTTAGCTACTGTGCTGCATGGCAAACGTTCAATAACGCTTGTAACTTGTAATAAATAGTTCGTGCGTATTGGACGTGGAGGCAAGGTCGATCTTCTAACCTATAATAATGTATGTCTCTCGTACCGTGCTATCGAGATGATATCGCAGATTGTCCGTACTTAATAATACGATGCAACGGGAAGTTTGCTCCGTATCGATTGTTACTGCATAGTTAATGAAAAAGCTCGCGGTTTGAGACACTCCTCCATCGTTATGGCTTCACCGTAACCACCTCTGTATTGATAATTTTCGCTTATTCAATGGTTTTCGATGCTGTGTTTGTATAGCTTGTGTAAGCTATTCTTATGGAAATTATTGGGTCTCCTTTAGGAAAGTTATTTAGATATTTTTATAAGATATTGATCATTAAAGATGCATTCAATCCAATTCTATATCGTTAGTAATGTTTGCAACTATTTAGCCATCACAAAAGATGTGAACTGACAGTGACAGCTGAGTGTTTACAATATTTTACATCTGAATGTATTAGCTTTGTTCGAGCATCTGTAAATAACTAGTTCGCAAATAGTTTTGTAGATAACCAAAATAATCTGTCACTATTTTTTTCAGCAACAGTTAATAACTTTCCGAAATATATGTATTCTGTAAGTACCTATTAACAACCAAGTGATTAAAATATGTAGTAACTGAGATGAAAAGTAACTACGTAGATCTGACAGTTCCAAGATATTTTCCACCTGTCATCACAAAGGATTCGTTGGGAATAGTGTGGGAGTAGTGTTGAATTTTAATTTAATAAATGTAGTCGACGTTGAACGTAAGTAAGAGAGAAAATTACAATATAGAAATTAATTTTATGACTTTAATTAAATATTTGTCAATATAGTTTGTACAATTAGAACTTTAGGAGAAAGGGAAGAATTTAATTATCAAAATTTGCGGGATTATTCCCAACAATTTGATAGATATTGCATACTTTAATTTTCTTAAGCAATACAAATTACAAAATAACTCGTGATTAATCTAATTGAAGGAATTCGAGAGTTTGTTGTGGACGGTACCTCAAGAACAAAAATTCCACTCCATCTAAAGGTTTCTTGTAAATATATTTGTATGTACTGCATTGTGAAGTAATTTTTGTAGTTACTTGTTGCTCTTTAGATTTTATGTCGTCAAAACAGCATTCGACAAGAGAGTTCCCTGGCTGTAATCCAACCACAGTGACCTGAATTATTAAGAATATAAGTACCTACTGCTCGTAATGGTCATTTATTACCAAGACTTGTTAAATTACCAACAATACAAGATTTTTCAAGATAAACTTTTAGGTTTATGAATAAGCTGTACTTCTCCAAAACAATTGGTGCTGTAGATTGTTTTTACGTTATAATTATTTCACATGCTTATTTATTATTTCATTGTGCTTGACGTAAAATTTCCAGGAATTGTATACTTAAATAGAAATGAACAGACAGTAAAAATATTTTGCCGGTTGGCTTACAGGCAAAGAAATATCTTGTCCTATGCTGCACATTGGGGCCAATTGCCTCTAAAGTTGTCAAAAACTCCAAAAACGCACATTTACTTTTCAAAGAGTCGGAATTTCAGTCTACGTGTAAAATTAGATTTTATAATTAACATGAGACGCGTTTATCACTTTCGGTTTTAGCGGAAGTACCTACATATGTACTAGAAAGATAGGTAAAGATGTGCTTCTTTTCTATGTTACGCAAAATAAAAATATAAATACAACTATCGAAATATCTGGGGTGGCCGCACACAACTTTCCGACTACATCGTTTGCACAATGTGTCTAAACACTTTTGTAAATTATTCCATTGTGTAAAGCCATAGCCATTCTGGACTCTACCTATCGTCAGTTTCTATGACATAATGACATTTGTCATCCTGATTTAATGTCATGTCATGTCAGTGTCAGTGACGTTTGTCAAAAACACAGTTCGTCGCTGTGTATCTGGCTGTGGATTCTGTCAAAGCGCCTAAACCGTTCATCCCATTGATCTGCAAATTTGTATACATGTTTAATGTAACTGGAGGATGGGCTGTTATGAAACACGAAGACAACGTACGAGCATGCTGGTTTGATAACCGCCAACAGTAAATACATATATAAATAAAACTTAGAAGAAACCTTTAGGTAGACTGGAATTTTTGTTCGGGTACTGCCTTTAACAAACACTCTCATTTCTTCTATTAGATTTATCACGAGATCTTTCGACGGTCGGTACTGTTTTAGAAAAAAGTCTGGAACATCGAATTGGTTTGAATAATTGTGAACATTTCTCGAAGTATACGTGTCTTTCTCCTAAAGTTTGAATTGTACAAAAATTGAAAAATATTGAAAGTCATAAATCCCATATCGTTAATTGCATTGATTACATTAAAATTCGACATCACACCCAACGGACCAACGATGACAGGTTGGAAAATATTTTGGAACTGTCAGATCTACATTTGAGTCTCCTATCCATCTCAGTTACAAAATATTCTAAACACTCAGTTACTAAAAGGTACATCCAGAAGTCCATACATCCAAAAAGTTCTTATTTTGGAACTGTCACTGTCTGTTAGTAATTTTTGTTGATCTTAACGTTTGTAACTTTACAGAATGGACTGAATATGTAACTTTCATACAGAATTGGACTGATAGTAAAACCTTAGTTATGTAGGTACAGAAGGTGTTTTTATCCGTTGACATGAAAATGACACTACAACCACAAATACCCAAATCCTCTTTATCAATATCTTTGCAGCATGTTTTTTAAGAAACGGAAATTCGAAATCTGCTTTTATTTTTTAGCAAACCCAACTTTATCAAATATTAATCAGCAGCCAGCTATTTCCGGAAAGGATAGATAACAGATGAGCGATTTCTTACCACAGATTGCGGTTCTGCTTCTTAATTTTTGGCAAACTAATCAACATTGCGTAACAAACTCAGAAGAAAACAAACAACTATGATAACAGAAACCACAAATTCTACATGATTCACACAGTTATGGAGTATGGACTAACCCCAATGAAAAGAACAAGGAAGATGTCGCTCTTTATTATCTGATATCACATTCATATTCTATTCTTGTTTAGTCCATGTATCCTTTTAACATCTTTTCCCAAGCTAGTGTCTTTATCTCGATGAACTCGACTTAACCCATTTCACTATTACTTCAAGGTCGCCAAGGCGCATTAAACTCTTCTTTAGATCCGCCTAATCACTGACTAATGTGTCAATAATCAATCAAGGTGGCGTTGAGCTCTCTAATCTTCGGGAAAAATAATGGTTTTTTTCGTATGAGTCGCCCCATAATCGCATTTTTTTTAACAGTTGCACAACGTTTTCCGTTAAATTGAATATGAGGAAGAAACAGGTGACGACTATGCGGACTATGCTAGCGACCTCTCTATTGAAGTCTAACCGACGGAGAATTTTTCAATAACAAAAGAAAGTGTTGCAATGGACAGCCAGCGCCTCGGCGACTATTTTTTTTTTCAGCGCGACCAGTGGACCGTTAAAAAGTGCGTACGTTGTCGGAATTGTAATGAACGTGAAAATGTTGTTTTTTTGTTCTTTTTTTTTTCGGTGTCGAAAAAATTGTTCTGCCGATACGAATTCTGAGAATTTTATTTGTGTGGACGACTACTTTGTCAACAGTTTGAAGAGATTATGTGCGTGTGATTTTTTTCATGGAAATATAAACTGCTGTGTGGGGCGAGTGGCTCTAGCGGTAGAGCGCTGCTCTCCTGCTAGGAAGTCTTGGGTTCAAATCCAGGCATCAGCCGAAGATCCTCGTCCCATCGCCTTTCGCAAGAGGCGTTAAACCGTGGGTGTCGGCAACCAGTTGAACACCTCTGGTTGTCGTTATCAAACAGTATGAAATGGGTAAGCACAAAGGGCCAAGACTGGCCTAGGTGCAGCGGAATAAACCGCACCCAACTATTACATACAATATAAACTGCTGTGTTACTGATATTGGCTACTATACTTATTAGATTTTTTTCATTGTTACTTTGTTAGAAACAGCATGTTAAAGCATTAATTTTTATTTTGAAACAACAAAGATGGATGGGCTTTTGGATCAAATTTGGGCCTTCTTTGTCTAAACTCTCCGACTACGTCCAATGCAACGGGTCATAAAGCATTATGGATGTTTTTCGTAGAGCGCATAGCATAAGACCAAAACTTTCATCGCTATATAATTATACATGCACTAAATAGCGATGGAAGCTTTTGGTCTTATTGTCTTCGCTATGCTACCGAAAACCTCCATCTCTCCTGGTCACTCGGTGCAAAATTGCACAAGATGTGAACAGAGCACCTGTAATTCTTTATTTTTCTAAAGGCACAGGCACTTTGCGTATAGCATATTTCGGATATTTCCTCTAATAATAATTGATTCTGAGTTTATTCAAAGGAAGTCATGCAAGAAATTAAGTGTTGAAGAAGAGGGATTGGGGGACTTGTTGTTGCAACAGGATGTGGCTACAGCTCGCACAGCCAGACATTCACTTTCATTCACCAGAACATTCTTTTCAAAAACCAAATAAAAGTAATATGTAACACTAAATAAAATGTGCCTGTATCTGGGGTGCCACTACCCAACTTGCTGACTACCTCTTTGGCACATGAAGCATCTAAACTTGCATTTCTTCAACGTAGTGAAATCACAGCTATTCTGCAACCATAATAGTGTTTATCCAATATTATCTTGGATCTAGATCTAGATCTAGATCTAGATCTAGTATGTTGTATGCTAGTTGTATGTATGCTAGTTATGGCAACTGGACCAAATCATAATTACTACCAAAAAAATGAAAGAGGTCATTATTTTTTACAAATATCCCTATCTTACAAATCTCATATCTCCGTTAGCACTTGACAAATTTTCGAGTAAGTAGCAGCAATAGAAAGCACAAATCTTCCTTTAATTGCCATAGTTATCGCAACTGCAAATTATTACATTTAATAGAAAAATATTAATAATTATTGTCGGTTTTTTACGCCCGACGGTTCCGATATGTTATTTAGTAGCGTTAATTAGGATAGTATGAAGTTTCCATAAATCTTATAGGTTAGCGATAAACTTGTTCTCTCGTTTGGTAATTGTTATGATTAAGTAAAAAAAAAAATGACTAGCGCTAACGAAGATATGAGATCTGTACGATAGGAATTAGTGGAGAAATAATCTCTTTTTCACTTTTTAGGTAGTAATTGCAGTTTGATCAAGTTGCAACATGCATTCAGTACGTTATGGGCTTTCTAAAGAAGTATAGTTCATTAAAATCGATTGAAATTTTTTTTGTTGCTAACTTTTATTGCTTGTTCTGGGCCTATGCCGTATACTGTATATAGGAGCGAATAATGTCCAACGTTCGTTAGTTATTTTCTAGCATTAATTAGCGTAATATCACGTTGCCATAACTCCCATAGGGAGCTGATATCTTGTTCTTTCGTTTGGTATATGTATTGTTATGATCAGGTGAAAATCTGACTTATGCAGCTTGTTTGTTCGCAGCCCTGCGGGAATCGTCGAGCGTAAAACGGCCAATGTTCATTATTTTTTTTCTACCAGTAATTGTTTTGATTTCAAGTTGCCATAACTATGACAATTACAGCAAGGTTTGTGCTTTCTTTTGCTACTATATACTTCAAGATTCGTGGAGTACTAACGGAGATATGAGATTTGTAAAATGGGGAAATTTTGGTAAATAATGACATTCTTTCGCATTTTTCGGGTAGTAATTGTGATTTGATCCAGTTGCCATAACTACCACACATTCAGTACGTTGGGGCTTTCTAAAGAGGTATAGTTCATTCAAATCGGTTGAATTTTTTTTTGTTGCTAACTTTTATTGCTGGTTCTAGGCCTATACCGTATACTGTATATAGGAGCGAGGAATCTTCAACGTTCGTTAGTTGTTTTCTAGCATTAATTAGGGTAATATCACGTTGCCATAACTCCCAGAGGTAGCGGAAATCTTCTTCTTTCGTTTGGTATATATATTGTTAAGATCAGTTGAAAATTTGACTTATGCAGTTTGTTTGTTCGCAGCCCTGCGGGAATCGCCGAGCGTAAAACCGACAATGTTCATTAATTTTTTCTATGAGTATTTGTTTTGATTTCAAGTTGCCTTAACTATGACAATTAAAGCAAGGTTTGTGCTTTCTTTTGCTGCTATATACTCCAAGATTCGTTCAGTACTAACGGAGATATGAGACTTGTAAAATGGCGAAGTTTGGGAAAATAATGACATACTTTTGCATTTTTTAGGTAGTAATTATGATTTGATCCAGTTGCCATAAGTACCATACATTCAGTATGTCATGCGCTTTCTAAAGAGGTATAGTTCATTCAAATCGGTTGAATTTTTTTTTTGTTACTAACTTTTATTGCTTCTCCCCGGTGACGTTGTTTTATATGTTTTGTGTTATCTTTTAATGATATAAAGGTATAAACCAATTTGGAGATAGGATAGTTCTGCTCTGAAGTGACAGTATTTACTTTATACCTTTATAACAATATAATATAAGCCAGTGACTATTTAGGTCTATGCCAATCTCACTAACAGATATGATATCTATACCATTCAACATTTTACATAAATTAAAAAGAATTCTTGAACAAATTCATTTTATTGATTTGTAGTACCTATTAATATAATTTAAACATTCAGTTTTATTTAAGGATTTCAAACTATAACAAAAAGCAATGAAGAAGGAGTGCTAACGATATATCGTTTATTTTATATATTTCCTAGTTTTATTTCATTGACAAGTCAGTGTTTACCAGTTGAACACTATACCATGTAACATGTATACTTCTGCGACAAAAACCAGTTTTGCGAATCAAGGAATTTTTCCTCAAGCCGTGTTTTCGCAAAAAATCATCCAGGTACAGACTGTACCATACAGTCCAAATTTCAGTTCAGTGCTGATTGTTCGACGTTTGCTTACGGATGTTGCAGGAGTGTTTGAACTATCGTGTCGTGAACGAAACGAAACGTGTTGATTCTGTCTAGACAAAACAAGGCAATCGCAGTATTTTCACTGTTTACGCTATTACATTTTGCAGTTGATATTCAGTAATCGTCAACATTTTACCCGTTCTTTGGGATGAAACGGATGTTTTTTTCGTGCATGGATTTGCTTAAAATTATTACTGTGAAAATACTGTGTATTGTATCTTGCTGGCATTATAGGTGAACAGTAAATAGAGGCATCCAGACTATAAGGTAAGCCAAAATGTTTTGCATGTTTGTACCACGTATTGATAAACAGGCATTTCTTCATCAAATCATCACACATCAGTTTACCGTTGCCAGCTATGCGCCCGCGCGCGGTGGAGCTACACAAAAACGCTCGGATTTCGCTAAACGTTGCATTTCGGACGAATTTCGTGTTTGCGTCCTTTCCGAAAGGTAGAATTGTGCCTCCCGTCAAAAACCACTGTTCCGAGTGTTCTTTCTTAAGCTTTCAGAGATCAGGGCAGCATAAAAGTGGCAATTTTTGACGGTCCACGCGGTTTAGGTTATGTTTAGGCTACGTTTCTTCGCTGAAATTTGACTTAAATTTAATCAGAGTTCCTTTCAAACATGTCCCAATTTGTAAAATTGATGGACAAATATTATTCTCAGCCCTAAATATAACTCCATTCATGCTGTGACCCACACTTGATCGGGACAGGCTATTTTCAGGCATAAAACTTGTGATTTGTGTCGTCACCATCGTATTACATGTACGTATGTGTCAATAAACACAATGATATCGGATGGTATTGAAGAAAAATATATACTTTTATCGTTACACAGTGGTACCGTTACACCTACAGGTACCGAAAAAGGTAATCTCTAAACCATGCAATTACTTTCTTCGCGTCGATTATTTACGAAACGCTGTGTTGTGGACTCGTCAAATACCAAGGTATAAATCGGTACAAACTATTAATCTTTCACGAAATACCATTCTGATGTCCGGATAGACTGTTATGGGCGTTATGGCTTCATCGGCATCACGAAATAGTTATTTGAAATGTGAACTATTAATTTCTATTGGTTTTGATCGCATTAATTGATATTCTACTCTTGGATAACTGTGCTTACTACTTATATCTAAAAGGTTAACAGTCAACCGGATGTTATATTATTTGAAACAATTTCCGTTCAATGATTAAAGAAATAATGAATTAAATGAATGGTTTTGAACTTTGAACTTTAATTTTAGTACCGGATTAATTCTTAATAAACGTAGAATTAATAAACTAATAAAATAAAAGTGATATATCATTATTAATAGCAATTATAAGATATAACGGAATGCGGTCTATGGCTAGTACCGTTGAGACCGCAGTTAATTTTCACAAAGGATTTATCAGGTAATGGTCAATTAATATTTATGGAATTATTGAATATAGAGTGACGAATTATAAATCTTCAAAAAAGTCGTAAAAAACTCAAAGTTTTCTGTTAATGTGTTGATTTATTGTTTGTATTACAGTTAATGTAAAGAATTATTACATAATATGTCAAATTTTGGTTTCCAAACATTTACAATCTTCTGTCAAGAAATTATACCCAAATTCTTCGTCAAATTTTTGCCCATTCAGTTTTTAAGTGAAATAAATGTTAATTTTGCAAAACTATGTAAAGAAGATTGTTAGAATATAATACGCTGTGTGGTATGTAATTATGATAAAAGACGTCTTACTACTTTTTATGACTCAAGTAGAATAAATAAAGACTTCAGTAGTGTCCAAACTTTTTAAATACATTAATTAATGATTTATATCTTGATTGGCTTTTACAATACAATAATTTATTAAAATAATAATAATTTATTAAAAAAATTATTAAAATAATCGAGATATCAAAACTCTTCAAACAATCAAGATATCTCGACTTTTAAAATAATTCATTTTCGATGTCGCATTTAAATGATTTATTTATTTTTATTTTTAGAATCGACCATAATCTCTACCTTAAATTGAAGCTCTACGATAAAAGAAATATTCAGTAGTTCATACTAGTTTGTTCTAGCAGTGAAAAAAAAAGTTTCAAAGTAATTTGACTGGATAGCTATATGTCTCAACGACAGATAATTTGTATCAAATAAAAAACTAATTCGGAACATGTTCTTGACAAGTGCTCGGAAAAAACAAATACCCTTCGGGTAATTTTCGGAGTCCGTAGAGATATTTGAATGATAAGGAATCGAATTAATGGCTTTTCGACATATTTTGTAAATGTTTACAATTACTAGTTAAATCGCTGCAAAATTAAAATGTAGAACCGAAACAAAAGACATCGGTAACACTTGTCAAATTTATTAATTGTATTCTCAAGGAAGAATTTGGAGGAGTTAGTTAGTTTACAATTTCCTGAAGAAATCGTTAACTTTCACCAATGATTACAAAAGTTATTCGAGATCATATAACTATGATAAATAGCATAAATAGTGATCTCGTTGTTTATCAAATTGACTCCTCAAATTGGCGTAAAATCCTGTACTGCGTTCAATTAATCACCATGCTAATTCCGAACAGATATTTTAATTGGACGACAAGGCCAATCATAGAGCAAAAATTCCAGTTTGCTGCTGCCGCTGCTGCACGTACTTGCTTAGCAATTAAAATTTCAATTT
Source organism: Aphodius granarius (assembly GCA_963971325.1). Classification (NCBI taxonomy): domain Eukaryota; kingdom Metazoa; phylum Arthropoda; class Insecta; order Coleoptera; family Scarabaeidae; genus Aphodius; species Aphodius granarius. The sequence goes on along the minus strand of OZ020222.1, from coordinate 11,903,829 downwards.
CCATCTGTACCGGCACTGCCGCTGACACAAATATCACTCGCTAGCGCCCGTGGCCACTTTGGCCCCAGAAGGAACGAACCGTGCCTAATGCAGATATTAATATTGATGCGTCTGCTCTCACTGTTGTCTCATTAAATGTCATAATTCCGGAGATGCATCACAAAGACACAATTACAGAATGTACACCAAATGTAACCATTAACCGAGTTACGTGTAGAGAGATAGCCGACGATCGCTTTTGTTGATATTGCTTTAGTTAATCTATTCGACTACATTTGTCGATTTATAGATAAAAATAGTCGCTTTCCATTTGCCAATTTCCAAATTCATCTAATTTGAGCTAATCTAACTTCGCTTAAGTTCATCTAAGCTAATCCAAGATGACAAAAAGGACGCGTTTGTGGTATTTCTTGTCTGAGTTCCGCCATGATGAGGGTAACACACAATGGCAAGGGGAGAAGTAAATATAAAGCTAGTACTACTAGCTGTAAATAATATTGAAGCCACTTTTGATGTCCATGCAAAAACCAATCAAAATTTATTGAGTTGGAACGTAAATAAACATTTTCTCTGTTGAACTTTCTTTGCATCACAATGCAGACTGTGCATATTTTCGGCTTTGGGTGCAGATGCGTGTGAAGTCTTTATTAAAATGCTGACATTTGTCATTGCCATGAACACATAAACCGGAAACCGTACCTCTGTTAGTGTAAATGCATGCGTAATAAGCTGGCACGTTTGCCGTTAGATACAACATCCCAAATGAAATCGATCCTGAATTGACTGACTGCCAAACAAACGCATATTCATTCATATAGATAAATGATCTGTGCACGTCGAGTTCACCATTATTTAGAAAGGTCATTCAACTTGCACAATACGATGCAATGGAACCTATTGTATAGACTACTGATGATTTTGATACTATATTAGTCAGTGAGTGCACTTTTACTGTAATTTTCATGTGATTTATCAATGTTATGATTATCAATAATTAATATTTTGAAGTTGTTTGTTTTTTTACTAAAAACACCAGACAAAAAATGAACAATATTTCTGAAATTGTCGATACTACTATCGATTTTGTTAAAATTTTGTGTTTTTGTTTTATTTTAATACCTGTTTTCGTCCACTGTAAGATAAAACTAAATACAACAATAATTAAACGAGATTAAATACAACTATAATTAAACTAGCATGAGAAAATATATATTGATCGTAAAAAAAACCGTACACCTTATAATTTGATAAATATTGATCTCATTTGCCCATATCACAATAAGCCAAACAGCAGTGCGTCTAGAATTGAGGCTTTATTATAATATGAAATTACTCTACAGTGTGTTTCATACATAGACTGATAGACCACTGAAGTCGTTTACCTTCTTGTTGGTATAAGATATATTTTTTGCTTGTTAACGCGTGTTCATTCTGACAATCTCCTTTGATAAAATCGTCACAATTAGAATACCTATGTCATATTTCTAGGTTGGCGTTTTCTTTTTGGCACTGTGCAATTTTTTAGAGGTTGATTTTTTAAAGGTTGATATTGTATTTCAAATAAGTTTGCGTCATAAGATCGGTAAAACTATTCAGAAATTAAATTTGATAAAAAATCGCATTTGTCTCTCTACCTATACTAATTACGAACTTTCAAGTGTAGGGCGCGTTCAGCGGAATCGCCCATTTTCGCCGACATTTGCGATCGAGTAGCTGCAAAATTGGGCTTTTCGATATTACTTTTGACGCTCGAATTGAAAAAAGGACACAATTCCGCGTGGACTGCGCGATATTTTGTAAATTAAATGCGTCAATTTTGAAAAAAATCACGTTTTTGCATCTCTTCGGGTGAAGGCGAACCTCGAGAAAATGTCACGTGACGTCTAGAAATTCCGACAAGCGGATCGATGAACGTCAAAAATTTACATTTTTTATCTGTTCCTGCCGACCTTATAAAAGCCGCTCGCTCTCATGTCTTACGATAAGATCCCTCTAAATACCCTTCGCAAAGAGTTTGAGCAAAAAAACGGCCTTAAAAATAATTTTCGATCCAAAAAATCGATTTTTGTCGACCCGTGTTTTGCTGCTATTACCACGGTAACGTCAAACCCGAAACGCCCCCTGCCGGACATTCGTAACAACAGTAACAGATAGCAGATAACCTAAAATGTATCCTAAAATGTCCATATTGCGAATGTGGACAGGTGGGAAGCCTTAACCACATATTTCTAGAATGCCCAATAACTAAAATCGAAAATTTTGACTTATACACAGAGCTATAAAATACTAAATTATTTTTTAATATAATATAGTATGATTAAAACGATTGGTTTTTATATTGAATCTTGAAGATTTCTTCCACCTCTACACAAAAAGACATGGTTATTATACGAGCAAGAAATGAAGAAATAGGCAAAGTTAAATTGGGAGACTTAAGTAATCCAAAGTAGAGGCCCAAAGTTTCTCCCGTGGAGTACAATGAGCGCATAAAATAAATCAAGCCGACGTTTATTTGAACTAATGTTCTGTTTACTCAATAATTGTACGCCCTAATATACCAGACCAATGACGTCACAAAAAAGCGCCATTTATAAATAGAAAAAACGAGACTATTCGAATTCATGGTCAACTATGTTTCGACTACATCACATCTGTAACTTACATGCGGCAGAAATCACCGAACAATATTTCTCCATAAAAATATTTTTATGCCAACTTTAAAAATACACAAGCAGAAATTTAAAATTATTGCATGCTTAATTTTAACATGTGTGATGCAGTGTATTTTACTAGTAGTCTTGTTTACAGACACTTTACGATTGTCAGTTGCACACCATTATTAATTGATTCTGATAACCGTAATTACATTAGTCCAGATTTAACGTTAGCTATGCTATAGTAGATTGGCCTATTTCGAAACATGTCAGTGTCAATCTTAGACTTGATGAGGAATTCGACTATATAAAGTTCGTGAGGTCACTCACATACATAGACCATTAATAGTCATAAAATACCAAATAATAATCAAGAATTGAATGGATGTTCTCTCGTATAATAACGTTGTAGATATTAGTTTATTTTTATTGATAATAGATCGATTTCAATTCGATCGGATTGAATATTGTGTATTTATTTAATCCAATAACTTGTGTATTCTTGGATCGATTTTGAAGATTCTTTTAGCAAATTATAGACAAGTTGTTCGGGATTCTTCGTGGCTAAAAGAATTTTAAAAATAATTATTTCTATAACTCATTTGATCCGTGTAACCGAAACAAATAAGAACGTTGGTCTAATTTTTCGCCTGGTTTTAAAGCCAAATGTATCAGGAATGTAAAGAACATACATTCTTATATGTTGATTATCTAAGAAGATATAGTGTTTTAGCCAATCAAGTGATTAATGTAGTATATCTTTTTTAGATTGTGTTAAAAAGTTGTTGCAGTCGGTCAAAAAGTACCCAAGTTATTGAAGATAAATTAAAAAAAAAAACCCAAAAGATTAGAACAATTATTGCAAAAGAGCAAGAATTTGTTGGTGAAAATGTATCTTATCTAACAAAAGACCAGTAGCAATTTGACATACATAATTACAATGCAGCACACCTTGCATAGGCAAACAAATGAATAATGATCGTCTACTTATTCCCTAAGTATATCGACTGGCCATTATTTATCAATCGTTTCCATTTCTGACCAAAGGAATTTACTAAGCGTACATTTTATTCAACGTGTCCGACGTATAAGGTGCGCAATAAAATGTGATTTAGTTATGTTGCGATGTTGTTGAACTGAAATTATAAGTTACAACTTCATCTCGCTATGATTTATGGCCGTTCCGTAGCAATACAGGGTTTAATTTGGAGTCGATTAAAGTCAAATGGAAAGTCAATCGGTTGACAAATTGAGGTTAGGTTTATTTGTTGTTATGGATAAATTTATAGGTGTCTATGGAATATTTAGCTCTATCTTATAAGTATTTGTCAATGACACACTTTGAATTTTTAGAACGTTGAACTAATAAATATGGGAAACATATCTGGAGTGGCCTCCATCCAACTATACTGATATTCAAATTCTAAGTCTGTAAATTGGTATTCATATGCAAAGATGAGCTGGTATCAGTTTGGTCAAAATCGGTAAAATCTGACATTTTCCAAGGATTCTAAGATTTTACCACTTCCGGTTGCCAGATTATCACCAAAAGCAGTCCACTTTGTTCCCTGGTAATTCTAAATATGTTTATCAAATTTCAGCACGATTCGTTTTGCCCTTTCGGCGCTATCGACATTGTCCAAAAATCATTTCAATGAATTCATGAGACCTCAAAACGCGTATTTTCGCTGAAATCCCGATTTTTTTGTCTGCTGAGGTTTCTGCTTTTCTGCCTGTATGAAATGCCTTCTAAATTTTGATTGATCGGGATAAAATGGCCTGGGCGAATGATTAATGGTATTCGTTTTAAAACAATTAACCGATTCTTTAATTGCCGGTTATGTTTGTTTGGCGGACCGTTAGATCCAATAAACTGGTCCACCTACCTGGTCCAATACCAGACGCAGAACGCACCTACTTATGTATATCACAGTACAAATACACAGGCACACTCTCTAGGACCAGTTGGCATAACACGAAAAAATTTTAATTCTCCTTGTAAATGGGTCAAATTAACGAACCGGTAACTCAAAGGCAATGCGAGATTTCGGATAGTTTCTCCACACCGACATCTGTTAATATTTGTTCAATTATAAATGCATAGAATTGATTTGTTGCTATAAGAAGTCTGACATCACAATTATCAACTTCAAACTATGCTGCGAGTAAAGTTACAGAGAGGTTTTTTAATTTTTAGGTATAGCAGTGGGCCCAACGACGTACCCTGTGGTACTCCTATGTTCATTCTTAAAAATGATGCTATAGATACTTTTTACAGTATGATTTCATACTTTTGATATATGATTTAGCATTAATGAAAATTAACTTTTTACAGATGAAATGAAAGCAGTTGAAAATTGACTACAGACAAATGGAAACAGAAATGTCAATTCGAAAATATATTTTATGTACGTAAAACTAAATTTTTCATAGTGTGCTTAAGTCGTATATAAAATAAAACAATCTGAATAGAATGCTTTGTGGTAAATATAATAAAATTTCACTAAATGATAGAAGAATTGTAAAAGTCCTTGAAGGAAGAAAGGACTGGAAAGCAATTGAAAATTCAATTGAACTGTTATGGAGTTTCTTCAAATCCTCAGAGAAGATTCAAATACAAAACAGAATCAATCAAGAACCAACCATTTCCGAATACAGAATGACTATTTTAGAGAATATTCAAGCATTGCCAATAATGCAATTCAAGAAATTCAACATCTACTAGGATTTGCATATTGAGCGGTACTAAGCAACAGCATTGCATCAGGACGATCTCGTTGAAATTCATTTGAATACTGTTGTAAATTACACTGATGATGTTGAATTTCCTTAAGTGCAGTACTGGCAATATCTTCCAAAATAGTAACTTTGTATTTGGAAATGGTTGCTTTATGATTACTAGCATTATTAGCAGTTATAATTTATTATTATTCATTCTTATTATATGAATCATATTACTGTTAATTATAGTTATTATTCTAGAATAAAATGTTATAAAAATAAAAACATTTTTGTGAATTCTGCTTTCATTTATGAAAAATCAGTTTTCCTTGATGTAAGTTCTATGTTCATTTATGTGAAGTCTGTTTTCATTTATGTGAAGTATGTGATAACTGATTACACCACATAATTAATAAATCCAAGGAAGTATTGCAACATCATCTGGATTATGAAGCATATTAAGTATGTAAACATATAGATACCTATGTAGATGTAGATGCAAGTATAGTCTATTTATTAAGAGCATTAATTTGATCGGACAGGCCTACTTGTGTGGCACATCAGCATACAAACTGGGAGCAGTTACATCGGTTGGACGGTCGGCTGGACATTACGAATGCCGTAATACGTACGTACGGATGCTGATCTGGATGCACAACTATGCGACCTATCCAGTTACATTTTAATGAAGCTATCGTATGCCCATCGTAATTGATTTACAATCCATTCGTCGCCGTTTTGAGAACAGACCGTAATAAAATTAATATCGGCGTGTATAACAATTTGCCATGTAGGCTTGGCCCCACATTGTTGCCCTCCGATGATTAAGACTGACGCTAATCGTTTGACAATGGTGAGTTATGTAATAATCTAGAGACGCATAATAATCGCTCAATTGCGCACTCAATGCCGTTAAGGTTCGCGTTCTTCCTGAAAAATTATTAATGAATCTCTTAACCTGATTATGGTTTGAATTGCATACACGGAAATCGCAATCATACCTTCGTGGAATCAATTGTATCAAGAACGCTGAATATCACTAGGTTTTGTATAAGAGAAAGTTTGTTTTAGAGAAAAAATTTTCAAATAAAAGTTGTTTATTTTGCGTTGGCGACCAGTGATGACCATATTAAGTAAAAAATACCTAATAAGAAAGGTCCTTGCATATATAACACCTCTTTGCTGATTGCGTATTCTGTTTTACCGGCCGATTTCGGCCAAAAGTTTAATCACTTCGTGCTTAGTAGTTTTTTCCGGAATTCTGCGAATATACACACAAACTCAGGCCGATGTCATTGGATTTTTTGTGGATTTTGGTTCTCGGACCCCAAAGCGTGCATTTCCGTCCAAAAAAATGAGGGTTAAATTTTTACCGATTACAGTAAAAACTAAATTTTTCTCAGATAGTAATGTATTAGAGATTGGAAAAGCATTGAGAAGAGGATATTTGTACAAATGTTCAAAATCATAGATCTTAACAAAAGACAAAATGAAATAAACTTTCTTAATGACTGTTGGTAGGATGTTATACAGTAGTCTCCATTGTAGTTCTACAGTTTTGTTCATACAGCATCATAAGCCGATCCTTACTCACATAGAAATAAATGATTAGTAAACGGGAATAACAATAATAAATTTTTTGACAACGTGGGGTATTTTCAGATATTTTTTTCTGAGATATTCTCAGGTATTCTAAGTGCATTTGTGTTCGATATGACGAAATTCCATTAAATGAAAGCCTTCTAACAATTTCATAGCAACGAACACACACTTTGCATACAGGCAGTTCACAATCACATTGAGTACACAGTTTTTGACCCAAACAATTTTTTTTTTATGGAACAGCCTATATATAGCTACATTTTTGGTATATACGTTCTTTTTTACTTTCCGACTAGTACCCTAGGGGAATTCAGCAGAAATAGGCGTTTTAGGGTCCCCTGAATCGATTGCCATGATTTCTGGAAAATGTACATGTGAACACGATGATGTGTATGTCTGTGAACACGATAGCGCCCAAACGGTACAACAGATCGGGCTGAAATTTGGTACACTTATTTGGAATTGCCAGGGGACGAACTGGATTGTTTTGGCGACAAACTGATAACCGGAAATGGCAATTGTTGCATACATTTTCTTAGGGATTTAACCGATTTTGACCAAACTGATACCAGCTCATCCTCCAGAGACTCCACAGCCTTCGTCGCTGTGTTGAAAATTGTCAGATTTTGACGAACGTCAGTGCCACTGACATGACCTGACATGACATTAAATGTTATCATGAAAAATGTCATTATGTCAAATTGATGTTAGGTAGGGTCCAGAGTGGCTATGGCTTAACAAAATTGAATAATTGCAACAGTGTTGATACGGCTCGTTGTGCCAACGTAGTAGTCAGAAAGTTGGGTGATGACCACCCCAGATATTTTTGACACAAAGAAATGCTATGACACCATTGCATAAAAATCTATCTTTTACAAAATACTCGCATATGTTTCAAAATTCATAAACATGGATTACGTAGTAAACAGAAATAAAACAATAATAATTTTTTTAGACAATGTCGGGTACTCATTTGATAAACTTTCTCAGACATTATTTAAGACTGTTTTTCTTTTAAACTGGAATCATTTATCAACCCAACTGAATTTTTGTAATCAGTGGCACTGTAAACCACTTTTGCAACGTCTTTTTTATATTAAAATTTAATTTATTCGAACATACTAATGTTGTAGCGTACCAAAACACCAAAACAATCATTATTTACTAAAGAAAAGTTCTACTTTCTTTTCAAATGTTGCGATTTTCTTCCTTGTGTCAATCATTGTTATTTTTTTCCTTATAACGATACGTTTAGTTCATTGAACTTTCTGAAAATGTTCACATGATAGGTAAGATTTGTTAGCCATCATGTTCTTATCATAGTGGTATAATAAATTATCAATTAATATTAAATATGTACACATTTTCTTTTCTGGAGCATCCTTTCTCTCATTAAAACAGCTTTTCATAAAGCCCGTTATACAGATGAAATCACAATATTGTTATTAGTAAAGTATTTTTTTGCATTTTTTGACCAATATTCTGTTAAGTTAAGACTCATTGCCGAACCCTGGTGTTCCATAGAACAAGTTTGGGAAATAAAGTTTGAGATGTGACGCGGAACACTGTTCGTCGTTAAAACTTTATGTATCTCACTGGTTAGCACAATGACACCAACATAGTCTATGACTACAAATTAAATTCGCATTGAATCTTATAATCGGCAAGTTTATTAAAAAAAAGCTCATTGTATCACATAATTATATAATGAGCAAACCTTTAAGCTACTCACTTTCTATCCAGCTGTGTACACCCTCATATATGGCATAATTAATCTAAGGTTAAGACTTATCCAAATTAAACCCGCAGTTACGGATTTATACCTCCATTGATAGATCCACCATCAATAATTTTTACTGAACTTAGGTTTCCAATCGCTGTACCCTACAGTCTAGAATTCCTTTCTATTTATATATTAAATATAAGCTGATTATGTACAGAGTAATGCAAGAAACGATTTGTTACGACCTCAACGGGGAAACATTTAATTTGTAGCGGAATGCGTTGAAGCTTTTGATTGACGTTAACCCGGGGTATTCTACCCCGGGCCCCCAGCCAATGATAAATGACTTGTCTGCGCAATCTTAACTCACTTTAGCGTCTTCCTATTTTTGTCTTTAGGCATCCGTGAACACGCGTGGAGAAAGTGGCGTCAGATCTTCTTCTTTTCTATTCTTCTCTATTCTTCCCTATTGTCGCCGGTGCAATTCAAAATCGATTATTATTATAATTATCGCGAAGAATGGCCTGCTTGATTGCCTGAGAAAGTCGATTATGCTCAGCACAATACGAAGTAAGACAAGTGGTAAATGATTTGGGTTTGTTGGGTTGGTAGACTCGTGCTACAAATCAATTCTTCAATGTGAGGATTGGTTTGTTAAAAATAGTGAGTAAGATATTTTTTAGACCACCAAACTTGTTGCTAGCTAAAAATTCTATTCCATCGAACCATTGCGACACATCAAAGGAATTGTTAAATATTTTCGTTTGCTATCAACCTTTGCATTGTAAATTCAGTTCACGGATGCAAACAAACGCCTTTGTTCTTTATCCGATTATTGCAGTGTGAATTTGTTTGACTTATGCTTCAAAAGCGGACAATTGTCCAGTTTGTTTCTGTTTCTTGTCATGTCCTGTCGATGATACGTGATCGGCGATTTTACTGGCCATTAGAAAAGTTGACTGAATGGTACCGGCATCGATTTTACAATCTTATATCGCCAGGAAATCCGTAAATATGTCAACGAGGATGCATTCAGGTTTCTTCTTATGGATCTGATAAGAAATCCCAGAGAAAATTTGAATTATACAGTGAACTTTGTGTAATATAAGACAAAATAAATTCATACTTAGTAACAGGTTGAATTATTTGACTCGCCGTGGTCAATATTTGCGTTTAGAAAAACGAAAAAGCATTTTATGCTAACGTTATAGTAATTGTTTTTTATAACCAAAAATTAGTTACAGTTGTACTGTTTTTTTTTTATAAGGGCGTAACACAACTTATGTTTAAATGGAACCCCTATATTGTGGAACATTTTTGGATCCTTTATTAAATTTAAATTGTAAGGCAATAATACCAAAATTTCCAGATAATTTTTTTCTGATGCATTCGAAGCGCATTAGTGTTCTATATGACAAAATTCCATTAAACACGAAGTCGAAACAGTTTCATAACATAGAACATCAACTTTGCATGCAGGGTGTTCACAATCGCCGTTGACATTTAGTACATAGTGACATGCACGTAAGGATCATTCCATTTAAAAATATGCTTGACAAGGTTCGTTACTTTGTAAATGAAGACAGCTTCACACCTCGTGCGAAAAGATTCCATTCCTGTAGCCTAGAACCCAATAACTCGGCTTTTTCTTTTGGCAAACCTAAGTCTTTAAGCAAATCATTCAGTTCGTACTGGTTTATAAGGTGAGGTGTTCCTAAAACTTCAAATGGTGAATCTTCACGTCTTGCCTGATTGGACAGAGTGATTTCAGACACTCTGTCAAATAAGGCAATTTTCTTCAAACAGGCGAAATTTCTTCTGTGTCAAAAATCGAAGATGATGACGTCGATGGTGCACTTGGGAGAGGATGGTTCTCTCCGTGGGGAATAGGTCGCGATGCTGATGGCTAATTTGGATATTTTATTTTATGCTTATCCTTCTTCGAATATCCATAGACGCTTATCGTGAAAAAATAGCAATCATATACATGATTGGAAGGCTCTCGCCACAGCATGGGAACTGCAAACGGCATTTTCTTTTGTTTTCCTTTCGTCCACTTTAAAAGTCCGATCTAACAGGAAATACAGCTTATACTAGGTGTCCAGCATATATTATTAGGTGTCCATGGCTTTTGTAATCCAAAATTTCAGCAGTGAGCTGCTTTTCCGTAACTTTAGGATGTGTCACTACATAACAACCGCACATGTAACAAAATTTATTTGGTGAATTTTTACAACATCTTCTTTGATCACTTCCCATATTCTAATGCACAGAATGTCTGTATAACCTAACTGGTTGTAGGACCCTTGTTCCTTTGTACTAAATGTGACACTAACTTACACGATGATTATAAACACAAAACGACTATATGTGTAATGAAATTTTAAAAACTATCTTGAAGTGCTGTTTTTACACAAAAGAAAAATATGAAATAATAATAGAAAATCGAACAACACCAAAGACCACTTTTTTTAATTGGTAATCTTGTAACTTGTAACTTAATACGAAAGCTCAAATCCAACTAGAAAGTCATACATACATACATATCACGTATAGTACGGTCGTACTTTACGTTAACGCCGACCAGACAATACAACTCTGGCATTGTCTCACTGTTTGTCTATTGGAGGCGTTACGGAACCGAACCGTTGACATTGCGGTTGATTGGAATCGATTGTTATGGCTACGGTAACCATCGCCATCTGTGTCGAAATCTGCTTCGGCACTTGCCATCATAGGACATCACTGTCACCTTAAAGCTTTTGAGGAACTACATTAATTTATCAATAATCACATGATGTGAGTTTGCTACCATATTTTTTTTCTTTGCATCCTTTATTTCTTATATTATTCTATACGAAAACAAGAGATTGTAGTATAATAATAATAATAATAATAATAATAATAAAACTCCACCTCTACACGTATGAAATGACTATAATATTTGCCTACATTAAATCTTAATGGTAATGAAATTTAATCTGTCGTGATCAAAAAATAGGCTGTATTGTTTTATGGCGTCTCATATGTTATGGAGGTCGTTTCCGATAACCAAATGGAATGATTTATACACCTGTACACAGTTGGGGTACCTATATACTTACAATTTTGATTGATTGATAATGGAGGGGTCAATATAACGCCGGTCGTCTGACACGTAACCAATTATTAAATTTTTTGTTGGGGCACACCGGGAACACGCCTTATCCCTGGGTAAAACTCTATAAACAGTAACATACGTTCTAAGGTGGTAATGATAACAGTAGATCGCATAAGTTATTGATTTGAAACGGTTATTAGCAGCTAGAAATATTTGATGTAGTGAAATCTTTCTAAATACCTTTTCCAATTCAAATTTTTGCGTTTCCTCTTTAGTAATTTTCTTAATTTTCTAACACCCGGTATATGCAAGCAAATAATTATACCTTGATGTTTGCATTTTAGGTTTAGGAGAATATAGAAACATCTTACTGAAATAACATATTGTGAAAATTGGATATTATAACTTTTTCTCATTTGTGTCCAAGATAGAACCGCATACTGTATATTACAGCTCCTATTGGTTTCGTGCTTCATAATTCATAATTGTAGTAGTCCTAAAAATTTCTAATGTATAAAGAAACATTTATCCAACAATTGCAAACAATCTATAGATCGTGATATAGCTGCACTTAACAGCCGGATAGAGAGTCTAGAAGAGATCCACTTGAAAAGTTCTACCAGAAATACGAGCGATCGCTCGCATACAGAATGGATGTATAAAAATCCACGTTGCCCCTTATCAAGGCATTACACAATGGAGATTGTAGCCCGTTGCCAGGGAATATCAAATAATATAGACGTGCGCTCGGATTCGGACACTTTAAACTGTCCGTATATCATAGTAATGGGTCCGAACGTTTGATGTGTGACCATTAAAATCTCTTTTTTACGACTGTCCAATAAAGAGTGGTACACGCCGTCACACGTTACAGATGTCGCGGTCGTTGCCGGGCGTGTGGGCTTCCCCCCTCATTTAAAAACCAGATCCGAGTTTTTTTCTTTTGTGCTTTCTTGTAGGACATATACTCTTGATGGTTCCGTACCACAAATATTTGGGAATTCCTTGCGTATCTTTCGATTGACGCATTAAGATCTAGGGCGATATTTACGAGTTTTTTGATTCGATGGATTGTGAAAAAGGTTATAAATAAGTGATTCGTTTGATGGTTTATTTTCAGATTTTTCTGTTATGTTCCTTGTGCGGTTTTATTTGGTTTTATTTTCCTTAAAACAGAAAACACATGTTGCTGGATAATTTATATCAGCTGTTCAGCAAATCGTTTGAGAAGTCAACAAGGAAAATAAAACATAAACATTTCGGTTGAAATAGATTAGCTCCTTTTCTTGGACTTAAACGCTTATCTCTAAGCCCTTAATAGTTAGTTGTCCAGCGATAGAACCGTGAGAAAAGACAAAAATATTAATAAAGTTGTTACATTTGGTCGGTAAATAATAGTTTTCTTAAATACCTGCTCGATGTGGAAAAGTGTGCTAGAGATTTTATGGTTCATGTCATATTAGTTTATTCAGCAGAGCGCCACCAAATCTTTGTAATGTTACAATCACAATAAAATATTAAAATTAAACATTTGAAAACTACATATTATCAATTTTCATTGTGTGTTGATGACTCTGATATAAGTAAAAAAACACAACTCATTAATATTCTCATTAATATTCTCTGACGAAAAGAAATACAACTGTTCAAGATTTTCCCAACGACTTCCCCGACACTTCAGAGCAGAAGTAACTTAACTCCAAAAATTGTTACATTTTGTTTTATCTCTTAATGATATTAATGTATAAACCAAATATTCACCAAATTTGGAGATAGGATAGTTCTGCTCTAAAGCGACGATGAATTATTGCTGTAAGTTAGTCTGGTCATACATTACGGTAATCTACGGAAAAAAATTTGGGATTTCCGCGGAAATTTTTGGGGTTCCCCGAATCGATTGCAATGATTCCTGGAAGGTGTATGTTTGTGTGTATGTATGTAGGTGGGACAAACTGGATTGTTTTTGGTGACAACCGGAAGTGGCAAATGTTGCATTCGTCTTCTTAGTGATTTCTCCGATTTTGACGAAACTGATACTTGCTCATCCTCCAGTGACTCTAAATATGTATACCAATTTGCAGATCTGTCGAATTAATGGTTTAGGCTCTATAAGAGTTTATAGAAGCAGTTGGACAGAATCTATATCCTTCGTCGCTGTGTTGTGAATAGTCAAATTTTGACAAATGTCAGTGCCACTGAGATGACATGACGTTATATGTCAGTATGACAAATGTCATAGAACCCGACCTATGGTCCAGAGTGGCTATGGCCATGCTATGGCTCCACAAAATTAAATAATTGCAAAAGTGTTTAGACAGTTCATTGTGCCAACAATGTAGTCGGAAAGTAGGGTGAGGACCACTCTAGGTACATATTTGCCATAGTATTTACATAACCACAAATAAACTATACGATTCTGTATTATTCCAAACATTATTGTAGATTCCTGAAGATAAGTCGAAACTAGTAGATTCAAATTTTTTAACCAATACTAATACCAGCGTCATCAAGCCTCAACAACTAATCTTGAACTAAATTAACTAAGAGAACTTATTAACTTCACTAAGAGAAAAGTGGCTGTCCTCTTGGATTTATCTTTTTGGATACTGATTTATGTAAAGGAGTAGAAAATCCAGTATACCGAAACTCTGCAAATACAGCGGCTTTGGAATCCCAGAAATATCAACTTTCAATTCATTAAATCCTGTTAGAGAAAATGAAAAATGTGACATTTGCAACTTCCGGTTGTCAGATTATCACCAAAAACAATCCAGTTCATCCCACGGCAATTCTAAATATGTATACAGATTTGCTATTACAATTATTAATCTTCCTGCTTACTGGGTAGTAGAGTGATTAAGTTGTCCTTCTCTTCCCTGCTTATTAATCAGTTTCCTTGCGCTTTTTCGAAAGGGGAAAAAGAACCCGAATACGAAAATACGCAAACCAAGATTATTGATAAATAAAATTTTTCTCCAAGATTGTGTTCAAAGCACTTTAACGATTGCTAAATTGCTTGATTGCCACTTTCGCAGAGAATATGAACAGACCCATTCTGACAGATCCCATATTCTAAAAAAAACCACCCATGTATATCTACATCTTAACCTTTTAATCGACGAGTCATGTGCATCACTGGTAATTTGTTTAGTATAAGTGTTATAAGAGTAATGATCAAGAAACATCAATATCCATAATCCATAATCGTTATCAATAAGGAACTCGTTATCATGCAGAAGAAGACGATTGCATTCCGGTGTTGCGTCAGACCGCAATTTACTTTATGAATTGGATTTATTGACAGGCAAATCGCGTCATTGATACGACTTTTACGGGCATTTAACTACCGAGATAAGGTATAGCCCTAATAATAACACGTTCTTAATTACTGTTTACAGTTCATTTGCATGATGGTAATAAGATTTTGCAACACTCACTTTGACGCGTCGAACGCGCTACTAATGCTATTATACGATTAGGTAGGTACATTCAAATTTAATTGCACATTATAACGTCCCATATAACGGCCTAAGCACTAGAATAAATTTAATGCGTTTTGCCGAGTGATTGAATTAATTGAAAGTTAACTTCATATTGCACTTTTGCATTTATATGTCGAATGCTTATATGCAATTACACAATCCTTTTATTGAAAGTGTGGTCATAGTATTGGGTCTACAACGCCACCTAAGGGAAGACCAGGTATGCTACTCAAGTTTGATCTTTTATATATTCTGTAATTTTAGACCGATCTTCCTGATTCTTTCAGCAAATTGAACAGAAATTCTTTGAGCTTTTGCTATTTTGAAAATAAAAATAGTTTGTCGCTTTTTTGATGTTTTTTTTTTCTTTCCGTCTATGTAGTAGGTACACAAGAAGGAAAGTATTGTAATCTCCTAATTGTAATCCATGTATATGTGTATAGATGTCTTTGATGTATGTCTGAAATGTACACATATTTAGAATTACCAGGGGACGAACTGAATTGTTTTTGGCCACAATCTGACAACCGGACGTGGCAAATGTTACATGCGTTTTCTTAGGAATTCATCAGATTTTGACCAAATTCATACGAGCTCATCCTCCAGTGACCTTAACTATGTATACTAATGTACAGATCAATGGATGAGCGGTTTAGGCGCTGTGACGTTTATAGAAGCAGTTTGACAGAATCGTCGGTGGCCACTGTCATGACATTTCGTTATGACTAACGTGCACTAACGTTCGGTTGGGGTCCAGAATGGCTGTGGCTTCACGAAAACAATAGTAAAAGTGTTTAGATTTAGACACTTGTGTCAACAATTTAGTCGGAAAGTTGTGTGAGGGCCACCCCGGATTTTTTTTAACTGAATTCGGTTAAAGTGTTACAGTATCTTGTTAATATTGATGGTAATAAGTTCACGACAATTTATAGCTTTGTTATCGCGTTAATAGCTTGTAAACAAGAAAACCTAAATGCCCAGAGAGAGATTCCCCAATGCATATTTCAATACGTCTCTCTTGTTTATTTAATATTTTTTAATAAGACGCAGCTGCCGCCGACAACTCTTGAACCGTATAATCTAAGATAAAACCAAAAATAACGCCAGTCGACTCCATTCATACATTCTTTTCAATATTTCTTGCCGAAGCGACGTGATCTGTGACAGCAAAGAGCGAATCAATGCCTGCGCTGCATATGTAGAAAATGGGTTATCTGTTCAATTTACATGATTTATTGCTTCTCCTTCTTCTTATTCTTGATTTGTTCACCGCTGTGCAGTCGACTAGATCGATATCTGAGCCTTGTAATGTGTTCCCGCTGATCGCCAATTATCTCAAATCTTGATTAATTAGGTGCCGGGCCGTGTAACACCGCACAAAAATAATTAGACCGACACAGATGCCGGAGAGACGTGTTGTTCCGGGCCGTCAATTCCGCAAGAACTCATGCCTGAAGAATCACGATAAGCAGATTGAATCGAACGGATCACGACCTTTTCGAATGTTTTCGGTTCCAGGACAATTAACTGAAATGTTACCGTTTGTTGTGTTACAGCTCTTGAGTTCTACGATAATCATCTGAATTTTACTAATAGCATTTTTCATTAATTTTCCGATTTTGACGATCACTAATCAATAATAGTGATGAAAGTATTTTTTTGAGAGGTTTTACAAGTAGTGTTCATTTAATACCTATAATTTAGGAACATTTCTTCGAGAAATAGTTATTAGTTTGTATTTAAAAGATAATGGGGTATATGACTGTATAATTAATTAGATAACTTAACCAAAATTTATTAGATAAATTATGAAGATAAAAACGATATATAAATCTGGGTACAGATGTATATGAATCTATAGCATCCATTTGGGATTCTAAAATAAAAAATAAATAATCTGTGACAAGCAAACAAATTTTATTTTATCCACACCTAATCTAAATGCAAATAAATCGCCGAATACAATAGCGTCAAGACATTCATCCTATTGTTGAAACTTATTACGTTTTATAATCCGCGCCAAAATTCGTTCTGTACATTCCGCAATGATAAAAGTCACCTATCTTAAAAGTGGATCGATTTGTTCTCTCAGGTGTACGGTAAACAAAGCTTGACAACTACAATCGTGCGCAGAGTCGAAGCCCGGCACGCGAATAAAACGAAAACAAACGGGTCTAATCAGCGATGACCTACTGCACGAAAAATGTCACACTAAATGTCAGAGTCTGGTATTACAGGAATGGAAAATATTATGGAGAGATGCTTAACAGACCAGGTCGGTTCGGATATGGTATCGTATATGTCCGCAAGTTTTGTTGTAAACTCTTTTTTGGTTTCGTGGTCTTTCGCGCTACGATAAGCCGTTATAGTTACGGTTGGAAAAGTGGAAATACTAAAGCAATAAAAGGTTATTTCTTCACATCGTCTTGTTCAGATGGAGTGAACGTTGCATTTGATGGGTCGCATTTCTCATCAATGTCGAACGGAACTGCATCAACATGACCAAGTAGGTTGCCATTGAGGTGACAGTCTGAAAAAAAAAGCAAAAGTACTTAGGATGTTTTTAGAAAACATCCTGTTGCAGAAAATATTACTAAAATCACTTAATTAAATCTCTACGTTAATCATTCTTTTCTATACAAAAATTTACAAACTGGAACAATCAACAGATGTTTATCATACACTCTATACGTGGCCATATCTTCCCCATATCTTCTGACTTGGTAGCACAACATCTTATCTATCCTTCCTAAATCAAAGCTTCTAAAGGTGTTTAATGCAATGTTTAGACTACATATAATTATAAACAGTATCACCACCAATAATTCTACCAAACACATTAGTGTTCATAAGATATACTGGCATATTATAAACAGTGTATGTATTTTTACTTTCCGACTAGTACCCTAGAACGAAAGTATTGTAATACAGAATTTTCCGGTGTTTGCTGAGATCCCGTTGTGTTCCGTCCATTCTTTTCTTCTATGGTGCTAGTCGGAAAGAAAAAACTAAGCAACCCTAAACTGGGCTATAATACAAAAATATCTGATGTAGCCCCCACCAACTTTCCGACTACATTGACTACATCAGTGTTTCCCAACCTTTTTTGAGCTATGCCCCACCGAAGCTGGTCTAAAAATCTCATGCCCCACTTCATATTGTCTTTTTTTATACCTATAACAGAGTTGGAAATGAACCTTACTCGGAACGGTGTACGTTTCTCATTTCGTCATTGGTACACATTCTGCCCAATAAACTTTGACTAATTTCCTCTCTGTGACGTAATGAAAAACTTGCGCCATTGGGGGTATAAAAATAATAACATAAAACAATAATTTATTTGATTATTGAAATAAATACTAAGCATTTTAGCAGAAACAAAATTTGCTACATATTCTATTATAACAAAATAGAAATAAACATTCACTTAAAAACTAATACAACACAAATCTGCCATATTTTATTATAACAACACAAAGTTAAACATTTACTCTAAAACTGAAATTGTCACTGCAAGTGTTAATCGTACCCTTGAGTCTAGTTATCAAATATTCGTGCTCATTGCTAAATCTGGAAAAAGCACAAAATAGGGGAACATTTAATTAAACTGTCAATATCAACATTTGTAAAAACTGTTTTAGAAAAAGATGACAAAGATGTGATAGCTGTGCCCCTTAGTAACAACACTGTCAGAAAAAGAATGGTTAAAATGAGCAAGAGTGAGAGGCACTGAGGCCTTGTTGATAAGTTATGTAAGGTACATTAATAAGGAACATTTTTTTGAGGAAATGTTATTCTGCAAATCATAAGAAAGCGCCACGACCTCCAGAGATATTTTTTCTAAGCTAAAAAACTATGTTATTAATTATGTCGATAATATTCCAATACAGAACATAACATCTTGTGCTGCCAATCGTGCTCCTAACATGATGGGCAAGAAAAGTGGCTGTTTAAAGATGAAAATCCAGCTTCTTGTGCATTGTGTAATCCACAGGGAAAACTTGGTACCTAAAAATATTTGTTCAATGAAGTATTAAATTTAGTTATAAAAAGTATGAATTATTTTGTACGTCACAAATTAACTTGAAATGTCACATTCGGCATTAGCTTTGATACAATTGACATATTTTATAACCGAATTTAATCTTCATTGAGAACTGGACCAACATTTTTGGTTACCAAGTTTTCCCTATGGAGCTATATTAGACAATGCACAAGAAGCATTTCTGGATTCTTATCTTTAAACAGCCGCTTTTCTTGTCCATCATGTTAGGAGCACAGTCTGCAGTACAGGATGTTATGTTCTGTATTGGAATATTAAAGACATTGAAGTAATTCTTTTGCTTATGAAGAATATCTCCGGAGGTTGTGATGCTTTCTAATTTATAGAATAACATACCTTCAATAAAATGTTCCTCAACAATGTATCTTAAGTGGCATAGCTATCACATTTCCTATCATCTTTGACATATTTTTCTAAAAACGTTTTTACAAATATTGATGTCTTAATCAAATTTTTCCCTATTGTGTGTTTTTTTTTTAGATTTAGAATTGCGTAGGGATATTTAATAATTAGCCTCAAGGATATGATTAACGGTTGCAGTATGAACGGTACAAAGAGACTTTAAGGTAGGTTTTTTTTTCAAAATTTTTCTATATTCCAATTGCCCCCCCTCAACAATCATATTGCCCCCCAGTGGGGCGTACGCCCCACGTTGCGAAACACTGGACTACATTGTTTACACATTTATAAACTTCTAAACGTATAGACTATAGAGGGTAAAACATCAAAAACGAATGTCCGTAAAATGATAATAATACTATATCAGGATTATTACAATAAAAGAGAGTTTTCGTACGATTTATTTCTTTTCTGAATGTTTATTTTACTATAACGATACTATAACAATAACGTGTGGGCTAACGCAGTATGATGCCGTCAGTTCTCCATCACGTCACAAACCGATCGATATATTTCCTTATAACGCCTAAACCGCTCATCCCATTGATCTGTTAATTTGTATACTTATTTAAAATCACTGCATGGTGTTAGTTTGGTCAAAATCGGATGAATCCGTAAGAAAATATATGTGACATTTGCCACTTCCGGTTGTCAGATTGTCACCAAATTTCAGCCCGATCCGTTGTTCCATCTGGGCGCTATCGTGTTCACGTATATACACATACATACATACATATATATCTTTTTGAGGTTCCCGGAATGCATTGTAATGATTCGCAATGTATGTGAACACTATAGCGCGCAAACCTGACAACCTGACGTGATTAGTGTTGCATTTATTTAGATTTTCAATCAATTTTAACCAAAAATCTATTTACAGATCAATGATGGTATTAAACTTTTTTCGAGCAGTTGTCAAGAACTAGTAATTCACAGTCTTAGAGTAACCTTAGTCAATATGGTTGCAAATTGCCAACTTTTTATAAACGTTAGTGATCACACCCCAGATATTTTTATAGTGTGATATAAGGACATTGAGATAAACAGATTGGTGATGTCAAAATTGCATAATGGAAGAATCACCAATGGATATTTTTTTATTATTTCTTCTTCGAACTGTGCGATATTTTTATGAAATTGTCTAATATCATTGACTCGGGTAATAGCAAATACCGATTTCGATTTCGTGTTTGTTCAATTAAGTATATTATTACAAGATTAGATTATTTTTTACAATTTTTATAGACAAATTACGATTACTTCTATTGAAAAAAATACCCATTTCTTTTGAGTACTCAATTAGAATCATATCTAATCGAACAAATACATTTATCTCAAATATTTTTGATACAATATAATGTAATTTTTAAGTTAAGTTGCGATGAGAAAAGATTTATTATTAAATATGGACACGGGTGGCATAAGTAACTCGTCAATTATTTTAAGCTTTATTTCTGTTACAGCGTTCAGTAATGCGAAAATAACATAAAGTTATAGTGTAAAATTCGTCATTAATTATTACATTGCACCGTTTTTAAGATCATGAACTGAATTTGTTATCATTATTGCCCTTATATCATCTTCAATACAATGTGTAAAAGGGGTGCATAACTATTGTCACACAATTCATGTTATTCAATTGAAAACTCAAAAAATTCATAATTTCAAATTTTGTCACGTTTTACCCACAAATTTCGAGAAACGTTATTGAAACTACTTGCAAACACCATCGCTAATAATTGCAAATATACACTCCAGATTCGCGAACGATTAAAATTCCTTGCCGAGTCCACTAAAAATAGGTCAGCGAGTGCGATTAAAATTTTTGCACACAGCCGTCATCGATTTAACACGTGCCATCGTCATTGGTCCGTTTTACCGTTCGCGAATTTGCATGCGAATAAAAGTGCAATCCGTGGCGCCACCTGTCTCTCTAACGCTCGTGATAATATTCACTGATGAACGTCATCCACGTCATAATCGCCCCGCAAAAGTCATCAATCACGGTCGCATATCCCGGACACTATGCCGACTATAATACACGTATCACATACTGATAATGTAATTAATAATTTTCGATTAGGCAGGGACAATGCGTCCGCAACAATCTATCTTGTAGGGGAGCCAGTGATCGATAGTTTGCATCATTAATATCATATACGTTGAACGAAGAAGAAGAAAGAGATAGACATTGATGTTGGAACGTAAATTGTTCCATCTTTGATCTTCTATTTGTAAATTGCGATCTCATTTGCTGCGGTTGTTAGCTATCAGGAATTTTAATAAATACTTTGCATTTATTAGGGATATCCAGAATCGATACTTTTATAAATGGCAGAATTTACATTGACACAATATATATATATATCTATAACAAACATGCATACATTCAGAAATTTGCAACTCACTATGTATACACTTAACTTTGATTTGATCCAGTTGCCATAACTACCATACATTCAGTATGTTATGGGCTTTCTAAAGAGGTATAGTTCATTCAAATCGGTTGAATTTTTTTTTGTTGCTAACTTTTATTACTGGTTCTACGCCTATACCGTATGCTGTATATAGGAGCGAGTAAAGTCTAACGTTCGTTAGTTGTTTTCTAGCATTAATTAGGGTAATATCTCGTTGCCATAACTCCCATAGGTGGCGGAAATCTTCTTCTTTCTTTTGGTATATATATTGTTAAGATCAGGTGAAAATCTGACTTATGCAGTTTGTATATTCGCAGCCCTGCGAGAATCGTCGAGCGTAA
This sequence comes from Aphodius granarius, assembly GCA_963971325.1. Taxonomy (NCBI): domain Eukaryota; kingdom Metazoa; phylum Arthropoda; class Insecta; order Coleoptera; family Scarabaeidae; genus Aphodius; species Aphodius granarius. Next base: position 11,881,327 of record OZ020222.1, on the reverse strand, counting down.
AACCGACAATGTTCATTAATTTTTTTCTACCAGTAATAGTTTTGATTTCAAGTTGCCATAACTATGACAATTAAAGCAAGGTTTGTGCTTTCTTTTGCTGCTATATACTCCAAGATTTGTTCAGTACTAACGGAGATATGCGACTTGTAAAATGGCGAAATTTGGGAAAATAATGACATTTTTTTTGCATTTTTTAGGTAGTAATTATGATTTGATCCAGTTGCCATAACTACCATACATTCAGTACGTTATGGGCTTTCTAATGAGGTATAGTTCATTCAAATCGGTCGAAATTTTTTTTGTTGCTAACTTTTATTGCTTCTCCCCGGTTATGATTTATATCTTTCGATTAAAATCAATAACGTTGAACGGTTTTAAAATGAAGATATCAGCGAGATCGCGTGTTTGCCGTCCGTGGAATATTATTTACCACATGCGGTTAAAACAACTGAATCTACATAAGCGTCAAGTCTGGGTCTCGGGCTGGCCGACGCGGTGAGCTAAAGAAAAACGAGGAATCTGTAATAACACGAATAATTCACACGCAACCCCGGAGCGCCGGTCGATCCTAATAAAAATAATTCACTCGACGCGAGATCCACATCCATACTTAACCTCTCATTCATATTCCCATCCTGGGAGCGATCTTTTTCATCGGACCGAATGATAGATGGCGGTGATATCGAAGTGTGAATCTGAATAATTGGTATAATAAGAACAGACCAAAACCAACATAGGAACGCTGAAATATTTGAAACCGTTGCGTTGTGAGACTAAAATTGTATTTCTAACGTCCGAGTTTATGTAAATATTTACGCATATATTCGACGGTATTATTCGCTACACGTTGTCGGGGACGCGTCTACAATATTTTAGGACGCCCACGATGATTTACGAGCTCAACATTGAATAATAATAATTATAGAATTTCGTTCCGTCGTGAACTTGGAACGTCACGAAAAGGATGATTCTCATTGCATTACGTGACACAGTGTTCTCAACTGTATTCGTGGAAGTTTCATTGAATGTGGATGGTCACCATGGCAACTAAAGCTTTAGTTAGATGACAAGTGACTTGTGAGCGCATACACATGAGAAAGGTATAGTATAATCCACGAGAGCTGCAAATAATTAAGCGTTTCCTGCTGTCATTTTTGACGTACGCGTCAAATCTTGTTTCACCGATCACGCAAGTTAGAATGAAACAGCCTTCTTGTTGTATATCTGTTTCGTAACTTAAAAGTCATGTGTTATTTGCAGCTCTCGTAAATTATACTATATAAACTAAGTCTTTATATCAGGTTAGTTATGCCCATCAAATGAGTTGTACAAATAATTATCTTACAAATTTATTAGCTAGGAAGAATTATGAAAGAATTTACTGAAATATTCATCAAAATCCACCAAAGACACAATAGTTATTGTCATAAAATTTGACAAATTTTGATTGTCAAATTTTATGCTTCAACTCAAAATCGTCAGAATTATCCATCCTTAGGTTACTCTTGAATTGAATAGTTTCGGTACGACCTTGTGTGCTAGTATAAACATTTCCAAGCTGCATTGTAATAAACCCATAATTAAACGAAATCTGTGCCCTGCTATTTTCGGTACGTTTAATCGCACCTTGTAAAAGTTGCGATTTTGTAAAAGTCCTTGTAAAAGTCTTCTAATAATAAAACCAGGAGTGCGCTAAATAGTTTCAGTTGAGCGGTGTGAAGTTAAGAACAAAACATGACGAGCTGGGTCTACCATAGTTATTGCAACGGTGTCAATTAATAATGACTACCTACAAAATTAAAAAGAAATTCACAATTTCCATATACATATTTAGAACCGCATATCTTCGCTAATACTTCATTATACTTAATAAGTGTAACACCAATCGCAAGCTTCGGTTATATTACCATAGCTATTGCAGTTCAAAATTTTGCTAATTACTGTCTTAAATTAATTAATCAAATATGAGTATTTTTAACATCCAGGTACCATATGTAATCCCACCTAAAATAAGTTAAACAAACTTATTCCCTTTGTGTGATCATATCGATAAATACATCAAAAGATAGCTGAGACCTGCCCCTACCCATCATAATTAGTGCAGAGCAAAATTATAACAATTAGCGGGTGAAATAAATTTGTGAATTCCAGGCCCTTTTTTTCATCCGCTAGTGGTCGACAGCGAACAGCGCTATGTAAATCCTTTTGTGCAAACTTTTTTCAAGACTAAATCTTATCGATATATACACCAAAATATGGCTGAGCGAATTTGTAACAATTAATGGTGTATAAATTTCGGTGTATCGTCAATCGTCATTGAAATCGGATGGAAAAAGAATTGTTGCTGTCTTTTGTTGCTAACTTTACACCGCTTTTCAGTTATTAATCTAATACTAATCCCGGAAAATTGTCTTCTCTCTCTTTAGGCATACGGGAATGTGATGTAATACAAGATTATTATATCTCGACGCAATTTTCGGGTTTTGTTTGATCTTGAGATAGTTTATAGGTTAGGTTAATACTTACCGATGATATTAACTTCCTGTTTATATCAGCGTACTGATTCAGATTCATCACCGGTGGATTTTTGTGTATAGCAGTCAAAAACATATGTACTTCCTGTCTTGTCCTGTTGTCAACAACAGCCAAGTTGACGCTAAGCAATCTCTCTCTAAATTCAGGTCCCATTTTCCACGATAAATGATGCGCTTCGTTACAAATGATGTATAGCAATCCAATGCAATATATAGCAATCAGAAATAGACCAGCTTCTTTGAAAGATATACCGTGGTCCAATATCTCGGTCAGGCAACCATAACTCGCGACTATAGTCGTCATCAATACCAAAATACAGTACATTCCGTACATACCGCTGTAAGCTTTTCCAAGCTGTTGCATTATATGAGATAAATCCACCCATAAATCTCTGTATTCGGCCAATTTGCTTGCTGGATTGTTAGATTCCAAAGCATTGTGTAGATTCATCGCCAAATCTTTGGCTACGCGTCCCTTAGCAGTGCAGTTCACATACCATAATGAGCAGAGAGAATTTAACATGGCTAAAATATGATAGTAACCGAAAGTGTGCCACAATTGCATGTCTGGCTGGAGATAGTACTGTGCCAACATGATCGCAATACCAAGGACCCACGAGAAGATACACAAGCTCCATGTTATTAATGACAAGTTGTGAAAGATGATTGCAGTTCCGGTAACATTGTAATACTTCAGCTACAAAATAGGGAAGAGAATATTTTACATTAAGGAGTTTTTTATTTATGTTTATATACTTGGAATTTGGTCCACATGTTCTTGAATTTGGCCACTTCTGCTCCATTGGTCCATGCTGCTATTGGTAGGAGAAAGTGCGGGATAAGGATACTAAGGAAGATTATGCTGTAAATGTACTCATCAAAACGTTTGCCCTTCTGGAGAATTAGAAGTATTCTTTCTCGAAAAACGATGGTCACGTACACTGTTTCGGCTATGAAAAGGATGTATGCATAGATTGCTGTACCAGAAAGCCATCTGAAAAAAAAAAAAACATCAATAATATTATAATATGCATAAATAATTTACACGAAGAACAACGGTGTAGTCGGAAAATTGAGTGACGGCCACCCCATTTATTTAATATTCTGATGAAGCAACTCCGTGTAGCAACTCCGTGCATTTCCACGATATTATGGAATTCTGGTTTATAATAGTATATTATTATACAAGTTTTATAAGACGTCAAATTGGCGCATGAGTTGTTTGGGGCACGAGGAGCGCCAACGACAAGTGCCCCAAATGAACGAATGCGCCAATATGTCTTATAAAACGAGTTTAATATACTATTTTTTCTACTTTGCGTCATTAATTTTATAAAAATTTAGAAGTATATTAGGTAAAATTCCAATCTAGAGTATTTATGGGTGCAACCGTTGGTAACACTGTCATTTGTAAGTTCAAATATCTGTGAAAAAGTAATTATTGATAATTATTATATACCATCATATACCAGTAGTACGAAACCTAGGATGCAACACGCATGTTTAAATATGTATAAAAATATACATACTTCGCAGTTTGTGCGATTCTAAAAAATCAGTTTGTGCTTACTTTTGTGGTTATGTGTATTTTCGTTTGACATGCATTTGATATCAATGTCACCAATCTTAAAGTTACTAAAAACGGTGTTACAATTTGCTAATTGTAACACCGAAAACAGTGTTACAATGTGTGCATTGTGAATGCAAAGTAGAAAAAAACAATTTATGATTAGATGTTGGTCTAAATTGTGTGAAAAGTTATGCCTTTTATTGGATAACATATCTTTCCAATTGAAAAACTTCTCTGAACGTAAGCTGAAGTAACGGGTGCAAGTTTAAATAATTAAGAGACACCTCAATATTAATAACAAACAGATTCCCTTTTTCTGATGTTTTTCTGTGATATCCAATGAAATATTTAATAGGAAAATCCATATTTTATGGTATAGAAATTAGAACATACATATCTTTTTTTTATCCTTTTTCTAATAATTTTCCAAATGTGAATCAATAATAACATTGCTTTCGAAATGATTAGACAGCAAACAAATTCTTTTTTTATGATTTCCAATGAAAAATTTGAAAGGAAAGCCCTTTCATGCTCAAAAATGAAAAGCACAAAAGGGACAAAAAAGCATTCATATGAAAAGCAGAGAAAAATGAACATGAGCCACATAAAAATAGCGTCCAATGACATCTTTTATAATAATTCGTGGAGATCTTATGTATAAGCTGTTTACAACAAAACTTTCACGGCAGAATACTTAGAATCCGCATTTAACATAGGATGATACCACCCTTTTTGACAAATTCAAGAATAGAATTGTTTGTGTACCAACAATTACATGTTCTCAAACAACAGAAGGCGTATTAAAATACGCAAATTGCCGTTAACACCACTAACCGACAATGCATTCTGATTAGAGATTAGAAATAATCGTGCTCATTTCCAGGTACAATTCAATGAACGTATCCAGCAGGTGTTCCATTCAGATTATGTCGGTCTCCAGGTTCATTCATTCACGAAGAAATGCGCTATCGAAACCGCTATTCGCAACTTTATAAGTCAGAGTTAGCATCGCGTAGGCATTGTGCTTTCAATTTCACTTCATTGATACGTACACCTCACATTTCGAGGTTATGTTAATTATGTAATAACAACTATGTGTGGGAAATGTGCATTGTCTAAGATATTTTTCTACAGTAATCACGAAATGGTGGTCATATAAGCGGGGTTCGTTGCTATTGCAACTGGTGCAGCATTAGTTTTGATGTTTGCGTTTAACATCAGAAAACGTGAAAATTGTATATAGGCAGTAATGGTCGCGTTCACCAAGAAAAACTGTCTACGTTTATTAACGTAATGAGTTTATAGTTGTAGTGTTTGGAGTTTATGTTTGTAGTTTAAGCGCCGTTGAGGTTCTGGTAAACGGCTTACAACACCAAACGTTGCTTGACTGACACATAACCAAGAACATTTAGTTTCACCATGGTGACATAGACTCTTTGTATCAAACACGTTTATAGTTTGTTGCGCGTTCACCAGAATCGTCAGACGTCATCTGTTGGTGAACTCAACCATTATGAATATTTCATGTAATAATACCTAAACGTGGTATTTCCTTTGCTAGAACGTTCAATGGGCATAACACCCATGAGCTGAAACAAGACCAGGAGACTTTTGGTTGTCTGGTAGAAATTGTCAAACTGCTGCAAAAGATCTGGGTCTTCATCTTGCTCCAGTTTCTCCTGTTTTTCTTGTAAACCAACATCTGAGAGTCTCTTTGCTCTTTCGTTCTGAACGGCCACCTTCTGGTGTGGATTCTTAGCGTGGTAGTCGTAATAAGCGTCGTCGTAATCCATGGTGAGGTTTGAGTTGAGGACTCGATGGGAGGGAGGTTGGTAACAATGCTGAGTTAATAGAATAGGTGTTGTAAGGTCGGAATGGTCGCGTGACTGCCTACAATTATATGGGTGCATGTGTGTGGAGGAATGTTTAAGAATTAATTATTTTCGCGTCCATAACTGATCAGGGTGATCAATCAACTCCCTAATTATTGGCTTGGATATGGTTCAAATGGACAGGTAATTTCTTCGAGGAATTACAGTTCTTTTTTCTCGTCAGCTGTTTAATGCGTACAATTAACGTTTTATAGTTCTGTTTTTACCGACAGCTAATACATTACTTTATAATAGAAGCATTGTAGTCGGTAACATTTTTATAGTTTCTAATTTCATAGAGAAGGATGGCATTTTTCGCAACAAACAGTTCCTGATCTCTATATTTCGTTCATTCGCATGGTTTCAGAAAATTTCATCAATTTCCAACTACTAATCGCTACAGTATACAATAGATTTGCAATTCAAAAGACCCATTACAACCATTATTAACGATACTACAATATAATCCACATTACATTATGGATCGTGGCAGATTTTGCACCTTCAACGTACACGTATTGTTGTCGGCTGATTGATACAGCAGGAAGAGTATGCGGCGCTTGTCTTCGCCGTGACAGGTTAATTGACCCGCTGTTGTTGTTGTTCTCGAATTTAAATACCACCGCTTCCAGGTGTGTATTTCAATTTATGGGCAACGCACAGAATAGCGTAATAGACGTCTTAGCAGAGACGACGTAAAGACACGGATAGAAGAAGGTGGAGTACGCCCCAGATAATAGACCACTAAGCTAGCCTTTGGCCAAATTGTATTGTAATCAAGAGTTGTATATTATCTTTTACGTTTACCTCCAACCTCTTAGAATCTCCTCAGCTCGTCGGTTCACTTAAGTAGGCACCACTTTGACAACGCTCGAAGCATTTGCGAATATAAATTGCATGTTTATTTTAGGTTTTTAGGATGAATCTAGTAAATTACATGAACTTAAAGAATTTAATCTATTGGAGTTATATTGTAGTCGACTGAAAAAAATCGGGATTTTAGCATTCCGTTGATTTTTCGAAAATGTCTGTGGGGACTTAATGATTTGTAATGTCACATTTCATACGTTCCTTACAAAAAAAGCGATCGAATTTTTCAGTTTTTATGACAAATTTTGCATGAAAACCCTGATGAGGTCTTTAAATAGTTATTTTAAATAGTATACAGTGGTATCTTGAGATACGAGTTTAATTCGTTCCTTGGCCGTGCTCGTTAGTCAAAATACTCGTATCTCGAATCAATTGTACTCATCCAAATTCAAATTATTCAAGTTACGGCCAAACGCGCTCCGACAGGATACTCATGTGAATGAAGTAGATGAAAATGGTGGTTATGATGACAATTGTGTTCATGATGTCACTGAATCTATCTCGTATCTCGAATTACGACTCGTTTCTCAAGTCAAAAAGTCGACCTAATGATGGCTCGTATCTCAAAAAACTCGTATGTTAGGGCACTCGTATCTCAAGATACCACTGTACTTATTTACAGATCAATGACTATAAACGTTTACAGAAGCAATTTGACAGAATCCACAGCCTTCGTCGCTGTGGTTGCGAATTGGCAGATTTTGACAAACGCCAGTGGCCAGTGACGTGTCATGGCAATTGTGTTATTCTATGACGTTTGGTTGAATAATAGCAATAATAGTGAGCATAATATAGCGAGGAGCACAGAGCTCGTGCTGCGAGTGCAACGTTGTAAATCCATAACTTTTATGATTTTGGAAATTTATTTTGCTTATAATTTCAAAAGTAAACTCGAGCGTCTCATATTTATCGTCCATCCTGAGCTACACCTCTATCATTTCAAATCATTGACAGCACAAGGGAACAAGGGTTCTACAACCACAACAGGGATTACATATTTTTGTTGACCAGACATCACTTATAGATCAAGTCATCAACGTCTTGTGACAGGTCTAAGATCCATTTTATTTGAAGTCTTCTGTGCATACATTCTCATAACAGATTGTTCAAAATATTACGAATCAACAATTTTTTTTGTGTTATTTTATCAAGTTAAGTTATACAGACGAATTTGGTGTAAAAATTTACCAAAAATAAGTTTTGTTATATGTGCGGTTGTTATGTAGTGACACATCTGAAAAAAATTACGGAAGAAGTAAAAGCAGCTTACTGCTGCTATTTTGGATTTAGAATTGGAAATCTGCAAAAGCCATGGAAACCTAATATATGCTGTATTTCCAGTGAGAACGGATTTTTAAAGTGAATGAAAGGGAAGCAAAAGGAAAAGCCGTTCCCATGTTGTGGCGAGAGCCTCCCAATCATGAAGAAGATTACTATTTTTGCACGATAAACATCTCCCGATACTCGAAGAAGGATAAGCATAAAATAAAATATCTCACCTTATAAACTAGTGCGAACGGAATGATTTGGTTAAAGACTTAGTTATATCAAAAGAAACGGCCGAGTTATTGGGTTCTAGGCTACAGGATTGGAATCTTTTCGCACGAGGTGTGACGGTGTCTTCATTTACAAAGCGTAATGAACCTTTTTAAGCATATTTTAAAATGGAAGGATCTTTACGTGTATGGCACGATGTTGAGGGTCTTATGAACGAGTTTGATATTCCCCACGATCCTTCTGAATGGTGGCTTTTTATCGATTTATCAAAATACATCTTGAAAGCAGTACATTTGTTAACTGATTTTGTTTCCCTTTTCTCAGTTTTTTAAAGTATCGCTGTATCTGTAATCCTAGACCTGTTACAATAAATCCACTTTCGGTTTCTAGTTATGTAAGGCAAATATAATCTGGAACAAATAATTGTTTTTTGGTTGTATCAGAAAGTGCAATCAGAGCGACCGTTGCACTATTCTTTAGACCATTCCTTTTTTGATATTCTACGTACTTTTTCCCCATAATTCTATATTTTTTCTTAATTTTTACAGGGTTGCACTGGCCTTAATCCTGGTCAATCTATGCTGGTCCGAGGAGGCACATCGCAGCAAACCAATGAAACGAAAATACCCATCTAAAGTAAGTATTATGTAAAAAAACACTTACACGCATAAAACACGTGCTTTATCCCATCACCTCAAAATCTCTTTCATACCTCTTCTCACAAAAACTACTTTGCATATCTTTTCATGTCAGACACAAAAAAAAACTTCAGTGCCACCCACTCTTTTGTGGCAAATCGCCATAACTTTATCGACACGACGAAAAACAATATCCCGACGGGCGCATTGTTTTCGATATCTCTTGTAAAGGGAAAGATGCGTCTCGCATAATGGAGTTGCCATATGCGGTTTTCCCGATTTATTGCATCCAATTAATTTAATTTTTCAAACGTCGATTGTTTATTAGCGTCTCCTTGTTTTGTTTCGACTGGATACCATCTCTCCTGTATAGTATAACCCGTGTATAATGTATATTATTCATTGAATTTTAATGAGTACATGATCTCGAGCGTTGTTCTCGAGTTGTGCAGGACCTGTTGTTCAATGTTCAGTCGATGTCGATGGATAGAATAATTCGCCGTGGATATTATTAATGTTGATTGGTCGATTTGTAACGTTGTCGTGTCGTTTTCGAACCGCTTTCGCTAATATTTCATTACGGACGTCGACGTTCGATCTAATAATATTAATTGGAGTAACTGTTTTTGTCGAGATGAATGAATGAACGTCGCGGGCAGGTTGCTCGTTTCCGGAAACGTATAAAATGCATTTGTTATCGAACTTTTACCTAACCTATTTTGTTTTTTCTTTAACACAGCAATCCACGTAGGAACAGTTTTCCAGATTTTTATTTCCTATGGCTCTGTTAGTTTAAAATTTGCGTTTTTTGTTCATATATTCTCCTATAATAGCTCTTGCAATCTTTAGTGGATTTTGATTACAGACAAATTCTTCCTATCAAAAACACTATAACTCATTTGAACTGTGTAGTGGATATGATGCTTTTGTGGTCTTACACAGAGAAAAATAATGCGGAAATACAGCTATTTAAAAGTAGATGCCGAAAAAATAGATAAATTGTGTATAGTTTTGCAGTTTCAGAATAGATGTTATATGGTTTTCATTTTAGTTCAAATAATTGTTGTTAATTTATAAACATCTTTATGTAAAACAATTAAAATATTTTTTAATAGATATTTAATAGAATAAATAAATTGCCGTTTTACATATGAACTATTTTATTTACTTGGCTAGTTTCTTTACACCAAAATTGTAGCTGTATTATCTAGAATTGCGTCGATTTCTCTACATTATTTTTCTTTCAGTGTGGTTTAGAACACCCTCTAGAACAATTATGGCCTTTGGTCAAGTTTTAAACCTAAATCAATTATCAATATATTGGTATTTATTTTATTTGAATATGTTAATTTTCAAAGAAGATATAGATATAGCTTGAAAATTTAACTTTAATGTAGTAATTATGAAAAACGATATCTTACAATTTCTTATAACGCGAGAAGAAAAAGACTTGAATGGTCTAAGCGAAACACCATGTAAAGTAAGGGGTCTATCAGTTGATTGGCCTTTACATAAAGTATAATAAAGTACTATCAATTCTAAATGTACTGCTGTTTCATTTACAAGGTTTAAATTTAAACTGTGTATTTTCTTCGACAGATAATATATAAAAATGAATCAAAGGACATTCACTAAATTGCTAATTAATTTGACTTGGTAGTGTATTAGCTAGAAAGAGTTTTAAAGAATTTGGCTATAATTTTCCGAGTTGAAACCCTGCTCTAAGACTTGTCTAAGACGTGTCCAAAGCATGCATTTATCTTCTTTAGTAGACGTTGAATGGATGACTTGTTTTTATAATTCTTCAACAAAAGATGGCTTTATTCTTGCCTTTTTCTAATAAGTTTTATTGATCATTCAATTTTGCTTTTTTTTGTAATTAAATAAAGGTAATCTTAAATGGTATTGTGAATTGTTTTGGAATAATAAAAAAATATATACATAAATATAATATTAACTTCTTAGGAACGCTTGTATAGCAATGTTATAACACAATTCAGGGCTAGATCATATTTTATGATTTGATATGTGTAATGTGAAAGTCTAGAACAACTGAATTAACTTCAAAATGAGTTATTTATCTTTTCATTAACCTAAACAGTGGCGTGTTTGCTTGAGAGCCAAAGAGAACACACTTTTTAAATGCTAATCCCTATTTTCCATTCGATAATGGAAGAACACATTTCTACTTTCCGAATAGTCCCTAGAAAGCAAGTATTGTAATCGACAGAAAAAAAAAATCGAGATTTTAGCGGAAATACGAATTTTGGGGGTCCACTGAATCGATTGCAATGATTTCTGGAAGATGTATGGATGTTACAAGCGTCTTCTTAGGGATTTATCCTATTTTGACCAAACTGATATCAGTGAGCTGATATCAGTTTGGCCTCAAACAAAAATCTTACGCCATGTAAAAATCTTGGCTAATAAAAAGACAGAAATAACTCCTTTTGAAGACATTTTATTGGTTCCAGAGTCTTTCCGCACTGTATATTATCCTTTTACTGTGTTTTTACCCTTAAAATCGATAAAAAATACCATCAGTGAGAAATAATGTTAAAAAAACTACATAAATTCATATAAAATGTGATTAAAACGTTAACAATAAATATTAAAAAGTAATAGATACAAATGAAACATCAAAACACGCATACCATTACATTATGTAATATAATACTTTCTCTATTAATATTGCATACTACCACAGCAGTGCATACAAATAACAATACCAACACACCCAGCATTAATCAATCGTAATCGAAAAAGAAAGAAACAAAAAGCGACGACCGGTAACAGTAACGTTCGGTCAGACAGCAAATCCCAACAGAACTGTGATTGACCCCCGGTATCACGTAGCATCTTAATGACCCACAAAAACCAATAACAAAGACAGTGTCAGTCAATGTCAAAACATTTCGACTCCCATTCAAATACATACGAAGAAACTATTCTATACGAAGGGATACCAGATAACGGCCTATTAAACAGTACTCCACCGAAATAATCAAACGATTGTTCTTAGGTTTCCTACTCTCTCCAAGCGGTGTCTTTAATGGATATCATATAATATGCATTCTGAAGGCGGGTATAAATTTATATCATGGTATAGCAGTATACAGTGTAGCCCTTCAACTGGCCTAACTATATTAATATTTGTTGTTCTATAGTCAATAGTTTGTCGATTTTATGCTGAGATGTCAAATTTTAAGCTCTAATAACTGATGTAATCTGTTGTGGATTTTGATGATTCTTTCAGCAAATTATTGACCGTTTCTTTGAAATTCTTCCTAGCTAATACAATTTTCAAAGACCACAAGGGAACAAGGGTCCTTCAACAAGAACAGGGATCACATATTTTTGTTCACCTAACATAACTTTTCATAGATCAAGTGATCAAAGTGGTGTGACAGGTCTAAGATCCATTTTATTTGTCATATTTTGCTTGAATTAGCCTTCTGTGCGTACGTTCTCATAACAGATTGGTCAAAATAGTATGAATAAACAAGTTTGTTTTGTGTTATTTTATCAAGTCAAGTTATACAGACATTCTGTATATTAAAATATGGGAAGAAGATGTTGCAAAAAATCACCAAATAGGTTTTGTTACGTAGTGACACACCTGAAAAAAAAAAATACGGAAGCGGTATAAGCAGCTTACGCTGCTATTTTGGATTTAGAATTGAAGATCTGGAAAACCCATGGACAGATATTAGCTGCCCATGGGTTTTTCAGATGCTGTATTTCCTGTTAGATCGGACATTTAAAGTGGATGAAAGGGAAGTAAAAGAAAATTACGTTTGCAGCTCCCATGTTGTGGCGAGAGCCTTCCAATTATTTAGATGATTGCTATTTTTGCACGATAAGCGTCTTCGGATATTCGAAGAAGGATAAGCATAAAATAAAATATCGAAATTTAGTATCATCATAGCGACCTATCCCCCATGGAGAGAACCATCATCTTCGATTTTTGACACAGACGAAATTTCGCCTGTTTCAAGAAACTTGCCTGGTTGGACACAGTGTCTGAAATCACTCTGTTAAATCAGGCATGTCGTGAAGATTTACCATTTGTAGTTTTAGGAACACCTCACCTTATAAACCAGTGCGAACTGAATGATTTGGTTAAAGACTTAGGTTGATGTAATCTGGAACAAATAATTTTTTTTTTTTTTTTGGTTGTATCAGAAAGTTGGAATTTTTCCCTTGTGTAATTATTAGTACAACTCATTTGATCAGCGTAACCGATATGATGTTTTTGGGGTCTAAGTTTTGAACACCTTGTGGAACAATTTAGAACATTGGTCAAGCATTGGTCTGCTCCAAAATGTACCTTATAACACGTCACATATTGCAATTTTCTAAAGCCATACCTGTCAAGATTTGTAATCTCAAATTTATGACAGCTTTAGTTATAGGTATAATGTCGTCCATCACAGGCCACACTGTATACCTACCATGAGTACCAAATGGGCTAAGGGGTTTAGGGGGAGGGGAGATATACGGATGCATAATCTCACGATGCATGTCCTATGTAAATCAAGGTGTACCCACGATGCCTACGGTCCACTAGATCACGAAACTTACCCCGACGATATATCTTCGTACAAGAAACTGTTACACATACGATTCGATATCGTAACTCCGGGTTTTAGTCGAAATCGTGGCCGACGTCGCTGGCTCTCAAGAGACTAGATCCGTGCCTGTCGGTCGTTAGCAACGTTCCTGTGACCAATCACGTTGAAATAAGGAGTACTAATTCAGGATTTCGAATCAAACCACCGACGAAGACTCGGCGGGACGGAAAGGAACGTGGTCGATCTATTCACCTAACAGATTTTCTCGAATTGAATTGTTTATTGTCATGGAGATGTGGATGCTAGAGATTGCGCTGGATTTTAAAATGCTACCTGCTTTTCTATTTTAAGGGGTGTTTACATAAAAAGACGGATGTTGAATGGGATTAAAATTGAAATAAATCATTAGATTGCTGTCGAATGTTTGGTTAGAGGCTTTTTACACGACCGAGAACTCAACAAAAAAATTACAAGAGAAATATAAAATTGTTTGCTAGTGTTATTTGAAATGAGGAGTTTGTACTCGAGTCTTTTTCTGTTTTCGAATTCAGTTCATTGAAGTATCTAAATGTGTGTTCAGTAGGTAAGGTGGAGTAAACGTTCCTTATAATTATTGTTTTATATTACCGGAGGTACTGATTACTTGAATTCTAAAGTAATTTTTGTTCGTCGTATTTTTTTTTTTTTTTTTCATTTAAATCTGTTAGAAGGGTTAGGTTACATAGAAACACCATCGTCAACCATCTACGGTTATAAAATTATTGTCAATCATGAACAAATTTTGGTAGGAATTGGTGGTAATTCTTATGCAAATTCTTGTGAAATGGATTCAGAAATGAATTTTAGTCATCATACTCATATCATGATGACATTAATTATTGAATGACACTGACATAAATTTTATCCGTATAACCACATTATCCAATGAACTATCGGAAGATGATTTTAATCGTCGATTGCAATTCAGTGAAGAACAATAAATTTCAGCCCAATCCATTGTTCCGTTTGGGCGCATCGTGTTCACGGCCATATACACATACATATATACATACACACATGCATACATACATTTTCCAGAAATCGGAAAAAAAAACAATTACAAAGAATCAGTAAGAAATTGCAACGAATATATTATCAATGGTATTACAAAGCAAGAAAAATACGCATCGGTATACCATTACCTAAAGAGCTTAAAGACATGCCGCCTGAACGCATCTGTTCCCAGTCTTCTGCAATATCTAAAAAGAAAATGTTTACATCTTCCCTTCATGTACTACACAGGAATCCTCTATACGTGAAACACAATACCACAGATGCTTCCATACATAATAACAAACACTGGTACATTACATTACACATTACTCTATACCGCATTGAATATCAACATGGCGATGCCACAACTCACGGACAGTTTTCAATGTCAATGGTTATATTATAATATAACAGATGAATTAATGATCGTTAAAAGGAACGGTACACGCACGCATGCTGCGTAAGACAAAACGGTTCTTCCGCCCAATGGCAATTCAAAACAAGAACTTCGTTGTCCTACAACGACAACCGAGCCAGTCTCATCGGAATTAATTGCGTAAGTTTTGTTTTCGATTTCCAGGTGTTCGAGATGTACAAGGAACAGTTGCTGAAGACCAGGGGTCCTAAGGTACCCGGTGTCTGGTCTGCGTGGAGCCCTTGGTCAACGTGCTCGAGAACCTGCGGCGGTGGGGTCATGCACCAGACTAGGCACTGCATTGCTAAGCCACAACATGAGGGTATTAGTAATAATACGACTGTCGATGGTGATGATAAAAGGTAAATTCAAATTTATTTGGTCTTTGGACACTTTTCTTGTCTTTAAATATCTTTTTTTTTTCATTGAATATCTTTAGAATTTCTAGCTGAATGAGAGAAAAATATGCTACATCAATCTTTGGTTTTAGGACACGTCGTTCATTTGCTAAGTAATTGCATTTCTCAGTAATCTCAATCAGTATTTCTCAAAAAATAGGCGAATTATCATGTTCTATAAATTATTCAGATATTTTGTTTTTATGAGAACTAACTTTTAAATTGAGTGACAGTCTTATTGTCCTTATCTACATGTCTTAAAACTCAGGATAGAAATAGATACATATATTGAAGATAAAGATCACTAAGCATAGAATTCTTGTCTATCAATGCATCCTACTCACCAATAACTCTCCCGAAACGTCTTAATTAAGTGAAAATAGGCGATACATTGAAACCCATGCGCGGTCGGCGTACTTCACTAAAGGTTAGCGTTTGTGTGATCTGTTCATCTGGCCCGGATTTGACACGACCTACGTTGGAGGAGTACTTTATCCTGAGATCAATAGTTACTGTCACCGTGAACAGAGCCGCGGCTTTCACTTAAAAGGACATACCCTTAACAAAACTAAATCAAAGAAAAGGTACACCGAGTACAGTATAATACTGGTACTCTCATATGTACATAATATATAGTCTTTGCTTTCAGTTACACGTGTAATGTCGGCTTGGATGATCATAGGCGATTGTCTCGTTATAAGTCGTAGGTTCGTTGGGAATTGATTAGGGATCTTTGTTCTTCTGGGATCCCTCCTTCAGTTTATGGACCCGCGGACGTGACTATGACTTACGTGTGGTTAAATATTTGAGCTAATAATAGAATGGTCGGTTCGGATAGAATGCTAATTGGATATATAGAGACGCGACGGCCCACTTTGGGTCTACTGTCTAAATATGACTTCTGCGAAATTTCGATTGATTCGCGGAATTAGTCTGTGGATGCAACGCCATTGTCCAAAGGTTACTGATATTGTACCGTTAACATTAATTAGTTCATTTAAAGCATTTCCTGCACGTTATAACGATCAATGTTATAGTTTTATTTCTTTCCTAATCCATTTAAAACATTTACCCTTTTTTAATGATCTGATATTATTTGTCATAGCTCTCATTACTTATGTGTGGTGGTCAGTCTGCTTACTCCATCGCATCGCGTTGGTGATGTAGTACTATTTCCACCGCATATTTGTACGTAGTAGAGAGAGAAAAATTGAGTATAATGTGAAAAGATTAAATTATTGATGAATTACTGTTTTTGTCTATATACTGGCTCTCGAATAAACTATATTCTTGAAGAATAATTTTGCGTTGAAATTAACCGATTTTATCTTATCACTTTTACTTTCCTGCTAGTACTGCTACTCATGCTAGTACCCTAAAAGGAAAGTATTGTAATCGACGGAAAACAAATCGAGATTTCAGCGAAAATACTCGTTTTGGGGTTCTCTGAATCGATTACAATGATTTCTGGAAAATGTAGGTATGTGTGTGTATGTGTGTGTGTGTATGTCTGAGGACACGATAGCGCTCAAACGGAACAACGAATCGGGCTGACATTTGGTATACCTATTTAAAATTACCAGGGGACGAACTGGATTGTTTTTGGTGACACTCTGACAACCGGAAGTGGCAAATGTGACAAGCGTCTTCTTAGGGATTTATCCGATTTTGGCCAAACTGATACCAGGAGCCTTATTTTACACCACATAGCGATGTCGCTACACGCCATATCGAACATATCGACATATCGACATATTTACTCAATGGCATAGCATTACTAATGCAGAATTATTTCCACTGTATTTAAGACATATGGTTCTTTTGCTATAATGTTTAAATTATTGCAATGTTTTAAATGAAACGTAATGGCAGATTCGATTGCTTTCGTCTAGTCACCATGTCTTGCAATATTCCGAAAAAATATACATTTCGTTTTTCAGAAATAAATTATCTGAATCTTATCTACTGTGTACCTTATTATCGAACTATTTATAGTTATATTTGAACATTTACCTAGATAGATACTAATGTAAGAAGAACATAACAAGATGTGATGCAAGATTTTGATCATTGTGTTTAAAAAGGTCTCTCAATTCGTTGGGTTTGTGTAGCCTTCCCAATGTCAGTTATAGGACCTAAATTTCGGAAATTATGATATAAACTAGTGAACGGAATACTATATATTTATTGCCCAAAACATCATCACATTTTGTCGTTTCAGAGCAAAACTATCTTCTATTAAATTTAATAGAACTTAAGCTACTTCTGATCTGAAGCGACAAATTATTATCTTAGTCTACATATTTTATTGCTATAACCTACGCACACATATAACAGCAAGAGGAAAACTAATCCACATTAAGTTTCCTAAATGAACCTTCAATTCCAAACAGGTCACTTTCAGTTTTTGGTTTTCCAACCCGCTTGGACTCATCAGATTTGTACTTTTCATCTTCTTTGAACCATTCAGCATAACTCTCCACCTTATATTTCCAGTGATCTAAAGTGATTGTCATAATTATCACTTCATTTATGATAATAACAATTACCAATTAATTCTTGAATGGGACCACCATCTCCACCATACTCTTGCGGCAATAATGCCTTTGGCAGGTGTTTGTACATCTCATCCAGTCTACTAGTCCTATGGATCATCATCTAAAAGTTGTATTGCTACTTTATATGAGTTTTCACAACAATCAATTATTTCCCAACATTTTCTTTACCTTTTCCAATATCTTCTCCTTCACGAATGGCTTCAGTGTTTTCCACAGTGTATCGAATAACGATGGCAGATTAAAGACGTGTATGACTCTTGGTCTTAGTACGTAGGCACCCTCATAGAACATTGAGGTCTTCTTACTTAAACTAAGATCCATATGGGTCATCATTGACATTCCCATCCCGCTCAAATCTTGAAAGCCAACCATTCCTCCAGTAATGATCTGGTCGTCCTCATTAAGCAAAATATCAAAAACCATCATGTTCACTTTGAATAGGTCAATCTGTTTATATATTGAGAGATCTAACATGCGGAATAAAACTATTCTTGGGGAGTCAGGTCCCTCAACTTTCGTCAGTGGTAGAAATGCTCTAAAATTTGTGAGTCAAAATATTATGTATTGGATGAATGTGGCAATCGTGAGTACCCCGCCTTTAGAATTGCTTGCACCTCAGGAGAAAAAGGATCTCTCTTGCCGAATGCTTGTGGTAGCATAGTTTTCATGGTGTATAAATTTTCGAGTTTAGTTTTTGTCTTCTCTAAACTGAATTTGCAACCCCTCAGGTATGTCAGAATGAATTGATCCTCTAATAATCTTTAAAAATACCAACATCGCCTTTTTATTGTATACTTTTACTTACCTAATCTTGGAGTGATATGTCTTTGTTTTTGCAGCCATTCCTTGATAGCCTTGATATCCTCCTCAATTCTATTTGGATCTTCATTGAGTTCCGCTATGGCCTTAGCCTGGAGTTCAGGGGAGAGTTTTCTTAACGCCATGACAATATGTGTTGTGTTTAAGAGTGTTGTAATGAACTTGATATCATTTCATATTGGTAGCGTGTAGCGTAGTCTTCTTATCGAACGAATCAGAGATTAGACCAAAATAAACGAATATTGATTTATTTTGTTATATAAATAGAACACTATGTTGAGTATGTTGTTCATGGAGGATAATTTTTATATTTTTTTATAATGACTTCTTTTTCTTAGTATTTTGTCTACGTTATTGTAGTGTTTTAAATAAAGCATAATGGTAGATTTGCAATTGGCACCACTATGAAGCATTTGATGCAAAACTGGGCACAAAAAAACTGTTCAAATTCAATACTTCAGAATGTCTGGCTGAAATCGTGAAAGCCTGGTACAGCGAGCTTTGCTACATTATAGCAATCTTTTGTCGTGTAAAAACAGTTATATCGATACCTTTTCTACAACAGATCAAGTAATTAATTTTGAGTCCTGTATGAAGTATCCTTTTTTCTAAGCATTAATGCCTAAATGAAATATAATGACACATTTGCTTGCTTTCGTTTAGTCATCGTACCTTGCAATTATTGGCAAAAAATCATTTGTTTCTCAGCAATAATTTATCTGAATCTTATCTACAGATCACCTTATTATCAATCTATTTATAGTTATATTTGAACATTTAGATAGATAAATCGTAATGTAAAGAGAGCATTACAATGTACAAGATTTTGATTGTTGTATTTAACAAGTAGCCTAAATTCGATAAAAATCGGTCTGTGAAGCCCCAATGCAGCCATAGGCCTAAGTTTCGGAAATTACGACGTAAACCAGTGAAATGAATACTGCATTTTTATTATGCCAAAACATTATTATAATTCGTTGTTTCAGAGCATAAGTATCTTCTATTAAATTTAATAGAACTTATGCCACTTCTGATCTGAAGCGACACATTATTATCTTAGTCTGCGTGTTTTATTGGTATAATTCCATATAACAGCAAAAGTAAATCTAATCCACATTAAGTTTTCTAAATGAGCCTTCAATTCCAAACAGGTCACTTTCGGTTTTCGGTTTTCCAATTCGCTTGGACTCATCAGATTTGTACTTTTCATCTTCTTTGAACCATTCGGCATAACTCTCCACCTTTTGTTTCCAGTGATCTAAAGTAATTATTTAGTAATGAGTTGTCAGTTCATACATGGTCAAACTAGTTACCAATTAATTCTTGAATTGGACCACCTTCTCCACCGTACTCCTCGGGCAATATAGCCTTTGGAAGATGCTTGTACATTTCTTCCAATCCACTTGTCCTATGGATCATCATCTAAAAATTGTATTGTTACTTCATATTTGTGCCCACTAGAATGAATGTTTTACCCTTTTCAACATCTTCTCTTTCATAAAAGGCTTGAAGGTTGTCCAGATTGTATCGAAGAAAGAAGGAATGTTAAACATGTGCATGACTTTTGGTCTCTGTGGGTAAGCACCCTCGTAGAACATCATGGCCTTCTTATTTACAGAAAGATCCATGTGAGTCATGAATGACATTCCCATTCCGCTCAAATCTTGAAAGCCAATCATTCCTCCAACGATGATTTGGTCGTCCTCGTTAAGCAGAATATCGGAGATCATCATATTCACTTTGAGAATATCCTTTTGTTTGTGTACTGAGGGATCCAACATGCGGAACAAAATAATTCTTGGAGAGTCAGGTCCTTCAGCTTTCGTCAGTGGCAAAAATCCTCTAAAATTTTATAAAATGATTGGTCATATGGCATCATATGATGTATATGTTTATCATGAGTACCCTTCTTTTAAAATTGCTTGTACCTCTGGAGAAAAAGGGTCTCTCTTCTCGAATAATTCTGGTAGCAGAGTTCTCATGGTGTACAAGTTTTCCAATTTATTTTTGGCCTTCTCCAAACTAAATTTGCATCCCCTCAGATATGTCAGAATGAATTGATCATCTAATAAATGTTTAACAATACCAGCATGGCCTTTTTACTTTATGTTTGTACTTACCTAATCTTGGAGTGATATGTCTTTGTTTTTGGAGCCATTCCTTGATGGCCTTGATGTCCTCCTCAATTCTATTTGGCTCTTCGTTGAGTTCGGCTATGGCCTTAGCCTGGAGTTCAGGGGAAAGTTTTCTCAATGCCATGACAATATGTGTTCACTTTACGATTATCACAATTAAAAGGATATGTATATCGTTTGATTCGTATGGGTACCGTAATCTTCTTATCGAAGAGATCATAGATAAGATCACAAGTGACGGAATAGTGATTTTATAAAAAATGTGTTGTTGACGGCCAAAAATTGTGTCAAATGTGGATCTGAATTAGAAGATTTCAGCTTTATATGAATAGAGACATTAATAATAATCTTTTTTCGATTATGTCCATTTTTCTGTATATTAAAACATTTTCACATAAATGTAACAACTGATTGTCGTTTAAAAATAGCATCATTATAAACTACAAGGTAATTTGAGAAGATGGTGCCTTTTCGTCAAATAAATTCTCTGAATCTTACTACCATACCATTGATATAATTAATTGGTAAATTATAGTGTACTTTTCAAATATTGCATGTCGAGATAAATAGATAATATTGTATATGTCTCTACTTATCTTCAACGCGCGAGTCTAAAGTTCTAAATTATATTTTCGCTGCAGGGCTGGGCTTGCAAGTGTTGGTCTATGATTACTGTTGAAAATGGAAAGAGTTGACAGCGCTGGACTCAAAATACGCATGCCATAAAGCATTGGATTTGTTAAAATATGGAAATATTTTATTATAATACAGGGACTAAGCTAGCCGCACACCGGTTAGTCAAGGCAAGGCAAGACAAACTTAGACACGCTTAGTCACTGTTATTCACGTTGATGTTTATGGCGCGATACACACCAATTGTGACTAAGCGTGTCTAAGTTTGTCTTGTCTTGTCTTGACTAATCGGTGTGCGGCTAGCTAAAGGTAGTAGGTACTCAAAATAATTGTTTGAGCACCAAAATTTGAAAATTGTGACAAAAGTGATTTCAACCAGATTGTTTATTTTGTGTATTATAATTTATTCATTATTTTTACAACTGCTGCAACTAATTAGTAATATACCGTATACTATAGGAATTGTACGTATACCAAAATTTTGATAAATTATTTTTAACCATTAGAATTCAAGAAAAATTGTTAGTTTTTCGATTAGAACAAACAATATTAAAAATTATTTGAGTCACTGCTAAAGTTATTTACGAATATCGACCGTAGCAACCAAAATATAGCTGCAAACATCTCATAAGCAACTGCACATGTAACAGAGAATATGTCAAAATCGGATAATCAAGAAAGAAATTTCCAAAATAAACAATTGCATAATACCGTTATCATTATTATTAAAGAATATCATAAAGACTTATACGGTTACATAGTTATAGTTAGTTAACTGGCAAGATTAAAAAGTTATATAGCATCGGATATGTTTTTCTTTATTTGTAGGTAAGTATATAATATTTGGATAGTCTACGGGCTTGACACGATCTTGCCACTACCCTACATAGAAACTGCAAATTGACACTACTAATACTCAGTATAGATTTCGTAACAACGAAAAATTGACCGATATAGTTATTCTGCTCAGCATACTGCTGTAAATGCATTGGCCAGGTGTTGTAAGACGTTTATTCTTCTGTTCATATTAAAATTCAGTTATGCTTGGTATAAGTAGTAGTATCAACTGCTTTGTAAGATTGGCCCTTCGTGAATGATGTAGGATAGAAAATAATCTGCGACCATATTTTTTTTTGTCATAAAACTATCAGATTTGTAGATAAAGAAAAAAATACTCCATCGAAAAAATACTGTTTTTTATTGCAAGGAGAGATTAAAAACAATAATCACCAACCTAAAAGACTAATCCACGTTAAGTTTTCTAAATGAGCCTTCAATTCCAAAGAGGTCACTTTCGGTTTTTGGTTTTCCAACACGCTTGGATTCATCAGATTTGTACTTCTCGTCGTCTTTGTACCATTCCGCATAACTCTCCACCTTTTGTTTCCAGTAATCTAAAGTAATTGTTAAGTAATGAGCAGTTTGGTAGTTAATTAATGATCACTATAATTACCAATTAAGTCTTGGATTGGACCACCATCTCCACCATACTCCTGCGGTAATATTGCCTTTGGCAGGTGTTTGTACATCTCATCCAGTCCACTAGTTCTGTGGATCATCATCTAAAAATTGTAGAGTTACTTTATATGAGTGTTCACTAGGATGAATTTGTTACCCTTTTCATCATCTTCTCTTTCATAAAAGGCTTGAATGTTGTCCAGATTGTATCGAAGAAAGAAGGAATGTTGAACATGTGCATGACTTTTGGTCGATTTGGGTACGCACCCTCAAAGAACATCATAACCTTCTTATGTAGAGAAAAATCCATGTTGGTCAAGAATGACATCCCCATTCCACTCAAATCTTGAAAGCCAACCATTCCCCCAACAATAATTTGGTCATCTTCCTTCAGCAGAATATCAGTGATCATCATATTCACTTTAAACATGTCCTTTTGTTTATATACTGTGGGATCTAAGGCGCGGAATAAAATTATTCTTGGTGAGTCAGGCCCTTCAACTTTATTCAGTGGCAGAATGCCCCTGCAATTTTATAAAAGGATTTAAAGTATGAAATAATCTATCAATTTAGCCATCGTTAGTACCCAGCCTTTAGAACTGCTTGCACCTCAGGAGAAAAAGGGTCTCTCTTCTCGTATAATTCTGGTAACATGGCTTTCATGGTGTACAAGTTTTCAAATTTATTTTTTGCCTTCTCCAAACTGAATTTGCATCCTCTCAGATATGTCAGAATGAATTGATCATCTAATAAATGTTTAAGAATGCCAACATGGCCTTTTTTATTCCATATTTGTACTTACCTAATCTTGGAGTGATATGTCTTTGTTTTTGGAGCCATTCCTTGATCGCTTTGATATCCTCCTCAATTCTATTTGGATCTTCGTTGAGTTCCGCTATGGCCTTAACCTGGAGTTCAGGGGAGAGTTTTCTTAACGCCATTATAATATGTGTTCACTTCATGAATGTCACACAGAACTGGATATTCGTACAATTCGTCTTGGTACCGTAATCTTCTTATCAAAAGATCATAGATAAGACAGCAGTTGAAATACAACTGATCAATTTTATTATAATTATTTATTACTTTAAAAATATTCTCAAACATTCATTTATATACGATCCTTATCTAAACATTTTTTTGATAGGTAGATTACAGAATCCGTTACGAATTAAACAATGTATCTAGTTAATGTGGCAATCTTGAAGTGAACACATATTGTCATGGCATTAAGAAAACTCTCCCCTGAACTGCAGGCTAAGGCGATAGCCGAACTCAATGAAGATCCAAATAGAATCGAGGATGATATCAAAGCCATTAAAGAATGGCTCCTAAAACAAAGACATATCACTCCAAGACCAGGTGAGTAAAAATATTAGATAAAAATGGCAATGCTGAAATTCTAAAAAGAAAATTATTAGAGGATCAATTCATTCTCACTTATCTGAGGGGCTGCAAATTCAGCTTGGAGAAAGTCAAAACTAAATTTGAAAACTTCTACACCATGAAGAATATGCTACCAGAAATATACGAGAATAGAGATCCTTTTTCTCCTGAGGTGCAAGCAATTCTAATGGCTGGGTACTCACGACCGCTACGTTAATCCATTATGTAAAATCTTCAACCATTTGATAACATTTTAGAGCAATTTTGCCACTGACTAAAGTTGAAGGACCTGATTCACCAAGAATTATTTTAATGCGAGCCCTAGATCCCTCAATATACAAACAAAGAGACTTCTACAAAGTGAATATGATGATCTCTGACATTCTGCTTCGTGAGGACGATCAGCTCATTATTGGTGGAACGGTTGTATTTCAAGATATGAGTGGGTTAAACATGTCATTCATGACCCACATGGATATGGCTCTTGCGAAAAAGACAATGACGTTCTGGGAGGGTGCTTACCCACAAAGACCAAAAGTCATGCACATGTTTAACATTCCTTCTTTCTTCGATACAATGTGGACAACATTCAAGCCTTTTATGAAAGAGAAGATGTTGAAAAGGGTAAAACAATCATTTTAGTAGGCACGTATATGCCGCAACAATAACATTTTTAGATGATGATTCATAGGACTAGTGGACTGGAAGAAATGTACAAGCACCTACCAAAGGCAATATTGCCTGAGGAGTACGGTGGAGATGGTGGTCCAATCCAAGAATTAATTGGTAATTATAATGGTCATGAATGAAGTGACGATATAAACATTACGGAATAATTGCTTTAGATCACTGGAAACAAAAGGTGGAGAGTTATGCTGAATGGTTCAAGGAAGATGAAAAGTACAAATCCGACGAGTCTAAACGGGTTGGAAAACCAAAAACTGAGAGTGACCTTTTTGGAATTGAAGGTTCATTTAGAAAACTTAACGTAGATTAGATTTTTATGACATTATTATTAATACATGTTGTTTGTAACAATGTATTTTTGAGATTAAGATGGTTATTAAGATAGTTTGTTCTTGTATAATATTAATTTACCCTATTGAAAGCTGTAGTTAAACATTTTAGACTGCAATACTTTATCAAAAATTTTTTTTTACAAAATAGTTTTTTATTTTTACCACCGTTGTACAAATGATTGTATTTTTCCAATATTGGACGTCAAGATAAATGTATATTCAAGGACATTTGTTTATCGGTCTATTTATAGTTTAATTTGGAGATTTGTATAGATTAGCTTAGTGAGAAGATAGCAAGAGCTCACAACAATAAAGTAATAAATAGTAAATAAATCTATAATTATTAGGTCAAAGGTAGTGCGTAACTATGTAAAATATATATTAAGTGTACAATAAGTTCACAGAACAAGTGTTTCTCGTTTTCCGCTGCTGCTGTATCAGCATACAAATCCATTTTTTAGTCCATGTAGTCCAAAACATTACAAAAATCTGCATCTACATTAACACGGTTATGTAAACAGGATTTTTTTCTAGAAGAACAGTTTTTGTTGAACAGAAAGTTCGCAATAGCAATAGCAAACTTGCTTTTTCAAGAAAAGCAGGGTAATCTTTTTGGCCCAAAGTTTATTATTTATTTATTTTTTTCTTAGAACGCCTGAAATCAATTTTCATTTTTTCCTACATTGTTTTTTAATATCACTAAAATATCTGGGGTGGCCATCACCCAACTTTCCGACAACATTGTTGGTAAAACACACAGTTTTGTAAAACCACAGCCAATCTGGACCCTACATAACGTCAGTTTCTATGACATAATGACATTTGTCATACTGATATTTAAAGTCATGTGCGTAGCACTGACGTTTGTCAAAATCTGACCATTTGCAACACAGCGACGAAGGCTGTGGCTTCTGTGAAACTGCTTCTATAAACTATTATAGCGCCTAAACCGTTCATCCCACTGGTCTGCAATTAGGTGCACATATTTAAAGTCACTGGAGGATGAACAGGTATCAGTTTGGTCTAAATCGGATAAATTATCAAGAAAATGATCTAACATTTGTCACTTCCAGTTGTCAGATTGTGACCATAAACAATCCAGTTCGTCCCCCGGTAATTCTAAATATCTATACCAAATTTCAGCCCGATCCGTTGTACCGTTTGGGCGCCATCGTGTTCACAGACATACATACATACCCACACACATACATACGTACAGACATTTAATTCTAAATATGTATCCCAAATTTCAGTCCAATTCCTTGTACTGCTTCGTGTTCGTAGTCATACACACCTACATACAGCCAGACATTTTCCAGAAATCATTGCAGCTGATTCAGGAAACCTCAAATTGCGTATTTAGCAAAAAACTGGAGTCTTTAAATAAACCCTAATAGATCCAAAATTCAACCGATTCAAAATCAAATCGGCGAGGTTACTCATGGTTGAAATTTGGCCTAGTACTTTTGTTCCGCACTATATACACAGAGCCGCGGATATATGCAGAATCCAGTACCGGAAATGACGCGATCTCACGCCCTGACCACATCACTGCACCGGAACAATGCGGTGCTAAATCAATACCTTGTCAAATACACCCTGCTCTATGCTATACCTATACATACTCGAGCCGTGCTCTGCCTCACGGATAGCTGTTGCTTTCATACCAGTTGCGCTATGTCATCTTCCACCAGTGCCAGACAGCCAACCTTCCTCCCACTTTTTAGAAGCTCCATTCAATTGTCTTTGGGAATATAAATTTGTTGGTATCATCAATAATTTGATTTGCAATAACTTTGGTAATCTTTGGTCGATTGTAATGATTCTTTCAACGTATTATAGATAAAATATTTCTATATTCTTCATGTAATCACTTGATAATGTATAATGATGACGAAGAACTAGTACATCAAGACAAAAGAAACACTGATACTTTAAGTTATCTACCCGGAAATTATCGATTAAATCGTACGATAATACCCTCACAAAATCTCATTAACTCCTCAATTGCTATTCAATAAATGAGACGCCCCGCAACGGACCAAAACAAAAAAAAATGAACCAACACAAAAAAAAACGTCAGAATATCTTCGGTGAAAACAACGGCGAGGACATGGCTAACATGGCATCGACATCAATCTGAAATCTTTTACGGGTTCCGTTGTTATTTATGACGCTGGTGTCCAGTGGGTCCCACCAAATGATAGGGTTAATCCCGTGCGTTGAAAATTATCGACTGTATCGCTGTTATTAATCAGATTGTGGATGCCTTCGATGCGCTAATGACACGGAACTAAAGCGATGTCTGATAGAATATTCGGTGAAATATGGAGGCAATTTCGTGCCACTCTTAAGAAATTAATAAGTCGAGATCGGTGGTGAAATATTACCTTATTACTAAATCATTTGTTTGGTTTTGTTTTGGAAATTCTGTAGAAAATGATTTATTAAATTAATTTCTAACTAATTTCTTTCTATAATTTGTATAATCTTCTGTGGTGGAACCAACCTAATACAATTTTTAAAATAATTATTTCTATAACTCATTTGAGATTTTGTCACAAAAATAATTTGCTGAAAGAAAATCAAAATCTACCAAACATTACAAAAGTTATTGGATATAATATAAATATATAATATCATTTGTAAACCTACTTTCTGTAATTTCATCTAGCAATTAACCACAACAAAATTAGAACAATTATTCATACATCAGCGAGCGAGGAACAATTCACGAAATATGGTGTGTAATTTCCGTAAAGAATCGTTTAATTAGAGGGAATTTTTTGTGCTTATAAGTTCACGTTATGCACGGGCATGTGTCGGGATTGGCGTGAAAAGGACACTGTAATCATAATTAAAATTCTCCTGTCAACTTGACAAATCACTCCGTTCTGTTACACATGTGTCGCGACGAATTTTTCGAACGCTCGCCATGATTAAAATTTCTCGGAATTTATTATGTGTATATGTATGTCTCGGTTCCATAAATATTAAAAATAGAAACGTCTGCGACATTGCCAAAAATTAGTGTATTGCGTTGCAACACATAGAAAGATCTGGGATAATTCATTTCGTAAACGTACTAGTCACTGACGTAAGTCATTGCATGATGAGCTGGTATCAGTTTGGCCAAAATCGATATAATCCTTAAAAAAATACAAGAAACATTTGGCACTTCCTGTTGGCAAACAAAATAACTCAGTTTTCCCTTAGTTCTAAATATGTAGACCAAATTTCAGCCAGACTATACTTTCCTTCTATTATGAGACCTACTCGTAAAAAATCTTGAAATTGATGTATAAGCATTATCCATTGAGTCTGGTAAGAAAAGTTTATGAGCCTGCATAATTTCAATTGTATTAATCGTAGGTAATAATATGTATAAAATTGAATCTCCTCTTATGACAAAGTTGAAATAATAGTCTTCGTTATGCTTCGCTTAGCGTTGAAGATAAATTATGTTTGATATGCGCTAGCACAACAGTTTACTTTGCACTAATCAATGTTTACTTTACACAAGTTATGTCATGCACTTAGCAAAGGGCTAGTCTACAATAATCAGCTCAGCAGATAATTTGATCTAATTTCACTTCCTCATATACAGTGTTGTTGAAAAGTGTTGGCCAAATTTTAGTTACAGTTTTTAAAACAATTATTTCTACTATCAACTTGATTGAATATTACCTTGTCTAGTAAGTTAGGGTTATCACTGAAATCGTGCTTCAAACTCTAAGTAACAATATGAGTAACTAGTTAATAACAACTAACTAAAGCTAAGCAGGAAATTCAAAGAATTAAATTAAACAAAGGTAGCTTAAATGTACGAAATTTTAAATTCAACATTAGTTGTCAAATTGAATTAATTGTCTCTCTTGTCAGCTGCGGGAAATCTGTATTCAAAACTCGTAACAACACTAGTTATTTACTTACTAGTTAGAGATAGGTAGAGCAACATTGTGTGATGTTTTGTGCAAAAAAGTGCAAGTACTTCTGATCAATCAACTGCTACTTTGAAGATTTTTTTTAATATGAAGGCATTACTAATAAGCGGTGTATTATGGAGAAATTGTTTTTTCTTCTTTATTTGTATAGTGTGCACCGAATCTAATATGATCTAATAAGAAGAACTATATTTTTATAAAGGAAATTTAATAATTAAAAAACTTCAGATGGAGGTGTTTTAATTGAAACATTGCAACTGTAAATATCTGGGACATATGTGTTCCACAGGATGTTCCAAACATACTATTGACGACTAAAGCATCACGTCGTCAATTGCGCAGATCAATTGAGTTGTAGAAATAAGTTTACTAAAAATTGTATTATCTAGGAAGAATTTGTCTATAATTTGCTGAAAGAATCATCAAAATCTACCAAAGATTACAATTAATTGGAGATCAAAGAAAGACCACTCAAGCTTTTGGGTAGCTTTGCTAAAAGCAAAAGAAAACCTAGAAAGTGTTTCTTTTATGTATAAACAATTTTAGTATACGTTTTTATTGCAAAGAGAGGATTGGGAGTGATTTGCAAGTAGGTCTCATTCGAGGCAATAATCTTTTATCTAAACGTCGTAAACCGTGTGCTATTTTAAACGAGAACAATTTAACCACTTTGAAGCTAAAACAGTGTCGCAGCTGCGTCTTAATTGTGCTATCTAAAGTATCCCATCTAATTTAATAGAAATTACCGTACAAATCCGCGGCATTCACCGCACCCATGGAATCATCCTCTGTAATTTCCATGTGGTGAATCGGCATTAGAACGATTTACTTCCTCATGCTTAACAATAAAAATACATCTGCAGAAACATACCTTGCGTTATTCACATGAAAGAATTGCTCTGACTATTTCTACTATAATTTTAATAGTTTCAGAACCTAAGGATTTTATTTCTATTATTACATTTAACAAAGTTAATGACGCAAGAAGTTTCCTCATTTTGTCTATTCAAAGCAAAAGAAGTTTTCCTATTAAGGGAGTATTCGGATTCAATGCGCTCGAGATGTATTTGGTGGAAACAATTGAATAAGCGAAACTTTGGTCATTATTGTTTCCAACTTTGTGCAATTATTTGCAAAGAATCTGTTAAAGAGAATGGACTTATACAGGGTGTATACTAAATTAGTAAATATACTTGGAACCAGTCGGTAATTAATTAACTTAATATCCTATAATAAATAATCTAAAAAACCTGCCTTTAATTTATTCACTGCCACCACACCGAGAGACTACTAAAAGACTTCTAGAAACGTCAAAACTTTTAGATAGATCGTAGAATTCTATTGAAGATATAGGACATAAGTCAATTTATAAAAACTAAACTAATACTAGGTCATTAGATTTTTCCCAGAGTATGCAAGATGTTCCATCTGTACCAATGGTTTGAGTATTGATATCAATCATAACGTTTTTGCAATATCTGCCATCAAAACAAATTAAATAGACGCATAGCCACTTCTGTTAACTCTCACAGAGTGTTATGTTCACTTATATGAAGCTGTCGTTAATGAAGTGGCGCCTCAAGAAGTACACACGCACTAGCATTAGAAGAAGACGGAATATAGTGTTTATAGTCTTTCTTCTGGGATGCCTAATGGGCTATTACCCGGTCGCTGGCGCTGGTACGGTACGGCCTGGAAGAGTGTGTTATTATGCAATTTAATCGGGCAGAATGTTGTGTTCCGCTTGACAATGGACCTAGAAGATCACCACAGCGCGCAGCGGGGCTATGGGCTCTTTACTCTATCTTCCGATGTTTGTTTTCGCTTTTGCGATACCCGACGATCGCATCGTGCACCGGGGTAGGTAATCGCAGGGCCGGATTAACATAGTTTTAGACCCAGGACGTGTAATGCAAAAAACTTTGAAAGCCAAATTAATTTACAGCAATGTCCGTTGTTTGAATATTATCGCCCGGCCCGCGATTGAAGAATAAATAAACAAACAGCAGAGAATTTACTGTGAATTTTAGTTATTTGTATCGGGAGGTGCCTTTTATTGTTATAATCCTGATATAGTATTATTATTATTATTATTTTACAGATATTCGTTTTTGGTGTTTCGCTCTCTATAGTCTAGTATCTAGTATACGTTTAGAGAGTTTATAAATGTGTAAACAATGTAGTCGGAAAGTTGAGTGGGGGCTACACCAGATATTTAGGTTTGGTCCGGTCCTGTGTAATTGCAATTGATCTTGCTTCTGGCTACTTGAATTATTGCCTCGAATGATGAATACGTTCAGAAATTACATCGCAAAAACTATAAATTACCATAATGGGTCCGGTTCGCGTATTCTTCTTGTTCGGTACTCTCTTCGACGGCCGTTTATGTCTATTAACTCGGCTGAATTTGTTTTATGGTTAGTGGCGGCAGCGGAGAAGATATCGATCTGACGGAAGCCTAGGCCTAAGCATTTTATAGGTGTTTTTCTTAATGAGGTTAAGGAAGAAATGCGGGTCCTCGGAGATTGGATGTTTACGGTGTTGCGTGATTAGATTAACCTGCTCGAGACTGTGCCGGAAGTTGATCGAATTAAATGCATATTTTTGAGATTAAATGGTTACACTTAAAGTAAATTGTAAATCGCGATTAATTCATATGAATTTTATTGTTTGCAAATAAACGTAAAATGTATGTGTACAAAAATACCATTACTGACTAATACTGTTTTATTATAATATTTTCTTGCTAGAAACATATTTTTCGACGAATCCCCCTATATTTTGCTTAAAAAATCAACAAAATAAAGCAAAGATTCCGAAAGTTAGTTAGGGAACCTTTGGACTAACTTTTTCCACTTTATTCTTGTAAACAATGCATTTTGCCTTTATTTAGCAAAAGCCTCTTTGAATCTATTTTTACATATGTGTATTATGAGGAATTCCTCATAATATACATAAAATAAATACCACCTCAAACTTGAATCACAACATACGAAATTTTTATTTCAGAATCGCCCACAAGCATCGTCGCAGAAGACAGAGCAGACTAAAAAAGGTGAATCACTGTGTAGGTCTCTACAAGAGGATCCACCTATGCAACACGCAGGTTAGTACAAACGCACACAGACAAGAAAAAAACAACCAACCAAGAAAAAAATCATAAACACAAGCCCACTAAGCACAAAATTATAACCGTCCAACGCAAAACCAATCATTTCTGACCGACGATGATGACAACCTAAACACCGGTCACGTTCTTAAATTCGTTAATTCGTCCACAAAAGCAATAATTTACTCTCGTCGGATTTTTTAATGCTTCTTCTCATGGCGCGGCGGACGATTTCAGTTGTTGGGCGAGTCGTTAGCCGTTTGTAATGATGTATTTGACAGGGTCACAACCCAATTCTGCGCGGACACACCCAGTATTACTTACAACCGACAATGATTTTCATTGTAATTTATTAATGTTGCTAATTTATCTCTTTGATGTTCTCAATTTGATCGAGATGGCGTGCGGCGCTGCTTTTTGTGATTGATCGGCACTACTGTATGTTGTAAATTGGTCTTTATTTAATAATGATGAGAATTATGTGTGTGGTGAAACTGATTGATGACAGGTTTCGATTTATTGTGGGGAGTAATAATTTAATGGGATTGTTATAAATTGCCGGTAAAAGTTCTGTGTTATTGTTAGTTTATGAAGAAAATCTGTTTATTTTAGTTTCGTCTAACTTCCAACCAGCATAAGTAACCATTAAAGTTGTGCATGAAGAGAAACAAGAAGCATTTAATCTGTCTGAAAGCATCGACAATAAAAACCAATATCTCCAAATTTAATTGACCGGTGTAATTTAAGGATGTCGCTTCCGATCAGCGGGAATTAGGGACAGTTGACGCACCTTATCGTCCGATTAGATCTCGATTAATCCACTACTGGCTCCTCGTCTCCAACATACCAGCCACTGTTTATCTCTTCACTTTCATCGGGCACCATGCTACTTTGCTCAATACGTTTATGCAGCCACAGAGTCGTTCAGCATTCACATTAATAATGAATTAATAGATTATTATGTTATTAATTGGTTGTGGTTTGGATAATAAAACGTGTAATAAAAACGTGTTATGATAACGAGGTGTAGTAAAATTGTGGTAGATTTATGTTTGGTGTGGTGTCACTTGATTAGGCACATTTGTCTGATTTAATTGGCTGTAAATACTGTGTGTAATATCTATGGCGTTTGTTTTTTCTTTTCAGGAGTGCCCTGTTCCGAGGGATTTCAGGGCGGAGCAATGTACCAATTTCAATAACAGACCGTATAAGGGAGTTGTCTACTTTTGGGAGCCATACATCAAAGGTAAGGGTGTTTGAAAAATAGTTGTTGTTTGTTAAAGGTCGATTAACAACATTTCTTATTTGAACATTTTCTTTGTTCTGTAATGCTTAAAATGGAATGAATTTACAAATAACTTTGCTCAGTACAATACAAGTCTTAAAATAGTCATTTCTACTACTCATTTGATCTGTATAACCGACAGGATGTTTTTGTGGTACAAGGTTTAAGCTCCCTGTGGACCGATTAAGGACCTTGGTAAAGTTTTCGACCAAAGATTACAAAAGTTATTGGAAATCAAAATATGAGAAATTGTTTGGTGAGCTGTTTTTAGCGATGAATATAGTTTTGTTAAATAAATCCTGTCATTATAATATATCTTATACATCTATTAATGATATCGTTAACCTGTAATATTATATTAATGTATACTTTTTGCAAAATTAAATATCATAACACTTTAATACACGTACATCTATTTAAAAAGTTAGCCCGTAGTTTTAGTTATTTTTCTGAAATAAAAAGCAAACTAGAAAAAAATAACGTCTTGCAGCCCTATATTAGATACATATCAACAAAATAATCTTAAACATTATTCCCAAAAAGATTACAAACAATAAAAAAACTACACCAAATTCGAGCAACCTAATACGCATGACTACCGTATAATAAGTTGCATAAGTCTCAGGCTTATTAATGTGTCCGGTTCGAAGGACCAAATCGGTTGAGTTAATTCTAAAGAAGCGTCGAAGATGAACCGAATATAGAACATAAATCTATTAATAGCGGCCTAGTGTTCCTGAATGGCGTCCTTTAATGCCTTAATGTTAAAAGCCACTGGGCGGGTTAAAATAAA
Organism: Aphodius granarius; assembly: GCA_963971325.1. Taxonomy (NCBI): domain Eukaryota; kingdom Metazoa; phylum Arthropoda; class Insecta; order Coleoptera; family Scarabaeidae; genus Aphodius; species Aphodius granarius. The sequence continues at coordinate 11,846,789 of OZ020222.1, read as the reverse complement.
CATTAGAAATTATGCTAACGTCGCTTTTGATTCGGTGCCTTATTACCTGTTAAGTGTTCGAGACGTTTGTTCCTAGTACGACGGTCGATTGTGAAAAAGGAAATAAAATTAAATGAAGATAAAGGCAATTTGTGAACGTGTGTAACGAACGGAAAATAAACATTTTTACAGCCACTTTTACTAGTTCTTTTATTGGCCGTAAACAGGTGTGAATTATGACCACCCATTCACATGCTAAGGACTGCTTATTCCTGGTTAATTTTACTTTTACATTGTGGTATCTGTTGATATGTTTTGTTGTTACGGTGCGGATTTTTAATAGCCAATGAATAATGGAACACGAACATTTCTGACGGCGTACTAAAAATTGCACTCCTTGCAAAATCTAGTGTACTACTCAAGTATAAAGTTTAATTGCGCGCTATGCGATTTTTATTGAAACAACATGACATCATCCAAAATGTAAATTATTGTTTTACATGACATACTGTTTGTCAGTACGCTTAATGATTAGTAATTAACTGTCAATTATTAGAAATGATTGTTTGTTGACAATAGCACCTTTTCGCACTCTGTTGCAAGAGGCATCTTCAGGCCGTAACAGCTACGAAGAGAATGAACTCTGTTGTCATTTTTACTATACTCTCCCCGTAGAGATGAGTTTAGATTGGAGACTTAGATTGTTGGATCTATTTGCAATGTTTGTGTATATAAATAAAGGTAAATAAACGCCTCTTCCTCTTTACTGTATAATTTAATTTACTGGAGACATGTTTCGACCTAAAAGGTCATTATCAATACCGAATAGTCAAAATTACAGTCATCCAACCAGCATTATTTTTTGAAGGATTTCCTTTAAGACTACGAACGCAACTGAAGACATGTTCAACGAGACCCTGATAATGCTGGTAGGATGACTCTAATTTTGACTATTCGGGATTGATAATGACCTTTTAGGTCGAAACATGTCTCCAGTAAATTAAATTAAAGAGGAAGAGGCCTTTATTTATCTTGACTTATATACAAAAACTTTGCAAATACTTGAAATAAATTCGTTTTATTCAATTTTTTTCTCTCTGTGTGGGTCAAAATCTCCTTCATATTGTATATATTGCATAGTTGTTATCCAAATATGGGCGGAAGTTAGTTGTCATTAACTGGTTACTCAGCTCTAACTAACTGCTGTTAGTTATTATTTCACATTGTTATCTTACTTATCTATACATTTATCATGAAAAATAAACCTAAAAAGTCTCCTAGACTAATCTAACCTAATCTTAGTAATTTTATGTATTCCCTGTGCTAAAAAAGTCGCCCATCTACGCATTTTGATTATATGTCAGAAAAATGCAGACAGATTTTTAAAATAATTAATTCGAGAACTCATGTGTAACGAACATGATACTTTTTGGTTCGTATCTGTTTTATCCGGTGGAGCATTTGTTTCATTGCGACATCTTAATATTGATTGAAAAAAGTCACAGTGTTTTCTAGTTTAATATTCCATAAGTCTGATATTTTTTTACCAATTATAACGACTGATATTTATCAACACAATGGTGTCTCTAACGTCAAGGTGCAGAAACATTTTTTTTTAATTGTTTCATCTAGAAAGAATTTCGAAGTATTTATCTATAATTTGTCGAAAGAATAATCAAAATCCACCAAAGATTACAAAAGTTGTTGGAGGCCAAAATGGGCGAAACATACTTACTTGGTGACAAGCCTCTGTATCTCCTGAACATTTCATTTAATTTATTGACGTATACTTTTCATTTTAGCAACTGACGAGTGCGCCTTGAATTGTTTGGCAGTCGGTGGTAATTTTTACGCCACACTCAACCACACCGTCGTCGACGGCACACCCTGCTTCCACCCTTCAACGATCACAGGAAAACAAGCACCCCCAGGCAGTCAAGGAGTATGCGTTGATGGCCAGTGCAAGGTGAGTTTAACCCTTCATAAACATTATACTTTCTGTCACAATTCTATTGAACAATCCTTCTAAAGTTACATCTAGGTATATAAACTACCGATCTAGTATTTTAGTACTAAACAATATAGAGCTCTTTTTGGTGCTGATTATAACAATATGCTTGACAACTAACCGCCTAAAAAAACATGTATAGATTGATTTACTAACATATGACATTGCAGTTGCGTTTCGATCCGTTGGAACATTTTTGGTGATTTTAGCTACGACGTAAATCATCAGAAACCGGCTTTGCCTCGTTCCGGAGCAAAATTACAGGCAAAATTTATTGATATATCCAAATGCTTTTAGTCCTGAATATCTACACCAACTTACGGTGTTATAAAATTTGTATTTATAGCGGACCAGAAGCGGTCGGATTTAGATGTCTCATTTGCACACACAAACACTCCCAGAAATGCATATTTCACCTTTCCTCAGACCTCAGACCCACTACGAAGATTTTTGATATATTTGGTATAAGACCAGATTAGAGTGGTCCAGTGTTTATCGGTTTTTAATATCTTTGTCCATAATAAGTCGGTAGTCTGGTAGGCGATTTTTACCGTTTGGCCGTATTATCTGGTATTTGAATTTAGGGTCACACCTCCGTAGTGTTGTCGTTTGTCTTGGTGAAGGGACACCGTGAAGAACGATGGCGAAGAAACTATAAGCCTTCTAATGGTGGGTTTTAGCTCAGAGGGTAATTAATCAGATGTAAGTGAAAGGATGATGCTCCTTACCGTATTTTTAGCACGATCCGATACAGGTTGAGCATTTAAGCAAACTTTGGATTTAAGAGGACCATGGTTGAAATATATTATGTAGATAATTAGATATATGTGGTGTTCTTTTAACTGAATACGAGATTTGAAATGCTTGGATAACAAAAAATACCAGATTATCAGAATGAGTATTGAGTCAACACGTTCACGAGAAATGAGATGAAAATGAAACAAAAAAGCTCACAACAAATTAAGTAAACACCGCTATTTGCTGTTATTACCCCACCCACTGCCTCAAAAATAAACTCAAATTAGATTCCACCTTCAAATCATTTCTTCGAACCGCGAAGTCCTAATAATAAAATTAATCTGTTTTTTGTTGAGGTAAAAAACAGACGAAACAATCAAACTCCTCACTCTATACACAGATCGACGATAAATATTTAATTTAAGCGTGAATTTAAGTATGGCAAAACTGTATAACTACAACGGTAGATTGGTAAACATAAACAAAAACTAAATTTTATTACACCGTCGGTCGTTCAGGTGGGCTGTATTATTTTCAGCGGTAGAACAGAAGTTCACCGAACAATATTTAATTGCTTTTGTTGCCATTTGAGAGTTTCAGAACGTAGCCGGTTGTTTGTGTAAATCCCACTTGATATGTTATTGTTTGTGATTGTATCCGATTTCAATTTAGTGATATGCACGTAAACGGACAGACTGTGCGCTGATTGATTACTAAAACAGCAGTATTTGACATTCAAATTATAAGCATTCTGAGAAATGGCGCCAGATAGTACCACATAACAATGCCAAATTGATTTAAATACGTTTTGTGTATGAATATTTAGATCTGCAGTGCAAAATAAATGTAAGGTTCCCTTTATAATTTTACACATTTTGAGATCCAATAACTATAACCTCAATGGAGAACTCAACAAAAGGGACCTTAATTGGGGAGACCAACGTCACCAATTGGAGCTTCAGTCACGACATCCTCGGATTTGAGGACAAGAAGCAATGTCGCGCCGAGGTAACAAGTACACCCCGAGGTACATTTTAGGTTGCATTTTAGATAGCTGTTATGCCAGAAAATACTTTTTACTGTTTAAATTTCACCGCAAATAATCCTTTAACAATGATTAGTAATGTATCGGCATTGTTTCTTTTGGATATGTTAATTTAATAAGACGATACAGTTTTTTTTCTGAAACCTTAAAAATTTTATCCATAAGTTCTTCCATAACTCGGGTATTTTTTTGCTGATTGTCACGAATTTTTCAATGCGATGTAAAGAAAATTGCCTCAGGAGTCTAAATTTGAAACACGCTCTAGAGTCATTAAGGATCAGTCTTGATATTTTTTCTACTTTTTCAAGGTTAATGTAAGTTGAAAAAGTTTACGTTTTGAATTTTCTCGGAATTACATTGGCGCCGCTTCCAGTTTGCGTCTGATTTAATAGCGGAGGGAAATAAAGCTGTAATACTGTCAAACGGAATTGGCAATATAGCAGTTTATGTCTTCTAGGCGTCCGTATATCATTCAATAGAAAATTATTGCGCGCACAGTTTATAATCGCTTTTATATTAGGACTGACGCAAACTAATAAATCTTTGCAACCGAAAATTGCAACTACTTCAGCTGTCCGCCGTAACACGCCATCTGATTTATTGAACTGCTGCATTTAACTATTTTCTTTAATTGAATTGCAAACGCTTCTTCTTTTTTTGCTTCTTGTATTGATAGATGGCCTTGGAGTTGCGATGTACATAAACCAATAACTCATTGCCGAAGAAAACATCTCATTCTACTCTATAGGATAATAATATCTAAGATACTTTACCATGTAATTGTAGTTGTTTTGGGTGCGGTTTATTCCGCTGCACCTAGGCCAATTCTTGGCCCTTTGTGCTTACCCATTTTTACATACTGTTTGATAACGACAACCAGAGGTGTTCAACTGGTTGCCGGCACCCACGGTTTTACGCCTCTTGCGAAAGGCGGTGGGACGAGGCTCTTCAGCTGATGCCTGGATTTGAACCCAAGACTTCCTAGTAGGAGAGCAGCATTCTACCGCTAGAGCCACTCGCCCCGATACTTTACCATTTTTATGCAGAATATAACAAAAAGAACAAATAAACATTATATTTCTTAATTGGGACGTTAGATTATTGTTTAATCCATAATTGTGCGCTTTGTTAATCGTCGCGTGCGCGATTCTGTTTTGGCGGCGGCAATTGAAGCTAAACGGGCGGCAAGGGTTGCTAAGTCTCCGGCTGGTCTGCGGGTCGAGGGTGTCAGCGATGGTTGTTTTGTAAACGAACACCTTACGCTTAAAAACAAGCTGCTCTTTAAACGAGCTAGGGAGTTCGCGTCTGAGAAGCGTTACATGTTTGTCTGGTCTAAAAACTGCAAAATCTATCTGCGAAAGAATGAGGGTGCTCGCGTAATTCATGTTTCTTCTGAGGCAACATTGAATAAAATTCAGTAGCTTAATAAGATTAATTTTGTCACTCAAATAAAAGAAAAACACAATAGCTATGGCAGTCACCCATTTTTATTACCAAAATGTGCGAAGTATTCGAGGCAAGTCAAGTACTGTATTCAACGGGGTTCTCAACTCGAATTTTGATGTAATTTGCTTCACGGAAACATGGCTGCAGCCGGGAATGTTTTCCAGTGAGTTCTTTCCGGATAATTACTTGGTATATCGAAGGGATCGCGATGGTGAAGGTGGTGATGTGCGCGGGGGTGGTGTTTTGATTGCAGTTGCGGACGGGTTATCCAGCATTTCCCAGCCATCCTGGTCATCTTCAGAGGAAGCGGTGTGGGTAACAGTTTTGTGTCGCTCCCGTAAATTGCATGTGTGCTGCGTTTACATCCCTCCAAGAGATACCGAAGCCCTTGAAAATTTTTTAAACAACATGACATCTATAATGGAATGGCACCCTGACGATTTGTTTTTAATTGCCGGTGATTTTAATATGCCGGAAGTCTCTTGGAGTGGAGGTGATGGTGACTTGGTTTGCATCCCATCCGTAAGCGCTTCACGAAGAGCGACCGAATGCATTGACTGCATATCAATGTGTGGTCTTCATCAGTTAAATCACTATTGTAACACCTCGGGTAATGTACTTGATTTGATTTTGTTTAACGCTCACTCTGTGAATTCATTTGCATCATCTATCTCGCCGCTTGTACCGGAAGATGCTGCACATGTTACGTTGGAATTTGATATATCATGTGGCGTCGTTAAGGATCTGGCCGAGAATGTCTCAACTCGCAAATATAACTATAATAAAGCAAATTTTGCAGCCATTACTAACGACCTAAACTATATTGACTGGGCCGCTGTACTGTCTAAGACATCGGTGGATGGTGCGGTTGAGACATTTTATGATTGCCTACGCGAATCTATTCACAGGAACGTTCCATATAGAGACATCCGCAAGAGCAGATTTCCGCCGTGGTTTTCCACGGCAACCATTCGAGTAGTGAAGGAGAAAAATAAATTTCATAAAAAGTGGAAAACTTATAACAATAGATTAGACTATCTATCTTTTAGTTTGCTGTGCACCCGCTGTAAATCACTAATTGCTGTGGATCATGATGCATATCTGCGAAAAACTGAGAGCGCTGTAGCCTCGGAGCCGAAAAAATTCTGGCAATTTGCAAAAAGCAAGCGGAACTCTGATCACGCCATGCCTTCTTGCATGAGCTTTCATGGTCGTCGTGCGAACGGCGGTAAAGACATTTGCAATCTTTTTGCCGATTATTTCGGTTCTGTCTACGAAGCGCAACCGGGTGTCGCGGATGATGGTGGTGGCGTAAGTGCGGGTGGCCACTCGCGGTGCGGTGTTGGTTTGGCCTCAGTATCGCTGGCCGAGCCTGACGTCTTGCGTGCATTGCGGTCCATCGACGAAAGCAAGGGCGCTGGGCCCGACGACATACCACCTTTGCTGGCAATTAATTGCGCTGAAGCTCTAGCTGTTCCATTGACAATCATTTTCAATAAATCACTTACTTCGGGAGTCTTTCCTGCGATTTGGAAAACAGCTAGTGTTGTCCCCATATATAAGGATGGTGACAGAACTTCAGTCCTCAACTATAGACCGATATCAATATTGTGTCACTTTGGTAAAATATTTGAAAAGATGGTGTACGACGTTATATTTTTTAATCTTAAAAATGTAATTACCGTTCAGCAACATGGGTTCTTTGCGGGTCGCTCGGTTGAAACTAACCTACTTGAGTACACAGACTTCATTCTGGACTCGATGGACCGCGGTGCTCAGGTGGATGCCATATACACGGATTTTTTGAAGGCATTCGACAAGGTGAATCATGGTCGTTTGGTGTCCAGGCTGGGCGAGGTTGGAATTGGTGGAGATCTGTTGAGGTGGCTGGCATCGTACGTGAGAAACAGAACACAAAGAGTACGGGTCGTAGGTTTTACTTCTAACATAATTCATGTCACGTCTGGTGTGCCACAGGGAAGTCACCTCGGCCCGCTTATGTTTCTCTTGTATATTAATAATATTGTCGACTGTTTTCGCCATGCCAGGTGCCTCTTATACGCGGACGATATGAAAATTTTCATGCCTATTCACTCTGCCTCTGACTGCAACAATTTACAAGATGATCTTGACAATTTTGGTGCATTTTGTAGAGCCAACGGGTTATTTGTCAATTACAAAAAATGTCACACTATATCATTCTCAAGAAATAAAACCATAATAACACATGAGTATAAAATTGACAATAACTTAGTCGGGCGGGTATCGAGTATTAGGGACCTGGGTGTAGTGTTGGACACGAGACTGATGTTCAGCGATCATGTGGATCTTGTAGCGCTGAAAGCATTTCGCATGCTGGGATTTATTTTGAGGACTGCAAGGGGCTTTAATGACATTCGCACCCTAAAAATATTATATTTTGCCTTCGTCTGCAGTCATCTGTCATACTGCTCAACGGTGTGGTGTCCACAGTATACGGTGTATATTGACCGCATTGAGGGAGTTCAACGGCGATTTATAAAACATTTGAAACATAGGTTTCATTGTCCACATGAACACTACACCATTTTATGCCGACGTTTTGGCCTACTCAGCTTGGAGGACAGGAGACTGTGCGCGGGTATCGTCTTTGTTGCCAAGCTGTTTCGCGGTCTGTACGACTCACCCTACATTTTGCAGGGTATTAGCGTCAACGCCTGTACTCGCCACCTCCGCCGCCGCGACTTTTTCAGTGTCCCGATGGCGAGGACGAACTATATGAAAAACTCGCCTTTGGTCCGACTGGCGAGTTCATGCAATAACGCGGTCAATATTGATATTTTTGCACAGCCAATACGCGCAATAAAAACTGCCTTGTTTCGTCTATGCCTTAATTTGGAACCTGTTTCTTGTGAATAGCGTCACTATTATTATTTCTATCTGTACCACTAGTATTTTAATTTTGATTTTTTTGGAAATGTATTATTTAGAGTGTTAGTGTTTTGTACCTTGAGAATTTATTATTTTTTTTTTGATGTATTTGGGACCTGATTTTATTGGGGTTTCCCGTTATCGGTCCATGTAAATAAATAAAAAAAAAATAAATATTCCAATTAACAACAGTAATAGCGGAGTATTCCTCATCTAGACGATCTCAATCATGATCTTGCAGTTTGAGAATGTATTCCTCCATTTTCAACAGTTTAGGTTAGATTTGAAACCTGGTACCAAAAGAACAATGAACAAATTTCATTGGAAATTCTTGAAGATTTTATTCAAACCTATTTGATTGCATCTGGTTTTTGCGAATTAAAATCTTTGTAGTTATAAAATATAATATTCTTTCTATAAAACAAGTTTATTATCGATTAGAAGGTATATAATGTTACTGTTCAAAATATGCTTGTTCAATAAGTTCTAGATTTCCGGGAGAAAACCGCGTCAACGACGATAAATTAGTCAACGTTTCGCAGTCTGTTGCAAGAGGCATATTCAGGACGTAACAGTAAGACAGCTACGAAGAGAAATTCAAAAGACTAAAAAGATAATCAACATTAGTGGTTGTTCTAGGCAGTGCATGTCCCAATGTATCGTCCCAATGAATGAATCTTATAATGTCATGTACATTCTCCCTAAAGCTTCACATTTCATTGTTTAACACTGAATCGTTCCTCCACGAAAACAATAACACACAATTTTCGATCCAGATAGCGATCGGCAATAGTTAAACTAAAGCGTACTCCATTCTCTATCTTTTAAATAATGCACAATCGGCTCACCCACACAGAGGGCGCTGAAATACTTCTCTCCGCTCGGTAATCTGATTCCAATTGCTTACCTATTACCATAACTGATATACGATAGATATGGGTGAATGTAGGAGCCGTTATCGCGTCATAAAATCTTTCTCTCCGCTCGTTATGCCGCGGATTCAGTGCGTTGTTCCTCGTTGTTCCTCGTTGTTCCTCTGAAAACGGCGCAAGGCGTAAATAGCGGCGAGTAGCATCGTTCGACACCTTCGTATAAATAAGGTTTAATAACGTGCACAACCTCTATTCGCTTTTATGTCGACGGTATGGTCCTCTGTGTGTCACATCGGATAATTTATATGCCGTGCGGAGGACAGACGCGCTTAGAAGTTTAGAGCTTTGCCGCGATATGGCACGGAGCGATACGAAACAACATTCATAATCTAATTTACATAGTTCCCGATTTGGTTAAACGTGTCGGGGATTTGCTTACAAAAGGTATGGACAATTTTGGTACAAAACTATCCATTCATCGGGTTGAATGTAGGGTCCATATATCACTTCAAAATAGTGTTGCTTTATCGGACTATATTATTTCGAAATTTTCTTATTGCGTTCTTTGGAATATGGTGTAAACATTTTTGCTAACTTTATCGGTGAGAAGATTGTATATGGTATATTACGTGTCCATGGTGGTTATTTAAGGGGTATTATCGAGTGAGCATAACTCTGAGCAATCCAAGATGGCTAGCCCTATTAATTACCTACAATTTAACGTATAACTCAACGTTATGCAAGAACACTAATAGAAGTTATTAATGTTTTTATTAGTGCGGCGGCGGCTTCTTCGTTATGCGGTAGGTCCACATTATGATCATTTGAGGTGTTATCGAATGAGCATAACTCCGAGCTTTTCAGGGTAGTTACCCCTATTAATTACCTACAATTTGACGTATAAATCAAAGTTATGCAAGAATATTTACAAAAGTTATTAATATTATAGGATAGTGTCGTATTGATACCATTACTAGATGCAGAATTTCATGTAGATTCCGAATTTGTTATCCCCGATGTTCTATGGTATCGGCGGATGGCGTTATTTTATTTGAGGACATCACTAGCTGTTTTAGATGACGCGCTGGTAATGAAATCATTTTTTTTGCCAAACCGTTCGATATTTTTTGTGAGCAAAACTCTGGGGTATACTACTTGAATAACTCTATCGATTGACATATGTTTCATTAAGAAATTCGATAAAAAAAAGTTATGGATATCTTTTAGGGCTATCTTCTCCCCGGTGCTAACTTTGGCAATCTCTGCTATATATCGGTAATTCTTTCATAAAATTGTGTACAAATTCATATTAGATAATATATGTTTAAACATTTTATTTTTATAACTCAGCCTGTGGAATAATTAAGGACATAAGTCAAGCTTTGTTTACTCAGTTTTTAAGACATTTATTTCTATATCACTTTTCATTGGCTTACAAAATTTTCAATTTCACAGAAATTGCTTTTCCGAAACACACATCGTCAACATTCAACTAAAATAAGATACAATTATACGAAAATCCATTATATTTGGGGTAATTATACTATTTAATTTATGCTGATACGAATACTGGAGTGCTGAACATTTTATTATTGATTATATGTGTTAATAAAAAAAGTTTTCCTCGTATGTTCAGTTAAATTTGAAGCTTTAATCTTCCCTACCATTGACAAATTATCCGGGTCATCAAAATAACTAATAAACTTTTTACAATTTCTTATAGAAAATGGATAAATATTATAGCTTTTTTTTTATAAATGCCCAGATTTTACGTTTTGCACAAACAATAAAAACAAACAATTTAAAACCATTGGTTCCTTTATGTTATGTTAAATCATCATTAGTATTAATACATGTTTTCGGAATAAACCTTTTAGAAGACTACTCTTAGAAAAGGTTTAACACAACTTGATTGAGCACATCGTTTATTTTCCAACAGCAGTATTAGCAAGCATTAACCCTATCTAAATATACTCAATATGCGATAAACATAGTCTGCGAACCTCTGAATATCATCGGACAGTGAAAGAACTCCCTAAAGCTTTTACTGTACGCCATTCGCTGATAATTTGTTTTTAGTGTTATTGCCATTTGGTGACCGGCTTTATCGAAATACATCGTTTAAAAGACATTCCTTTATATGGATATTTCCTTGCTGTAATCATTTCCCTTCAAGATAAGCGAACATGTTCCTTCTATTTGGGTTAGAAAATTTGGTATAAACTTACTTCTTCTTTGATGGTTTTAACTACAAATATAGTGAAAGGTGTGAGGGTGTTTTAAACGGGAAGTAGAAGAGTTGAACTCTTGAAACTTGCGGTGTGGGCGTTCGTATGTCGGTTAGGAACGTTAAAGTAGATCTAGTTGGCTATCGAGTAGATATAACTCAATCCAATTGTGAACGGTTACAAGACTGTCGATGTTACCGAAAACACGGTACATGGGTCCGAGGCAACAACATACAACGAGCCGCTACGTGTTCTCGGGTTAATTTATTGCTATTTGCGCAAAGGAATGGTTAGGAACAACTAAAGACAACGCGTTGTAGATTTATCATCGCCAAGAAAGTTTGTAAATTCTTTGAAATTATTCATAGCTAAGACATGGTGTTTCTAAAAATTGTTTTATACAATTTTTGTAATAAAGACGTAGGTTAATGCCAAGAAACCGTGATACGTTCTCGCACTTGTCATCTCAAGGGATACCGCAAGGTTGAAATCATTCCTTCCGCAACACCTCTCCAACCTCACTCAGTCATTGCACACACTCCTTAACTGGTTATTTTAAGTCGGCATTAATTGACAGAAGAACAAAAACGCATTCGTCCATCTTAATGTGAAGGATTGCCGGTCCGTTTAGATCAACACGCCTGAAGTGAGTTTCAGTGGCGTAGATTTCAGCCCCATGGAACAGTTAATGAAAAATAATTTGGAAAACCTCTAGTCTTGACTTCTATCGAAATATATTCAGCGGTAAAAAAACGCTCACCTAAAAATGTTGTAGTCTTTGATTGATTTTGATGATTTATTCAGCAAATTATAACCAAACTCATCAAAATTCTTTCCAGCTAATTTTAAAAATATTTATTTCTACACCTTTTTTGTTCTGTGTAACCAACATGTGGTATAAGTTTGGAACAATTAAGGTTCTTGGTCATAATTTGTTCCCCAGATGAGACCAACCTACGCCACTGGTAGGTTTGTAAAGATAGAGAGAGTTCACAAAGAGAATTTGCCGGAAAAATAAAGACGGTGCCGCGGGAACAGAAGTGCGAAATGCGTACGGACGGCACATACGGGAATGGCACGCTCGACGGAGCGTCTTATTTTCATAATGATCCGTCCGAGGAAGAACAACAGCGGCAGTTGGTGATGGAATTTGTTAAAGTGAGCCCCGCAGGCCACTGACGACAGCCAGAATATTACCCGCGGTGATGGATATCCCGCGGACTCGCGAGCGGTTACCGACGGAATGGCATAAAGGAATTTACAAAATAAATTATCGTGTGTCCATGATGAATATGTATTATGAATGTACGTTTACTTATCCTAGAGGTATAGGAGTGATTGTTACAGTGGCAAGGTTGGCATATTAAAGTTTGACTACTGATTATTACTAATAAAAACTTTTCTGTGGCACGTCTAAATTGATAAAACTGAACATTTTTGTGATATTTATGATTGGTTTTGTAAATTATAGATAAATTCTTCGTCATTCTTGTGGTGTAAGCAATGTATGTTAACTCTGATAATCTTCTTTAAACTGTATTCTAAGAATCGTCACAGTCAGTTAAAAAATACACAAGTTACAAAGTTAAATTTTAAAATGTTCATGTACTAAAATTTTATTGTTTTAAAATATCGTTATAGAGACATAAATAACATTTATTTATACATCTCCAAAGGAGAATGGCGCCCTACTAGAATCAAGACAATAAAACATATAGTTCAATTTAACATATTGTATTGATATCACCGCGTAAGGAGATGAGGTGTAGTCACAAGAATTTTCTATATCACCGCTGTAAATCTATAACGCAACGCGCAATACGCGGTCTTTTAAATCACTTTGATATCCTTCTGCCGTCAGTCTGGGGCCTGACTGACATTTTTGATGGAAAAGTGTCCATATAAACGCGCACCAACAATCCATAATTTCTCATTTTGCCGCCGCTTGAGCGCCGATCCGATTTGCATCTGAATACGATTCCGCGATTTATTTATTCTATTACGACCTGTTTACCAGTTTAGAATTTCATTCGGATTTCACTCTCGCGCCATATAAAATATGCAGTGTGCCTTGCCATTCAGATGTAAATCGTGCGGCATTTACACAAAGTTTTATAGAGACAGACGGAATGAGAGGAAACACCGTAACCATGCTCCCGCAATACTTGCATGTAAAACTGTCTCTTGCATAAATACATCAAAGGAATTAAATTATTGCTGCGTAAAGTGATTGTCCGAATTTGTTTAAGGGAAAAGTTACTATACAGGAAGTAATATTGCAGATATATCATCTACATTTTAGATAATACAACAACTAGAAGTCATGGTGAAAAATTTGCTAACTATAGAAAATAATTCAGATAGCTTATTGAAATTAGTTGAATGTCACACGAAAATTTAACTATTGACATTGATGACACTGGTCATTTACTTAATAGAAATAGTAACGATAATAACTATCCAGAGTTTTCAGTTAAACTACCTGTGTCTACACTCATTTAAAGATTTTCTTTCAGGAAAATATTGCTTCTATTCAATGTATTGTAATGAAATAGTTAATTTTTTGCATATTTTTATATATTTTATACATAACAAATTGTTGTTTTATCTCATCGATCTGTAAATTTGTGTAGGTACATATTTAAAGTCACTGAGCTGGTACGACTTTGGAATCCATCGGACGACACATGTAACATATGCCACTTCCGGTTGTCAGATTGTCACCAAAAACAATCTAGTTCGGCCCCTGGCAATTCTAAATATCTATACCAATTTTCTGCCCGTTCCGTTGTTTCGTTTGGGCGCTATCGTGTTCACATACATACATACATACATAGATACATACACGTATTTTTTAGTAGTTATTTTACTGTAGTTAAAACATCTGATTCAAAAATATTTTATGTTTTTGAACTAAATAAATGGATTAGTTTATCCATGATTAAATAATCCATAACTGCTATTGTAACTGATTTTAAAATGCAAAAAGCAAAAGCGTTATTTTTTCGCATTATTTTTCTCTGTCTTGAATAGAAACTTCGCATAGAAACATTTTGTGTACACTATGTTATTATGGATAATTTAATCGATAATATAATAGTTTTTTTTTAACGCTACTGAACAATAACCATATATAAGCCTTATTCAACCGAAATAACTAAATGTTGATATTTTCGGGGTTGTATCCGGAGAAACGACCGATTCTAAAGTAACCACGGTCGGCCTTAAATTATAGGGTGCGCCGCCCCTAAGTTTCATTAAAAGTTGATAAGGGTTAACGATGATTTAGGGCGAAATAGTGCGAAAGTGCGGCAAACCACCACACTCCGGGCGTGCTGGAAAATTTAGGTCTCTCGTAAAACGGCATTACAGCTCGCATAAAACATGTCCTGAATTTTGTCCGCTAGTTTCAACCCTGCAAATTACAAGTGTAAACTTTCGCAAACCAGGATATAAATGTGAAAATGTTGGTGACTGAGTTGGACAAGCTAGTATTTAGTTTAGAAGTTCAGTCGCCTAGTGACAAAAACAGAGAAGTATATCCTGATCTGTCACAAATAGTATTTCTTCCTAAAACTCACTAGAACGCTCATTTGAACATAAACACGGTTTAACTATTTTGGATGCTACAGAGAACAACATGCAGATGTTCAGTCAGGTAAAATAATCATTCAGGTAACGTTATTTCTTACATAAAATTCGATTTCTTTGCGAGATAACCTACATCCTTTCACTGAGAACAAAGCACATTCATCAAAAATCGAACAGCTCTATCTGTTCTCGCGTACAACACACGCGTTCTAACAATTCATGTTATGCATTTATGCATTGTCGGTAAAGATAAAAGCCTATCACTCGCGTCAGCGATTGTTTTCGATTTGCATTGCGGATATTAAAGCGAAATTAAATAGTTAGTTGTGTTATATGATTAAGTGAATGTATCTATTTAGACCCCGAGGCACTGAGAACGAAACCATGCAGTATATTATATTGTAATTTTGTGATTTGTAATTTTAATTTGATATATAATAAGATTACGGTGTTGTTGTTAACGCTATTTCATTTCTATTTAAAGTTATGGGAGAAATATTGCATCTCTGTGATATTTTTAGATTTTTTTTGATTTGTTATATTTATATAAACTTTATATAAACATTTTTCTTCATGTTTGGTATAGATTAAAACAAATCTACACAAAATTCGAAATTTTTATGTGCAGATTTTGATTCTCCGGAAAAAAATATAGAAATCAGTCATACGTCAGGCATAATCAAACTTTGTTGGCCTGTAATGACAAAGTTGTTTTAAATTCATTTAACACAGTCCTTTTTAACATACTTTGTTTTAAATATGTATAAATCAGATTAATATGATCTGAAATTTGATTTTAATTGTCCTACAAGCTACAAGTATGCCTAGAATAAACCAAATGATTACAGTGAATGTAAAATTAAAAAAGAAAATATCTAATTTTGCATCTTATTTGAAATAATTGGCCGATCGTAATATAAACATTGCTTGTCTCGCATTTAGTGTTATGAAATAATAGTGATGTATAATAATTATCAAATTAAAAAATTCAGCATCTAAACACTTTTACTACTATTCAACTTCGTGAAGCCACAATCAATCTGGACCCTAACCTAACGTCAGTTATAGAATAACCTAATCTGTCAATTCGGAACATAGCGACGAAAGCTGTGGATTATGTCAAACTGCTTCTATAATCGCTTATAGCGCCTAAACTGCTCATCCTAATGACCTGTAAATTAGGATACATATTTAAAATCACAGAGACTCAGCTATTGAGCTGGTATCAAATCGGTCAAAATCGGATGAATCCCTAATAAAACGTATGTAACATTTGCCACTTCCGGTTGCCAGATTATGGCCAAAAATAATCCAGTTTGTCCCCTGGCAAGTTAAAATGTATATACCAAATATTTAGCCCGATCCGTTGAACATACATATATACATACATACATATCCACATACATACATACACACTTGCATACATTTTCCAGAAATCATCGCAAAGGATTCAGGGGTCCTCAAAACGCACATTTCCACTGAAATCTCGTAAAAAAAGTTCCTTCGATTATCATACATTAATTCCTTCTAAGATACTAGTCGAAAACTAAAAACAAACACGTTGTTTTGTGTAAAAACATATAACAATCCTGCCTGCGAATCGGCAAACATAGGTATCACACGCTCCTTACATTTTTGCATCAATTAATCGCAAGAAGCGCATGAAAATTATCCATAGATGTCCGTTTAATCGGTATGATTAAAACAAATTGAAATATTCCATTCCGGTCGATGCGATATTTAACATCCCGCGTGAAACGCATTAATAACGTCAGATTAATGTAAGACACAAACAAATATGGAAATTCAATAACACCAATTAACAACCGTGGTAATTGATATGTTATGGACTGCCCAACCCAAGAAACAACATCTGATAAACACTCCACGATGCCATTTCAAATTCGTAAACAGGCTCCATATTTTCTAACTAATCGATAGCCGAACGTATACACACCATGCTGTCTAACAGTTTCTATTTACTTCAGTAAGAAAGGGTCGTATAAATCTCCTAGCTAGTACATTTGATAATTTGAGCTCGGGGTATAGAGTCTCAAATGATTCGTGTGTCATCTCCATGCACTCCGAGCGATTGAATGAGTATACGCTCGCCGATCGAACATTTTGAGTGTATCAACCCTCATCTGGATCGCTTCAACCTCAGGTCAATTTTTTGCGGAAAATAATCTAAAACTTGCACCTTAGGCGCAAGGCATGCGGAAACTTGTACCGTGGCGCCTCACAACAAGTCCTGAAGCGTCCTGAAGTGTTGCAGTGTTGCAGTGTTGCAGTATCCATTAAGACATAAGCGCTCAAGACCATTAATCACGGTTTTGGCGCGAGCACGTTGAGGTACCGTACGGCCGATGAGTTATTATTTGCAATTGGCAATGAGACGGCTAGTGAGGGATTAATTTATAGATTGTAGAGTCGAGGATGTGTTATGGTAGGTTGTGGTAGTTGCCGCGAGTGGGCGGTTCTAACGATTCTAAAGAAAGGAGATGACGACGCTCCATGCACTTGACACGAATGTTTGCGAGCGGGCGCCTTCTAGAAGACGAATTAATGGTCGACAAGGTGTTTATTGTGTTATTATAGGTGCGATTATGTGTTTATTGGCAATTCACGTCATCAGTACTGGAAATTACAGATTGATGTCTGGATTGATTCGTGTGGAAATTTGGATTTTTGAAATTGGAAAACGTTACACAAATAAGAAACTTGCTTCTTTGCCTAAACAGAAGGAATATGTTTATGTACAAATGGCATATGTAAAGGTGTATAAAAAGAAAGAAATAGTTGTTAAAATCACTTTATTAGCATTACTACAGAGTGATTATATCACTTCTCAGACTTTTTTACGAGATGTAAAAGAGAATTGATTTTTTTTTTACTAAATAAAGACTCTAAACACATCGTAAAATATTTTAATTCTTCGAATATACTTTTTAATAAAACTAACACCTGATCTAAATCCTTAAAAAAACGGTACTTTTTACTTTGAGTTTGAGATTCACGCTCTTCTTAACGATTTTATTTTGGCTCTCTTTTTGGTTGCAAAAAGGTTGGGTGCAAAAACGGATTAAAAAATAATTTGTATGAAGAAAATTCGTGGGAAATATTTGCTTTTCCATTGTCTGTCAAATTTAAGCTATAAACCGAACATAGAATGTAAAATGCACAATTATTGATTTCCTAATGTTAAATAAATTTTTGTCGAGGTCTACTTCTCGACTATCTCGTTGACACCTTGAAGCGTCGAAACCTTCTACAATATTTTAATTTCGTGAAGCCACAGCCACTCTGGATACCAACCTAACGTCAGTCACAGAATAAGATTAAATGTTATGTCATGTCAGTGGCCACTGAGGTTTATCAAAATTTGCAACCATAGCGACTGAAGCTGTGGATCCTGACAGACGGCTTATATAAAGATTCATAGTACCCAAACCGTGCATCCCATTGATCGGAGAATAGGCATACATGTCTAAAGTCACTGGAGGATGAGCTGATATCAGTTAGGTCCAAATCGGTCCAATCCCTAAAAGAATGCCTGCAACATTTGCCACTTCTGGTTATTTTCCAGACATAATTGCACGGGATTCAGGGGGCCTCAAAACGCGTATTTCCGCAGAAATCTCGAAAAAAATCCGTCGAATACAATAAGAATACGTTTGGTGAATCCAGAAAAGCTAAATATTGGCATGATAAAAATTTAATAACCACTATAATTCTTACATCATCATACCAATGCTTTTTTTCCTGATTCTATTAATCTCAATTGCATTTAATTTAGTAGTCTTGAACTTAACGCATCTTGTTTCATGTTAATAATAATGCTACCAATCCAAATAACTGTTAATATTATTTCAAACGGGAAAAGTTACAATTGTGCCAAAAAAATTACATTAAATTTACTAGCAAAAAAGCAGTTCAAATACCAGATGACTTGGGGATTCTCGTGGACGTAAAATGGACGTATTTTGGGATTGTAGAAACATAAGTAATTGAGAAACAATGCATGTTATGTTGTGACCATTAAATTGCATATTAAAAATTATCAACTCGCGATTATAATTACCAATACAGCAAATTTTGCTTTAAAAAAGCAAGCCTTTTAATATATTACCAATTAACTAACACCCAATTAATATAATGCAGTATTATATTCTAAATAAACTAAAAGAAACACATCACTAACAAAACAGTTAATCCGCTAGCATATCCCATACCTTATATACAATTATGGCGGAGGTCTGCTGCCATATGTAAACCATACCAATAATTCCACCACATGTTCAGGGACATGACTTAAAGCCCATTCCTACCTCCCCAACACACCGCTAACGCTCCCGAACCAGACACGGATTCGTTATAACTTACCATAAACGTCTTCGCGGTCATATTACGACGTAATAATCCGAATACTCGGAAGGTGTATCTTGAAAAGTTTTGCTCGCCAGCCACGCTCTAAGACTACAGAACAGCAAAACGGGACACACGACTGGAGAAAGGACTCTTTCAGACGATGCGGATGTATGTCCGGATCAATCTGTATAGTTTGCATCGCATGAACATCCAGTTCAGTCGACAGTTATTCATAATATGCCGTTGAAGAAGTGATGGTCAAATTTTAAAGATCTGAAATGTATAGAAATGTATATTTAATGTATATAACGGATAATTAATCAGTGAAAAAATCACATAGATATTATGCGTTGTCGATTCATCATGAACGCTGCTGAAAAAATACACCGTACGGTTTATTTAGTACGGACCCGTCCGCACTGTGTTAAATGTCCTAAACGGGACACACGAGTGGAGAGACAGTATCGGGCTGGCTCAGAGGACATTAATTGAGCCATAATTGAAAGAAGCGAGTGAGTTAATAACACGGAAGTTGTCGAGTTAATTAGGTGCCAAAGGGAGCTATCGGCACCGTGGCCGATAGCCAAGGCACGTTGTGCATGAGCATTTGCCCGTATCTTCGATGGTACCGATCTTTCTTCTGTCGCTTGTAAGCAAAAAGGATAGTCTGTAATCTCCGTGTGGATGTAATGGATGCTGGATTTTCTGCAATGGGAACACGCTGGAAGGAAGGAGTTAATTGAGTGCTCTAATTAAATTCTAATGCTATGCGATCCACTTCTGTGTCAATCTTCGTCAGGTTTTATCTGAGATCGTGGTGTACAAACGGCGATTTGTATTTGGAGGATTGACGACTTCCTTTTCACAGATCTTGGAGATGCGTGCATACCGAGGGAGCTTAGGTTTCATTATGCACGTTTTATACCATGAAAAATTTCAATGATTGATAGATTAATATGTGTGATATGCACAATGTGCAGTGAATTTATATGTACTGGGAATGAGAAGAGTTCATTGACTTTTCTTTTATTTTTAAATTAAACTTGCAAGTAATTCCATGGCAATGTAAAACTTTTAGGAAAATCAGATAGAACAGAACTGCTCAGACCATCAACTTGAAAATTGTTATGGTAGGCAAGGGCATATTTTTTGTGCTTCTGGTATGAAACTGGTTAGATACAAATCGGTTGTTATAGCATATTTTGCATATATGTTACACATATTTTTATCAAGTATTATATTTGAGTGAATATATTAGATTTTTTAATAAGAAATAACGTATTATATTCTCGCAAATATATTAACTAACCCAGCCAAAAATAGATTATGAAAGCCAATGTGTACATAGGCATTTGTACATAAACCTGCGACTACAACAATAAGGATAACTGTAAATAATTATTTTTATCTCAATCGCCGAAAATTGCATCTATATTTAACTATTATAAACCTATTAAATTTTAACATTATGTATTCTAGGTAGTTGAGCCGGCCGATTTTGCCTCTAGAAAAATCCGTAGCGGTCAGAATTCCGTATCCGAATATAAAACTGAGATGAAGCCACGAAAACCGATAAATCGCAAGGTAAACTATGACCCACATTATCTTCAACTAAATCGAGGGAGCGTGTGTCAAACGATTAACGAACGATTGCATGCATAATGACGACTAACTCCCTAGAGTCGGTCGACTTTTGTTACATTATATTACATATTCGAGGAATATAAAATTCGTATTGTAAAGAAATAATAGTGGTTTTGTGGATTTACTAAAAGGCGGCATGCAATTTCGCGTGACAATTAATCTGGAAAATAATTCCGATAATTTGTTTGACGTTCCTTTGTTCTGGTTTAGAGAATTATTGTTGGGGTGTATTTTGTTGTGTTGGTTATGTTATACTTTGGGATTTACGCATGCTTTGTTCGTATGAAGGTTGTGGATTGTGTTCTTAATCTTAATTATGTAATATATTTGTATATAATATGGGTAATAATGCGGTATTTTCAGAATATGAAGGTAAGTGCTTATAAACATTTTTTTTTTGTTACATTTGCGCGAAATATCTAATGACTTTTTGTTGAACACTAGTATTTTAGCACTGCAATTTTAAATTTAATTATACCCAATTACATTCAAAACTTCCTATACAACTGTTAATTATTGCAGATGCACAAAAAATATAATTGCTAGTCTCGCGGTTAATGAAGGACGAGTTAACTGAGTTGAGTTAACTAGGAGGTGATGAGAGTAGACGTTGCCCTAATTTAAGATTGCTACCGTCCCGTCTATTTAGTTGAATAATAGAGATAATAGCAATTGGACCAGAAGAGTTACGGAACATCGTAACAGCCTAGAACTCGCTAATCAGCGGTTGCTGTAAATTTATTTATTAGGCCTGCTCGTGATAAATATGTCGTCAGTCTCGTCTCAGACTGCTCGAAGATCTTGCTAGATTTATACTGCGCGGAAATTTCAATTGTTTGGTAGTAAACTTTTGTTTAAGACTGCCTTATGTGTTGTTTTCTTGTGGTGAGAGAGGGGCAGTTTTGAATAGCAGAAATAACTCACTACGAGTTATTTCTTATATTAACTATCACATTTTTTGATAAAATTCTGAACTTGACTATATTATTGTCGGTAATCAGTAATCACTCAAGTTTGTAAGGTGGGGCGTTTTTGAACATAGGAACCATACAAAAAGCAAAACTCGAATGTTTTCTTTTATTATGTCATGATCATGTGATAAGAGGAACATTCAGTTCTAGCTTACTTATCGGCACTTTGGTTTGGGCAGGGCAGTAATCAATCATGCATATATTTAGACTGTTATGTATTATTGTATACATAGTCATACAATTGTAAAAAAAATAGGGCAACATTCCTACTAGGGTATGACCGACAATATAAATGAGCTAACTAACTTACGGCAATACCTTATTCAACTCACATGAGTGTTATTGTCATTTTGAAAACAGTTGTACTACTGTTCGAAAGTGCCCGAAAGTATTGAGGCAGTTTTAAACATTTTCAGTAATTACAACAGAGTTGTGCTTGTGGTTATTTTTTTATTTCAAAATCTGATAGATATAATGAAATGAAATATAATGAAAATTGGTAGGTAATATCTAATTTTCGTACAATTATAAATATTGTTCAAAAATCCCTCTCTTCTAGTATGATGTGCACTTATTACGAATTGTTATTCTTATATTTGCAGAATTTTATTATTCATGTGTCATACTCATGCATTCATGCATTAATTTATGTATTGCAATTTGCCTCGAAATAGCATAGGATGTTAAAAAGCTATTAAACGTGGACATCAGCACTCAAACTTAATGCCAATTCATAAAATCATGAAATAAATCATTAAGTTTATGTTTAGATAGATCAGTTTCTATGTTCAATGAAATGATGTAATTTTCGATTTGTGTCATATGGTGGTTTACCAAACATTTGTTGGAAATTGGCGATTTAAATGGCAGAAAATAAATAATTCAAAAAGAAGAATTAAGGATATAAGTATTGAGAATATAAGTATGATTCAGTGTTAACACTGCAATAGTAATAACCAATAACTAATCAAATATCAAACCGAAAGTGTGCCTTCTTAGTAATCATTTATCAAATGTCTTCTTCCTCCATCTTTCTTCCTTCCTTGGACTTCTTCCTACATCCTTCTTTCTTCCTTTTCTACTGCCTCCATCTTTACTTGGTGTTCTTCCTTCCTTAGTATTCTTCCTCCATCCTTCTCCCTTCCTTGGTTTTCTTCATTTCTTGGTTTCCTTTCCTTCTTAGTGTTTTCCCCCATCATTCTTCCTTTCTTGTTCTTCGTTCTCCATCCTTCTTACTTCCTTTATTTTCTTCCTTCATCCTTTCTTGGTGTCCTTCCTTCTTTAGTATTCTTCCTTCCTTGGTATTCTTTCTTCCTTTGCCTTCTTCCTCCATCCTTCTTCCTTTCTTTATCTTGTTCATCCATCCTTCCTTGATGTTCGTCATTATTCTGTCTTATTCCTTCCTTAGCCTTCTTTCTTCTTTAGTCTTCTTTCTTTGGTCTTCTTCCTCCATTCTTCTTCCTTACTTTGCTTTCTTCCTCCATTCTCCTTTCTTCCTTGGTCCTTCTAGGAAACTTTCTTCTCAGGATAGAATGTTTTTTTATGGCACTTTAATCTATTCGTACATAAGTTTCCGGAGAGAACTGTATCCGTTATTCATTTGGAATGCAATTGTTCATTGTTTAAGTGGGTTAAAAAAGAATGCGGTAAACCTGTATAGAAAGAAACAATGAACATGGGTTATAGATCGATTGGAAAACCATTGGAAAATATTTCCAATAAGTTAATATGCAGGAAGGTACCTCCAGTACTTTTTAAGTTAGAGTTTGTCAACGTGAATATTGATTGCTACTTCCTATGTTCTTCTTCTTCCTATGATTGCAAAGCAGTATTAGTAACATTTATTGGTTATTCAATTATCTTTAATTTGATATAGCGGTCGATCCAAATTCGGCTTATGCCGCTCTTGCCTTAAAAATTAATATCTCGAATACGTATCCATAAAACATTTTTGGGTTATGGGATCAAAGTACATTTTTGTACAGTATTGTAATCATATATCGTGACAATACAAGAATTGTAAAGACCAAGAAAAAATATTTATATTTTTGTTATGATATCAAATATTTGTTGTAATCTCATTTGTAATACAGAAAGAATGTTCTTTCTTCTCATTACTACTAAAATATGCTATAGTTCTTGAGTTGAACTCATGTTGAAGTGCACCTTATTACATTGGTTGCTATAGTTTTTGCATAATGCATTTGAAAATTCTAATATCGAGAGACCCGATTCTAAACTCATCACTCGTGCAAGATTGCGTCCGTGTCTCGACAAAGATGATATATGGTACTTCTATTCTCTACGGAACGTTCTAAATTTACCTGTGTGCACCTTTCCGTTCGGAGAGCCGTGTGTTTACCTTATCCCGCCGTACTCGGCCTGCAGTCGTTTTGCAAATTTTACAGGGGCACGCGTGCGCGAAATTGCCTCATTTCGTATTTATTTTATGAATAATTTATTAGACGGCGGATAGAAAACACGTATAGAGACGAACAGGAAACTGTAGAAGATGATACCGCGTAGAAAATACTAGAAAATCCAAGCAATTGTAATTGCTAATGAAACAACGATTGTTCTTGAAATCTTGAAATTGAAATTATAATTTTTTAGTCAGTATGGCAAGAACGTACAATTTTAACTTGTTTTCAGGCAAGATGATAAGAATTATGTCTTACTTCCTGACTTGTAACCAGTATAAATACGTACACTAGTTGTATGCACTTGATGGATTTTCATTACCTTGAAATGTCTGGCATTTATGTGTAAGGCCTCTTTCAGACGGGACACTCTGTGTCCGGACACCGGTGTCTTCAGACGAGTGCTAGAAGTTAACGGAAGCGTTCAGACGAAATTCAAGTGTCAGGCGACACTTCTTCATGGCGAAATGTAGCGTCCAGTGTCTGAGACACCGGTGTCCGGACACAGAGTGTCCCATCTGAAAGAAGCCTAATTTGTTCAACGTCAACAATTATTGTATCCTAGTATCAAAGTTTTCAATTAAATTAAAAATTATTGCTATGGGCATAATAGGTTTTGGCCAGTTTACCAATGTTGTGTGTAACTTTGTCATTTGATTACTCAGTTATTACGAGGAATGAAAAAATGTTTATCAGAATCTTTATCAGTAGCTCAAAATCGACAATCTCACAAAATTTGCCTACTCATACTCGTGAACTATTGAACCGCATCACGAAAAAAGCGCTGCAATAAACTTGAGTTGGCTCCGCACACTGCTAATCTTATGACTCTACGTTCTACAGTAACAAACTCCCAAAGCTCAAGAAACTCTTGAAAGATAAAAATTCCATGAACATGCGGAGAGTTTAAGTTGAAAAAGTCGCCATTGCACACACAATAAAATCGTGCATAAATCACTTCTCAAGCACGAAGCCTTCGCTGCTAATCGAGCCGATAATCCAGGACTGGCGTTTACATCCGATCCGGGACAGGCTTATCGACTGAAAAATCCACTTACAGCGTCTTCTATGTTATCGCCATTGCGCTATATTGGATGAGGATGCTGAACGAAGGTCGATCCGTGAAGGTTGGCGAAGTTGTACGTCCCTCTTTCCTTTATGCTTTTCCACTCGCTTGTAGGTATTAGTAGGCAAAGCTACCGCATTGCTCGCATTTTACGTAACACTTTGATCGGTACCGCTCGTTCCAATAAAGAGATTAATAAATTGAAACGTTCTATGTCGGGCGCCGGGCGATGGAGAAAAAAAAATCGACATTCAATTCGATTGAATTGGTTTGTTTAGATTTATGGGTGTTTTACAAGTGCAATTAATCGATTTAGGTTTCTCGCAAAATAGCCTTGCCAACTCATTTATTTGGTGTGTGCAATTTGTCTGCTGTATGTGTTAATTCGCATAGAACTTCTTCAAAACATTTCCATTAATTATAATTATCCATTAATTATGATTTACCAAAGTCGTATAATATGGCAGTCGTTTAGATATTTATTAGTAGGCTATTAGTAGACATTAAGGGCTAATTTTTCAATACTGGTTTTAACCATTATTGAAGTTCAGTACTATTTTTTACTGTCTAATAACCAATCAATCTTCACTAATCTGATAGTTACCACGGTTACCGAGGAGTTCAATAGAACTTAGAAATAAACCAATATTGAAATATCGCCCTCACCCAACTTTCCGACTATATTGTTGGCACAATGAAGTGTCTGAACTGGTCTGAAGACTTTTGCAATTATTTAATTTTGTTAAAATAGAGCAACTCTGGACCCGTCAGTTTCTATGACATAATGCCATTTGTCTGACTGACATTTAATGTCATGTCAGTGGCACTGACGTTTGTCAAAATTTGACAATTTGAAATACAGCTACGAAGGCTGTGGATTCTGTCAAACTGCTTCTATAAACTCTTATAGTGCCTAAACCGTTCATCTCACTGATTTGTAATTTGGTAAACATATTTAACGTCACTGGAGCATAAACAGGTATTAGTTTGGTCAAAATCGGATGAATCTCTCAGAAGACGCATTTAATATTTGCCACTTCCGATTGTCAGATTGTCCCCAAAAACAATCCAGTTCGTCCCCCGGTAATTTTAAATATGTATACCAAATTTTATCCCGATCCGTTATTCCGTTTGAGCGCAATCGCAATCGATTGAGGGGATCCCAAAACGCGCATTTGCGCTGAAATCTCGAAATTTGTTTTTCCGTCGATTACAATACTTTCCTTCTAGGTTACTAGTCGGAAAGTAACAACTAGCCCTTAATGTTTGTATTGTTGTTGCGAATTATAAAAACATATGTTCGTTGTATTTCTCATGGTTTGCTAAAAAAACTGATTCTGATTCAGAATAATATTACCCAAATAGTCACAAATAAATTATATACCTACAGGAAATGAATTCGGATGCTAATGTATATGTTACGGTAATTATAACCGCGCTGCCCTATTAGTTAGACCCGAAAATTCTTAAAACATAATATACTTCTTCGAGGAAGCAGAGAGCAAGTATACAGAAGGAAATGATACATCAAAGCGATCTGCGCGGATAAAATTATATAACACCAGATATGCTCTCTGCTCTTAAATAACCATGACCGGATTTTCATAATTTATCAAATGCATTAAGTATAGAAGACCAGCTAACCATTCCACCAGCTTTCAGATTTAAAAATATCAAACGGTTCTTTCTAGACCGACCCGCCGCATCGCACGTCGTATCCAGATAACAGGCGGAATAAATTTAGAGAAATTCCCGAAAACGTAACCCGTTTAACCGCAAAATTAATTTGACCACGCCGGCCTCCTTAGATTTGATACAGAGGCCAATAATGTTCGGTGTTTTACTGCTGCACATATCCATTTAAACTTATCTATTTATTTGCGAGTGAATCAGCCTGTCATTTCGAGATTTAATCGTTCAATAAACATACCGTTCTAATGTCCGTTATCTAAGTTTATTAGGCCGGTTGGTCCGTCGCAAAATAGAAAAAGAAACTTAAGCAGTGCCAAAAAACTGTCTATCTATGATTTGTAGCAGCATAATTTCTTCATATTAATTTCTTCTAATTTAATCTTCATTGTGTTTCATAAACAACATGATAATTTAATAACACAATTTTTAAAATCATGTTTTAACTTTTTGAGGTACAAGAATTTAAGGAATAATAAACCCCTTAGAGGTACGGTGAGCAAACAAATAGGTAAGGTTTACTTCAAATTTATTACAAAGTCAATATATTGTTGCTAAAACATTATCATTGAATCGAATTCATTACATTATCACCAACGTAAAACTATAAATGACAAGATATTTGCCATACGGTCTTCGGTGTACGAGAAATGTATTCTGTTGTTTGTTGACAACTAAGTAAAATTGATTTGGTTGATATAGAAGTACAGCAAACATGTAGATGCTTTCCCACTAGACATTAGATTGTCTTGAAATGGATATACATTCGAATTTGTATAAACTATCCAAATATTGAACTATAGAATCTAAACATTCTAAACCCTGATTGAGGCTGGCACAATGAAGTGTCTGAACACAGTTATTCAATTTTATGAAGCCAGAGCCTCTCTGGACCCTACCTAACGTCAGTTTCTCTGATATAATGACATATGTCATACTGACATTTAATGTCATGTCAGTGGCATTGACGTTTGTCAAAATCTGCCAATTTGCAAGGCTGTGGATTCTGTCAACCTGCTTCTATAAACTCTTGTAGCACCTAAACCATTCATACCACTGATCTATAAGTTGGTCTACATATTTAAAGTCGCTGGAGGATGAACATTTATCAGTTTGAAAATCGGATGAATCTTTCAGAAGAGGCATTTAACATTTGCCACTTCTGGTTGTCAGATTGTCACCAAAAACAATCCAGTTCTTCCCCCGGTCATTCTAAGTATGTATACCAAATTTCAGCCCGATCCGTTGTACCGTTTGGACGCAATCGTGATCACAGACATAGACACATATCCACATATATTTTCCAGAAATCATTGCAATGGATTCAGGGGACCCCAAAACGCGTGAAATCCCAATTTTTTCCGCCGATTGCAATACTTTTCTTCTAGGGTACTAGTCGGAAAGAAAAAATTATAATTTTAAAATTTTTCTTAGCTAGGAAGAATTTAGAACGTTTTGTCTAGAACTTTTTTTCTTCAAATTTTTAGGTTGGCTGCAAGATCATGAAATTTTTTTTTTATGGTATTGTTATAAGAACAAAATGATCCTCCAACATCAACAAGAGACAAGCAGTTTTTAGTGGAAAATCTCGTCCAATTAAATTTTAATGAGAGATTTTGTACCATGTTTTGATCCTTTTTACGCACAGTATAACATACAACTTAGTGAATCATCAGTTATGATTAAATTAGAAGAATATCCTTCAACTTCATTATGTGAGCTTAAAAAATGCAACCAAATTTTGTAGTTTTCTGCAGATATACACTCTAAAAAATACTACATACATACACATTCTTATAATACCCAACAGGCTTATATCTAACAAACAACCATGTTTGGCAAAGAACTTCAAAACTAAGCAGGTAAAAGTTTGAACAAGGTTCTCCTTGTTGTACAGAGTGTTCCAAACGTAGACCATAAAAACATCATAACGATTGCACAGATCAAATGAGATAAAAAAATATATAGTTTTGATATTGTACGACATGCAGAGATGAATTATGTAGGGGTGCCCATGTAGATTTAAAAAGACTGGCTAATGTTTTAGTGGTAGGTCATTTTTATTTTTATATTGAGTTATACGTGTACAGTATGCATTGTATCAATTGCAAATCGATGAGTTATGGCCCGTGCGTCACACACGCCGCGTGCATGTATTTTTAGTGTTAGAAATTATGGGTGGCATCCTTGGTATATATACGTATGCAAATGTTGCGAAGGACTGGTGTTTGTCTGCGTATATTAATCCAATCAAAACAACACGCTCATTTTTGGTTATAAATCCGGTGGTGTTAACATGAGATACTGTTTGTTTAAACGAGCCAATTCGCTGTGCTGCCGTCTATTGGACGTGATAAATTCCGTCCACCAGAATTAAAAGTTTGATAAATGCTGACGGTATTTTACGCGAAAAATATTTGGTATTCGAGAATAAATTTCTTTTTAGAGAACACTGGTTTATGGTGTTTGGGTTACCAGAAATACCGATGTCACAAGCAGTATTCTTTTTTATAGGTTAAGATTTCTGGTTTGTATTGTTCACAGTTCTAAATAGACATATCTTGCAACAATTAATTAATTAGATCATTGCTCTAGATTTATATTGTCATAGTTTATCCTGTTTTAATAGGATAATTCAATACCAAATCTATACAATATAACTTCTAAGATTTTGATGAAATTTGTTGTATTTGTTGACTAAAGAATCTAACTATTGTCAATGCCATAATTTTGACAAATTTTAAACTCCAATAACTTTTCTAATCTTTGGTGGGTTTTGTTTACAATAGCTTACAGAATTTTGTGAAACAATTTTTCCTACAGCTCAATTGATTAATGCAACCGACATGTTGTTGTGGTCTAAGTTTAGAACGCCCTGGAAAACAACCAAAAACCTTTCATCTTAGGAAAATACTTGGGCCTTAAGTATTCGCCTACTCGAGTTAAAGCCAGATTAATTAGCGATGTATTAGTTTTATTTCGAAATGTTCATTTTCAAAGAAGATACAGTGTTTGAACTGAAACGTTCACACAGAAAGAGAAATATTGTACTGTAAGATGCCAAATAAATTACTTCGTTGTTATAGCCGCAACTAAATATTTAATCAGATTGAGAATAAATCGATATGCCTTAAGTGAAAATATAATATGCGTGAAAATCTTGAGCTTTACGTTGAGTATAGAAAGTTCGGCAACAAAATTATGAAGACGAAAAAACACTGTAGCCTTCTCTTTTTTTAATAGTGATAGCCGATTGTTTGTCTTATTGATTCTGAAACGGATATACATAAAGTCTAATGTTGTGCAACATGTAGTATTTAGCGAAAAATCAAAATTATCCTACCGTTACAAAGTGAAACAAGGAATCTGACACTTCCTGAATGCAAGATTTCTCATCTAGTCCACACCTCACTTCACTGCACAACAAAACATTTACGTCGTACGCTTTAGGTACACCATGGAATTGTACTGTAAAAAGGCGAATGCATGCTACAAGAGTTACATACGTACGTGGTTGAAGATACATCTCAAATTCTAAATATGGAACTTAAATATAGAGTAACATATATATTCTTAAATAAAAGCAATTATGTGTGTTGTAAAATTAATTTTTTCATAGTTCGGGTATGTTTTGGCCGATTGTGGCGGTTTCTTCAATAGAAAATAGTAAATAGAAAATAGAAAACGGTCATAATTAACACGCGCTGTGATTATTATGAATAAATATTATTCTTATAACTTCTAATACTACAAGAAAAAAATACTTCATTAGTCTATCTGTCGATCACTTGATTGGCTTTTATGTTATAATAAATAATGTATTAACTAGGAACAATCATAAAAATCCACCAAAGATTACAAAAGTTACTGGAGATCAAAATTTGAAATAAGTTTAATTATCTGCTTTTTGGAGCTGAGTATATATCAATATAATCTTGACTGACATACTTGACGATAGTTTGTAACCACTATAAGTAGGTATAACAACGTGGAAGACATGCTGACAGAAATAGACCACCTCTAAGAGAGTGATTATGTTAAGTGAGCAACAATTTGCATGGCCGGTCCATGAAGATAAACTTGTTGTGCATGCACGACTTACGCACAGTAATTTCACGTGCATGGCGTAGGCGAAAATATTACACGAATCCAGTTCGTCTTACAAAATTTAATGCTCGGTAAACATCACGGTAACATTGATACGCAACATACATTTCGCATAACGGATCGTCGGGATATAGTAGACATCCACAGAGAGCGCCACGCGCGACTTTTTGGCAGATTTATGAGGTGTGAATTGACATTTTTCCATGTGCATTCACTCTTTGATCTCCTTCCAAACTATTATTTTAATTCCTGACAAGTCCGTTGCAGATTATTTTGCTTCGTACGATGGACCTGCTTGTTTCGTTCAAATATTTAGGTAACGTGCGTGTGATACTGTACAAATTTACGCAATTTGCTTGCATGGGGCCGCATCTGACGACCTTAAAAAACTATAAAAACAATTAAAGGTCGCTCGCACTAACGTACATATTTGCACAGCCAGAAAAATGATAACAATGTAAATAAGTTTTTTACGCGTTAGTAGACTAACGGTTACAAGCTGGATTATTTATCAGTCGCTTTGTCCATGAAAATGGAAAAGGAAAACATAATTTTGTACACGAAAAAGATACGAATAGATTTTTCATGATTATCAGCTCATCCTTCAAAAATATTAATATAAAAATGATATTTTTGACAGTTTTCTTGCTTTCTGTATGCCAATATTTGCAACAATCATTTTAGAAATAGCAATCGACATTTAAATGTTAGAGAATAAGTTGTTGTCATGAAAATTAGCATAATTGTTTAAAGTTACTGGTGTATGACATTGTCTGACTTTCTTAGGCTTAACGGACCATGAAGAAAGGGGTACCTTATCAGAGACGATTTGATATTAGTTTTATTCATAGTATCGATCGATATATGTACATAAAAAATTCATAACAGTTATTACAATCTGACCTTAATAATTATGTGTGTATGTCAAATACATCCATTTTAAACTTGACCGAGGTAATTTTACTTACTCCGCAACTGCGTCAGTTACGTATGCTACTGTTCTAAAATGTGCTAACTAAAAATTGAAATTTCAAAGATTGTTTAATAGTATTAAACAATCCTGTTTACTTTCAAAAAGTACAATTTGCCTTGATATCACGAGTGGCTAATTTGTGAAAGATTTTCAGTACAGTAATCAGCACACATTCAGTAAGAGTGTAAAGAATGGCTGATACAAGAAATTGCGTTTTGTGCTTAGGTGAGCCATATTTAAGACTGGCCCAGTGTACTGGTTACTGTCCAGTGTTGATCAACTGCAATCATGAAGAAGGTAACAGATATTCTATCAAGATGACTAAATATGGAGTCGCATGGAATATTTTCTTTGTTGCGATTATGACTGTTCTCGTATTATTAACGATATCTAGATGTATACACAACGACTCAGATGAAATTGTAACTATATTAATATATCTCGTTCATGTCGTGCTGGCCTCTGATTGTCTATTTGGTCTGGTAATGTGTAACATAAATAAGAACAGACTCGCCAAACAATTAGTGATTACTACCGAGCTTCAAAGTTGCGAATTCTATCGACTTATCAATAGCACGAAAGTCGCATTTTCTCGAGAAATAAAAATATATGTGTGTCTAGGTGTTCTTGTTCCGATTGTGCATTTTCTTTTTGCATGCTTATACAGTGCCAATCGGTTGGCAACCCCGTTGAATTGTCTGGCAGAAATTTGTAATACAACAATGACACTTTTTGGTGTAGCTTCGTCTGTATTTCATAAAGTGATTATGAAAGACGCATATACACACTTGATACCCATACTTCAAGGAAGATTATTGACAAAAGGAAATATTTCCGAGGAACTGAGACTTTTTTTGGTCCTTAGGAGAAAGGTATATTTTAGTTCGGAGAATTGCAACAAGACAATAAGTTACATCATTGCCAATCATGTCTTGAATTTGATGATAACGTCTTTTCTCATATTGTGTATACTAACAACAAAACTTGTTAGGCAAGATGTTTGGTCTTTTGATGAACTTTCTATGTTATACCTTACCATGGCAGGCTATATACACGCAGCAATTGCGTGCATAACCGGAGATATGCTATTAGAAGTGGTGAGTAGGTTTAATTCTCATATTGGGTGCTGTACTATGGAATGGTTGTAAGGTAACGAGAATAAATTAATAAAATTTATTGAAATGTTGTTGACTATTCCAGGGTATGGGTGTATCCCATTCAGCTTTATTCCTGTGTTCTTTTTTTAGGACAATGTTATTGATAAATTTCTAAATGGGTACCCAATATGCAAATTGGCCCCAGATGAAATAAATTTGGTAATTAACTATACAAAATGAGATTAGTTCACGCAGATTATTTAAATATTACATTTATTTTAGATTGAGTGTCTTAAAACAGATATTCAACGTCAGAAACTCAGGTTTGCTGCTCCAAATATCGTTGAGGTGGATTGGAAACTATTTGTAAATGTATTTTTTTAATTAACTGTTGTGTTTTAATATACATGTGCAATGTTGTAGGCGATTCACTATGGTATACCATACCTTATTGTATTCTTGCAGATGAAGTGGGACGCTATGATTAATTAAGTGGAATTCTATTGAAAAGAATCGAATAAAGTGCATTTACCACGAACTTTTGTATTCGTATACAATCAGTAGTTGTTTCAAATATATTTCAAACATTTATTTAGGGTGTGTTATATGCGTCATGTAGGGTGCTTTGCTTATGAGATGTCTTGTCCCGTTGTACACTTGTATATTATATTTGAAAGGTTTGACTTAGGATCCGCTTGTTGATTGAAATACTGTTACGTATTTTGTTCATATTGTTAGTAGAAGAATAAAAGCTAAAAAAGTTTTAAACTTTAATTACATTGACTGTCGTTTAATTATATTCAATATAACAGCTGTTAATATCCTTATGGGTCACCATAATTTTTGGATTTGTTTTATGTGATTTTTACTTTCCGACTAGTACCCTAGAAGGAAAGTATTGTAATCGACGAACTGGATTGTTTTTGGTGACAATCTGACAACCGGAAGTGGCAAATGTTACATAAATTTTCTTAGGAATTTATTCGATTGAAACCAACTCATCCTCCAGTGACTTAATATGACTAAATATGTATACAAATTTGCAGATCAGTGGGATGAACGGTTTAGGAGCTATCAGCTTTTATAGAAGCAGTTTGACAGAATCCACAGCCTTCGTCGCAGTAATGCAAATTGTCAGATTTTGACAAACGTTACTGCCACTGACATGACATGACGTTAAATGTCAGTATGAAAAATGTTGCAAATTGGCATATTTTGATTAACGCGATGTTACATTATACGCAGTGGTTGTGGATTCACGAAATTGGGTAATTGCAAGTGTTTCTGCAGTTCAGTTTACCAATGATATAGTCGGTAAGTAGGGTGGGACTACCTCGAAGTTTTTCCTTTTGATACGAATGAAGTGAAGACGTAACAAATTATTACTATCATGACAAATAATCAAATAAACAAAACGACTTATTTTGACAGGCACATTTTTACATCCAACAATTGTTGCTTATTTATTTATTAAATGATTTTGTTTTTCATGAAAAAAAATCACCTTTTTTTTCAATTAAGCAAAATAACGTTAAGCTGCGTTAAGCAGAACAAGTAATGGTATTCGGTTCAATTGCACAGTAAAACCTAATTGAATCATGACTAATACTATAAAACTTGAATTCAAAATAACATAAAAAGTAAAAATAGCGGACAGGTAGGCTTCTTCTGTGAAAAAGTGTTTCTTGAAAATTGGTAAACAGCGAACATTTGATGTTGTAATGTCTCAACAAATATTTACTTCAGGACGAGCATGTTATAGACATACGGTGTAGGTGGAGTTCGCAATTAAAAAGTCGAAAGTAATTACATAAAAGCAGAAGAAAACAGATCGACATAAATCACAGGTTTTATTGGAATTCGAAGAAATCATCTGTAAGTGTGATGGTTAGCAGTAAAGTTTATTTTTATAAACATTTCAAAATCTATAAGTTATAGTTTAGGGAA
Organism: Aphodius granarius; assembly: GCA_963971325.1. Classification (NCBI taxonomy): domain Eukaryota; kingdom Metazoa; phylum Arthropoda; class Insecta; order Coleoptera; family Scarabaeidae; genus Aphodius; species Aphodius granarius. The sequence goes on along the minus strand of OZ020222.1, from coordinate 11,811,690 downwards.
ATATTCATAAGTCATGTCAAAATTGCCATTTTTCAAAGCGTTAGGTAGTGTATATTAAATATAATTAAGTAGGTATCTATCTACAAAGCCCACCCAAAAAGTATTTATACGACTCACCTCATCTCTGCCACTATTTATAAGTCAAATCCATATTTCCTATTATGATATCACGTCTGTACATCCATCTAGGTATGCACGCCGGTGCAACTCAATACAGACGACTCCCGAGACGCCAAAGAGAAAAGAAAGATGAAAAAATGAATTACCATACTTGCGACATACACGAATCACGGCAATGTTTAATGCTGTCCATCCACATAGACGACGTATGCATACATACAAGACCATGTACCGTGATGCATTTGGAAGCTATTTATTGCCAGACATTTGTCTGTATCACGATTGATTTTGATGGAACCATGCTCGAGCGGTCCGTTGAGGAATATGTGACCACATTCAACCGATGTATTTATTGCTATTGTGTGGATAATAGGAAAAACAATACGATATGTTCTTGGGAGCTTACCATTCTTTTGTCGTTGCTTCTTTAAGATATAACAAAATATATCTCAATATAAACCATATTCTAGTATTAATATACTCAGGGTAGAACTCAGTGTTTCGGCTGGAGTGGATTGTGGCGAAAAATCGGTACATATTTTGTTTCAGCTGTAATCCGTTGCCGACTTTTATTGCGTATTACGAAGTGTCGCCTTCAGCGAAGTAGATGGCGCTACTAAAGTTGAGCGTTTTATTGGCGACTACGCGCGGATTTCGTACGTTCGTTCGCAAAACTGGGACAAAAGCAAACGGATCCGGTTGAATAAATATTGCGTATTTAATGGAATTTGATGTGATATTAAATTTATTGCGCCGCTGTATTTATGGTACATTTATACGGCAATCTGTAATAAGTTTATTGCGGGCAAAATTGCATGTTTGTTGAAACGTTTGTATTTATCAATTTATCAAAAAATATGAAGACTATTTTTACTTTCCGATATTGTTCAATAAAATGGTTGAACTTCATGTACACGAATTTATGCCGGAATACACAAAGTCACGTTTAGTTCCTCGCAATAAAGCTTCATTTTTCTATTACCCACATGCAATTCGAAGTCGTGTAGAAAACACTAGTACACGACATTTCAGACTTTATTACTTTAATGCTGCGCACACACCAGGGTGACATCGCCTGCGATCACGGTAACCGTTTTCCACTCAACCGTACAGCGCCGATATCGCGCTGGTTGGTTTGCAGCATAAATCAAAAGATATCTGGTATCTCGAAGTTAGAACATGGTAAAACCGTGTCGCGCGTGTGGCATACCAACTGTCGTAAGCTATAATCCTTATTGGATCATCCGCAGTTGGTATTTATGTGATTTTTTGTGATTTTACGTCTGGAGTTTGAAATTAGAACTCGAGTCTGTGTGATCAGTGGCAATAAGCAATCGACGATTTGCATATTTATAAGTGAGATTGGCACTTCCTTAGTCGGCCCGGCATCAAAAGCAATAAAATGCGAGTGCCGTTCACAGCTCTATTCTCTCGCTGTTCACAAGTGGTTTAATTAAATTCAGCAATTAAGCTATGAAGCTATGGACGCTTAAGTGGATTACAAATTCTTTCCATCATGGTTGAACTGTTTTTTTATCTACTGTTTTTTTTTTTGCGTAGCTGTTGTCGCCTTCGGAAGCGGTTTCGATTTGTTTAAATATGCATCCTTTTTTCTTCTCACTGGCGTCTAGATGATTATATTAATGAGAGACTGCCTCTCCTAAGAAACTATGAATTGCTTGTGGAGAAATTTCTCGCAGATGTAATTTTGTTCCAGAATTAATATTCTTTCTGCTTTTTATTTCTAAATATCTAATTTAACTAATAAAATTGAATTAAGAATAGAAGAGTGATGATTTGGTGACATAAAATTGATCCAATATCTCGCCTTTAAGAACATCTAAATCATACTCTATCAATTGTCCTGTAAATTAGACTATGATTTATGAGCATACTAGTGAACATTTCTTAAAATTAGTACGACGATATCAATTCTTCGACTTCATAGAAAAATCTTAGACAGCTTGGTCTATGTTTGGAACACACAATACTGAAAGATTTTGGTTAAGTATTCCAAAGCTCTGTTCTAAAGCTAAATATAGTCATTTCAACATATGAATTTATTATTTTTTTATCTTTTATATATCTTATATAATATAATAGGTCTGTACGCAGTAGCAGTTTCTAACAGTTTGCAAACGGTTTGCAGGCTCGGCCAATGCGATGCCTTGCTATACTATTCCCCTACTCACCTCGCACTATTGCGTCTGGTCCAATATAAATCTGACTCCCAACCGTCAGAAATTGTTACCGCAAACAAAGCTAATATCTTTCAATTATGAGATATTCTTTTTATAGTTTTCTTGTTCAACGTTCAACACATTGTAAATAATAAATTTGAGATCCTGTAGACTAGTTAATGGTCTGTCGCTAATTGGCTTCTACATTATTATAAAGCTCTTTTAATTCGCAATGTAAATATGAACCATGAATCTAAGTTTATTTAATTTATTAATTATATTATTTATTATTTATTTATTATTCTGAACCATTTATTATTATTAATAAATTATTAATATTAAATTTATTTAATTTAATTTAAGACGCATTTTTTTTAATTAACGTATTGAAATATGTCAAAGTATAATTAATTCATTGCTAAATAATTTGGCTTTAGAAATGAGTACTACTTTGCCTGCATCTTTCTGAATGTAGCGGTAGAAATAGATCACAATTTTGGTGTAATCGAACCAAAATTTTCATCACCAAAATCATGAAAAACTTTTGATTTTGTATTAGCACGATCTCTAATCAACTACTGTCAGTGGTAGTTATTGTAGAATATATTTTCAGCTGACAAGGGTTGGACTTGGTGGGGCGAGTGGCTCTAGCGGTAGAGCGCTGCTCTCCTGCTAGGAAGTCTTGGGTTCAAATCCAGGCATCAGCTGAAGATCCTCGTCCCATCGCCTTTCGCAAGAGGCGTAAAACCGTGGGTGCCGGCAACCAGTTGAACACCTCAGGTTGTCGTTATCTAACAGTATGTAAAAATGGGTAAGCACAAAGGCCCAAGAATGGCCTAGGTGCAGCGGAATAAACCGCACCCAAAACTACTACAACAACAACAAGGGTTGGACTTTCTGGCAAATAGCAAACTTGTTTTATGTATGTTTTACTTTTTACATTTTTTGAGGCATAATGGAGATCTAGACTCAATTTGACATTTTTCTCTGTTCTAAATTTTCCGAGATATTGGTCGCGTTCCGCAAGCTCAACACTTGTCAACCGTCGTCAATAGTTGAGCTGCTCTCAACGTAGCTGAACGTTTATGATAACTACCTATTGATATTTCGACGTTTGTCAGCGGATTTTTGTAGGTTGAGTACATCAGGGTATTTATTAGCAATGTTGCATATGCCTACTCATAAATATGACAGAAATTCAAATTTTTCAAGTCAGAAATATAATCTGCGTTCAAAAAGATCTTAAATTGGAATAAGAATGGATGAAAGCAAGCTCATATTGTGCAAAGTTGTGAATGATCAACAAACAGTTGCATAATTAATACCAAACAACAAGTAATGTTGGTTCACTGCTTTAATACGTTGGTTGGTAGCATTGCTTATCAGAGTCATTCAGCGAACACTCGGACAGTAATCAAAACCACATCACGTTTTATTAAGTACACAACCGTTGTATTTGCTGAACGCGCCCATTGATCCAAATAACATTTTGTATTTATTGGAAATTCATTGTCATTCTGTTTTTGATTTTGTGTCACCTATTATATCACCAGCACTATTCCCTTTTTCTAGATATGTTCACTACAACAATAAACAAATATCTGGGGTAGCCCTCAGCCAACTTTCCAACTACATTTTTTGCACAATTAAGTGTCTAAACACTTTTGCCATTATTCAATTTTGTGAAGCCATAAGCCACTCTGTACCCTATTTAACATCAGTTTCTATGACATAATGACATTTGTCATACTGACATTTAATGACATGTCATGTCGGTGGCACTGACGTCTGTCAAAATCTGACAATTCTCAACATAGCGATGAAAACTGTGGATTCTGTCAAACTGTTTCTGTAAACTCTTATACCACCTAAACCGTGTATCTCACTGATCTGCAAATTTGTATACGTATTTAAACTCACTGGATGATGGGCTGGTATCCGTTTGGTCAAAATCGGTTAAATGCCTAAGAAAATGTATGTAACATTTGCCACTTCCGGTTGTCAGATTTAGATCCTCAGTTTTAAAACCAAATTAATTGATTTATTGCGATATGTTTATATTGACAAGGATTCAGTGTTTTAGTATTTACATATCGTTAAAAACACGGTTGGTATTCTTAAAAGGCATAGTTTTAAGTGGATATTATTACAAACCGAAAATGAACAACTTGAGAAGTGCATATTCTTGACTTAACTTAAGAAACTTTTAACTTTTAAGTATAAACCCAATTCTTTATTACATCGAGATCATAGCAAAACGATTATTTTTATCTAGATGCCCACCACTGATGCGTTGGTAATCATATATTATGTCTCATTTTGTGCAACCACCAGCACTTCATCTACTGTTGACAATATTCATAACCAGATAAAGCAGACACAGTGATTAAATTTACGATGTATAATTATCTAAAGCATTAATAAATCAACGTAACGTAAGCAAGCATACATTCCCGGAAAAGCACCACTATAATACACAATAACCGCGCCGGACCAAAGGGTATCGTTATCACGATACGTCCGACAGGTAATTGAATGTAAACCTCAGCAGACAAGATCGTGATTGACTATTGTTCAGCCATGTAATTTTAATACACGGCCGCACAGTTTAGATCTTGTTTTGATTTCATATTAATCGTTCGATTGCTACCACAGACAAGCTGTCTATGCTTATTATTATCATTAATATTCAAGACTGTGGCAATGTGAAACAACTTCTTGTGTTACCTTTCTAACGTACCATTTTCAGGTAAAAAATATCTACTTTTGTTTGTGTGTTTGCCTGCGAAATTATGTCATAAATCCGCATGTATATATTTTTATCAGTAAATACTTTTACAAAAAATAATAATAAAAAAAATAATGCATGGCTAAGGATGGAAACAGGATCTTCAGGGAGTTGGTTAGACTTGCATAGACAATGAGGGTACATAAAAAAAGTACATAAGAAAACACCAACTACAAAGTTTAAAGTTTCACAAGCTTACTTATAATGACGTCTAAAAGCGTCTTTTAAAGATAAATCAGTTGAAATGAAGAGTTTAGTTAGCTGTTGAATATTCATATTTTCGCAACCCCCGCCTTGAAACAAATTACGCGCCGTGTTCCGGTGGCGCCACCGTAGTCAACGATTTATCAGCGTTGCCACAATAATAAATCCAAACACACTGTGCGTCTGTAACAGAGTGTGTATCCTTCTTCATGTTGCCTCTGTGGTGAACCCACGCACCAAACGTAAATATAATTAGGGACACGCGTAACAATATTTAACGTCTTGATATATGGTTTCGTGCGGGATAGGGTGGCCGTATTTCCGGGTGTTTTCAGTTTATAATTTTCAGTTTTCAGACGTATTTTTACTTTCCGACTAGTCCCTAGAGCCTAGAGGGAAAGTATTGTAATTGACGGAAAAAAATGCGAGGTCCTTTGAATCGATTGCAATAATTTCTGGAAAATATATGTATGTGTGTATGTCCGTGAACACGATAGCGAACAGACGGAACAACGAATCGGGCTGAAATTTGGTATAGGTATTTAAAATTACCGGAGAACGAACTGGATTGTTTTTGGTGACAATTTGACAACCGGAAGTGGCATCAGTTGGTATGTGACGTAATGGAGAACTGACGTCATCATACCGCGTTAGCTCACAGGTTATTGTTTGAATATTATCGCCCGCCAGCGATTAAAAAATAAATAAACAAGAAATAGAGAAATAGAGTATGATAACACGGATACGTGACAGTATATTAGAGTTATTTGTATGGAGAGGTGAGTCAATCGTATTGTTATAATCCCGATATAGTATTATTATTATCTTACGGACATTCGCTTTTGGTGTTTCACCCTCTATAGTCCATACGTTTAGAGAGTTTATAAATGTGTAAACAGGGTGGAAAGTTGGGTGGATGCCACACCAGATATTTTCATTTCTCCATTGTCTGCTTGTCTGGTAAGTTCCATTTACCAAGTTTTAGTCAATATTTATTCGACATATTTATTCCTTTCTCCATTACTTTTGGAATAGGGTTGTCACTTCTTCTAGGGTTTTTACTTTAAATCGACTTTTGACACGTATTTGCTTGTTTCTCAATTACCTTTGGAATAGAGTTGCCACCTTTTCTGGGGTTTTCATTTTCCAATTTTGAGTCGACTTTGAGGACATATTTATTTATTTCTTCATTATCTTTGGAATATGTATAGCATTTCTCCTGGAGTTTTCAGTGTCTAACTTTGAGGCGAATTATCCAGCTAAAAGAAACACCAAAGCTTTTGTGCTTTTCCCCCAGGTAAATTATATATAGCCTTATTTGGTTCATTTATAATGTTTAGTGATTAATATGTTATACTCAGGGTTGTTATAAAAACAAATTTTTCTCATCTTATACAAAACTAACGTGTTTGTTTTTAAAAATGATTCTTCTTATTTGAAAATACTAAATGCAAAATTTGATAATGGGCCAAATTTGTTATTAAAATCGGTCACCTATGTTCAAATAAAGTGCAGAACTAGTTATTTTCTAGCTCCAATCAGATGTAAAACTAGTACTCCTGCGTTATACTAAATAATTTGTCAGCAAATACTGAATTTTACATCTACAGTACACATTTGATATATTCTAGGCATCATTTTAGCTTGCTTTATACATAAATTAATCCGATTTAAAACAAAACTGTTTAAAGCATAGGTTTTAAAACATGTTTAAAGCAATGTTTAAATATTTGTTTTTAAACTTAACATTTCTTATTGTTTTATTTGTCCAAATAATTGCCTGTTTTATATATTCGCTAAAGGCGTATTGACCAAAATAGGTATAATGTCATTAAATGGAATGATAAATACCTCACCAAAAGTTCACTTTTCACAATAACTTGAAACTAAAATGCTTTTATCTTTTTCGAAAATTCATATATTGAATTGATTTGAAGGAAATACATTGCTATTTAAATTGGCCTTCCAACTGAAGCAAAAACTTGACTAAGGTTCTGTAAATTTGATGGTAACAGATTTTAATTCGTTCAATTTGACCTTCTATCTTTTGATCCACTGGTGTATTTAATCGCAAGCCTGTTGAAGATTACATGTTGCTTCATGAACGATTGATTCCAAAGACATTATTCCTATGTCATCCGCAAAAGTGACAACTGTCACGGTCTCTACCTGCGCAAAACTTGTAAATTCCTTTGACTGGTTGACTGGTTTTTGTTATATAACAAATTTTTCTCTTTTTTACATTAAAAGTTCTTGTCTTATAATAAATCTAGCTCATCTTGGGATTGGTTGATTTCATAAAGTGACAACCCTGCCTCAAGATTTCGGGATTCAGTTGTTCCATTGTCATCTAGGTTCTTTGTTTTCGTCAAGCGCGGTGTACGCGGCGCCTATTTTCGTTCTTTTTTTGTCTTGGCTCGTTCTTTCATCTGACGGTTCTTTAGGCGACGGAGATTCAGTCAGTCGTTCAGTCGTCGTTGGACGTCTCTCGGCAATGTGACAAATTGCCATCAACGACGCTTTTTTGTGTACGTCTATACGAGGACGCGATTCGTCTTAGTGAAGATTTATTTTTATGATTTATGTCGTCTTAAGTGCATATGGCCAATGCAGTTTAGGATTTTTCACGTACCTGAGTCTGTTACCATATTTATCAGACATATCCCATATACGCGATAGTTGTATTATAAGTAATATTGTCCCTTTGAAATATTTGTATGTACCCTTCATACTCTTGATTGCAAGTGATTTCTTTTTGCATTTAGTATAGTTCAGATTTGGGCATGAACTGTTAATAAAAGAACTAAAAATCATCACAGACTATCTATCTATGTAAACGTTTTAATTTTTTGTGTACGTCTATACGAGGACGCGATTCGTCTTAGTGAAGATTTATTTTTATGATTTATGTCGTCTTAAGTGCATATGGCCGATGCAGTTTAGGATTTTTCACGTACCTGAGTCCTGTTACCATATTTATCAGACATATCCCATATACGCGATAGTTGTATTATAAGTAATATTGTCCCTTTGAAATATTTGTATGTACCCTTCATACTCTTGATTGCAAGTGATTTCTTTTTGCATTTAGTATAGTTCAGATTTGGGCATGAACTGTTAATAAAAGAACTAAAAATCATCACAGACTATCTATCTAAACGTTTATAATGATTAATTCGTAGTCTTATAAAGCGTTTAAAAACGTGATTGTATCAATAATAACAACAAAACAAAAAATGTTATATCTTTTACGTCACGTAATAAACTTTAATATTATTTTAAGGTATGACTCGTCAGCTGTAGCTGTAGTTTTTCCTCTTAAATGTCTATATGAAATAATTTCAGATGAAGAAAGTGTAACATAACTATTACAGAATGTCAATATCTGGGGTGGCCTCCACCTATCTTTCTGACAACCTCGTTGTCACATTGAAGTGTCTAGACTAAACCTTCTGCAACAATTCATTTCGTGAAACCACAACCACTCTGGGTCTCGATCTAATGTCAGTCATGAAATAACATATGTCATGTCATGTCATTGCCAGTTTGTAACCCTAACGACTAAGGCCTTACATTCTGTTAGACTGGTTCTCCCGTCCATCACATTAATCTATAAATTAGTATACATATTTAAAATCGCTGGAGGATGAGCTGGTGTCAGTTTGGCCAAAACTGGTTAAATTCCTAAAAAAAATGTATGTAACATTTGTCATTTCCAATTGCCATATTGTGACTGAAAAATGATCCAGTTCGTCCCGGGGTAATTCTAAATAATTATAAATATGTATGTAAATATACTAAATTTCAGACCCGTCCGTTGTACTATTTGACGCTATCGTGTTCACAGACATACAAACATACACATTTTTATAAATTAGGACATTTTCCAGAAATCAATTAGGGGGACCTCAAAACGCGTATTTTTGCTAAGTTTCCATTAAAACATATCTGGCTTATCCCGTCAAATTAACTTCAAACTAGTTTTTTCACTGCTCGAACAAACTTATTAGTACTATTTTGGTGACAAGTTTTAAAAAATCCGTAATAACTGAAATGAAGCCGTCACTATGAAAAACAAAATGAAAAAGAAAACAAATTGCATTCCAATAAAAAATACAATATGACATTTCGACATTTGAATCAGGAAAAAATCTGCACTGTATATAATTGAGATTTACATTGATATTTACTTGAAGATATTAAAGACATTTGCTCCAAAGAAACGAAAATTTCACTGGCCGGAAAGTTACAATAAAGAAATATCTGGGGTGACCTTCACCCAACTTTCCGACTACATTTTGGCACTACAAACTGTGCCAGTTTTGCACAGTGTCTGAACAATTTTGCTATCCAATGTCAGTTTCTATGACATAATGATATTTGTCATAGTGACATTTAATGTCATGTCATGTCAGTGGCACTGATGTTTGTCAAAATCTGACAACTCGCAACACAGCGACGAAGGCCGTGGATTCTGCCAAACCGCTTCTATAAAACCTTATAGTGCCTACACTGTTCATCCAATTTGTCTGTAAGTTGGTGTACTTACATATTTCCAGTCACTGGAGGGTGAGCTTATATCAGTTTTACTAAAATCGGGTTAATCCATAAGAAGATGCATGTAACAGTTGCCACTTCCGATTGTCAGATTGTTACCAAAAACAATCCAATTCGTCACACGTACATACCTAGATACATACATTTTCCAGAAATCATCACAGTTCAGGAGACCTCAAAACGCGTATTTCCGCGGAAACCTCGAAAAAGAATTACTTCTAGGGTACTAGTCGGAAAGTAAAAATAATCAAAATTCAAAATATATCTATAATATAGAATCTACACTAAGAATGGAATAAAACAAAACGGTCGCAATTCTATTCGTCACGACAGCGCAGTGATATCATTGCTGTAGAGTAGACACAAGGTAGATATGTAGAAATATTGCGGTAATAGGTAAAATGGGATCAAATAGCCAACATGCATATTATAATACCTATAAGCTAGGCAAAGCAGTGACTCCTCCGAATCTCAGGAGAGTCTGAACGCGGCACGTCACGCTATCAGAGCGAGTTCGGTCGCCGGACTCAGTTCTGCTTCATTCTTGCGAGAGAACAGTCGGCAGTCGCGGAAAAATCGCAGCAGGCGCCGCTCCTGTAACCAACAGAGTGCCGGAAAAACTCACGCGCGCCCAGAAGCAAACCGCGCAGCCAAAATAAACTCCGAAAAAATTAAATATATTCGAATAAAACGTTTTGTCGCCGTTCAAGAACAATTAAACTAGTTCTCGACGTGTATTTTTATTTAATTAGTGAGATAAGAACAATAAAAAAAAACTTGGCCAAACATTGCGACAAATTTTTATGTGTGCTTAAAAAAAGAACTATTCTCTACGCCAAGGTGATGGAGATAAACTTTTTCGTGGCGTAGATTAGTTAAAATTTTTTAATTAAACAGTGTCTGATTTTGCAAAATACAAACTCAAAATGCTTGTTTCTGTCGTGTTCATCATTCTGGTAAGTATTAAAATTCAAAAACATTATTTCAAAGATTAGAATTTGTAATGCAAATTCTTTTCTATGACACACAGTCGAAAAACTACTCGAGGGGAGTGTATTAGCCTTTTTATTCTATTCAAATGAGATGCATTCTGTTTTATTAACTGTAATTGTGGTGCCAATAGAATTTGTGACGCAAAATTCTCTCTCGAGTGGACCACAAGTGGCTTACGGATAACATATAAGAGAAATGGGTTAAATATTATGATCATTTGTTGTCGGAGTAAGTGCCTAATGTAAATGTCGAGCTCTGTTTAAAATGTGTTGTTTTTTCTTATGTTTATAGATGAAAGTTGAAGACAATGAAGTTATATTTTAGACCAGATCGTAAATGTCATCTCTTACTTTATGCTACCTATCTATTGATATTTTCTTATTATTCATAGCACCTATGGCAAGAACATGAATTATTTATGTGTTTAAATTGTATTTATTGTTGCGATAAAATTCAGGCAATAAAAGCTGTTAAAAAATAAATTAGAGCAATTTTTCTATAGCTGTCATAAATTGTATTCTGGAAATATTAAATGCCTCATAGATAGATAATCTTCAAAGAAATCATTTTGTTATATACATTGTAATAAATTTGTTTCAAAATGACAATTGCAGAAAGGTCAGGATAAACAGGACAACATAATATTTTGCTGTCCCAATTTTGCTATGTTTTGCTGTGACTGAATCTAATTCCAAAAACTTTTTCGCTATTTATAGCTAGATAAAATGTATAACTTCGATCTACTGCAATACATGCACGGTGTTCTGTCAGACTGTTTCTTTAAATGCTTACATCGCTTAAACCGTTCATCCCATTGATCTGTAAATTGGTTAGCATGCTTAAAGTCACTGGAGGATGAGCTGGTATTAGATAACTCGATGACTTTTAATTGATTTTTATGGATCGTTTACTTTCTTGTCGGTAAGAAAATACCAAATTGTTGAAAAATGTAAAATTTATCTCTGCTATTGGACACGAGTAGTAGTATTTTAAACCACAGTCATTTTCAAAGAAAAATATTGTAAAATAACGATTTGATTGCTCAAAGATTTCAACCGTTAATAGCATTAATAAACCTGGTAAAATCAATTGAGAATATCTGGGGTAACCTCAACCAACTTTCCGACTACATTATTGGCACAATGAAGTGTCTGAACAGTTTTGTAATTATTCAATTTTGTTAAAACAGAGCCACTCTGGACCCTATCTATCGTCAGTTTCTATGACATAATGACATTCATTATAGTGACATTTAATGTCATGGCATACCAGTGGCACTGACGTTTGTCACAGTGACGCAGGCTGTGGATTCTGTCAAAGTGCCATCCATCACTGGTCTGTATATTTAATGCCATTGGATGATGAACAGATATCAGTTAGGTCAAAATGGGATTAAGAAGATGCATGTAACAGTTACCACTTCCGGTTGTCAAATTGTTACCAAAAACAATCCAGTTTGTCCCCCGGTAATTCCAAATGCGTATGCAAAATTTCAGCGCGATCCGTTGTTCCGTTTAGGCGCTATCGTGTTCAAAGACATACATACACACACACACACACACATTCAGGGGACGTCAAAACGCCTAAAGACTAAACATATAGTTGTAAATATACAATTTTAAATAAAACATAATTTTATTAATTATTTATTGAAAATTGTCCACTTACTATATGTACCTATGTTTAGTTTTGTGTGCATATTTTTGGGACATTTGAGCATATCTTCTGTTGCCCTAATTTTCACATATTTTGATTTATATAGCAGCTACAGAATCATGTAGTTATATCAAATAACTCGCAAGACATTCTTCAAACTTATTCCCATCGAGACCCAGCAATCACAGAAGCAACCTTCGCATTTATCAAGCCGCCCACTTGATCGAATTTAAATTGCATACCAGATAGTAATGTTGTCTCATATAGACTATCAATTTATCATTAAGAAATTCTTCACTTCACCACTCCAATAACATTCACCAGTCTTCTCATATCCAAATCTAGTTCGATATTATAAGACCGATATAACAATATATAACGGAGTCACTTTATGACAATTCCAATTGTGTTTGTTGGTAGCACTAACTCTGTACAGAATGTGGCTAGTTCAATACATGTTGACTAAATAAATAATAGACAGATTCTGTGCTCACCCATTAAAAGGATGGGAGAGTAGGTCATCTTGCTAGTGTGGAATTCTTAGAATTTTGACGGTCCTATGAAGAAGAAGAGCACTTGCACACTTGCGACAATGTGTATTAGCCTTTGGAACGACTCGGCATACAGCGCGCAAAAAAACCGGAGTTTATAATCGCGCTTTTAAGTTTTTCTTTGACCCGAAAGTGACACATCTACGTCTGTGCATAGAGGGAAAAATTTATTCGATACACGAATATCTTTGAGTGAAGAACAATACTTGTTTCTATATCCGCAGAAAAATCATTTGGTTGGTTCAAGTAAAATATAAAATTCTCAGAATAAGAATATGTTTGCTTGATGTTTCAAGTATTACGTTTTCTTGCTTTAAGTATGAAGGAACTTCTTGAAAGGAATTACGTTTGTTTTAAGCGATACGTACGTATACTTTTGGGTTAAAAAACTGTTTGTTCGTTGAAGCATGTATATTTTTCACCCAACAAAATATTGTTGTTGGTGTAAAACGAACGTTTTACTCTTTTTATATTTAGAAGAATAAAATTGTTTTCGTCAGAGCAAAATATACTCAACATAAACATACTAAACTCTTAAACCGGAAGAATAACTAGCCGTTGAAATAACTACATATATTGAAATTCTTATTACAATAAAATATTATTTGGATAGCAAAAATATCCTCTTCATGCTACACTATATACGCAAGAACATTATTTCTTGATATCCAAGAATAGAATTCTCTCTGTGTAGGCCATTCCACTACAATCCTGGTTTCCCCCATAATTCTTGTAAGTCACCCATGAAATAAAACACTTATGCATAGATGTAAACAAACAATATACGAAGACTCAATATCGTCGAACTTATACAGTAGTGATATGTGGTTAAAGCCGCGAGAAACTGTTTGCGCCATCTGTTAAGTTGTGGCACAACTTTCTATGTATCTCTCAGAGTAAGTATCTTGGGTCAAGATACTGTTTTTTCGTTGAAGCATATATATTTTTAGTCCAACGAAATATTTTTGTTGTTGTAAGACGAACGTCTACTTTTTTATTGAAGAATAACTTTTTCCAGAGAAAAATATACTTAACATAAACATACTAAATTCTTAAATCGTAAGAATAACTAACGTTGAAATTCTTATTAGAATGAAATATTATTTGGATAGAAAAAAATCCTCTTCATGCTGCACTATATACGCAAGAACATTATTTCTTGATATCCAAGAATAGAGTTCTCTCTGTGTGGTTTGTATTTATTCATATCACTCATAAACAAAACTTTCAACATTTTCACCACATAATTTGAATCTACTCCTACCTCACTGTCATATTGAAGCGTCTAAACCGTTCATCACATTGTTCTGTAAATTAGTATATACATTGGTATACAAATTACCGGAGTAGTTGGTAACAGTTTGGTCAACATTGGTTGGATACGTTAGAAATTGCCTGCAGCAGTTGGCACTTCCGGTAGTCAGATTGTCACAAAAACGCAATTCTTCCCCTGGTAATTCTAAATATGTATACCAAACGTCATCCGATGTACCGTTTGAGCGCCATCGTATTCATAGTGCCAGTTGTACTATCCGTACTAACCGACTGATCAACGTGATCGCCCGGTTAGCCTATGCTGTTAACATGCGTTGACCCAAGGTCACAACGATCGGGCTGTGATCAAAGTTGGTACAACTCGCCCATAGACATACCGACATACATACATCGACACAGACATTTTTCAAAAATCGTTGCAACTGAAAACGCATATTTCTGGTGAAATGCTATTTAATTTCGTCGATTACAGTACTGTCCTTCTAGGGTACTAGTAACAACATTCGTGGCCTACATTCCTGACCTACATTCCTGACGTACATTCCTGACCTACATTCCTGACCTACATTCCTGACCTACATTTCTGACTTACATTCCTGATCTACCTCCTGACAGATTAAAGACAGACTCAAGAAGACTAAAGACAGACTACAGACAGACTAAAGACAGACTAAAGACAGACTAAAGACAGACTAAAGACAGACTAAAGACAGACTAAAGACAGACTAAAGACAGACTAAAGACAGACTAAAGACAGACTAAAGACAGACTAAAGACAGACTAAAGACAGACTAAAGACAGACTAAAGACAGACTAAAGACAGATTGAAGACAGACTAAAGACAGACTAAAGACAGACTAAAGACAGACTAAACACAAATTAAAGACAGACTAAAGACTGACTAAAGACAGACGAAAGACGAACTAAAGACAGACTACTGTCAGACGAAAGGCGGACTAAAGAAAGACTAAAGACAGACTAAAGACAGACTAAAGACAGACTAAAGACAGACTAAAGACAGACTAAAGACAGACTAAAGACAGACTAAAGACAGACTAAAGACAGACTAAAGACAGACTAAAGACAGACTAAAGACAGACTAAAGACAGACTAAAGACAGACTAAAGACATACTAAAGACATACTAAAGACAGACTAAAGACAGACTAAAGACAGACTAAAGACAGACTAAAGACAGACTAAAGACAGACTAAAGACAGACTAAAGACAGACTAAAGACAGACTAAAGACAGACTAAAGACAGACTAAAGACAGACTAAAGACAGACTAAAGACAGACTAAAGACAGACTAAAGACAGACTAAAGACAGACTAAAGACAGACTAAAGACAGACTAAAGACAGACTAAAGACAGACTAAAGACAGACTAAAGACAGACTAAAGACAGACTAAAGACAGACTAAAGACAGACTAAAGACAGACTAAAGACAGACTAAAGACAGACTAAAGACAGACTAAAGACAGACTAAAGACAGACTAAAGACAGACTAAAGACAGACTAAAGACAGACTAAAGACAGACTAAAGACAGACTAAAGACAGACTAAAGACAGACTAAAGACAGACTAAAGACAGACTAAAGACAGACTAAAGACAGACTAAAGACAGACTAAAGACAGACTAAAGACAGACTAAAGACAGACTAAAGACAGACTAAAGACAGAATAAAGACAGACTAAAGACAGACTAAAGGCAGAATAAAGACATACTAAAAACAGAGAGAGTAAAACAGAGGGAACATACATTTCCGAGCAATCATTGAAATGAATTTAGGGGACACGAAAGAGAAGGAAGAACATTTTTTGCCACATTTATATGAAACCAAGGTAAGTCCTTCGGCATCATTGAAATTTTAATAATTTAGTTAATTAAAGACACCTAAAACCGAGTCATAACTTATTAAATGAAACCAAGCCGTCGTCGCATTGTACGTTTCGATGTAAAGTTGACACCGTCGTCAGAATTAACTCCAGCGCCGAACAGGTTCGCGGAAACCTCAAAGCGTCACCGCAGTGCAGCTTCACTAATTATGAAATTTTCGACTGGCGTCTCGCTTTCCACCTCCCGGTCTTTGGGGATTTGTGCCGTGGAAAACATGCAGTCGTTATTCATAGGTTGTGGAAATGCTAAGTGAGCTCGTTGATTACTTTCTCGCTCCGAACAATTTATTTATTCTCTCAGACTCGACGCAACGCAACACAAGAAATCGGAGATCCCCACGATTCTAATGAAAGCAATAACGCGATATGCTAATTTCATGCTTTATATGCACGGTTGGTATCGATAAATTGCTACCGAGATAACCGCAAACGTATCAGATGATTTTTTGTTCTATTTTACTACAGACGTTGTCGAAATTAATTACAAAGCACAAGATTATATTGAAACATATTGAAAATCCAGGAGAATACATCAATTTAAATCCGGTTTTCTAAAACTAGGTACTTTGTCGTCATATGTTAACAACAGATGTCCTATAATTGTCCTAAACTATAAGCACGTTAGTTCAGCCACTGTGTTGCGCATTTTACACATTACTCTGCACTATTTAGAAGAGTTTGGTCCTTTTTACTTTCCGACTAGTCCCTAGAATAAAGTATTGTAATCGACGGAAAAAAAAAACATTTCGAGATTTCAGCGGAAATACGCGTTTTGAGGTTCCCTGAATCCATTTCAATGATTTCTGGAAAATGTATGTGTGTATGTATGTCTATGAACACGATTGCGCCCAAATGGAACAACGGATCGGGCTGAAATTTGGTATACATATTTAGAATTACCGGGGAACGAACTCGATTGTTTTTGGTGCCAATGTGACAACCGGAAGTGACAAATGTTACAGGCGTTTTATTAGGGATTAATCCGATTTTAACCAAACCGACACCTCTCATCCTGCGGTCATTTTAAATATGTATACATATTACATACTAATTTACAGATCAATGGGATGAGCGGTTTAGGTGCTATAAGGGTTTATACTAATCGGTTTGTGACGTAATGGTGACCTGACGTCATACGTGTCAGCTCAGTATCGTCAGCCCGCGATTGAAGAATAAATAAACAACGTAGAATAGTATTTGCATCGAGAGGTACCTTGTATTGTTATAATCCCAATATAGTTATTATTATTTTACGTCATTCTTTTAATTGTGTTTCATCCTCTATACGTTTAGAGTTTATAAATGTGTCAACGATGTAGTCGGAAAGTAGGGTGGGGGCACACTAGATATTTAATCTTCTTACTAGTATAAGACTAACTAAAAAACTGAGAATTTTTTCAAAAAATCAGTACAGATCAAGTTAAGTTCTTTTCTTTTTGACGTGCTGTTTCCAGTTTCCACCTTAGCTGTGTATCTTGAATTATCTCCAAAGAATTCGCTATGTTAGCATGTTAGTTGTAATATTATTCTGATTTGTTGATTGAACTGATCTTAAATTCGTTCTGTTTAAGCTGCATCTTTTAGTCCATTTTGATCCCTAGCCTCTTCAACTTTACCTATGGCTTCATCAACTGTTGATTCCACAGTCGTTATATGTAGTTGTCATACCCTAATTTGGCAACTGTCATGCTCTGCAGTTGTGATAAGTCACTGGTATATAAGATGTACATGAAAGATCCATATAACTTAAATACAATTCCTCACTTCTTACAATCCCTATTCTTCCTATTCCTATTCCTCCCTTCTTACAATTCCTCTCTTCCCTACTTTATATGTAATAATGACATGTTTCACCTTTGGTTGATCTAAATAGTTGTTTTGCGAAATAGTCGTTAGTGTCTCTTTTGTATGTACTTGTAAAAATGCCAGAGTTTGATATTTAAATGTTAGATAAGAATTTAATTTCAATTTCAGTCAGTATGTTACTCTCTCAAATTTGTTTATTCAATTTCTCCGTTATTAGTACAGAGCCAAAAACCGCCCACCTAAAAATTGAAAAAAAAGAGTCAATAACTTCAATAACTTTTGTAATCTTTGATGGATTTTGATGACTCTTTCAGCAAATTATAGACAAATTCTTTCGAGCTAATATAATGTTTAGAATAATTATTTCTACACTCATTTTATTTGTATAACGGACATGAAATTTTTGTGGTCTACGTTCCAAACACCCTCTGGAATAATTAAGGATCTTGGTAACATTTTTGCTTACTCACTTTTAACGCCAAATTAATTAGAAATGTAATGTCCTTTGATTCATTTCAATATGTTAATTGTGGTAGAAGATGCATGATGAGGGCCACTAACTTTCTTTTTCTTCTTGCGGTATAAGAAATTGCAAAACATCTTTCTGGTAATTACCAAAATGCTTGTTAATTCTGACAATCGTTTTTTTATATCGTATTGATAAATTATCATAATTTGGTTATAATTTGCTGAAAGAATTTTAAGGTAGACGATTTTCTTTGCTCTCAGTATGTATATATTGTATATATTTGTATTTAATACATGCCAACTTACCAGAAATATCTTGAACGCCCAATGCAACGTGATTATTTCGAACCGCAATAATAATACTTTTTCGGTTCAGGGGGCCGAACGCGACAAACGAATTCGCTATTCGCTTCGCTATCATAACGAAAAATTTAGTGACATTCAACTTTCTTTATATTTCCTTCGCTATCATAACGAACGGGTTTGGCAGCCCTGCGTCACACGATTTTAACCCATAACAACATAACCTTGTTCTAACCTAGAAACGTATTGGCTTTTATAAGATTTTCAAACACGAACTTCCGGTTTGACAGTTGAAGAAAAGGAAGTAACGTAACCTACAATTACTTCTGACGAAATATTGTAGCAAGCCGCGTGGTGATCAGTGAGACAGGCAAGTGAATACAAATAATTTTCGATTAAAGACTAGCACTTGTAAGTGCTACGTACTATCAGTGACAAATACGGTAAGTTCCGTTATATTAAATGTAAAGAAATTATAATAAGTACATTATGCATTTATTTGCAGTAAAATGGGTGATTTTGCTTGAAGAGGCAGAAGTTGAAGTGAATAGGCCATTGAGAAATCCGAACATACCTAATGCAGTTGAAGTGCTCAGTGATGAGCATTTTATGAGAATGTTTAGATTGTCTAAGGAATTGTTCAGAAACCTCTTTGTCGCTTTACAGCCATTCCTAAGAGACAGCGTTCACCCTCATGCAGTCGATGTTCAATGGAAGGTACAACGGCGCGCAGTTTGGGAATCAATGTTATATGTAGTATATTATAATAATAGTTATATGCTTAATTTGTAATTTATAACTATGTCGTTCAGAAAAACGAAAACATAACAATTGCCATTACAGTAATGAAACTTGAAAAAGGTACATCTAATCTTTATAAGAATGTTTATATACCTTTCTCCAATCTTTTCCACCTTTGCGCGCACCTCCGGGTGTGGCATTTAATTGTTCGGCTACTTCCTGCCACATTCTGTTGCTATCGTTTTTCGTGAAATGCTGCGAAAATTTGCCCCTTTGTAAGTCCGGCCGATTTTTTAAATACTCCACCAAAAGCACTTTTTGGCGATTAGACATTTTTTGAGCCCGGTTTGCCATTATGAGTGACTTTACAATAATGAATTGTGATATTATACGGTCAAAAATTTAGTGAATCCTAGAAGTATTTTTTTATTCAATATTCCAAAAATCCGCTCGAAAAAGTTACACTGTAAAGGCGCATCCATATCGTACGCGTTTGTCTGCTGATTATTTTTACTTGTGTTTCAATTGTGCCTTATACAAGAAAAGATTTGCATTGCAACGGTCAAGATAGACCATTTATGTGGTATGTATGTATGTAATAATGAGTTTATCTATAGCAACTTGCGCATAAATGCATGAGTAAGACTGTACCTTCAGTAAAGTAATGCATTTGAAACTTGTTTTTCTATATAATATTCGGTTTCATTCTCCTTCCTTGTTTTTATGGGGGGGGGGACTTTATGGGGGTATCTTGTCAATTATCATCATTTGTATTTACTTGAACAGCTTTCAGTCCTTAATTTCATTCTTGTTGTTGTGCAGTTGATGACTGGTTGGGTGTTTTGAAGCTTTCTTTATATGATGTGGTAGTGTGACATGTTGCAAGTAATAATATTCTATATTATTATGAAAGCAAGGCTACGTAAAGGTATCATTTGGCAAGCAACTGAACATACTTACTTGAAAATAGTACACTTCATGAAATGGACTCTGAAAGTGCCTACAAATGTACCGAGAAATAAATTATAATATAAATTAAGGATAAAGAAAAGGAAAAAAAAATTCAGTACATTTGAAAATGTATGTAATAAGATAAATTTCATTACATTCTAGTACAAAAACAAACAAATTGAGTTTATGAACCATGTAGTGTAAGAAATGTACAAGTACTATTTTATATAGAATCTACTCCACCATCGATACATGTATTATGCATACAGTAGTAGTAAATAGTAACCAAGGCCCTTAGATAAATTGTTCCGGAACCCTTCATGGTATATCGGTTCTGTTACATTGACCGTTACTCATCACTGTTGATTCAAGGATTCCAAGTAATTTGCTTCGCCAACCACGCCAACAGGGTTAAATACATCAATTTGAAAGAGAGTAGGTTGAGTTGCTTAAATTTGTATTACTTTCTGTCTTTATATACAATAGTTTTTACTGCAAATGAATATAAAACATTAATATACCACAACATATGGATAACCTATTCCGCAAATACCTTTTGCCATTCCACATAAGTTAGAGGTGCCGAAATTTGTTGTCAATACCGGTCAAAAATCACTTTGTGAAACCTACTGTAGGTTAGAAGCGTACGACAATAAACATCAACACTACTCCGCCTGACGCACGGCCATCGCAGGGCTGCCATTCCCGTTCGTTGTGATAACGAACGAAAAATAGCGGCAGTTAAAAGTCACTAAATTTTTCGTTATAATAGCGAAACGAATAGCGAATTCGTTTGTCGCGTTCGGCCCCCAGTTCCGCTTTTCGTTCCGACTAAAATAAGGTCCGTTTTTTATTTAGATTTTCTGTATCCAACCAAATAATACTTGAAGCAAACACGCCTTTTCAATGGCAGCAGACTTTTAATATAAGTTTCGAAGCACAAACTTCAATACAGCACAACATTTGGTCTACAGCAAATCATAATAAACAGGGCTGGCAAAGTTTCCTGCGCACAGTAATTGTGAAATATTGCCTGCTATTGCCATGAATATTCTCATTTACCCCCACAAAGTAGGTCCTGGCGTAGGTACTGAATTTCGAAAACTTTTCCACTAAAACCACATTAAACTGTAAACGAAAATAGCGACTCGCATTTATATTTTCACCTCCAAAACATCGCCTTGTTGTCATTATTATCATAATGTACGCAATAATTATTCCTAATTAGAAAGTTATCCATATATTTCATTTAGTTACATTAATTAGAACTGCGGAAAACATCTAAATTGCAAGTGATTTGAAATTTGCATTGCCTTTTAATTGCACTATTCGAGCAATGGATTTTATTGGCCTCATAACTTTTAGTAAAATATGTTCGAATTGATGCATCAATATTATGAAGTTAGTTAATGTATACATTATGAACTTATAAATGAAAACCGGTAGCCAGTACTCATACATAATTTTAACATTAGACCACACAACGTAATGTATAAACCTATTTAATCAATTTTTCGGTATTTGTGTGGAACACAAAAGTGGGATTATGAAATAAATCTTCTTAGTTGTTGGGTGGCCAGGTGTTCATACAAAACTGTACGTTTAATAAATCAGGGGATTTAATTTGGAGCATGTTTTTATTTAAATTGGGGAGTTTGTAATTATTGGATTTGGACCAGCAAGGCACGCATTTATGTCCAGAAATATTTGTCTGATTGGAATATTTCAATATACTGTTGCATAAATATTTTATAATTAATAAAGTTACTACTACAAGTGCAATTTGTATTTTTTCCGACAATTAATGTTAATTATATGCCATACGATGCATTAAAGAGGCCTAATAAAAGTAGCCGACGATAAAGGTTATAAATTATGAAAAGTAAATTTGCCTTTAAACTTGGACAACGTAATAATTTAATTCGGTGCCAATTTTCAATTTTATCGCTATCTGGCAGCGTCGTGAGCTAACAGGCATTTTTTCAATTAATACAGTTTACTCAATTAAATTCTCTATTTTTAGATCGCGCATTTGCTGTGATGTCTTTAACCGACAACCAGTAATTTTATCTGTTAACAGAATCTTGATGAAATGAAATGATGTAATGAACATTGACGAAAA
Organism: Aphodius granarius; assembly: GCA_963971325.1. Lineage (NCBI taxonomy): Eukaryota > Metazoa > Arthropoda > Insecta > Coleoptera > Scarabaeidae > Aphodius > Aphodius granarius. The sequence goes on along the minus strand of OZ020222.1, from coordinate 11,789,077 downwards.
TCGTATCACACAAAATATGTAAAATTACTTTACCATGCCTCGCGCTATGTTCTATTTCCGTTCGTTATATATGTCAAAATTATTAATTTTGTCACTACAACTTGTTATAGGAATGAAAAAAGGGAAACGCGTATGACGCATAGCGTTTAGGTTACGAAATCGATAGATGTACAAATATCTGGGGTGGCTGTCACCCTACTTTCCGACTATATCGTTGGTACAATGAAATATCTAAACACTTTTGAAATTATTCAATTTTGTATAACCACAGCCAATCTGGACCCTAACTAACGTCAGTTTCTATGACATAATGCCAGTTATCACCCTGACATTTAATGTCATGTCATGTGATGGCACTGACCTTTGTCAAAATCCTACAATTTGCAACACAGCGATGTGGATTCTGTCAAAATGCTTCTATAAAAGCATATAACGTCTAAACCGTTCATTCCACTGATCTGAAAATTTGTATACGTAGTCACTGGAGGATGAGTTGACATGAGTTTGGTCACAATCGGATAAATTCTTCAGAAGATGCATGTAACATTTGCCAGTTCCGGTTGTCAGATTGTCGCCAAAAAACAATCCAGTTTGTCCCCTGATAATTCTAAATAAATGTACCAAATTTTAGTCTTATCCTTTTGGTTACATACATACACAAATACCTACCCACATATGGAATTTATTTTGTTTCAAGTATGAATATAAATCTTATATGTACATATAGAGTTACTACAGGTTTGAATGTTGAAAAGTAATAATAGGTTGTGGCTAGCTACAATCGCACTGCTATATCAAACTAAATTATTTTTTACCATATCTGTTTTTGTTCTTTTTCTAATTTACAGAACTAGTCAAACTTAAGGACGTATTTCATACATAAGATGCATTGAACAGGCATTCAAATACAAGTCCCAAAAGTCAACGCTCATCGCTTTATGAGATAAAGCAGGTCATGACCTACCAGAAAAACGAAATATACGTTTACTCGTTTTTGAGGTACCTATTGCCTGTTTTTTTCTTTCCGACTAGTCCCTAGAAGGAAGGTATTGTAATCGACGGAAAAAAAATTTCGGGATTTCAGCGGAAATACGCGTTTTGAGGTCCCCTGAATCGATTGCAATGATTTCTGGAAAATGTATGTATGTATGTATGTATGTATGTATGTGTGTGTGTCTGTGAGCACGATAGCATCCAAACGGTACAACGGATCGGGCTAAAATTTTGCATACTTGTTTAGAATTGCCAGGGGACGAACTGGATTGTTTTTGGCCACAATCTGACAACCGGAAGTGGCAAATGTTACATATTCTTAGAGATTTATTCGATTTTGACCAATTTGATACTTGCTCATCCTCCCGTGACTTTAAACATGTATACAAATTTTCAGATCAGTGGAATGATCGGTTTAGGTGCTAAAAGAGTTTATAGAAGCAGTTTGACAGATTCCGCAGCCTTCATCGTCGTGTTGTGAATTGTCAGATTTTGACAAACGTCAGTGCCACTGACATGACATGACATTAAATATCAGTATGACAAATGTCATTATTTCATAGAAATTGATGTTAGGTAGGGTACAGAGTGGCTTTGACATCACAAAATTGAGTAATGGCAAAAGTATTCAGACACTTCATTGTGCCCAGATATTTTGATGTCACGAAAATCGATATTTTGTATCAGATAGGTACTTGCATATAATTTTTTTGGTAACAAAAGAAAACGTTGTGCAACAAAAAAAAAAATCCCGCTACAGCCTATGTGTAATTATTGCCCATTTTATGCTGTCAAAGATATTGCATCATGGAAAAGATGAACTTGTTAAATTGTTCCTATAGTTATGTACTCTTGTAATATTTTGATAAATGTCTTCAACTTTCAACAAATTAAATGTTTATATGTACTTATGTATTTCATCTTGTTTCCAAATAAACTTGCGATTATTAGCATCATAAGAAAAACATGGAAGCCATCCAAAATATACCGTCCCTGGCCAAATTATGATTTGCACTATGGATTTAGTATATAAACCACCGATTTTCAATCGGATTGCAGCGCAGTGTTCGTCCCATAGCAATAAATCACAAAATGGCTTAAAAGATAATAACTTCAATTCATAAAAAACACATAAATAACTACCCAGACATCTCAATTGTTGGATTATTTCGTTTGGATCGGCTCGACATTAATGATAGGCAAGACCTAAACTTGTTCATTTCTCCGTGCAATAACGCAGAGTGGTCTGTCACCGGTTCTCAAGTAAGCTGAACAGTTGGTTTGGTTGGCGAATCTAGAAGGTATGGAGTATTTAAACTAACATGTATTTTTAGAAACATTCTATAAGATTTTAAAATAATATGAATTGCAGTACACAAAATTATGTAACTTTATGTAACATTTTGATAAATACAGCTCTATTATGCTGTGCATATAAATAATTTTTGCAGAAACGTGCAGATAGTTACGACAGTATATATTTTTAGAGCGATGTGTTGAAATCATTCTTGGTGATTTATTCAATTCTTGGTCTTTCTTCTTTTGAGTTACCTATAGCAATTTATCTTAAGAGGCTCTAGATGCTGCCCGTAAAGAAATTCGAACGATCTAATTCAAATATTATTGCTACGGTCAGATCCATACCTAGTCTAGAACAACTACCTCTCATGTAACCAGATATTTTTGAAAGCGATATTCTTTTTTACTTTACCTGATTAGATCGATTTGCTTAGTGACGAAAATTTATCATCCGATGATGAGGATTCAAAATATTTGTTTTTGAATGTGTTTTATAGTATTAGATATTTTTACAATCCTACGAAATTGCAGTTAAGTTTAAGTAGCAACGCAAAATCGCATAAGCGTCGAATTATTTTTTAAGTGAATACAATATTTACGTATATTTTTACCTACTCAACGAAAAACGATAAAATAAAAAAGATTTATTTTTTTCACATTACATCATTAGAAACCTTTTTATTTTTGTCCAACAGTTGTATTGGGACGGTACACTGTGGGTGCTACGGTACGCACCCCAGGTACCCTCAAACGTAAAATTTGAAAAATTGACGCCCGCGTTATGAAAAGTTCACATAGCTAGGTAGGTGCTTTAACTTTTTGACAATAGTCAAGGATTAGTTGCATTTTCATCTTTTTATAATCTTAATAAGGAATTTTGCACATGTAATACACGTGTATCTGAGTTAAAGTTTTGAAGTAGCCTGTAGAGATACCAACCAACAACCTACTATGTACTTTTATTATACATGCTCATTACATAGCAGCCTACTTCACTTAAAGTACTGACGCAATACTTTCGCAAATACAGCAAAAACTAACAGTATTTACACGGATTTGCCTTTGCATAGTGTATACGTTACATACGAATATATACGACACTAGAAGTACGACGTTTATAACTAAATATATAGGTGTATATCTGGTAAATGCCATATAGTAACAGATTTCATTAAACACATATTTACGTGGATACTTTTCATTGGCATCCATAAGCCTAAAGACCATAAAGACAGTTATTAATAACCAGCGCGTTATTAAAAGATCAAATATTTGCACTTACGCATAATCAATATTTGTATACAAATGTTATTTGCTTTGGCGACCGCTTAAGAATCGAAATGCCCCCAAGGAACAACTCCGCATACGAAGAAATCTTTAGTTTAAACAGTTTACAGAGTCCCTGACAATGTATTTTTTCGTCAGTCCTAACAATCCAACAAGCTTTAAACACAGTAAATTGTCCGTTGCCATGTCCAGCCCATTGTCTACCTTCACAGTTTATCAAATTTATAAATAATTAGGCTTCTCTGTCGTCGTGAGGTAAATACTACTGCGTAAAAATGTTAAAAATGCCACGCTTCACCGACAAAATATTTGTCCGTTAGTCAAACATTATTTCGGGTAAGTTTAGTGGTAGTATTAATGGCATAATCACACAAAGGTTGCTTCTATTTGCATTCTGTTTGTGAGACAGGTGTACGCTATTAATTTTAGAGTATCGTTGGTAATATTTTACCCAGTATACAAGGTAGCCAAACGCCGTTTTGATAGTTTTTGACGATTATTATAATGGTTAGATCAAAATACCGGGTCATCCATCACTACGGATTGCACAATGACCCTTTCAGACAGTGCCAACGTCCGGCGTCCGTCCGGTAACCGTCGGTAACCGTCCGGTTTAGTAAACAATTTAGTGCTAGTCAGTTTTCATTACTCATCTTCGTTTACTATTTATGATTGGTAATAGCTCATCGCTATTTTGCTTTGTAGATTTCTCATGAACCGCTCGGATCTTTTTTCTTTTTTTTGTACCGTCCAATCCGCATTGTATGAAAGGGTTCTAAGACAAATTGAATAAATTTGCCTCATCTTTGTAGGTTGCATTTAGTGCAATCTCTCGCAGTATTAAAGTAGAAATCAGGAGCACTAATTAAATCACCAGATATGCTAATTTTAAGTTAAATAAACGATTACATTAACTGCCATTCGAACTGCAGGTAGATACAATTTTAAATGCTCTTTGCATGCATTAACGTCAAGTGCAATTAATACCGACATAAATTATTGTAATTAGCTGAATATATCTAACAGGGAGTCGATTGTTTTCACTTAGCGTACGCTTGTTTTCATTTCGTTTCATCGTTGCGTTGGTTCGTAGTTAGTAATGGAAACAGTGAATCTCGCCAAATAACCGCTACAAACTCTCACGATTGTCGACGTTGATTCATAAGCATAACCGTTTGATAATTCGGAACACCGCATAGATACAGCAATAATTTACTTTTAAATTAGGACGGTTCAGTTTTGATTGAGCCGGGGGCCAGCTCATCGGTTAGTAACAGCCCAATAAATTCGTTAAAGACATTAAAGTGCCATATATCACTCTTAAAGCAAATCCGACAATAGGCACTGAAATAAATTTTCGTAGGCGCTTACATATACCGTCGTTTCCTCAAAATGTAAATAATTTATCCAGCCATTTAGTTATTGTTCTTCGCCTCGAATACTCATAAACATTTATCGCAGCAATTTTATGTTGTAACTACTGTTAATGGAGTACCTATTTTTAAGTGCTTGCTCAACTATTGGCCGACTATTATTTTTAAATAATTAAATGTTCGTATTAGCATTCAATCACAATATACATAATTAACGATGGTGGTTAATAATTTTTTGTATTATCGTTGTTCTGATATATAATTTCTGGTATAATATGTATGCCACTGCATATGCTGAAACTACAATAGCCAACAGTTGATAACAATTGTCAATAATAGTCAAAAACTGTCAATCAAAAATGATTTAGATTCGCCTGTTGGTGTGATATTAATGGTCTAGAATCTAGATCTTAACATAAAGAAGTGTGCCGTAATAAGCTTCAGTCGAGTTATTATATTACCGCGCTAGAAGCGCTGCAACTAGTAGCTGCAGTAAGCAAATATTGTTAACAACTGTCAAAGATAATATAAAATGTGTGTTAATATAGAAATCTTTCTCTGTTGGTAACTCTTCTCTGTTAAAGCTGCGTTTGTAACAATTACAACAATGTGGAAGTGTGTGTATTTAAATAGATGAGATTGTAAGCATCGGAATGGATGGAATCCACATCACTAGATGGCGCTGTACATACAAGAACACACCAGCGCGCATTCTTGTCGCAGCGTGTGTTCGTGATAATAAAAAATACCTACAACTCCCGACTGCGGTGAAAGATGCCGCACGTAACAATAAATTACGGCCTTCGTCGTGAAGATATTTCAATAAAGCTCGATAAATATATCTTAATTTGTACGAAGAAAATTTATTTGTGTATTCCAGAAACAGAAGTATATACCTACTATATACGTATAGATACAAATCATACACAATTATCGATTATTACCTGGCATTAGGGGTATTAAGTTCCGTGGATAATGCGTCAAAATCTCTGTTTGTTAGTTACCGAGTCATGTTGGAGTTTGCAGTTAATTAGAAACCCTATTAGGAGACTCAGTGGAGTCCAATAACAAGACACCCATTGTGCAGCATATCCTTAGTGCTATATCTAGCAAAGTTAATGAACCACTAATGAACAAGTCTAAGTACCTTAAAAAAATTGCAAAAATTTTATAACATCTTCCATTCGAAAGCAAATATTATAAGCCAATAATTAACCAAAACTTTATCGATACCTATTTTTAAGTGCTTGCTCAACTATTGGCCGACTATTATTTTTAAATAATTAAATGTTCGTATTAGCAATCATGCACAATCTAATTAACGATGGTGATAAACCATTAATGAACAAGTTTATGAAGTACCTTAAAAAATTGCAAAAATCTTATAACATCTTCCATTCACAAGTAAATATTATAAGCCGATAATTAACCAAAACTTTATCGATACCTTTATCGTATTTGTGTTTAATGTGTTTAGATAATATGCTACCAAACACTGGCTTCAAAATCTTTCTTCAAACGCTCTCTATGTACTATTAACGCCTAAAGACCATAAATCCCAATTGACTAAGTTTAACTTAGTACGGCCATAAGAGATAGGACGCATAAATTGCATTCTTGCTAATTGGGCCAGCGTAATTCTGACGGATGCGCGGCAAAACTAATTTTGAACGTGGAGACGCAATTGAATTCGTAAATTATTGGTGTGGCCAGCGTCTGTATTGTCCTTTCCGTGCCGTAGATAACGTCTTTTATTTTGCCGGGCACGGTGGAGCTTTAGTGTCACTTTTTTGCGAGGTTCTTTTTTAAAAGAATTTTACGATAAACGGACACCACCCGGCCGCAGTTTTATCTTATCGGCGCGGCGTGGTGTGGCGAAGACCAACGCTGAATAATGTAAGCCAACGCGGTACGGCTTTCAGGTTACGAGAGATAGCTACAGTTTGCCTAAAATAATTTATTGAATGTGTACTGTAAACCGGGGTAAACTATATGAATAATTATGTGTACTTTGGATGTTTTTTTTTTTTTTTTCATGGGAAAGAAAGGAAATACAAAACTCGTACAAGATCTATACACGCACACACTCACACTCCGGCAACCGGACGGTTACAAACCGCCGGCAACGGTTTGGCCGGTGTGAACAGTTCTTATTCTGAAAAATTATATTAACCTTTACAACAACAATTATCACCCATACAGTCTGGACTAATTTTGCCGATCCTACATCCTATATCAAACCCTAACTGTCAGCTGTGCAACCAATAAACAACATATCATATTCTTTTCGCAACATTTATTACATGTTCAATTAGAATCAAAGCTTACTCGATGACGTAAGTCGATAGATATATAATCTCAAATCAGCACGGTACATTCTTATGAACTTTACACAAATAACTCCGGCAGGCAGGATATGCAATCATCCAGGACTCGGCGGTACGGCAACGTATCATTTAGTTTGACGTTATGTGTCATAATATTGCCCGTATCAGTCGATTAGACCGCCGCAGTTGCGTATTCGTTGCTCCGGGCTGCGGAAAATTAGAAAATGCCCGTCATTTTCACCCAATTCCGGCGTCGATTTGCAATGCAAAACGCTTTGTTCGCCCGCCATCGCGAACTAACCAAACCGTTTACATTAAATCGTTAGTGCGGATAATAAACTATAATTTCATACTGTTTGCGGGTCAAAGATGTCTCCCATGCAGTCATTATAAATTAATTAGTTGCATGATTATCCTTGCTCGTGCCCACGTCTTCCAACTGATGGCTATTATTGAACGTAGATAAATTTAACTCTTTCTCTGAATTTTGATGGGTATTGATTTCCTCACATACCGAGTGGTATTGGAATTGGATACAATTCTTCTTTGCCTCCTTTACCTCTTTTGCTTCTTTTGCCTCTTCTGCATCTTCTGTGTCTTCCTCCTCTTCTCCCTCTACTGCCACTTTTGCCTCTTTTGCTTCTTTTCCCTCTTTTGCCTCTTTTATCCCTTTTGCCTCTTTTACCTCTTTTGCCTCTTTTGCCTCTTTTGCCTCTTTTGCCTCTTTTGCCTCTTTTGCCTCTTTTGCCTCTTTTGCCTCCTTTGCCTATTTTGTATCTTTTGTCTCTTTTGCCTCTTTTGTCTCTTTTGCCTCTTTTGCCTCTTTTGCCTCTTTTGCCTCTTTTGCCTCTTTTGCCTCTTTTGTCTATTTTGTCTCTTTTGTTTTTTTGCCTCTTTTTTTCTCTTTTTTGTCTCTTTTGCCTCTTTTGTCTATTTTGTCTCTTGTATTTTTTTGCCTCTTTTGCCTCTTTTGTCTCTTTTGCCTCCTTTGCCTCCTTTGTCTATTTTGTCTCTTTTGTTTTTTGCCTCTTTTTCCTCTTTTGCCTCTTTTGTCTATTTTGTCTCTTTTGTTTTTTGCCTCTTTTATCTCTTTTTTGCCTCTTTTGTCTATTTTGTCTCTTTTATTTTTTTGCCTCTTTTGCCTCTTTTGTCTCTTTTATCTCTTTTGCCTCTGTTGCCCCGTTTGCGTTTTTTCCTCTATTTGCCTCTTTTTTTGTTGTTTTTTCCTATTTGGAATTTTTTGCACTTCTGCTTCGTTTGCTTCTTTTGTAAGTAAGTATTTACTGAAATATGTAACTAAATATTACAAAAAACAACCAATATGCTACAAAATAAATAAATAATTCAATTAACTGAACCTAAGACTTAAGAAAAATGAACCTAAATTAAGAACAAATTCCCTCACTAAGTCGCCTATTTTTAATGTGACAAAATCCTTCTCATAAACTCAAAAATATTTTAAACCCTTCAATCAAGTTCATTAAACTTTAAAGAATACCAACCCTTTAAAAAATATATATTGCTGTGTATGTGCGTAATAGACTCTACTTAACAAGTTGTTAGAATGTCTTGTAAAATACTAATCTTAACTGCCTGTATATAACCTGGAAGTATATCGTTTCCATGTACCATTTTGTACACAAAATACATATTTAACATATACCATCTTTTTTATATGGATAAGAACAGAATGAGTCCACCATAAGCTGTTTATTTACAGTAATGTCACATTTCAAAAGTGACTGCATTACCCTATTTTGAATAACCTGCTAAAATATGCAAAGTTCCCTCATTAACATAGTAGACAATTGTTGGATAATAATAAAAAATTACTAATTAGCACTTTATATACAGTAATTCTTGTGCTCGGAAATAAGAATTTAGCTACTCTACCAAAATAACCAACTTTATCAACAGCGTTTTTTTTTTTTTAACACAGTGCTTACAATCTAGCTTTTCTATGCCTTTCTTGTCTCATGCATCTTTTACATATTTTGCCTCTTGTATCTCTTTTGCATTTTGCCTCTTTTTCCACTTTTCCTGATTTATCAATTTAGTATGTTTCCCTTCCTTTGGATTATTTTCTCCTTTTGCTTCTTTCGCACCTCTTGCTACTTTTGTCTCATTTAGCTTTTTTTGAATCTTTTGCCTCTTTAGCCCCTTTTCCGTCGTCTTTGTCACCTTTCCACCTTAAATTTACTACCAGTTCACCTTTTAATTGTACGGGAATGGAAGAGGTAAAAGAATGAATATTGTTAATTTATGTCATCAATTGGAAAAATTAAGTCAACAGTGTGGTCATAATTGCAAGAAATAATTATTTGGTGACACCCCAATATGTTAAAATGTTGCTGGATCATGATGGAAGTAAACAGCAGAACGGTTTCTTGCAGTGCATTGTCATTGCACACAATCAATCATGTTCTTTCTGACGGTAATTGAATTAGGTGGATGTAGATGTCGTTGTTGACGGTGCCCAGTAATTGATTAATTTTTGAAGACGCTCCTCCGCAGACGGTAATTTCGTAATTTGATTTAGCGATTGCAAACGGATGATTATTGCAACCATTAGTGTTTAAGGTAATTATTTTGTGTTACGTTACGATGAAGATGATTTAAATAAATACATGGAAATAAACATTAACAAAAAATGTTAAACAAACGATTGGTTGTGAATAGGTCAGGGAAGTCGACAGTCGACTCTATTGCTTAAACGAAAGTAATTATCGCAAATGTACAAGTCTTTAAGCTTAGACGCTAATAAAATAAGCAGCTTTCTTTTTACGTTGGTATAGACAAGTATTAATTGCCGTAGTTACAAGATACGCCGTGTAAAAATGTAGTCGATGAAATATCGCTTTTAACAGTCGGGTTTCGTATACAGTTTCCTCAAAAGTTGCAAGGATTTTCGTGCAGTAATTATTAATTACTGCTGTTTTTGCTAATCACAAAGTGACCATTAAGCAAATTTAAAGAAACTAGTGGACGTAAGTACGTCATGGTTTACTTCTTCTCTGAGAAGGTCCCACAGTAAAATAATTTTTCCTCAAATTTATTACCAACTTTATGACCAACTTCTCACAGTCGAAACTATCGACTTGCATTACTTCCTTCGCAATCGATGGGCACTAAACGGCTGACCTACTGATAAGAAAACTAATAAGAATCGAAAGTTGACCGTCACTATTGCAGAACCCACGTCAAAGCAGTTCGATACTCACTGGGGCAAGGGTGCGCCTAGACGAGGGACTTTTTGTAGCGCGATAGTCGTTTTTTTTTTTGTAGAAAGAAACCTCCACAGCAAAGAGGCCACACAACCACTCTTCGTCGCAACAACGCGTAGCATAAACATATATATTGAATTAGCAGTGGGGTTGCGTCTTCTTAATTATCATTGATGTTGAAGCATATGGAAAGTGCAGTAATTCTAATGAATTTAGGAATTATGTGATTGGCAAAAGAATAGCTGCAAACCAAATGAACATAAATGAGAAACCATCACTTCTATGTGAGTTACCGAATGATATATCTGGTACATCCATGTCATGATGAAGCCTTTGCATCCAATAACATAATGAGGCCATATCCAGCCCAAAAGCTTGATAATAAAGAATGCTATTAATTATAGATTGAGCAGAGCTAGAAAAACGGTGGAATGTTCCTTTAGTATATTAGCCAACATTTGTAGGATTTTCCATATGCCTATGGAAGTGCGTGTAGTCTTAGCTGAATTCATAACACAAACTTGTTATGTTTTAAATAATTATGGTATACATTTTGAAGATACTTTGTATGAGAGGTCCCTTAACAAAGTTGTCCGACAAGGAATAACAACTGATCTACTATATGAACTAAACCCATTCACTGCTATCAGGAGCTACAGAACAGTCGCTCGTCTGAACGCCTGCACGGACACATTGATTGCTGATATGCTGGATTGCTGGCAACAATTGATCGAAAACAAAAATCTGCTATTTTTTGGCATCACGACTGTCGAGCCACAAAAGTTGCTGGTCTAGCCGTACCCTAACGGAGGCCTTTAAATCACGGGAAACAAGAGAAAAAGTGGCAAGTAGTTGGCAACTTAACATCAATATACTTCGGATAACATCTCTAAACTCAATTACGGCTAAGTGTACCAGCAATGCTCTGGCTCCACTCTTGTTTTTTCCTCTTTCGTCTACTCCGCTAGCACTTCTGTGCAGGGCGTAATAAATACTAATAAATCTATTAGGAGGAAGAGAGAGATCAATAACTGTTGATTAGCGAAGTTGATACCAGAGGCCACACGCAATTTCCACCGTGGAAGTTCCACACACAAAAAAAAACGAAGAATTAGACACAGAAGTAGCTTGGTATACAAATCGGGTTAATTTATATTTTACTGCAAGTTAAATAGGGCCATTTATAAGCGGTTCGTTACGAGGCAGTGAACGGTCCATCACTCTCTTCCTTCTCTCGGCTTCTCTGGTCCAGCATTGCGAGAATTTTTTTTTTCTTCGAAATTAATGACAGGGCAGAGCACGCACTCTGATTACGTTACGCTGCTGGTTTCCATTGACAGAGTGGCTCAGATGCTTCGCGTAGTGGACGAAACTCTCGCTAATGCGCCCGATGGCTCCAAAGAGTGGTCGTACACGTGTTTTAACGTTGTTTTGATCGTTATCGCTCGCGCTGTTCTAATGTAATTAGATAAATGACCGCTTATCTCCTGGAGCCGTCGTAAAAGGACTATGGTTTAATTTTTTTTTCTTCGTCTTGTTTTCTTACCTTGTCGGCCCTACCGTTCATCTGGGTGGCATAACGTTTGCAGTGTTTCTTTTATTTGTCGTAACGGCTTATTTATACGCAATTTGAAAGGTAAATAAATACGTTTTGCAAACTGTGTTTTCGGAAATGACTTGTTTGGTTTGCCAGTGTTGATGATCACTGAAAAAATTACTTTTTGAATACAATCTGCCATTACATTAACAACATTGAACATTACCTGAATTGCTTCAATGCAATATAGATTTAGCTAGGGCTACACTAGGTGTATTGTACGCAGCGGACAGTACGCTGCGAGGATGTTGAATGATCGCAATACGTTGTTTTAAAATTTTAAATGGACGCAACTGGACCACCGTGTCGGGCGGTGAAAACGTCGTAGAAAACGGTGGTCTAGTTACATACGTCCATTTAAAACAACTTATTGCAACGTATTCGGACCGTATTGTACGCTGTGTACAATACGCCTAGTGTAGCCCTAGCTTAGAAATAAGGTAACCAATGTTTTCCGTTGACACTGTTTGTTTTGAATCTTTAAATATGAATACCAATTTGCAGATCAGTGGGATCAAAGGTTTAGGCGCTTTAAGCGTTCATAGAAGTCAGTGGTCACTGACAGAGAGTTTCTGTGGCTTCACGATATTGAGAGAGAAATACCGACATGACTTATTTAGATTTCACTTTCGTAATACTTAGAGCAACCGAAAACTATGCTCTTCAAAAATACTTTTAAGCGCTCAACACAGCCAAAAATATGCTCTAAAACAGTGTTTCCCAACGTGGGGCGTACGCCCCACTGGGGGGCAATATGATTGTTGAGGGGGGCAATTGGAATATAGAAAAATTTTGAAAAAAAAAACCTACCTTAAAGTCTCTTTGTACCGTTCATACTGCAACCGTTAATCATATCCTTGAGGCTAATTATTAAATATCCCTACACAATTCTAAATCTGAAAAAAAAACACAATAGGGAAAAATTTAATTAAGCCATCAATATTTGTAAAAACGTTTTTAGAAAAATATGTCAAAGATGTGATAGCTATGCCACTTAAGATACATTGTTCAGGAACATTTTGTTGAAGGTATGTTATTCTGTAAATTAGAAAGCATCACAACCTCCGGAGATATTCTTCATAAGCAAAAAAATTACTTCAATGTCTTTAATATTCCAATACAGAACATAACATCCTGTACTGCAGACTGTGCTCCTAACATGATGGACAAGAAAAGCGGCTGTTTAAAGATAAGAATCCAGAAATGCTTCTTGTGCATTGTCTAATATAGCTCCATAGGGAAAACTTGGTAACCAAAAATGTTTGTTCAGTTCTCAATGAAGATTAAATTCGGTTATAAAATATGTCAATTGTATCAAAGCTAATGCCGAATGTGACATTTCAAGTTAATTTGTGAAGTACAAAATAATTCATACTTTTTATAACTAAATTTAATACTTCATTGAACAAATATTTTTGGCTACCAAGTTTTCCCTGTGGATTACACAATGCACAAGAAGCATTTCTGGATTTTCATCTTTAAACAGCCACTTTTCTTGCCCATCATGTTAGGAGCACGATTGGCAGCACAAGATTTTATGTTCTGTATTGGAATATTATCGACATAATTAATAACATAGTTTTTTAGCTTAGAAAATATATCTCTGGAGGTCGTGGTGCTTTCTTATGATTTGCAGAATAACATTTCCTCAAAAAAAATTTCCTTATTAATGTACATATATGTAATGTATAAGTTATCAACAAGGCCTCAGTGCCTCTCACTCTTGCTCATTTTAACCATTCTTTTTCTGACAGTGTTGTTACTAAGGGGCACAACTATCACATCTTTGTCATCTTTTTCTAAAACCATTTTTACAAATGTTGATATTGACAGTTTAATTAAATGTTCCCCTATTTTGTGCTTTTTCCAGATTTAGCAATGAGCACGAATATTTGATAACTAGACTCAAGGGTACGATTAACACTTGCAGTGACAATTTCAATTTTAGAGTAAATGTTTAACTTTGTGTTGTTATAATAAAATATGGCAGATTTGTGTTGTATTAGTTTTTAAGTGAATGTTTATTTCTATTTTGTTATAATAGAATATGTAGCAAATTTTGTTTCTGCTAAAATGCTTAGTATTTATTTCAATAATCAAATAAATTATTGTTTTATGTTATTATTTTTATACCCCCAATGGCGCAAGTTTTTCGTTACGTCACAGAGAGGAAATTAGTCAAAGTTTGTTGGGCAGAATGTGTATCAATGACGAAATGAGAAACGTACACCGTTCCGAGTAAGGTTCATTTCCAACTCTGTTATAGGTATAAAAAAAGACAATATGAAGTGGGGCATGAGATTTTTAGACCAGCTTCGGTGGGGCATAGCTCAAAAAAGGTTGGGAAACACTGCTCTAAAAACTGAAAAATATGCATAGTACTTCACTTTCGTAAAGGCATTGAAACTCTGGAATCCAGCCTAATTTCAGTTGTAAAATAACAGTAAATCATGTCAGTGGTCACTGACGTTTATCAAAATTTGCCAACTCGCAATCATAGCGACTAAAGCAGTGGATTCTCTCAGACAGCCTATATAAACGTTTATAGCGCTCAAACTGTTCATCACATTGATCTGAAAATTGGCTTACCTACTGTTTAAAGTTACTGGAGAATAATAGCTCAGATTGGTCAAAATGGATTCAATCCCTAAGAGAATGCCTGTATCGTTAGCAGATTTTGACAAAAACAAATCCAGTTCTTCCCTTGGTAATTCTAAATATGTATACATACTAAATTTCAGCCCGATCCGTTGTATCGTTCGGGCGGTATCGTAATCACAGATATACGTAGATATACACATATAATGGATTCAGGGGACCAACATCGCGTATTTATGCTAATATCCCATTTTTTTCCGTCCATACAATATTTTTCAACATCAAGTCGACAAATATGTTTAATACATATCGATATTACATAGTCCTTTACGTCATAGATAATTTTTAAAAATCGCACAATAATGTTTGCATGAAATCTCTAAAATAATTAAGATATCTTCCAACATAATTCTCTACAGCGCCTTACACGTTTTGAATACCTTAATATATACACGAAAATGTACTTGTTGAATTTATATGCCTAATGCCGTACGGTTACGTGTCACAGCGCACGCCAGTATAAATCGCCACTTGTTACACTTACTTTGAAGCGAAGAAGAAACACCGATATGTTTTCATATACCTTCATGAACATTTATATGAAGATTTATTCTGTTGTATTATCATTTACCATCCATACAAAATTCAACAGAAATTATTGCATAAGAATTTCCTCAACGATAACACATTAGACGTCAATTACGTAATAATGGAAATTGTGATATGGCCTTTATATACAGATACCTATCAACAGGTAGATAAAGATACGATAAAGAACAAGGTTCTACTTTTAATAATGACCCAACCTATGTAAGATCTTTAGGTATGCATCGATACCATGGACGCGATAAACACCATAATAAAGCTATCGAAGTAACAGTTTCTCGGATAGCCGAAGACCCTATACACATCTTCAATCTGATAAACTAAATTTAACATCCTTTGGCCACATCTTACCTAATGCAAGCATAAAAATATCTAATTTAAAAATTCCTCATTCCAAAATACTCCAAAAATAACCTCACCTAATTCGAAAATTAAGCTCCACGTCAAACTAATTTTATATTTAAGCTATATATTCTATAATGAAGTCGAACTAGATTCCTTTATAAACAATGGCTCATTTGGAAGCTCAATGAACCGAGGCGTCTGCTCTAATTTTAGTTTCTGCGATCGTAAGAGCGTTTGAGAATCGCAAATTCTGACGATTCTCGCGAACTTTTACGGCCAAACAAAAATTTGAAATGGGCGAAGCCAACGTCTTTACATTCCTGAGTGGAGTGGGCATCTGTTTGGATAATAATTATTAAGGATGCCAGTGACGCAAAGTAGTACAGAATTAACGCCGCGAGATGGGGTCAAGATCACGTATGCCCCACAGCACACTTTGACGTTACCACTTGTTTCTTGGATTTGATGATTTTGATAAATTTACCAGAGATTTTTTTTGCACAAATATAAGACTATTTAATTACTCTACAGTGTGTTTCAAACTTATACTACAACCTTATATTTCCTTCTTGCAGTATAAAAGGTTGCAACTAGCATAGCGCATCTTAGCTCTGAAAACATTATTTACAATTTACATCATGTTGAAAAAATTAACACGATCGGTCAAAAAATAACCGAGTTCTGGACGATGCGCGATGATGGTAAATTGACAAGTTTGCAGTGAAAACATTGTATCTTTGTTGAATATTAACATATCGAAATGAAACAAATTCCAATTTATTACTAATTAATTTGACTTTAAAACTGAGTAGGAGAAAACTTGACGAAAGTCCGTAATTATTCTACAGTATGTCCTAAACATAGACCAGAAAAACAACATGTCGGTTATACAGTTCAAATGGCTACTGGAAATAACTATTTTAAAAGTTGTTTTATCTGGAAGATTTTTGACGAATAAGTCGAAAATTTGCTAAAAGAAACATCAATCTCACATGTTACATAAGTCAAATTATTTTTTATATCCATATATAAATAACACAAGTGTTTATTTCTAGCTTTTAAAAATTACCTATAAACTTATGATTTGCAATTTTATTTATGCTTTAATAATGGTGCAAGACAGTCACTTACAGATGTTACATAATCGACACTTCACAAACAACAAGTTTTCATATGATATAACGTTCTCAGCTCGGGCAACAATTATTTATTTAAAAATAAGTACCAAAGTTAAAATTTAACCACAGCCAGGATAATAATACTGCAACACTACCCTAAAAACCATATTACAGTATCAACAAAATAATGTCTGCATTTTATGTGATATTAATCTGTTCACCTATTTTGGCAGTTCATGCTGCATTTCCAAGCGTTTAATTCAGTTGTATATCCTTATAAAGTTATAATCCACTTATTTCAGTAGGATAATGGCTGTAATTGTAAAATGCGATTCGGGCGATGATGAGCTAAAGTGTTATTACTTACGATATTTGGTTGTAAAACACCGGTTTTTCAGTTCGCGCGTTTCATGATTGAGTTAGCCGGGCGGGTAATTTACGAAATTACGGAGATGATGCTCGATAAATGGTGCCGTTGAAATGATGGACATTATGCTGGAGGAACTGTGTTAATCTGCCTGACATAATTATTTATAATAACCGTTATAAAGCGACAGTTCGTAAAGTCGTGTCACAAACGTCACGTGACGAGAATTAAGCAACGTTTGCCTTTTTTTTTTTACTTATTTTAGACAGATCCTAATTTTTCATGGATATATGTTGCTTAATAAAAGTAGATCTGCTGCCCAACTACTAGAAAAGGTTGCCAAAGGTTGCCCTGATTTAGACGCTTCAATGTGTCATCGAGATAGTCGGAAAGTTGGGTGGTTTGGATCTACGGTTTCACGTGGTGTATTGACGTTGTAAAAATAGATTGGTATCGACCATGTTCAAACCTTTTTGTGCCTTGTATAAAGCAATTCTATCGATAATGTCTGTTTCCGTATTGAATGTGGAAGCAGTGTTGATACATTAAATCCTGGAACAGTTTGCCTATTGACCGTTTAAATTGATTATACGTCTTCATTTACGCGCGGTGGTGATAGTACATCGATGACAATTGCAATTACGCGGCTTAACGGTTACGGTAACCGAAGCGGTTGTAATCGCCTACGGTCGAGGCGATGCAGTAATTAATTGATTGGAATTTTCCGTTGGCACTCGTTGGCGACAAGACATCGGCGAACACACTCAACGACATTTACGACTCACTAATTCGATTTTATCACAATTACGGACTGCCCTAAGTCGTAATGTGAAAGTTATTGCCAATAACTTATCGGACGAGCGAGAAAAATGCTCCGATTTTACTTGTTTTGCGGCTCCCGGCAGTCGTCGGGATTGCAATCTGTGTTGCCAATAAATCACTTGATGAAAGGCGGCAAAATCCTTTGAATTTTGCTGAAAAACAGGAAAACATGTATGTTTATTAATTATGTTTCAATATAATTATGGCGACATTGTGCAAAAATGTTAAACAGTTATCGGGTTTAGATTTAACGTTTCTCGTGTGTTTGCAAAACAAATCTGCGCGATTTGTGTCGAATGTCATTTGTTAATAATAATTGATGATGTGAACATCGAACTATAGATTGTAGCCAAATATTCAAAATATCAAACTATTAATAAACACAGTGTTTATCGTTATATAATGCTAGTATTTAGCTTAATTCTTGCAGATTTTTAATCATCATTTTTGTAGAATTCTTCTTGTCTCACTCAATTAAAGAATGCAGCAAAAACTGTACCGGTATCGTACTTCTGTGATAGATCGGTTATTTCTATTCACCGCTGGGAGATACAAACATAGCACTGTTACACCTGGGCCGACACAATGCACCGTTCGAGAACGGTATTTTTGTTGCGTCGGAACAGACTTACAGTGATAATAAATTCACCAAAAAAAGTTTGCAAGAAATAGTGTCATCAAAGTGTTGTGACATGTCTAAGAGCCATTTTATTTGAAGTCATATATTTCGCTTGAATTAGCCTTCTGTGCATACGTTCTCATAATCAAGTCATATCTCTCATATCAACTAATATCAAGTCAAGTTATACAGAAATTCTGTGTATTAAAATATAGGAAGTGATTAAAGAAGATGTAAAAATTGACCACATAAGTATTGTTACATGTGCGGTTGTTATGTTATATGTAGTGACACACCTGAAAAAGATTACGGAAGAGATAAAAGCATCTTATTGCCGCTATTTTGGACTTAGAATTGGAAATCTGGAAAAGCCATGGACATCTAATATATGCTGTACTTCCTCTTAGATCGGACTTTTAAAGTGGACGAAACGGAAGAAAAAGAAAATGCCGTTTGCAGTTCCCATGTTGTGGCGAGAGCCTTCCAATCATGTAGATCAGGGGTGCTCAAACAGTCGATCGCGATCGACCGGTCGATCGCGGGAGGGTTTTAAGTCGATCGATTACATATTATATTTTTGACATTTCTGACATTCAATTTATAAAAAGTACATCTAACAATTATTAATTTAGTAATATTAAAATGTTAAATTATCATCTGTCGCAGTGGTGCCCAAACGCATGTGTTATGCTTGCCCTTCTGCACTGTACAGTCGCACTTTATCGCACGATGTAGAGATGATTTCAACTAAGAACGTCACTCCCCCACCAGTACACCTGCGCGGCGGGAAAATAACGACGTTGATAAATAGCTCCATATATCTACACTGCTAAATGGAAAGTGGTCTACTGCGCACTTGGCGGGAAGTCACGTGACGTGACGTTCTTAGTTGAAATTATCTCTACGTGGCGCCAGCAGAGCTGGTATGAGAAGGGGAAACAGCCCGAGTCTAGTTGCAATTTGCGCGAGGCCTATTTTTGGCATAACTGGTCGAGAGTTGGATTAGTGCTAAAGTTGTGATTTTTGTTCATACGTGATTTAATAAATAGTGATTTAAGTGCGAGGGTATACGATACCAAAGGCTAAGACAGACACGGCGGTTTTAACCGAAGCATTTAACGCGTCGATTATCGGGTCGATATGTCGCAAATACGGCGAATACTACATTAATAGTGGAAAATACACACACAGCGGTTCGTTTTTGCGGCGGTTTTTAACATCGCTGTGTGTGTTTTCCACTATTAATGTAGTATTCATAACATATCGACTTGTTAAACGCTTCGGTTAAAACCACCGTGTGTGTTTTTAGCATAATTAGCAATGAGCGCGGTAAAAAAAAGAAAAATATATTATTTTAACGACGATTGGGAGGAAGAGTTCTTGTTTACAATGATAAAAGATAAGTGTATTTGCCTCGTCTGTCGAGCTTCAATTGTACTGCCTAAACGTGAGAACGTAGAAAGACATTATAAAACCATGCATACAAAATATGCAGACGATTTTCCACTAAAGAGTGAATTAAGAAGACGGAAAGTTCACGATCTGAAAAATGCTTTATCAAAAGCTGCAACGATCGCATCATTTAAAGTTAGTCATATACTGGCGAAACACAAAAAGCCATTTGAAGATGGGACAGTGGTAAAAGAGGCATTTCTTGAAGCTGGAGATACGTTGTTTGCGAACTTTAAAAATAAAGCAGAAATCATGTCTGCTATCAAAGAACTCCAGTTGTCTCGTCCGACTGTTACTAGAAGAGTTGAAATCATAGCCAATGATATTGAACAAAAATTAAAAAATGATATCATGGAATGCACATATTTTTCATTACAGTTTGACGAGTCCACCGATATGACAGATACTGCCCAGTTGTGTGTTTTTGTTCGGATGGTATTTACTGATATGACATCTAAGGAAGAATTTTTGACAATATTCCTCTGCAAGGAAGAACTCGCGGAAAAGATATTTACGATGCTTTTATAAATTTCGTAAAAAACTACGAGCTGCCACTATATACACTCGTCTCCATTACAACAGATGGAGCACCATGCATGACTGGAAAAACGAATGGATTTGTTGCATTTTGTCGAGGAAATAATGATTTTCCATCATTTTTCTCATAATACAGTGGTTATTCATCAACAAGTCCTATGTTCCAAAATATTAAATATGAAGGATGTTATGGACATCGTCATGAAGATTGTGAATTCTGTACGAGCCCGAAGTTTGCAACGACGCCTCTTTAACCTTCAATTGGAATCTGGCGAATCCCAGCACACTGATTTACTTCTTCATACAGATGTCAGGTGGTTGAGCCGCGGCAAGTTTTTGGAAAGGTTTCAAGAATTACTACCTGAAATCATTTCGTTTCTAGATGAAAGAGGTGATAACACCGAAATACTTAAAAACGAAAAATGGCTCTGTAATTTGGCATTCTTAACAGATATCACGGGTCATTTAAATGTCCTTAACTTGGAGCTTCAAGGGAAGGACAAAACTATCATCGATATGCATAGTGCCATAAACTCATTTAAAAATAAGCTGAAACTACTTATTGATCAACTGAATAAAATGGATTTGAAGAATTATCCGGCTTTAAAAGCGAGAACCACTTCTCAGTCAAATTATGATGTTACAATTTATGAGAGCGAAGTTAAAAATATACTGTGTGAGTTTGAAAGGCGTTTTTCGGACTTGGACAATTTAACTGGTGTTATAACTTTCATGAGTTATCCATTTTCTTGTGTGGATGTTGAAAAAACTGCTTCTGAAATATCCAGATAACCAGTTTTGGGCTTATTTATCTGAAGAAAAATATCCATGTTTGAAACAGATTGCCCTTCAGTTAACAGCATTATTTGGGTCAACTTATTTGTGCGAATCTGCGTTTTCCGAAATGAAAATAATTAAATCTAAATATCGTAGTCGACTCACTGACGAACATCTTAATTCATGCTTGCGTTTGGCACTTACTAATTACGTGCCATCCTATGAAAAGTATGCAGAGGACATGCAGCGCCATGCATCGACATCAAAACATTAGTTTTGCTCAAGAAAAAGTTCAAAATAACTTATTATTTTCATAATACTTATATATCTGTTTTTTTGCAAATTAATAAATAGTATTTATAAACTTTGTGTTTTATTTTTACGTAGTCGATCGCTTACCGCCTAATGCTTTTATGTTAGATCGCCGATGGTTTAAGTCTGAGCGCCCCTGATGTAGATGATTGCTATTTTTGCACGATAAGCGTCTCCAGATATTCGAAGAAGGATAAGCATAAAATAAAATATCCAAATTTGCCATCAGCATCGCGACCTATCCCCCATGGAGAGAACGAACCATCATCTCTCAAGTGCGCCATCCACTTCATCATCTTCGATTTTTGACACAAAAGAAATCCTGTTTGAAGAAACTTGCCTGATTGGACAGTGTCTGAAATCACTCTGTCAAAACAGGCCAGTCGTGAAGATTCATCATTTGAAGTTTTAGGAACACCTCACCTTATAAACCATTGCGAGCCGAATGATTTGGTTAAAGACTTAGGTTTATCAAAAGAAAAAGCCGAGTTATTGGGTTCTAGGCTACAGAAATGGAATCTTTTCGCACGAGGTGTGACAGTGTCTTCATTTACAGTAAATTTGTTTCCTTGTGTTATTATTAGTAAAAGCAGCAAGCTTGTTGTTTTCTATATTTTCAAAAGGATTTAACATTGTATAATTTGATGACGCTATTAGTTGTACATTAATTATATAAAGAAATCCATATCCAGTTTCCAATTTATTACGAAAAGTGTGGGACATAATAAACATAATGTAAAAATAATAATAATATAGTATATAATTATAATTCATATTTGATTACTGAAACAATGATAATGGATAACTTGTGATTAATTATTAATAATGATTTTAATATTTTAACCAAATCTATAATACTGCACTAAAAATGCAAAAAAATGTAATCAGTTTAACAAAGAAGTCAAAAATGCACTTATTGCGACTGTAATATATATAATTATGTAGTGAAGTAACTAAACCCTCCTAAGAGGCTTCCGCATAAGGCTTCCACGTGTGTTACGCGTGCAGCTTTTTATTCTGATAATTGGGGTCCATAGAAAAACGGACCTTTTTTTGATTCATACATTGACATTTCTTTGGCGAAAACAACAAATTTTATAACCTAGATGCGTAGCTATAAAAGCAGCCTAAATAAGCAATATTTCTTTAAACAACCCATCCCATCCATTCCCACACTCGTCTAATTCTCCACTCCATATTTGACATCTATCAAGCACATACATCTACTACTTTACATCTACCCTATTAAATCACGCATCTGATTTGATCAAGCCTACGTTTAACCGTTGTATATTTTTTGTATTTTATTGCAGAGCATCTCCTCGAATGGCATTATTGGCGCCATCGACGATTCACAGGAGGAATGCGCCGCATGTCTTCGGGGCAATTGCAAGAACGTTTCCGGCCTCTACACCAGACCAGATCTAGCTGACGGCTACAACTTTGTCGCGCAGATACCGCAAGGGGCCTGCAGGATACTGGTGCAGCAGCTGAAACCTACCAACAATATTATCGGTAAGACGTGACTTTATTACAACCCCGTTTTGCATGCGGAAAGAAAAATAGGGAGGAACAACGACGTATGGTGACCTAGAAAGATATTGCAAATATGAAAATTTATGTTGCACTCTTTAGAAGTTTGAAAAAAAGCGGTAAATTTGTGGGTTTTATAGTGTTCTAAAGCAACTGAAATCGTAATAATTTATATTTGTCAAGGTATCAACATTTAAAGTGTTTCGTGTAAAAGTTATGGAAGATATGCGGGTATTTACTAAAATAATGCCATTTCCTTTTAAATAGTGAAAATAAGCCACTTTGTACCAGCTGAAAATGTCTTAAAAGCTATAGCATTATAACTGCAATAAGTGTTAAAATGTCGGTTGGGTTTCTAACGCAGAATGCCTTTTCCTTCTTAATGTATTTTTCACTGATTGCATCACAGACATCTATAAAAATCAACCAAAACATCAATTCATTTGGCACCTACCTCCCACACTTGACTTGAACGAAAAACATCTGATCAAAACATTTCTTAGCCACTATAAACAACATACCTTCCATCAACTTTTCGCACTCACTTTAAGACATATACCAGCTTATTTCCTAATATTACAAACAGACTATAAAATATTTACACCACTGTCAATTATTAGCTGGACAGTATATGCACAATAAATTGGTACTTTCACAAAGTATACATATTGTCCTAAAATATTACACTAGTCATACAGAATTAATAAAAAGTATTGAAGATTTGATAGATAGATACCGTACAACTTTTAATAGTTCGAGCATCGTTTTTTTCTCATCTTAAACTATAATATTATGCACACATGATTTCTTAGAAATAGGAACACACATCTTGACCAGACAGTAATAATTTACATCGTATTTTCTCCACTATCTGTTTCAATTACTCGAATCGAAAGTAGCGGAGACAACAATGGCCCGACCGAAAACTGTTTCTTACGAAATCTAATGGTCCTCACATACATCAAGCCTCATGTGACCGGTGACACTATTAACCTTACGTCTGTACAGTATGCTGTATAACATGAAGTAATCTATGGGGAATGTAGGTATCAGTATGTAGATT
This sequence comes from Aphodius granarius, assembly GCA_963971325.1. NCBI lineage: Eukaryota > Metazoa > Arthropoda > Insecta > Coleoptera > Scarabaeidae > Aphodius > Aphodius granarius. The sequence goes on along the minus strand of OZ020222.1, from coordinate 11,764,828 downwards.
TATTCGCCGTGAAAAATGGATTAGACCATTGTCTGCTATACCGGATTTAATTCGGCAAATAAATTTCTCGGCGACGCCGGAGATATGGCATTTGATTGTGCTGAAATCGTATAAATGGACGGTGATTTATCAATGTTTTTTTTATTGCATTTGATTTATTCTTTTCGTGAGGTGGTATGAATCTTGCGATTGTGGATAACGGTTTTGATTGGATCTTTTCCGCAATTTATTTGAATTGAATCGGTATATGAGAAAAAAAAAACGACATTTGATCAGAATTGTTGATACCTGACGCGTTTTAGAGTTTTTTAATTCAAAAAATATTTTGACAGCGAGTCCGATAAAACCGAATTTTTCAGCCCATGTTACTACTACTAGATGTTTGTCGATTTAAAAAAAAAACTGTTGAATCGAACTTTATAAAATATTGTACATAGATTCGTAACCTTTTTGCGTTATTATTTTTTTGTCGAATCCGGTCCTTAAGAATTAGAGATGGGCTTATTAGTTCTTTTTAATGAACTAGTTCTTCCGGATTAGTTCACAAAAAGGAACTAGTTCAAAGAACTAGTTCTGAAGAACTACTTTGATCCTGAGACATACTACTTCGATAAACGTGTCTTTGTGTGTTCTAGCACGTTTATATCTTGTTCCAAACGAAACTAGGATCTAGTTTGGACAGAATCGATGTCTGCCTTCCCACTTTGTCTTTTTCTTGAAGAATCGTTATTTTGTTTTGAAAATAAATAATTATTTATAATTATATTTATCAAAGAATCGTTGTCTTATTTTATTTAGGTATATTTCTTAAATATTTATTTAATAAGGCATAAAAGACATATTGCTGCACGTATTTTAGCCTTATTCATACTGCCATTTTAGGTGGAATTGGGGTATTATTTATAAATTATAGTATAACATATACTGGCGAAACTACTATTAACAGTGTAATCCATTATCCAATAGGAAAAAAACTATACTCTAATTATATTTTTGACATCCGCCGTTAGGTAAAGAAACAACTGGCTGAGGGTGCTATGTCGCTCGTTTGATGTCGCCACAACTCGTTCACTGAATGGGATATGTTTCACCAAAGCAGGACTTTCGAACTAGATTTCATGTCCCTACAAGTCGTTCACTGAATGAGATATGCATAGAGATATGTTTTAGCAAAGCAGGTCTTTTGCGAACTAGTTCTTTTTATTTTAAAGAACTAGTTCTTTTGTTCTAAGCCGGGAGCCATTCTCTCGGACTAGTTCGTTCACGAACTACCCACCTCTATTAAGAATGAACAATGAGGAAAAACTGTTGAAACAAAATGCTAACTTTAATTCGTTCAACAAAATAAGCAAAAGCATATTTAATAAGATAATGCCGAAGAATGAAATAATGGTGAAGAAATCGCGCGAAACGTAAAGACGCTGGTCAAAAAGCGGTTAAAAATATCGACACGGACCTTGAAGACAAATATAGATTTTTACGATTTTTCATTCACAAATACATTATGTACTTTATCAATTACTACATAGTAAATTTTGACGAGCGCGGCAAGGTTCCCGCTGACGTTGCCAAGGCTCTTGGCAGATTTACTCTAGATTAATAATGAGCTCTGGTCATAGCAGCGGAACAGTATTTCAAACAAGGTTAGTGATCCCGTCTTTAGAGAATTAGAAGTGGCGAAACATATTTTTACACCTGTCAATTGATCGAGTTTAATATTTATTTTGACCGTCCGGTTTTCAACTCTAAAAATATCTCTTTCTGCATTTTTTTTTTCTGAAGGATGTTCTAATTTCTAATTCTAAATTCTAATTTGTTATGAGTGATGACTCTTCATCTTACGTCTTTCGGTTAAGTGGTGCATATCTCGTTATGTGCTGATTTAAATGATTTAATTAATTGTCAATAATTATGTAAAATAAAAACATAATAAATCTAGAAACATAACAAAATCTCTAGTAACATATGCAGTCTTTGGTAGCTTTCGACGGTTCTTTCAGCAAAGTATAAACAATTCTTCAAAATTATTCCTAGCTAATCCATTTTTCACATTCTGTGTGACCGATATGATGTATTTGCCGTCTAAGTATGGAACACCGTATGTTACAACATTTGTGGAACAACCGTGGTTAAGTTTTTACCCATTCAGTTTTAAATCTACATTTATTAAGTTATGTATGTGTGTATCGTGTATGGCCGTGAACACGATTGCGCCCAAACGGGACAACGGGTCGGGCTGAAATTTAGCATACATATTTAGAATTACCGGGGGATGAACTGCATTGTTTTTGGTGACAATCTGACAACCGAAAATGGCCATTGCCATTGCGTCTTCTTCAGGATTCTTTCGATTTCGTCCAAACTAATATCAACTCATCCTCCAGCGATTTTAAATACGAGCATATATCACCTAAGCTGCCTCGGTCCATAGTTGACTTATTATTGAGTTTTTATAAAAATGTTACAGATAAAAGTTGCATCGAATCATATTCTACACATTTTAAAATTAGTTCTGACATTAAATGATAATAAATGACATTAAATGTCAGGATGACATTATGTCATTATGTCATAGAAACTGACGTTAGGTAGAGTAGAGAGTGGTTGTGGTTTTACAAAATTGAATAATTGCAAAAGTGTTCTGACATAAAATTGGTTAGCTTCAAAGAAAGCCGAATGTTTTAACACAAATTTGTTTCGGTATATTTTTGCACATTTTACCAAAAGTTCACTAAATGCATATGTTTATTTTTTATTATTTTGAAGCATATTTGATTATTTTTACATATTTGCTTAGTTTTAGTAAGTATATTGGCTTTTTAGTGCATATTTATTGTATATTTTAATATATGTACGTATTTTTTAAATATTTACTTTTTAATGTTAATTCATCACGAAATTATTTTTTTATATTAAGGGTGCAAAATATTTTATACCATTAGGAGTGACCAAAGTTCGGTTTTTAAAGCATATTTTTTTGTTTTTATAGCATACTTGAATTTCTGTATGACATGTCTTAGCGCTCAAAAGTGATTTTAAGCAGTTTTTTTGGTTGCCTTATGCAAGAAGAAAGAAGTATTCAGTAATCTAAGTTTGAAACATCCTGCAGATTAAATAGAATTTAAATTATAACAAAGCTAATTAAATTTCCGATGCGAAGTTAGCAACAAAACCCAGCAACAAATTTTTGTTTTGTTGCATGTACCATAGTTAGCGCTGAGGGATCAATTAATAATTAATACCGCAAAAATTAAAAATAATGCTCCATATAATTAGAATAACATATCTTCGCTAATACATAGGTGTGTACTATGTAACACCAATCGAAACCACAAGCATTAACCACAGTAATTATTGCAGCTCAGAATTTTGTCTCAAATAAATTAATCAAGTCCCGATAAACCTAGTTAAAAAACGCGTGATCATGTCCACAGTAACATCAGCTAAATTAATGAATTTGAGGCAGTTTTTCCAACGGCTATTGGTCGACGGCGAGCAGTGCTACTATTTTGCCGAGACATGGCAAAATATCGATTTGTATATCAAAAGATAGTTGAGACTTGTACCTACCTACGACAGTTATTGCAGAGTAAATTTGTAACAATTAGTGAGTGAAATAAATTAATTTGTGCAAATGCTTGTCGAGATGTACCTAATCATACCAATCAAAAAAAAAATGCTGAGACTCCTTCCTACCGAAGAAGGATTTCAAGGAATGTGTCTATAATTTGCTTAAAGAATCATCAAAATGCACCAAAGATTACGGAAGTTGTTAGGGATCAAAATTTCAGATAACTTGTTACATGTTAACATATAGTATGCAAATGATCAAACATCAACTACTTCTGTCAGATTACAGCTCTAGAATAATCGTGTATCAATTGATTTAGATTTTAATGTTTCAATTCCAATGAAAGACACTTTGTCATTGCACCACTAATACAAAATACATCGTCCAGCAGCAATTTATTTCGTTGGTTATTTATATCTCTTAGATGACGATGATGCAGAGAGCGCCACGGTCGCCGGTCGTCCTGCCGTCTCAATTATAATTCCCGTGTATACGATTTATGTCCGGGAACGGTCTTGCTCACGTAATAAAGATAAACATACCGAATAGGTGTTAGATGTGCTGTTTATATTTACATAATCCGGTGAGATTATGCCCATTTGAGTACCCACCTCGGAAATGTTAATCAAATTCCGATCATCGGACTTTGATTTCGTACGTTCTCCGCTGAGAACTTCATAATGGAAGGTATTCATATTTAAATGTACCCGAGTCGATTAAAAATCTGTATGCCCCCCTCAAACTAAAGGCATTTAAATGTAGATCAATATTTGGGACTACGTTCTCAGGTCAATGGAGATTAATTAAATGTATGTAAATTTGTCGGAAAATTGTCGGTTTGTTGGAGTTTCTTTTATTAATCAATTTAAATTTTAATTAAGTGATAAAAAACGTGTTTCGAGTAAAGAACAACCTATAAAATCGAGCCACAGCGTTTAATGGGATAATAGTTTTGAGAAGATTTCATGATAGGATTTTACATTTTCTTTCCAAAAACAGATCTCTCATGGAAACTCTGGTCCCAACGTAAAACCAAATGAATTCTAGAATAACGCTTCTTCTTTATCTCTTTTCAGCGTTGCGCCTTAGCAATGGCACCTTCATCCTGAACGGCGGCGGGAAGTTCACCAACAGTAGAGTCGTTGAAGGAGCGGGAACCCGCTTCAGCTACCGGAAGCAAGACAGCACCTCCCTGGAGACGGTCACATCGCCCGGACCTCTGACGGCGCCGGTGGAAATAATGGTATGTTCCAACTGTACTTCCACGGTCAGGTGGGACCCATTGCACATTTATATTTCATAGCTATGGATCCGCCGGTCACGGTAACGCCAGTGGCGGCTCGTGCCTTGTAAACTTCACTTTACTTCCTGAAAAGAAATTACATTATAAACTGCTAATGAGAACATTGTTGATGCCTGATGAGATCAGAAGAATAGTACTGTTTCTGTGTATTCTAAAGACTGTTGTAAAGAAAAGAATGTTCTATAGCAGGTAATAAAGTGTGTCCTTGGTTCTAAGGAATGTTATAATGAATGATCTAAAGAACATTAACAAAACTTCTAAAATTCTTCTTTGTATGGTTTTTCAAGAATTTTGGAAGTTTTATCAATATTAGCTACACCTGTTCCAAAAGCGTACAAAAAACTGAGGATTAGAACTGGGATTTCTTGATATATTGAAAGTTTGGTGCGACGAGTATGGGTTATCCCAACTGGCGGAAATAAAACTAGATGTTGATATTTTCCTAGGTAGCATATTTATTATAATTCAGTTAATATTTTCGCCCGTAGTGTTGCAAGCATCTTCAGACTGTAAGACATTACAAGAGCGTCAGAAACTTACAAAAACAATAAAAGAGTCCACCAACCTGAATAATTCACGCCTAAATCGCCATGAGTTGAACGGGAAAGTCAAAGAATGTTGTATAGCATTTTCTAAAGAATGTTCTAAAGAATGTTCTAAAGAATGTTCTAAAGAATGTTCTAAAGAATGTTCTAAAGAATGTTCTAAAGAATGTTCTAAAGAATGTTCTAAAGAATGTTCTAAAGAATGTTCTAAAGAATGTTCTAAAGAATGTTCTAAAGAATGTTCTAAAGAATGTTCTAAAGAATGTTCTAAACAATGTTCTAAACAATGTTCTAAAGAATGTTCTAAAGAATGTTCTAAAGAATGTTATAAAGAATGTTCTAAATAATGTTCTAAAGAATGTTCTAAAGAATGTTCTAAAGAATGTTCTAAAGAATGTTCTAAAGAATGTTCTAAAGAATGTTCTAAAGAATGTTCTAAAGAATGTTCTAAAGAATGTTCTAAAGAATGTTCTAAAGAATGTTCTAAAGAATGTTCTAAAGAATGTTCTAAAGAATGTTCTAAAGAATGTTCTAAAGAATGTTCTAAAGAATGTTCTAAAGAATGTTCTAAAGAATGTTCTAAAGAATGTTCTAAAGAATGTTCTAAAGAATGTTCTAAAGAATGTTTTAAAGAATGTTCTAAAGAATGTTCTAAAGAATGTTCTAAAGAATGTTCTAAAGAATTTTCTAAAGAATGTTCTAAAGAATGTTCTAAAGAATGTTCTAAAGAATGTTCTAAAGAATGTTCTAAAGAATGTTCTAAAGAATGTTCTAAAGAATGTTCTAAAGAACGTTCTTGTTCTAAAGAATGTTCTAAAGAATGTTCTAAAGAATGTTCTAAAGAATGTTCTAAAGAATGTTGTAAAGAATGTTCCCAAAAATGTTCTAAAGAGCATTCTAAAGGTTGTTCTAAAGAATGTTCAAAGAATATTCTTTAGAATATTCTTTGAACATTCTTTAGAACAACCTTTAGAATGCTCTTTAGAACATTTTTGGGAAAGAATATTCTAAAGAATATTCTAAAGCATAGTCCAAAGAATGTTCTAAAGAATTTTCTAATGAATATCTAGAATGGAGACTTTCCCTGTCCGAATCAATGAATTCTTGATTACCGGGAGGAAACCTGAAGATTCTTCTTGCAACAGGAGTGCAAAACGTCGACAATTCTAACGTCAACAACGTGGGTTCCTCCCGAATATCAAGAATTAATTGTTCTATAGAATGTTTTGAAGAAATGTTTTAAAAAATGTCGTAAAGTGTTGTTTAAAGCATGTTCTAAAGAATGGTTTAAACATTGTTGTATTTAATGTTTTAAGGAATGCTCTAAGGCAAGTTCTAAATAATGTTCTAAAGAAAGTTCTAACTAATGTTCTAAAGAAAGTTCTCAAAAAGTTAATTTATTATACCACTTTAAAGACTGCATGTAACTGTTATTGCTATTACCTTTAAAGTTCTATCACAAACATACTTATACAACAAGAGCCGCCACTGGGTACAGCGATGGTGGATAATAAAACTAAAAATCTTGACACGCCCGACGAACTCCGACCGCGAAAAGCGGAAAGGACTAAAATTCACGGTTGCAGCGCCCACAGTTTTGCGACGGGGCGAAATCGTATTATATCTTTTTCTGGCGTCTTTTGTTTACTCGCTTACGAGGACTCGCTTTTTTGTTGGACCGGTGATCGATGGTTTCCTTCTTTCTTTTTTTCCGTGGCAGTTCCTAATTCCTTTGATTGATATTTGCTTTTGTACTGTTTGTGAACTTGAAAAGGGTATTTTGTCACTTAAAAAAAGAGTTCTCGAAACTTGTTTATTATTTATTAATACTAGTTAGTTATTCATTATGCCTTATTAATTATTACAGATCGTGGCCTACCAATTAAATCCTGGCATCAAATATGGCTACTCGGTGCCTGTCGACGCTGGTGTTGACCAAATCGCGCCACCATTGATCCAGCCGATGTCCAACGATATCGGCGTCGAACCTAGAAGACTGGAGGTCCCTTCAGTCGTCAATCATCAACGAGACGAAGCTAAACGATTGCCAAATCCACACAGAAGGATCCGAACTAAAAGACGCGTCGCTTGGAAGATGACTGGAACATCCACTTGCTCGAAAACGTGCGGAGGAGGTACCCAAACACCCATAATCACATGCGTAAGGGTTGTAGAGCAAACCCCAGTCCCGTCGAGGAGATGCATGCATTTGGAGAAGCCTATAGCTCGACCAATAGCATGTAACACACAGAAATGTCCTTCTATCAACTGGGGTGGGCAGTGGGGTCCATGTACGGGATCTTGTGGTGAAGGAGTCCAGAATTACCTTTGGAAGTGTGTACAGGAGGATCCTGAGACTGAACGGATGTTAACTGTAGATGATAGCCAGTGCCCACAACCGAGACCGACTTCTTCAAGTAAACCATGTAGTTTAGAACCATGTGAGAATAGTATTATAAACGCGTTACCACAGACCCATGTCGTAGACAATAGGAAGGTTCACCATAAATGGCATTACGGTCCATGGTCTTCAGTAAGTCCTTTAGTCAACCTCTAGTAATCAAAATTGACTTATTAACCTTTGATTTCAGTGTTCAGTTACCTGTGGCAAGGGCCACCGCACCAGAGAAGTTACCTGTCCAACCGAGAACTGCAGATCAGACCTTCGTCCAACCCATGCAGAGCACTGCGATGAAGGTCCCTGTCCAAACCCACACAAGCCTTCCAATTGGCTATTAACCGAATGGTCACAATGTTCAGAAGGTTGCGGAACTGGCAACCAGACAAGGAGAACTCATTGTTACCGAGACGATTGCGACCAAACGACAAAACCAGAAACGGTGAGAGCTTGCTCGAGCGATAAAGAATGTTCTGGGCGATGGTTCACCGCACCTTGGGGTCCATGCTCCGACTCCTGCGATGGTCCTGCGAAAGAAGTACGCGACGTGCTCTGCGTCATCAAAGTCAAAGGGCAGAGTCGCATTGCCATGGACATGATGTGCACTTCAAGCAGTAAACCTGAGAGTGAGAGGCCCTGCAGAGGTGATTGTAAGCCTTTTTGGTTCACTGGGGAATGGACAAATTGCGAGGGTGATTGCCCAAGAGGCTCGCAGAGCAGAGAGGTCAGGTGTTTCGACGCCAATGGTCAGTATTCCAATGCTTGTTCGATTGAGGAAATGCCAACCCCTAGAAGGGAGTGTACCTGTTCCAGTTTGGAGGAGCACCGGGAACGATATAAGCCGATACATGACGAACCACCTGTCGATCGTAAGTTTCTTATATTTTTTATTGATCATTTTCTCCAATTTCTTCGAACCATCAATTTGTTTATTGTTTTTAACCGCTGAAAGATGTAAAAGAGAAATCTGTTAAAGACATAATGTATGCGCTATGACTGTAACCATACCTCACAAAATTTCTTGGTCAACTTTTACCATAACCTATCTCCAGCCGCAAATAATGCACCCATTCAAGCAACACGATAAAAGACAATGAAGACATTATAATCCAGTCTCGCAGGTAGACGTTACTCAGCCTCTCTGAATGCCGAACGCGGTGAGCTAAAAAATAAAAACGAAGCGAAAATGACACCTCATACCATCCATCTAACCTATTAGCATAATCGCTGACAATGGCATTGTAAATTGAAGCCACATTATTGAAACGTACGTCAACTAATAAGGTAATATCGCAACAGACCAAGACGGAATCTGGGCATGACTGGTTCATTTTGGGGTTACGGTGCTGCAGTGGGGGCGTAATTGCAAAACAATGGGAGAAATTGAGCGAGGAAATCGCGTCTTAATTCCGACGATGACGAGCGATTTCACGCGACTCGCGGCGCGTCATATTGCGCACGAATTGAGCTATACCGCTACGCATCTTGCTGAAGGAACACTTTAGTGTATTGTTCAGATGAACTGTCCAACTGAGAAAGGTGTTCGAATGAGGTTATCTACTTGAAGAAAAATATATTCTATTGTGGCGATGGCATCGATATTATTATTATTTTTTTTTAATCTGTAAGCTTTCTGTCCTTGCGGCACAATCTATTTTGGCCGAACATTTGTTAATATAAGTGTACAACCCTTCTGTAAGCCTAACGTCTAACGATATGAAACAAAATGCTAATTAATTTGACTTTAAAAATGAGTAGGCAAAAACTTGATCAAGATCCTTAAATGTTCCACAGAATGTTCGAAACTAATACCACAAAACATCATGTTAATTGTACAGTCAAATAAGTTGTAGAAATAATTATTTTACAAAATGTACTAGCTAGGAAGATTTGGTTATAATTTAACCGGTGAGACAATAGACATAAAAGATATCAATAACTTTTTTTGTTCGAATTTGTTAATAAAACAAATGTCAATCGATAGAGCTATTCAAGTAACGGTTTACAAAAAAAAAATATTTAATTACTAGCGCGTCAGCTCAGGGTGTCCTCAAATAGAATTGCATAACGCCATCCGCCGATACTGTAGAACATTACAACCCCTCTTATAGAAGTAAATCGGTAAATTGGTGTGCGGCTTAACAAGTGGGTTATATAAATCTTTATAATAATTACGAAAGTTGATGCATAACTTTGATTAGTACGTCAAATTATAGGTAATTAATAGAAGTAACTACCCTGAAAAGGTTGGAGTTTTTTTCCACTCAACAAAACCCCTTAAATGATAATAATGTTGACCTACCCCATAACAAGGAAAACGACGGCAGACAGATAAAATAATTAATAACTTTTGTAAATATTCTTGCATAGGAGTAGCTAGCCTGGAAAGTTCGGAGTTATGCTCACTCGATAACACACCTTAAATAATCATAATATGAACCTACCGCATAACAAAGAAGCCACCTCCACGCTGATAAAAACATTACATTTACAACTTCTATAAATGTTCTTGCATAACTTTGAGTCATACGTTAAATTGTAGGCAGTTAATAGGGCTAGCCATCCTGGTATGCTCAGAGTTATGCTCACTCAATAACACCCCTTAAATAACCATCATGGACACGTAATGTATCATATGCAATGGGCCGGTAGTGAGTCGACCATAAAAGATATCCATAACTTTTTTTGTTTGAATTTCTTAATGAAAGATATGTCCATCGATAGAGAAAACAGCTCATGGTGTCCTCAAATAGAGTTGCAAATAACGCCATCCACCGATACCGTAGAACATCGGGGATAACAAATTCGGAATCTAAATGAAATTCTGCATCTAGTAATGGTATAAATACGACACTACACTTATGGTTACAACTCCTCTAACATAAGTAAAGTGGTTAAAATTTACTGAAAAATCATCAAAATCCACCACAGATTACAAAAATTCTCTGAGATCAAAATTTATCAAATTTTTGTACTGGGCGCATTCAGCGAACTCAACGATTGCCGACAGTTGCCAACAGTTGTCAGCAGCGGTTGACTGAACGTTTGTGATTACTACCTGATGATTACTGAACTTTGTCAGCGGAAATTTGAATACCTGAGTGTATTTATTGACATGGTTGCACATAATCATACCCGATGAAAAGATGTTCATGATGTCCAGAGTTGTGGGTGATCAACAAACAGTTGCATAAATAAAACCAAACAAAACAAATATTGTTTTTGAAATGTTGGTGCACTGCTTTCATATGTTGGTTGGTAGCATTGCTTATTAGACTCCTTCAGTGAACACTTAACTGCTGGCAAGTAATCAAAAACACAAAGCGCTTCGCTGACTACACCCGTTGAGTCCGCTGAACGCGCCCATTATTGTGAAAACTAGATACAATTTTATCCTACGCTATAGTATGTATAATTGTAAAGCTAAATCTCGAAAATAAGTTTAGATTTGTACCCAATAACCTTAAAAAGCAATACATCTCGTATTTTACTTGACATAACCTAATTTGTTGTATTTCTTTTGCAGGTAACTGCGTGGATAAAGTTCGAAACTGCCATTTAGCGGTACAAGCTCGCCTTTGCATGTATAAATACTACACAACGCACTGCTGCGTGTCTTGCAGCAGGGCACCGCAGGAAGTGCACGAATAACGGATTAAGGAAGATGCATTTTGAGGGCTTCAGTTTTGGCGCGGAAGGGATTTTGGAATTTTAATGACGATTTGTTGAATAGAGCCCTCGATTTGGAAGCTGTGATTGGTCGAAGAAGGTGAAATGCGTAGTCAACCTAAAAAATAAATAATTAATCTTCGTACTGACATAATCTTAGAGATATATTGGTTATTTACTTATTATATCAGTAGTCGCAAAAAATAGGATGCGTTCACATAAAAAAATAAAAAAAAATGTGGCAAAAAAATTGCTCGCATTTTTTTTTATGTTTGACGCATGTTTAGATTGGCAAGAAATGGGTGAGAGATCTTCGAATGTATGCAATATTCTTAAGAGAAATCTCAACACAACCTTTTCATATTAGCACGATTTTGTAGGCCCTTTTTTGGTTTGCATTTCGATTTGTTTTTTTTTTCTGTAAAAAGTAGTGTATGCCGAACTACTATCTGTCTATAGCTCAAAAGTACGAAATGTGAACCAACCCTTGTAATCTTATTATAATTAGATGTCTGTGATTGTTTGTATCGTTAATAACTTCCCCCTGTAATAAGTTATAGAGTAATTATAGAGTTCCCCCCAAATTATTATTTGTAACTTATATAAATATTATTTTTTAATTACCATTACAGTTACGTAATTAATAATAATTTATGTTAATAGCTAATTAATCCTTGTAGTGAAAGAAATGCTTTCCTTATCTCATATACAGCACTGCCAGAAATGTAAGTTTGTTGAGTATAGTGCGTCTCAGATGAGTGTATCATACTTATCTGAAACACATATTACCTATACCTAAATTCATATTATTTAGTTGGTCAATCTTTTAATAAAATCAATAAATTGCATCTGTCTAAAAATTGCTGATGCGTCACTACACACTTGCCAAATTAAATGTAATACGTACGATTAGAATATATTATGTTTCGGTTTTTTAAATAATAAAATTGTACTTATAATAATTAGTGCGACGTGTACGTTACCTGTGCGAAAATGCAATAGAATTTTAATTATTGTACCTACTGTAACTACCAGTTGTGTAGTCCACCAATTGCATTTTACAAAGACAAAAAATATAAATCCAAAGAATGTTTGCTGAGTTTTGTGGAATGTAATTTGTGGATGATTTGCTTGATCTGCTACGGTTATCACGAGGGCGGCCCTTTGTGAATATAATCAAGTATTATAGTGTAATGTAAGCTTTTCGGTATTCTTTAGCAAAATAAAGCAAAGGCAAAAGTACCAAATAAACAATTCTTTTAATTCTTTCGTGCTTCATTGATTTACTCTTTCAGGTAAGCAAATATTTGTGTCAGATACCCACCAATTTTAGTGGAAAATTTCAAACTACTATATAACATCTTTCAGACAACTGACCTTAATACTTAAATTATTTGTTACGCTGTTAGACAGCAAAATATTCGTGTCAGACACCGACGAATTTATAAGTAAATTTCTATGCATAGCTGTGTAACATCTTTCGATGATAAGTGACATTCACATTTCCTAAATGATTTATTTCTTTACAATTACGTGTTAAATATACAGGGTGTAACAAGTTTGAGTACGCAAATTTTGGGAGATGATAGGTTCTGGCTAGCTGATATTAAGGAGTTTCAACAAAGTTTCTATATCAATTTTTTCTATTCTTCTTAATAACTGAAATATCGAAGGTCAAAGTTAAGGACAATATTGTTTTAGTGTCGCATGTGGTTAATGGCTATAGCGATTAAAATGGATTTTAAATAATTATGGAGCAGTTATTGATAACCTGCATACCTCTGACCCAATCCCACAGCCAGCAGTAGGAAGAAAACACCGCTTGTATTCCATAAGTGTAATTGTAGTCCGTAATTTTGTCCTTTGATATATCAGTTATTATAAAGAACTAAACAACTTTGTGTAAGAATATAATTTTCAGTAGCTCAAAATCTATTACCCCTCAAGGTTTGAGCACTCAAACCTGTTACCTGATCCTGATATACAGGATGATGATATCATCCACAGGTGTTTTTTTTTCTTCTTAATTTGTCATCTGTTCTCGGCGCTTTATCAAACACCGACATCGCTTGATAATACTATATCTGTTTATCCATCACTTTGTTGTTATTCATTACAACAAAGTGATGGATAAACTACGTAGCGATACGATAATATCCATGAGGAAACCAGCTTTATCTATATTAAAAAGATTTTATCAACAAACACACAATCGTCACGTTTGAAGCATCAGTCTGTCAGAATTTGTCTTTACTTTCGCATCTTGGTAAGTAGAATAGTGAAAAGAAGGGATAAATAAAGTAATATACAATACACAAATTTTCACAGTCTTTAATTTCATTAAGTACATTTTTTTACAGCAGCGCACGTTTACATGGTAGGTATTTTTTTTTAAATTAATATGTAGTAATATCAGTTTTTTGGATGAACAAATTATTTCCCTGTTGCCTACTTAGTTTTTTTTTTTAGATAATACTGATAAAGTTTTTTCATCAACAATAGAAAGTAAAATTTTGTCAGGTCTTAGATTAGAATAATGTGAATATTTTTCTTGTTTTAGGTTAATTATAATATGAAAAAATTATCTCGATGAAGACCATCAATCACTGTCTTCATAGAGATAAGCATAGGATAAAATCGATAGGATATAATCCTATAGATCATCTGTTTAATTAGGCACAATTATCACCCAGAAAAATATTTCACTTACAATATTATACAAAAAAAACGCTTAAAAAATACAATCACAGGTTGTCTTTAAAATTGACATGGCTTCACAAATCAGTCTTTCGGTTACTTTAGAGATTTTCCCGGTCATCTTTAGGCTCTTGAGACAAGAGAATGAAGCTTTTCGGACGATTAACTCCTATCGATTCCACAGGGATCTCGCGTTTCCCCGTGATATTAATCTGAAAAATCAACGGACATAAACAAAACAGCACATAATAATAAAACAAATCAAGCAAAACTATAATCATTTATTTACAATATTCCTAATTTGTTTCACAGCTGAAATCACTGGGTATATTAGCGACCATGCGCAGAAAATTGCTGTGGCCACTGTGGCTGTCGTTCTTGACGTCTCAGTGGTGTAGAATTTAAACCAGTCCGTGTAGAAACCAAGGCAGAAACTGATTACGCCTATGATGTATGCGATGTGGCCACCAATGTTGTGGCAGAACTTAATGATTACCGGTTTTACGTAGCCGGAAAGGTGTTTTGAGAAACCGGCTAATATGCCTAGTATGATCGATAAAACTAGGAATATTAAAGATACGAGACCTAAAAAGATAAGAAATAAGTATTAAAAATGTTTTTATGAGTTATGAATTACGGTAAAGTAAAGGCAACGCAACATTATTAGAATAAGTTTTGAATGAATTTCTAGTAAAGTGTTTTCTTACAAGAATATTCTTTTTTGTTACTTAGAAAGGGTTATGCTGAAAGTAAGATTACAAGACAAAACATGAGTAAAGTATTGTAATCGAAGGAAAAAAATCGGGATTTTAGCGGAAATACGAGTTTTGAGGCACCTGAATCCATTGCAATGCGAAAACGGTAGTGCCCAAACGGTACAATGGAGTGGGCTGAAATTTGGTATATATTTTTAGAATTACCTGGGGACGAACTGGGTTGTTCTCAGTGACAATCTGTCAACCGGAAGTGGCAAATAGTACAGGCATTCTCTTAGAGATTCAACCGATTTTGACCAAACTGATACCAGTTCATTCTCCAGTGACTTTAAACATGTACACCGATTTGGAGTCAGTTGGATGGAACCTACCCAGAAATTTTAAAGACGTAAAATACGTACCTGTAATTGCGTGAGACGATTCAAAATGTCCGGTGGGCTTTGTCCTACCGATTTCAATTCCGATTCCAGTAATAATTAAAACGGACGAAAGTGTCATAAGAACACCATGTATTATATATTTAGTCTTCTTTTCCACGTCTTGTGACCATACATTCCCTCCACTGAACAGAATTAAGGCCTCAGCCATCAATGGTATTAACTACAACATAATAAAAGACGGATAAGAAATAAAAGAGTTGCTATATAATCCATTAGTTTCGTATTGATTCATATTCTGTTGATAAAATTGTTGCTACTGACACAAACTACCAAAAAAACGATGACAAGTTTCATCATTAGCAATAATAATGAGTAAAGTCAAGAGGTTTGCAATGTTTTTATGGCCTTATCACCTAGTAGTCAGTTCTAAGCAATTTCACTTCATAAGTGGCTATTATGTGAAAAATTCAATTGTACGGATTATGATAAGTTCCCACACAATCGGCAATTACTAATTACAGAATCCGCTGAATCCGCTTGATCTAATTTAAGCCGGTTTATAGACGATATATGCGAATAAAGATGACACCATAGTTTAAAAATGTCTCATGCCACAGCTTCTCTAGAGTAGTACATTCATGACTAAGTTCCATGTTATCATCACTGGTATCTAGAGCGCGTCATCTAGATCCATTATCCATATGTCAAGGTGCAATCTATAATTTGTGCTTGCTGTTGATATTAAAGGTTTAATTAGAAAGACAGAGAAAGATGGTTAGAAAGATTTTTTATTGACGAAAACAAAAAGAAATTTGCCTGTAGCATCGAAGTGGAAATTTGATTGCATGTAGTTTATTTGCACCAAAACGTCAAATAGCAACGATATTTGTAGTTAAGACATGTGTGGTATTCTTCCTAAATTAGCTGAATGATATAATTATAAACATAGTAGAAATATTGCATAAATAATAATTAGTAATTAATGATTCATTCCGATAAGATACGTATTGTATGATTCACACTGCACATTCTGGGTATAATCATTGCTTAAATATATGAATTGATCTATTATTAATAACAACAAGGCATATATAAACAATGAGACTTATTTTATTTGAAACATTCGGGGACACGTCATTTTCTATTAACCAATTAACGCCCAGCGTCCTCATATGAGGATAGCCTGTATTTCCAAAACTAGCTAGAGAAAAAATTATTTAAATTCATTTTAATTAATTTGATAGTATTATAACTAAATAATAAATTGGGCGCTAATGGGTTAATCAGAGGCAATTTTTTGAAAATTCAATGTCAGAACTTTAATTTTGTTCAATAATAACGTCATTTCTGCTTTTTTTTTTCAAGGATATATTGTTGTCAGATTCGGTTGATTTTTTTAAATTTTTTTTCAATGGACTATGTTTTTTAACGTCTGTAAGTGATCTAACTAATGGTGGTTAAATACAGTTACGTAGAGTTAAATACAGAGAATACAGCTTGTAGGAATATTTCTTTTCATATTCGTTCTTCTTCTTAACAACTTAATTCTATGTTCTTAATACCTATGTCGAAGGTTAAACAACAATACCGATAAAGGTTAAGGACAATATTGTTTGAGTGACCTATATGGTTAATTATGATATTGGTTTAAATGGATTGATATTGCTTTAGGAACAATTAGTTATAACTGGCATATATTTAAACTCATAGGACAGGCTGCAAAAAAAAGCAGCTTGTATTCCATAAGAACTATTATATCGTGTAAAGAAATAATCATACCCTCATAAAATACATTTTATAAGTCATTTACTACCTTACCTTTTGTATTTTCTTGCCATGTAGAGTTTAAAGAAAGTGCAACACATTTAAATGACATGCAGTCTAGGGGTCTATGTTTTACGTATTGTGTTTTGATATTTGAGTTAATATATTAAGGAATATTTTCATAAGTATTCTATGATCAGCAGTTCAAAATCTATTATCGCTTATATCGGGTAATAATATAGAAATGGGAACTGACTAGAGTACTTAAGTTCAAAAGGCCATACAAAGTCTACGTCTTTTTGGTATAAATAATTTTTGTAGCGTGATACTGGCACTTGTTGGTTTATAATTTTAGCTCTTTTCATAACAAATTATACATACGTAACTGATTGAAAATGGATTGTTGTGTCAAAAGCACAATCGCAAATTGCAGTATATGATTTTCGGGATCAGGTTTTCGCTTTCATTCCATAACTAGACATTTAAAACAAAAATGCATATGATTTTATGGAACCTTACCCAAAATATAAAACTAAACTTCAGTTATGTAAAAAATTCAAACAATTAAAACCCACAATTATGTTATTATGTGACACAAGATCAAATTCAAGATCTTTTCAAAGCAACAGACACATCACACATTAAACCGAGTAAATTTATAGTTGTATATAGATAAGGCTTTATCTACACAAGTAGGTACCATTAAGAAACGTAACGATAGTTAAAAACCGTGCCAGGAGTGTTAAGTAAAGTCTCAATAAACCTCCAACAATGTTCATACTCACGCCAATTGTGCAGAGGATAACGTGCCAGGAAAATGTACTGTTGTAGTTTTCGATGGGTATCCAAATAGCGTACATCATAACAACCGCTATACCCTGGTGGAAAATGGTGTTTGCGATCCATCTTCCGTATTGTATTGGAGCAGACCACTGACTACTGTTCATCATGATTTAAATTAAACCAAGTTGGCGAGGTGTGGCTCCGAGAATGGTTGACTGATTTTGTCGTGTTCTATGTGGTCGAGATGAATATAGTAGCCGTGATATCAGTTTAATTGATGAAAAGAACCGGCCATATTCACAGTTTGATAGTTCGCGAGTTACTGGATCTTGACGTTATTTTTAAAGCCGTTATCAATGAAGAGATAATATTATTTGATCAGGTATTATACGCGCCAAACAGACGGGTTTTTTACTGGAATGCGTATAAATTAGGTTGTAACAATTAATTAGGAACATATTTTTATTAGTTTTTATTTTGGTGATATTTATTGAACATATTTATAGGTTTATTATCTTGATTTCATATACAATTCGTGAATATTGGCAAGGAATTAAGTACAAAATTGTGTAAAACTTAATTTGTAATTACTACAATCCATTATTCCTAAGGGAAAAGGATGCATTAACAGTCTGGGTTCCTGATTGAACTGGGGTAACTGATTGAATGTTTGTTCTTTGAGTTGCAATTAGAATGAGACAAGATTAATGAAAAACTAACCTCTAATTAATCGAATTGCTTCTGCAATCTTTGCAGTGTTTTGATGATATTTTTACTTTATCATACGTATGACAAAGTATTGTAATCGTGTCGAAAAAAAAATTGAGATTTTAGCGGAAATAGGTCTTTTTGGCCCCCCTGAACATTTTTGACCAAGGTACAAAAAAATGTCTGTGTGTGTGTGTGTGTATGTGTGTGTACCCGTTTTTTGTGGCGACGATTCCGAAACTACTGAAGGTATCGAGACGAAACTTCATATTTAGAAGTTTCGTGACTAAACTTAGAGCTGAAAGAAGTTTTGTCCAAAAGGGCCCAAAGGAACTCGAGGCTTACTCTTATCATTTTTCAACGATTTTGCAAATTAGCCGCCATTTCTGTAATTTCGTCAAAATAGTTAAATAATAAAGTATAATAGAGAAAATTTTGTATAATTTATGTCCATTCCATTTTTTGGAAAAAAAAACTAAATCATAGTAAGCAGATGCCTCTTGAACTTCCAAATTGCCCCCCTGAACACGGCTGTATCGTATGATAAAGTCATGTGCCTGGCCACATCAGATTTTTTTTCTTTATGATGAGTGGATAATTCCAGGAAATAAAATCACGTGATTTGTAATACCTAAATACAGTGTAGCTTTGATAATCCGAACGTTCAAATCTCTGTTTCCGCAAAGGCATGTATTGTTTACAAATATTGAAAATAATTTGTGGAAAAAATGGCATATCAAATTGTTATTTACTGATATGGCGATTTTGATTAGATTAAAGTTTTTACAAGATTAACTATACTTGCCAAAGAAAATTTGACTTAACAAGGTTTGATCGTCAATAACTTTTAGCAAATCATAGACAAACTCATCCTAGCTAATGAAATGTTCAAAATAATTACTTCGACAGCTCCGTTGATTTGTGCAACCGGCATGATGTTGTTGTGGTCTAAGTTTGGAACACCCTGTGGAGTGTGGAGTATTGTAATTAATTAGCAATGTCTTTGAGCAATTGAGACTACTGTTTCAAGCTTAGACTACTAAAGACTCTCTTCTTCCGGCATAAAATGTAACTACATATTTGCTACAGGAATGTAAAAGGCTGTGGATTCTAGTGAACTACTTCTATAAACACTTATAGCGCCTAAACTGTTCATCCCACTGATCTGCCAATTTGTATACATATTTAAAGTCACTGAAGGATGAACTGATATCAATTTAATCAAAATCGTATAAAGCCCAATGAAGAAGCATGTAACATTTGCCACTTCCGGTTGTCAGAGTAGCACCAAATCGTCCCCGGGTGGCCGGGTAATTCCAAATTGTATGTATACTAAATTTCAGTACGATCCGTTGTGCCGTTTGGGCGCTATCGTGTTCACAGCATACTAACACACATACACACGCACATGCATAGATACATTTTCCAGAAATCATTACAATCGATTCAGGAGACCCGAAAACGCGTATTTCCGCTGAAATCTCGATCTTTTTCCGTCGATTACAATACTTTCCTTGTAGAGTACTAGTCGTAAAGTAAAAATAAGGGTGACGTCTTCGCTCCGAAATAGGTGCCGTCATAGACGACATTTGTACGTCAATGTTGGCTATTTAAAACTTAAAGTTGACGTGCCCAAGTGTTTTTCTTGAAAACATTAAATAACGAAACTATGAATTTTGTTCCAAACTTTATCGTCACTCTGTAGATGAACGGTATGAACAGTTTAGGCGTTGTTAGAAGAAATAATAGAAGCAGTTCCACATGACAGAATGCACCACAGCGTTAATTGCCATGGTTACAAATTGGCACATTTTGATAAAATTCTATTACTGAACTGAATTGAAGAATTACTCGGACTGTTGGGTGGGAACCACCCAAATATTGTAATAATTACCACAGTTCATGTTAATTCTGACAGTATTCTTTACATTTATTACGTTGTCGTGTTGAAAACATAGTCCACAGTCGGCTAAAGAGACGATGAAAGTTTACAATGTATCAGCAAAAACATTATCTTTAAAAATTAACATGTCGAAATTAAGGAAATTCCAATATAATTCTAATCAATGTGTCTCTAACAGTGAGTAGGCAAAAACTTGATCAATGTTCATAACTGATCCACAGGATATTCCAAACTTCAATTGAACAGTTGAGCTGTACAAATAATTATTTTAAAAATTGTAATTTGTATTAGGTAGTACTAGAAATAATTTCGGAAAATTTGTCTGTAGTTCTGAGAGAATTATCCAAAATCCACCAAACATTAAAAAAGTTATTGGAGATCAAAATTTGTCAAATTTTGGAGCATTTCAGCTTTAACTGTAACGACTGTCTAACTAATCGATTTTTACTGTTATTTTGACGTGCGTGACAACATCGTGGTCCTAAGAACATTTCCCAGAGGACAACAAGACTTTCTTGATTCTTGTTTTAATGATTACGTGTGTTAAAAACAAAGAATAATAATCATTTTTTCTATCTATCTCGTAGTTTTAGACTATTTTAAACAAACGGTTATGGTCCGTTCTGCTGAAATGCGGAATATATGTATTTACAACGTACATTTTGTTTATATATGATCGTGTGATTCACCTTCTGAGTGTTTGTACTTTGTAGGGTGTATATTGAAAACATTGTAAAGATAACAACAAGCTGTTAATTATATGTGATAAACATTGGTATTAATTATTACAGCGTGTTATTATTAACAACAACTTTGGCATTTGCTAATCAACTCAGCATCGCAAAAACCTTTGATTATGAAAGATTATGAAATATTTATAAAATATTATGTATGTATTTCTTTTTTTGTTGAAATGGCTAGGAATTGCATATAGGCAACCAACTATACCGTGTATACGGAACTAACATTCAAAAGACGCGGGTGTTACGAAAGCAGGTTGACAACATGCCGCTCCAGTAACTGTAAATCCCCACATAAATAGAAAGTGTAGCGGCGAATGATACGTTGGTATGGTTGGTATGTTTTAAATGGAATAGCGCTTGCGTAATAGAATTGTTTAGTTCGGTCTTGATGTCTGTGTAATTTTCCGAAATTTTTGACCAAAATTCTCGACGGATTCCGTTATTTTTAGGGTAAGTTCACACCTTGTGCAAATCGACACGGTTTGACGTTTGCGTTGCGTTTGTTTCTTTGGATAATGAAACGTCGACAAATAGGGTTATGTGATTTATCAGATGTTGCATTCCAATAATAAACTGTTGTTTGTTCGTTTTAGCTTTGACGATGGCAGATCAGCAACAGTTTTTCTTAAAATGGAACGACTTCCAGAGCAATATGGTGAGCTCATTCAAGCACCTCCGTGACGAGAAAAGTTTCACCGACGTTACATTAGCCTGCGAAGGCCAGACATGTAAAGCCCATAAAATGGTCTTATCTGCATGCAGTCCTTATTTTAAAAGTTTACTAGAGGTATGCTTATGCAACAAAATTACTCTTATTTATTAGTTATTTAAGGTTATGGTTTATATGTGATAAAAGTCAAATCATCAAAATATTTGGGTGATTAGATATATTAGGAAATGTGTTAGTGCCTAGTTAGAATGGTCAACTCGTGTGAACTTTGAAATTTAACAAATGGCAGTTGTTTTTTTGGTTGCACTTTTTCATTGTTTTTTTTTTGTGATGTCACCTTCAGATTTTTTTTTATATGCCTTTCAACTGCATTTTGTATCTGCTGTGGGTAGTCTAAAATTAGATTCTATTTTAAGAATTGATTAGATTTAATTCTCGGTAATTATTTACATATTTGTATTGTTGTTTATTAATTTTGAGGTTATGTCTTTTTATTAATTTGTTCCAACTTAGTAACATTTTTGCTAATTCTAGACATAGACTTTTTATTTGTTTATTTGCTTACTTGAAACAAATACTAATACAAATACTAAACCCATCCTTACTTGAAAAATAGTAAAAAGATCTAAACTGTTATTATTTCAGGAAAATCCATCGAAGCATCCAATTATAATCTTGAAAGATGTTGCGTACAGTCACCTGACGGCAATACTAGAGTTTATGTACGCAGGAGAAGTGAACGTAAGCCAAGAACAACTACCCGCCTTTTTGAAAACTGCCGATAGGCTGAAAGTGAAGGGACTTGCGGAAGCGCCAGGTATAAAGCACGAATAGATAGCTGACCATAGCACTTCAACAATGTTCAATTTCCAGTTTAAGTGAAAATTTTTTGATAAGTTTGTTTTTCTTCGAAGTTTGTAAGGTAATCAAAAGATTGACGTAATTAATTAATTCCAGTTTATTTATACATGTTCAGTTGTACTTATAAATGAGTACGCCCTTTTCTTCGCTGGTTTGATTGATTCCCAAAATACAATTTGAGTTTTTCGTAAATCAACTGATTAGCAACCTAAGTATATTCTTTAATTTTTTTCTATTTTGTTAGGTAAAGTGACTAATATTATGTTTCTGTTTTATTATAAAATGTTTCTTTTTTTTTCTTTTATACCTGTTGGTTTCCCTTTTATATTGTGCATTTTTTTAAATTTAAAATACTCTAGATTTTAAGGGATATTATATTTCTTGTGAAATATTATATATAGCTATTATAAATAGATGAATATTTGTATTAACTTGTATTTTATTTTCTGCCCAGTTCCTTTTTTTAAGGAATTAAACAGGTGTGGTAATGGTATAGAATACCTATTTATGTATTAATGCATTACAATGGTGCTTCCAGTAATAACTGTGGTACATACAATTTTTTTTCTTCTAAAAACGTGTGAGAAGTAGACATTGAAATTGCTATTTGATTGCTTGCTTATCCCATAATACATACATATACTTTGTGTTTTATGCATGTTTTTGTTTCTCATAAATCATTATATATCTCTCTCATTCTGACATTTCAGATTTGAAATTGTTTGAAATAACGACAAATATTTATTTGTCGGTATTCTACTAGTAACCACAGTAATCCTTAATGCCCCAGGATAGATGGCGCTATTAACTCCTGATTATGGCAATGTTAAAGTGTCTTTTTAAGATTAGACATCTATACCTGGTGGAGAGAGGGCTCTCCACCAGGTATAGATGTTTCAAACCAAGGAGAGCACAGTTGTGTATGCAACCAAATATACGCGGGTCAATTATAAACCATACACTGGGCATAATTGGTTGCATATGTCACTGTGCTCTACTTAGTTTAAAACTACTCTAAACGTCTTGTTTTGTCATACATGACAAAACTTTGTGACCTCTATTAGCCAAACTATACAATACCAATACTTACTATATACAATATTATCAATAATAGTATCAATAACTGAAGTGGTCAGCCTATGGTTGGGACAAAATCCCAGGATTTGAAGTCAAAAGATATAAAAAGCTAAAAATTTTGTTTGTATTTGTTTGTAAATATGGAAAATTTTCTGAATTGATAATTATTCTACAAAAAAAATACTCGAAAATTTCTCGACGGTCTATTTAGACTCGGCCAATATGATGCCTTGCTATACTATTCCTCTACTCAGCTCGCACTGACACGTCTTGTCCAATATAAATCTTACACCCAACCATTGGAAACTGTTACCGCAAACAAAGCCATAGTACTTATGTTGAATAAAAAAGGTCTACTGTCTATGATTTAATATTTTTCATAAATTTATGGTGGCTATAAGCTTTAGGTATTGACATATAAAACGTTAGACAGAAACGTCAGATAATTTAAGTAACAAAAACAACTCCAAACTTGTCACCTCATCTCTAAAACAAGAATAAGTAATTACAAATCAAAAAGAGGCTTAAAGTTTAATTGTTAAATTTCAGAATAGCCCACCAACAATATTTTTCATGCTGCACCGGACCTTTTTACTTTCCGACTAGTCCCTACAAGGAAAGTATTCTAATCGACGGAAAAAAATCAGGATTTTAGCGAAAATACCCGTTTTTTGGGTGCCCTGAATCCATTGCAATGATTTTTGGTAAAGGTATATATGTATGTGTGTGTATGTCTGTGAACTACTCTGCATTATTACGATAATCAGGAATGACTAAGTTTAGGCCTTGCCCATCGTTAATGTCGAGCCGATCCAAACGAAATAATCCAACAGATGTTTAGTTAGTTATTTACGTGTTTTTTTTTTAAGAATTTAAGTTACTATCGTTTAAGTCATTTTGTGATTTATTGCTATGGAATATGCGCTCTGTGCGCCTCCCACTATTTCCAGAGCACAAATAATTTAAAATATGCTCTAAAGTGCCCTTCATGAGTTGGTTATTTATTAACGCTCTTGTTCCACAGATGGCGGGACCAGTGTTATTGCCGGAATAAGTTTTGTCTATAAACGAACTACAAACATGAGACATTTCGACGCTCTTTGTCGCACTTTATATCATTCATAATGCCCATTTATTACCATGAAATGCATTCTTTTCACGGAGTACAAAAAATTAACTTCTTTGACTTTACATTACTATATTATTATTTACACTATAATCATTAATAGTGTCTTCTTATTGTAAAAGTGGTGCACGCTTGTGCGGTCCGACAATGTTGCACCTGCACTACACTGGTCCAACTCCACGACCTCACAGAGCTCGTGCTGCCTGTGCAATATATGCGTGTTCTATTGATGCGGACTTTACGCATCAACGTAGTTGTGACTTGTAATAAAATCTTCGGAAGTTAAAATACTGTACCCTACTTTCCTAGTGGTTGTTGGATCGCACTGGCTGATGTGGTGACGCGAAAACGAAATTAAATGCCGATGTCTAGTGATTGTACCTATCATTTCCGAAGTTTGTACAGTAGTAGTAGTAAAATAAATGAGTATAATAATTTATAATGTTTATTTGCATTTTTAAAACATTATAAATATAGTTCTTTACATTGAGATGTTTACACCAATCTACAACATGATTGTCACAGGTAGAAACAGTAGATAAAATATATAATATGTATGTATATGTTATCAGGAAGTATACAAATATATAATAGCAAATTCATGGAACAAGATATGTTACTGCTAAATGTTTTCATCAAGAAATCGACTATAAAACTTCGCCCGTTCTACATACAATCGAAAATTTGTACACGTAAAAAAGTTAACAGGAGGATATAAATATACTACACAAGATTCAATTCAACTATACACAAATATTCTAATTATGTATCTGATATATATTTTACGTATACTTTTTCACTTAAGGTTAATATAATATTATTTCACCGCTAACATCAAACATTTAGGATATGTTTAGAAATCATAATAATTATACAGTCCATTTGTTTTCATGGAATGTATACCAAACAGAGAATACATTAATAAATTACGTAGACTACAACTGGAATCTTGATATATTTTATTTATTCCAGTAACCTAACTAAAAATAGATCATCTTTACATTTTAAAGCCTCATATCGTAGTCAGCGTTGCATTTATATTTTCAATTTAATTTCATTAGTTCGACATTTAAATTGTTTTTACACATTTTTGTCTAGTATGAATGTAATATTTAACGCAACAAGCACTCTTATAGGATACATGACGCTTTTAAGCAGAAATATGAACAGTTTTAGGCCTTAAACTACTCTCCATGAAATATTTTATATTATATTTACAATTGACATAAAATTAGATAATCAAAAAATTCAAATAAACGTGGATCTGATCTGCCATCAGTCTTATAGTAGTTAAGAAGACATATAGAGCTTACATTAAAGTGATTTTAATCAATTATGGTTCAATAAAAACACCGTATACTATACAAACTACCTCAGCAGTTGTTATTTTTACTTATTTGAAAAGACTGGAAAAGTATAAAACGCAAGAATCTTTGAAATGGCTTGGTTAGCTCAATGGCTTTTTTTGCTGTAATGAATTACTTGCCTAAAAATGTCTTGTACATGATTTTTTTATGACAAAAAGTTTCTAATTATGTAACAAAAAGTTGAAAATGTAAAGAACGAAAGTATTGGTAAGCATGGATTTATCTGATATGACAGATATAGCTTTCGGAAGGAATGGACACTAGAGGAAGCAACCTACAAACTCGAGGAATAGATACTAGGCAGTATGCTGGAAGTAACTTTAGACCCTCTAGAGGTTTCATCGTGTGAGGGTTATAATAATTGGAGAGGGTATAGCTACCTATATTATTGTATGATACGTGGCGAATGTACAACCGAGCCGCAGATTCTTCCAATAGTATGATTAACTATTAGCTAATGACGACGTCCCATATCGGTGAGTTATTATAAATCTATTAAAAATGTTGCAGTTTGGTATCAGATGGACCAGTTTTGGTGTACAAAAACATGTAATGCGACAAAAATCCTAGCCAACACGAATAAGTAATATTAAACAGAAATTTTGTCCACATTTCTATAGCACACAAAAAAAATTTAATGACATTTCTTTTATGTGCTTGCTTAGAGTTGCTTTAACATTTTGATAGTTACATATTCCAATAAAACATTCAAATGTTTATATATAGGTCCATGTCTTTTTTGCATTTGTGCGGTTATGGTATAGCATTTAATAATAAAAAAACTGCAGTGGCGATAGATGAGTGCCGACTGTCTTTTATTTATAGAACAATTCAAGAATAAGAATCAGTTTCTTACTTTACGCTTGAATAATTTTATTCAAATTTAAATTTGAAAGGTTTATCTACTTTAGAGAGAAATAGTTCTACTAAAAGTTGTTCTCATTTTATGATGGCGACAAATAATTACTGTTATTTTTTAGCCGAAAAATATCTTGAAGGAAGATA
Source organism: Aphodius granarius (assembly GCA_963971325.1). Lineage (NCBI taxonomy): Eukaryota > Metazoa > Arthropoda > Insecta > Coleoptera > Scarabaeidae > Aphodius > Aphodius granarius. Next base: position 11,737,542 of record OZ020222.1, on the reverse strand, counting down.
TTTACATATTTAACTTAATAAACTGAAATTGGGAATTTATTATTTCCATAGAAAGCGTACGTGCTCAAGGGTTTTTATATAACATTGCTATTCCAGAGCTATTGATTTTTATCCCCACTTAATTACCACTCTGCATAGTTGTCTTTTACAAGTGATTTCTGCAAAAATCTACTAAAATTGGCAGAAACGCTTGCATCATAAGAATTATGATCAATGATTTTTGTCTGTCATGCAACAAAAAAACCTCAATATTTTAAAATTAGATATATAAACAAAATAGAAATATAAACGCCATTTTATGTATGATTTTGGTAAATTTCCTATATATCTCAATTCAATTTTTGAGCAGTCTGTTTAAGTTAGACTGATAAAGACGTTCCATTTGATAATATCTGAGGAGTAACTGTACCAATTTTTAACTTTCCAGTGTTAACGGGGGTTGAAAAATGCGCCAGTTATCAACAATTCTGATCAAAGGCAACATATTTTTGTATGGAGAATTAAAATATATCATTCCATTTGAAATAACAAATTTGTAGTCTACTTCCGTTAGACCAAACGTGGCGACCATCCTGAAAATGTTTTAGATAAAAAGATCAGAATGAAATACCTCCACATTCTGAATTTTATAAACGTAGTACTAAAACACAAAATAAGTTTTAATGAACCAGTTGGGTGGAATACCCTGTATACCTTGAAAGTACTAAACGCCCTACATTTTAATAAATAAATCGGAACTATATACAAAATAACACGTCTTATTTAACAATAAAAATAAAACACACATATCAACCGATTCTTTAAATATAGTTACAAAGATTTATAGAAATATTTATTATTTTACAGAATTATGAGTAGTTATTAAATAGATGTGTATGAAGAAGTAAGTAAAGAACATAAGTAATGAGTAAAGAACATACTAACCAAACCAATTCAAAGATTTTGTGAAATTTTCTGTACTACAAATACAATAAGCATATACCGGCCCGCAGTTTGCAATGATATAGGAACATTTATCTTCAGACTTATAACAAAAATTCAATTAAAAATAATATCCATATATTTCTTTTTTCGAGAAATTTTCTATATCTCTTACAGAACGTGCAAGTTCTCGCACGATTTCGACTTGCTGATGTCATTCATGCAGATCTTTTGCAGAATCTCCCTGGCAATGTTCAGACTCAGGCTAGTCTTGGAGCCGTGCAGTTTCTTGCATTCTTTCGTCTCTTTCTTACCCTTCTTCTTGTCTCTGGACTCCCTCAGCCTGATTTGTTTCAAAATTCCCACCAGCAACTCGTCCACGTTGTGCTGTATCCCACTGGATGTCTCTATGAACTTACAGTCCCTCGAAATGGCCAACGCTTTTCCATCTAAAAATAAATAATACCGTGTTATTGATTATTCTAATGATAGGTGTAAACTAAACGTTAAAAGTTTCTTAGCAACATCAAGACAGATTAGATTTTCCCTCGCTGAAAGAAAACTGTTGGATGTAATTGTTAAATTATTGTGGAAAAAGAGGATTTTTAAGTATTTGAGCTGGTAGTCTACATAAACAAAGTTTGAGGATTTTTTGACAATTTGGGTTCTGGGTTTTGGACCAATTGGAATGATATTGAGTTGGGTTGAGCCAATTTGGACCGTGTTGGATAAAGTTGCGTAATTTTTGACAACATTGGGCCATTCTGGATTATTTTTAGACAATTGTGGATAACGGTAGGTTGCAATTGGCTATTTTAGATCATTTTGGCTCCTATTTGGGTACATTTGTGACAACCTTGGTTTGGGATGGACAATTTTGTGCCATTTTGTACAAAGTTCTTGAAGAGGCCCAATTTTGGACACTTGCGGAGAATTTTGGATAATTTTGCATAATTTTGGGCATAATTTTCAAACAACCGTATTTCATGGTAACTATGTAGGTAATATTGGTGGAAATTTCCATTTACATATTTATGGATTTAACGTCATGATTTTCCCAGTACTGTTAGTAATCCACGGAACAGTAATGATTTTGCGTTCGCTTTACACAAGCTGGTAGTTGTATTTTGTAATTATTCTACGGCTTTGTCCACATTCAACAAAGGAAAATTGCATGACAAAAACAAAAAAAAACGCGATTCTATCTCGATAATTGTATTCTGGCAAATAACTTGTAAAATATACGATTTACTTCACTCGTGTATTTACTGCAGCTCATGGTTTATGGCCGTCATTATACGGATAATATGTAATTGATGCTGTTATGTAATAATATATTATTACATAACATCTATTAATAATTTAATATCAATCATAACTTACAATTCCCTTTAAGTAGATATGCGTAGATTCTGCACAGTTTACGAATTCCCAGAACGGTGCAACATTATCGTTGCCAGTTTCTTGGAAAACTCGGAAAATTGTCAGTAACTTTGCAAAGTGTACTTTAGCCGTAAAAAGAAACATTTTTGGAACGGCTTAAACTTCTTTCTAAAACTTTCACCATCACTTTTATCGCGCCCCGTGCCCACGTGAATTTTCAATCATAACAGCGCTGTTATGCTTACCTATCGAGAGAGGGGTCTATTTTAAAAACTTCAACAGCGCGGAGGCTCATATTTCCGAGAACTGATCGATAATCTCCTATTATTACGGCAACCCACTCGAGACGGTCCAAAATCAGGTTACCAGGTTTAACGGAAACGCATTTGCAAGTTTATTATCGCCCGACACAATGAAAACAAAGCAAAACAACCCCGCTCGGTGAGATAATAAATCTGTTTTGTGAACTTGCCCGGTCGTCTTTTGTTACGTTTACTATAACTTTTGACGGAGCGTGATATATTGCGCGATGGACTACGGTAGTTATTGTCCGTCTCTGCTGCGAAGATTAACTAACTGATGACACGAAGAAAAATAAGCCATTACGTCGCCGACAAAAGGGTTATCTATCTACCTGAACGATTTTGTTTTAAAATGACTTACATTACCCTATTGATCATTTGGATTCATTGCCGAGTCATCTGGAATAATGTTGAGTTAGGTTGGGCTAATTTGGACAATTTTCGGCCACTTTGGGCTATGTGTGGTTGTGTAGGGAAATTTTGGACAGCATTTGGGCTACCTGAGATCATTCTGAGACAATCATGGACAATGGTGTGTTAGGATAGCCTATTAGATCATTTAGCGACAATTGTATCTTATTTTGGTAATATTTGTACAGTCTTGGTTTAAGCTTGCCATACACGCGGAATGCCAGAAGGATTGCCTTCCGGCCATTAATCCGGAAGGCAAACCGCATCATTAGTGGTCAAATCAGCCGGGAGGCAAGCCTTAACTCTCGGCCTCTTTGAAAACTGTCGCCGCTAGAACATTGCAAGTATTTTAATAAAACGTAACGTGTATGTGTCAACTGAGAGTAGAAGCTTGCCTTCCAGATTGTTGGCCTGAAGGCTCGCCTTCCGGTAATCCGTTGCGTGTGTGTCCGGCTTAGGGTGGATAATGTTGTACACTTTGGGTTCAGTTTGGGCTATTTCAAATAAGGTGAGTAGGGTTGGGCTTAATTTTGGGCCATTTTGAACAATGTTGGGTGGCATTTGATAAGTATAAACAGATTTTGGGTAATTTTGAATAATATTAAGACAATTGTGGACAACGGTGACTGGATGGGCCATTTTAGGTGATTGTTGTCCCATTTTTTTATCTTTTAAGCAATCTTGGTTTGTGGTGGGCAATTTTGAATAATGTGCATTGATTTTTGCGCTATTTGGAATGTTCAGCTGGGTTCAGCTACGTTGGGTAATTTCGGCTATTTGGACAATGTTGGGTTGTATTGGATAAATCTGGATAGCTTTTGGGTCATTTTGGACCAATTTAGGACAATTGTAGATAACGGAGGGTCGGATGAGCGATTTTCGGCAATTGTTGCCCCGTTTTGGTATCTTTTAAGCAATCCTGGTTTAAGTTGGGCAATTTTGTGCAATTTCGGGCAATTCGGGTTTATTTTCGGGACATTTCGGATTATGTTCAGTTGAGTTGGGTTAATTTAAATCATGTTGAGCCATTTTTAGATAATATTAGGTTGTACTGGGTAAGTTTGAACAGCTTGGAATATTTTGACACAATTGTGGTCACTTTAAGTCAATGTTGTTTCAAACGGTATCAATCTTGGCTTGGAATGGACAGTTTTGTACCATTTTTGAACAATCTTTGGAATATTTTGTAGAATTTTGAACAGGTTTAGGTAATTTTGGATTGTATTGCACAGTTTTGGACAATTATAAATAGTTTTGGATTATTTTAGTCCAATATTCATTAATCGAAAAAATATACTCAATCAAAATATTAAAATAGAGGTAATTATTTGGATAATGTGGCACCAAATTGAACATTTCTGGAATCTTTCAGCAAAATGTGACACCATTTACGGTCTCCACATCTCTTTTAAAGTCAAATCACTAAATCAATCACGATGATGGTTTCTTAGATATAATAAGAAGTAAGTTTTAATACTTTCCGACTAGTACCGTAGAAGGAATGTATTGTAATCGACGGATTTTTTTTAGAATTTTAGCGGAAATATCTGTTTTGGGGTCCCCTGAACGCATTGCGATGATTTCTGTAAACACGATAGCGCCCAAGCGAAACAACGGATCGGGTTAATATTTGGTATACATATTTAGAATCACTGGGGCACAAACTGGATTGTTATTGGTGACAATCTGACAACCGGAAATGGCAAATGTTACATGCGTCTTCTGAGGGATTCATCCGAACTCATACCAGCTAATCTTCCAGTGCACTCAAATATTTTTTTATTTTTATGCGCTATAAAAGTTTATAGAAGCAGAATGACAGAATCCACAGCCGTCGTCGCTGTGGTAGCGAACCTTAGGATAAGGCCAAATTGGCTGTGACTTCATGAAATTGAATAACTGCAAAATGTGTTTAGACACTTCAACAATGTAGTCGGAAAGTTGGGTGGGGGGCACACCGGATATTTTTGTTCAAAATCATACAAGTAACAACGGGAATCTGGAAGAATTTGTGATGGAGCAAATTGGTCAAATAGCAGACAAGATAATGGTCATCAAAATTTAGCACAAATTTAATGAACACGATTCGGAGAAAACAGGATCTTGACAGTTTAGAATGACAAATTTACCATAGCAGATTTAGAATAATTGCTTATATAGCATAAGGAAAATATAATATACTTATAAAATAAGAATATCCAATTACCCTGCTGTACAAATCCCGCAAAGGGTTGCAATGTATACAAGAAGGATAATGGGATATTTTGTTACATCATTTCAGACCATTTTAATTACATTTCTCTTCTAACATTCTACATTTCACCCCTGGATACAAATCACGCTCTGACACCGAGCATGTTTGACATCAGCAAACAACCCCAGCAGAACCCCAACCTCTGCGAACAATCGTGGTCCCTTCGATAAAAAGAACCGTCCTAAATTCTTTGTACCCGGCAGTCCTACGTAAATACACATTACACACCTCTGTTGTTTCACTTAAAACCGAGAGAGATTCTGTGATGAAAAGGGAATTGTAGCACCTTTAGACCGAACTAAAACACTATACGGTGTGTCTATATGTCGATTGTCACATTCGTTATGCGACCGAAAGTACAAAGTGATTTGGTTGCATAAGCAGCGGTAATAGTGTAGGTAAGTTTTTATAGTTTTGCAAATATAGAATAATAAATTGAGTTTTTAGCCCGGATATAAGCTGTTGTGATGGAAATGAAAGACATTAATCATAAAGAGCGTACAATCCAAGGATAGATTGTCCTCGTTATTATGCAACCGAAATAACAAGATAAGTTGGTTGCACACTCGCAATTTACTTAAACGCAACAAAAATATTGGGAAACAAATGTCGGTCTTAAGGTAGTTCTAATATATAAAGTGAAAAACAGGTATACAAATTCAGACGTTGATCAAATGAATGAATTTTACATTAAGTGAAACCCTAATTCTAGGAACATAAGCTTTAATGGACTGTGTACAGTCCTTCGGTGATCAATTAGGATCGAGTGCCTTGTGGTAACTGGGTTGTTACGACATAGGAGTCGTGAACACGACCTAGTTGCTAAGGAATCACTGATCAAAGCACATCGATTCGGCTTATCGAACCAATGGTGTGGTTTTAGAGCGAATCAGAAGTGTATTGATGGACGTAATTATTACTCAGTCAGCGGATATTAGCAGTGAACACTGAAAATAGGTTTGTGGTGTTCTGTATTATTGCTAACCGCCATGTATACGTATTCAGATTACCTGTTTTTTTTTTTTTTTACATTCCGACTAGTACCCTAGAAGGAAAGTATTGTAATCGACGGAAAACAAAATTTCGGGATTTTAGTGGAAATACGCGTTTTTAAAATGTTTTCAAAACCATTTGGAAAACGATTTTAAAACTCAAATCGTTTTTCCAGCATTCTGGAACAGGAAAAAAGCTACTTTATGTAATATTCTTATTACAAGCTCCAGATGGCGTGGGAAAGCGTAACATTATGATTAAATTATGTAAGATTATTACATCAGCCTATGAATTCATACATATAATATGTGCTTTCTGGTTTACCTCAGCAACAGTTGAGAAAATCGGCTAAATAATTAAGATTCAGCGCTCACTGCTGATATCTCTAAGCCTCGAGCATCTCGAGTTTTAATCTAAGAAAGTGCCGTCGTAATTAATTACACATTCAGCATGTAGGGGGCGTCTCGTACGGTTGACGTCCTCACAGGTACGCGAAGTATCGCAGACATCTGCTTAACATTTCGAGTGATGGCGTGCCTGACAAGGATTCACTGCGACCTCCCGTCGTGGAAGAGGGTTGCCAGAATCCTTTTTTGAATATAGAACGAATACCTTCCTTCTGCGACGTTATAAATCTAAGCAATTTCCACTTTTTTCAATTTCAGATTGAACCGCGTGATTTAATTCTTATTAAAATGTTAATGGGTTGTATTAAAATGTTGTATAATCATAAGTCTTGTATCTATAAATTTATGTAACTATAATAGTATGACATGTGTAGTATATGAGATCTGGCAATACTGTCGTCTAAGACATCTCTTCGGCTATTCTTGGGGATTGATGAATTCAAGAGTGAATGTTCAATTTGTGGATGAGGCGGTTTTCGAATAATACCTGGAAGATGCTGGAATTTCAGGGAGGGTTATTAATTTTACGGTTCTGAAGGTATTTTGTTTACGTCTGGAGTGTAGGGGTGACATATTTCGCCCCCTTGAGATTACGGACAGGAATTTCGTGTTACTGGTAGAGAGAGAAATATTATTCCGACCTCTGTATCATAAATGTCTAAAATAATGTTCGAAATGTAAATTTCTCGGTCGCAAACAAAATACCTTCTAAATTAATGACTGTCATGATTCTAATTGTTGGCTGTCTTTACTTGATAAATAGCTGTGTTTTCACTCTGGAATTTCGGAAAATAATGAAGCTGATGTAGATTTTTTGTGTATATTTTTTTTCTCAGAAATAAATCTGTTCACTTATTCGTCGTCTTCTGTTTTAAAGTAATGCATCTACCGCCAATATATGGCGAACGAGGACATTAAAGCTGTTATTTTTTGCGGATGCGCCGGAATAAATATTTATGCAAATACATATTTCAAACTTTTTCACTATGCTAAACTAAACTTGATTATTCCAAACCTATTAAACAAAACTTACATTTATCTAAACGTTCTTGAGTTACCACATCTACTTCATGTTTCAACCAGAATTTGAAAATTAGTAGAAATGTCAAATCAATCACAGCATTATGATTGTAAAGTAGAATTTCTCTATCAAATGTGGCCATAGGTCACCAAACAAAATCATATAATTGAGGTGGTCATCGACACGTTCTTTTGGTCCTTGACGTAGCCGTCTACTGCTTAGGGGGTAGGTGTAGTACCTTTTGTCTTTGGTGGGAAAGGGAGCCCCAATGCGAATGGGGAAGGACTTAAAGTGAAGGATTTTACTAATTTGTGTCGGGTAGGATGATGAAAAAATCAGAGGAAAGTACGTGACTTGGAACGAGACTATGAGGGCTGGGTTTGTGCTGAGTGGAAATCTCTACAATACTTAAATTTCGTGAAGCCACAGCCTGGATCCCAACCTAACGTCAACCATACAATAATTCGCAACTATAGCGACTGGAAAGGCTGTGGATTCTGTCAGCCAATTTCTACAAACGCTTATAGCGCATGAACCGGTCATCGCACTGATTTCTGTGTTCGTATACTTAAGAAAACGCGTCGAGCATTTGCCATTTCCGGTAGGTTGATGTCTAAATACGTATACCAAATTTCAGTCCGTTTTGTTGCACCATTTGGACGCTATTATGTTCATATACATACATAAATACACACGCATATTTTTCTAGAAATCATTGCTATCGATTCAAAGGCCTTCAAACCGCGTACTTTTGTTGAAATCCCGATTTTTTTCTATTAAAAATTCTTTTCTTCTGAGGTACTAGTCGGAAACTAAAAATTCGAACAGAATATGTGTGGCAAAAAACCAAAAACTTCCTACTCCACTCCAATATTGTAACGAAATGCACGCATTGCGTTATGAATAATTGCGAATTTATTATTAGTGTTAAGTTTTTGTTGTTTTATATAGAGGTTATTCGCATTAGCTGTTTTTGAAATAAAAATTTAGGTTTAAACTTCTGTAGGTGTTATGTCTCAAAAATAGATCGGAGAACCCTGTCAGAAAACGCTCTGAGTTACCTTATTAAAGGGATAATATTAAGATTCTTATTTTGTTACGACAGCCTCCACCGAACGTACCAGGAGGTGCATTACAATATGTAAAATGAAGTATGTTTGTACAAATACGATAATATAGTTTCGATTAAATGCAAACGATAACTAAGATTTGTAACGCGCAATAAAACATTGTAAGACTTTTATATGTACTATTAAATTAGTTTTCAAGAACAACAACAAGAATATTATGAAAAGCGTAGTGCTGATTCATTATAAATCAATTTATAGTGCACCGAGGATAACGGAAAATTTGTTGAATTCGGGACACGTAAAAAATATCCTTTTTATGACGATGCCAAATACTTTTTATTCTACTTTCCGACTAGTACCTAAAAGGAAAGTATTGTGGCACAGTGAAGTGTCTGAACAATTTTGCAATTATTCAATTTTATTAAAACAGAGCTACTCTGGACCCGTCAGTTTCGCATAACATAATGACATTTGTTGTAGTGACATTTATGTCATGTTATGTCAGTGGCACTGACGTTTATCAAAATTTGACAATTCGCAACACAGCGGCGATGGCTGTGGATTCTGTCAAACTGCTTCTAGAAACTCTTATAGCGCCAAAACCGTCCATCCCACTGGTCTGTAATTTGGTACACATATTTAAAGTCACTGGAAGATGAGCTGGTATGAATTTGATGTCAATCGGATGAATCCCTCAGAAGATGCATGTGACATTTGCCACTTCCGGTTGTCATATTGTCGTCAAAAACTATCCAGTTCGTCCCCCGATAATTCTAAAAATAGTCACAATCTGTCAGAAAACACTACAGTTGTTTAAAAAACACTAGAGATGAAGGCTAAATTTACAAGGTTTCAGCTAGACACCTTTGTAAATTCATGTATCGAAATAAAGCCAATACGAATATATTGTTACTTAATTTGATTTAAAAAGTGAGAAACGCAAAAATTTTACCACGTTTCTTAATTGTTCTACAATAAGCTCCAAACCAGACCACAAAAAGATCTGTCTTTAAGGGTGGATCGATAGATTTAGTGTTATATACGTAGATCAGGTGCAAAAAAGAGAACGTTAATAGACTCCAATATTCCCTGGTATTAATTTTAAAGGTTGTTGATTAAGAACTAAATATTTCATTTTTAAATAATCTTGACTAATTTCTTCAGAACTTCCTAAAAAATTTGACCACCAATCAAATACTGCAAGAGCTCTGCTGTCTTTAAATTATTTTGCTTGTAAAAAAACTTTTATTTCAATAAATTCAGAATACTAAAAACAAAGTCTAGTTAAATCCATATCTAAACCACTTCCCTATAATTTACCTCTCCAAAACTTCGAGAACGGTTAAAATACGAACTCTTCATACAAATAACGCTAAACCCTATCCGGAAGTGGAGAACAGAGAGAAACATTTATTCCGGGCTAAATCCGGCGAAATAGTTCCCGATAGCGAAAGGCTGGGTGGGGTAAGCGGAGGAAAAGTTTCTTACCGTTCGCAGATATGACCCTGGACCTGGCGAGATCCGCTTTGTTCCCAACGACGATGACGCTTTTCTCTTTCGTGTATCCCTCGCGCCACAGGTAGTTGAGGGTTTCCTCGGCGTGCTGGAAACTCGGCTTCGCCACGATTGAGTAAGCGACCACGCAGGCATGCGGTTCGTACGTGCTTAGCGAGTTTTCCACCTGAAACAAGCACGCAAAGATTTCTCTGTGTAAATAGTTTCGTGACGTTTTCTGTTTTTATAATTTATCTGTTTTTACTAGCTCTATGTGTGCTGTTATTTCCGATTCCACAAATAAAATTTCAAATTATAGATAAATTGTTCAAATTTTTTCGATCTGATACAATTTTTGAAACAATTATTATTACCTACCTCGGGCTCGATCTGTTTAATGTAATCGAACTGTGCTTTTGAGGTCTAAGTCTAAGCTCTCAATTAATTGGGAAATGTGACAATTAATTAGGATTGTATCGGCATTGGTTTTATTTCGATATGTTAATTTTCAAGTAAGATTCAGTTCTTTAACTTAAACCATGTAAATTTAAATTTTATCTTCTATAACTCGAGTAATTATTGGCCGATTGTGGCGATTATTTCAATATAATGTAAAGAGAAACGTCAGCATTAACATGCGATGTGGTAATTATGAAAAACAGATATCTTAGGACTTCGTATACCACGAGAAGAAAAAATACTACTATTCGATGGACTGGCTTGGATTTTTGACGTTTCTACACTTAAATAGTCAATAAATAACTGTGAGTAAACTCAAGTTGTTCATTTACTTTCTTCAATAGAAAAAAAAAAACAAGAAAATTACCGTATTTTTCCCCTTAAAATAATAAATAAAAATAATAATCTGTTGTTGTATGTTTAACATACAACAAACTTCTTTTGCATTTTGAATGTGACAAAATCTCAAAGAATTCTCTAAATTGGTCTAATATTACACTAAGTAACGCGCATCAAACGTTGTACCAAAACGCAATTATCTTGATTTATTATGTTATTTATAGACATATACACCGGCTACATCACATACAACAAAAGCCAACCCAGCATTTCCTGACTCGATCAAATCGTGCCTATGTACGCACGTGCTGAAGTGTGCCTCGGGTAAAAATGCAACGTTTCGCTAAAACGAGTATCACGCTTGTCGCTGCATGTGCTGTAATAAATTCACACATTATGCCGCCCTGAATATAATATAGTCAGAGTGAGCTCACGCTGAAAAGCATTCCGTAACCAGTTGGACGCCATAACTTTTTCGAACGCACATTAAAAATAAATCGACAAAAAACACGTGCGCACGTGTTTGGAAACAGAATATTTCCATTTTAGTTATATAACCTTTTATAGGACGAAACCAGAATAGAGAATATATACACATTTTTGTCACATTTGGTAATAATTGTGGAGTTTTCTGAAATGGCGGAGTTGCCGGAGACTACACGATGTTATTTTTCTTCAATGATTTCAGATTTCCCAGTTAAAAACATATAAATCTTATTCAATATTGTTTGACAAATACAAATGCGAATATGTATATACTTTTCACGTTTCTTTTTTGCTTCCTTTTCTCGCCTTAAGCTATTATACGTTGGTGGTACGGAATGATTCCAAAGAGGCGACGTAGATGTAATAAATCGTGTCAAAGGCAGGCGAACATACAAATTTTCGATACCCGGTTCTTTGACGCCGGCAAAATATGAAATTGAGTGCCATTCACTGTTGACGTTTCCATATCCTTCCTTTCCATAGTCACCTTTTACGTATTCTCGGCGGTTTTGAGACGGTTCACGCACCTCATTCAATTAAATATCATAAGCACAGAGAATCTATTCTTGACCCTTCGCTAAACTCAAGATCAATCGCATTCACATACATATGCCTAATAAAGTTGTTTCATGTGTGAAAAAGACCTGGTTGAATTGGTTTAGTAGTGTTTTATAACATTGCCGTTATTCTGAAAATAGGTAAGTAACAAACGTTGAAAAATAATAAACAATGTAAGTTACAACGTCTCCTACCGTAGCTTTTACACTTTTGTATTCGTAAATCTCTCGATATTATATTAAAATCGAAAAAAAAGCATCGATACTTTATCTACATTTATATTATATAGAACAGTGAAATAGATGCGAAATTAAAACTACTGGGTTTGATTTTGATACATGTACACTTTGCTGGTTATGTATGTATCTACTTTGAGTATTTGCGCACATGGGACGTATTTCTTAAATAGGGTTTGCCGTCAAGCTTGGGGTTTCGCTACCGGAACGGATGATTTACGATATACCCTAGTTTTACCTGATTGAACGCCGATATTTTTACACAGTTTGCAATAGTTACTGACATGTTATGTAGTTTTGTAGGATACGTTATAATTACATATATATTATAAATAAATACACAGCGTTATACATATGATTCATATTTTCAATGTCTCCAAATCCCAGCAAATCTTTAGCAGTAAGTAGGGACTAAAGAAATAAAATTTAATGCGGATTTTTTTTTTCATGGAATTACATACCTACCTTCTATAAACCTATAACTTTTTATATCGAAATTTATTTATGGTCTACAACAATAGGCCAAACGGACAGTGGGAAAGAAAAGACACCTGTCATATCCAATATTTTCTAAATCGAAAAACTGTGTAACTAAAAATCGTCGAATTTTTTAATATTTTTTAATATTTTTTAATGATAGTTCGAATTCCAATAAATACGACAAAAAATAACAAAATTTATTGCACAAGTTAATGTAATTTTTTTCATAGAATTATATACCTAACTTATATATCGATATTAGTTTGTGATATTGTGATCGACCAACAACAATAATAGGTCACACAGAACATAAACAATAAAAGGCAACGATCCATTGATTCCAGCAATCTAAAATATTTTGTGTCCAAAATGAAATTAATATTTTCTGCTTCTTGCTATCAACAATATAGTGTGAATAATTTTGTGGTATAAAACGAGCAAGCAATAACCACCATTAGATTGTAGCACGAACGAGAAGCGCAACTTTCAGATGCAAAATGAACTTCATTTGTGTTTTGCATACTTTGATGTGGTTTATGGGTTACAATGCAATTTATTCATGCAATTTAACTTACTATTATAATTTTCTGACGTATCTATAAATTTACCAGATTAGGTTTGACACAAGTGAGTAACATTTATACTAGTAACATATATTCTTGGGAAAGACGCAGAGCAAAGTTATGTAGTTATATGCCAGATTCTACTAAGAATTCTACTAATAATTATTTAAATGTGTCATTAGAATAATTGATAAAATATTAATTAGGATATCACTCAATTTGTTATTTGAACCATTTGACTATTCCTTCTAAAATGTCCCGTGTATTAGTTATTGTTATTAGTTATTTGTAAGATGTATTTCATATTTATAATATATAGCGGTTGGTAAAAACAAATCTTCAACTCATACCTCCAATATATATCTCAATTACCACAGTAATAAACATAAGCAACAAACACAATAAACATAGCACTATTGGCATTGTATGCAGCCGACTATAAAGCTACGACCTACGCATTGCTGCGCCGTAAATAGCAGTAGAGAGATACTTTTCGTTCATGGTGTACATTTGTACTAACTATTTAATAAAATGGTTCCTTTCTATTGATTACGAATTAATTACGCAATGCTCAATTGCCATGATATGTCATTTCATTTCCACTAGCTGGCGAGATAATCCCAATTCCATGAAATTCTAATAAATGCTATTGAGTTTAAATAGCAACGTTATACAAAATTTAATGCAAATAAGTATTTGGTTGATTTGGTAATTGATTAATTTGAATTGATAATGTGTGCTTTGAAGTCAGGTAACAGCTAAATGCGTCGCCACGGTGGGGTATGTGATACAAAAAGTTGGCCAAAATTATTTTATTAATTTATTTTATGTATTATGATATGTTAAACACAAAAAATATTTAAGTCTAAAGTCTAAAGGAGGTGTATTAATTTATCGTTATTTGTTTATAACTATGTATGTTAGTATAACATTTTTCTGAATGGTAAACTAAGCATGTATACGTATAACAACTTGGATACTAGCATAAAACAAACGTGCCCTTAATTACTTTCTAAAATTTGAAGGACTTTTTTACATTTTTACATGATGTAGAAAAGAAAATTCACACAAATAACGCTAAACTGAACTCTTATTCATCGAATTTTTCATCTTGTTCCTCGGCTACTTCTTCCCTTACATCTTCTTCTTCTAAAGCTTTATTTGGGCAATTTCTCATTCCAGATGAATCTACAATCGTAAATAATATATCTATTAAAGGGGTTTATGTTATAAATACCTAATATTTTAAATAAATACAATATCCGATACCAAATTTCCGAAACGTTCAAATCCCCCTTTAGTAGTAACACAAAAATCTATCAAAAAAATCATAAAAACGGAATAGGGGCGATTCTGCGCAAAATTGTCAATTGAAGTTATTGAAGATAAATTACTGGACAGAAAAGAATAATCCGGTACCTAGATAATCACTACAATAAAAACTATTTTTTACGTGGAATACAATCTTAATAAAATGTATTATAATAAACATATTTTTAATCTCTTAATAGTGCTCATAAATTAGTGGTATTAAGGACCTAAATTGTACATATTGAAACGTACTTTCTCCAGAATATTCCATTTCGTGAAGAGAAATACGCACAATTTATAAGAAGAACTCGAAAACACAAAATATCAAAGACCCAAACGACGCGACGAATCGAAAGGTTGATTTTAAAGTGGCTATACGCGACAGGCTTTATACATACTGCACCTGAAAGGCTTTCTCCGTATTCCACTTTTAATGGATTATCTACTTTGTCCCTTTTTTACCTGTTTTGATAAAACTTTAGATATTTGAATTTTTGACAGCTTTTTAAGTTAACACAGAGAGAAAAGAAATATCAAATCAGATAAATGTATTTCTTTGCACATACATATTTCTTTCAAGGAAAGAATATATGTTTGAAACAAATATGTATTTTTAAATTTAGAAAGAAAATGAGCTGTATAGGCTAAAATACATATTTTATTTGAAACATTTCTTAAGTAAAAGTTAATAGTTTTTACTGAAATTCTTGCACACCAAATGGTTTTCAATAATTTCCGTAAAGTAGACGTTTGAATGAAATAAATCTGGTTTTATTTGAAATAAAGATCGGCCTTGAGGTAAGTACATATTCTATTTGAAATTATTTGGAAGAAAAAGATAGATTTGAGTGAAAAAATTATTTGTTTGAATCAAAAACGTGCAATTTTATTAAAAATTATCGCTATGTCTACTGGCGGGGAGATGACAGTCTCTAGTCACACGTTGGCTTAGTTTGAGCTTATATAAGCTGAACTATAGAAAGCGAGCGGTATTCGGATTTCTCTTCATTTGAGAATACGTCTGTAGTCTTTACTAAAGATAACCGTGGAGAAGAATAATCTAATGAGGCCACCATAATCTTTTATTATGTTTTTCGACTTGGGACCTGGATTATAATCCAATGATATATTAAAGTAAGATTATTTATTTTAATTTATGTATACTTTACTGAAACTAAAGTACGATTTGATTATATAAAAATTTGTAGTGTTTAAATCAACGTTCAATTTTATTAAGTCGAGTACTAAATTGTCAAACAGCAAAGGAAGAGTTTTTATTTAAAAAGAAGAGTTCTTGAAACAAAATGTTCATTTCTTTTGAAATATTATGTTATTAAATTTAAACTAATTAACGTTCATACAAATATGATAGCTGTGAATTTAATAAATCTTATCAAAGAAATAATATATTTGCGGCAAGCAAGGCTTAGTATGCCACCATTTAACGTCGATCATAACGTAATTAGAGTGGTGTTTACGATGAGTAAATATACAAAGAATACAGTAAAAACTAAGTGTATTAAAAAATGTTGATAATATTCATCTCTAATATACATTCGTGTCTGGGTATAGTGCATCCCATACGATGTCCCACTTTCCGTCAAAATTAAACGAACGGTTTCACCTTGCTTGGTCCATGCAATACTGATCTCTATTTATGTGTCATATTTAGGGGAGCACTCCGGGGACACATTTGTCTAGAATAAAATAAGTTCCTGGAGGCAATAAAGTTCGGTTCGAGGCGGCATCCCAGAAACGAAAACAATGTCCCTCGGTAAAATATTCAATATCCGATAGGCCCTGGAAGACGTATCGGGATCGAGTGGATGTCTATATTTTGATATATGGGAGGCAGACTAGACGGGATACCTCCCTAGGGAGATAGAGCTTTTTGTCCGCCTGTATTCAATACATCCGCTCGGTCGCCCGATTACACCCTCTAAACATTTACGACCAAAATATCGCTTATGCTAGATATAAATAATAACGGTTTGAATGTTTTGAAAACGTTTTGGTAACGTTTTGAAAACGGGTTGAAAACTATTTAAAAACTAAAAACGGTTTTGAAGACGTTTTGAAAACATTTTAAAAACGTTTTCAAAACGGTTTTAAAATATTCTTAAAGCGGTTTTAAAGCGGTTTTAAAACGGTTTTAAAACGTTTTCAAAACTTTTTGACAACGTTTTGAAAACGGATTGAAAACGATTTAAAAACTAAAAATGGTTTTGAAGACGGTTTAAAAATGGTTTGACAAACCTGTTTTGAAATGTCAATGTCAAATGTATGAGCTTAACTTGACTAGAATGAAAAGTTTATTAGACCAGTTTTATGTGGAAAAGAAAACTGGTCAAAAGAGCATTTTTGCATCGTTGGCTCAGAAAATTGTACGGAAAATCCTATGGGATTCCTGAGCTTTATCTATGCATCGCTGTATCTAGCTCAAGTTTTAAAAGGTAGCCGTTGCTATCTGGGCCCATTGCGGTGTACCAGGGGGGGGATTTTCAGGACTCACTTTGTAATAAATTACCTGTCAAGGCGCAGCTGTGTGGCAGGCCGACCTCACTCCATTAGATTTTATTTATACTGGGGAGCACAATGCGACACATCAGAGCTTTTGAACTGACTCGAGTCGAAGGTACTGCCTGATAATGCGGCGGCCATTACGAAAGGCACGCGGTTTTTGTGTTTGTATTTACGTTAAGATAGCGCGGCCGAATTCTAAGGGCCTTCCCTTGTCTCCCTTGACGCAAAGACTTGGGAACAAAAGGGCCGCGCGAACCCGAATCCTGAATGGGCGACGGCCCGCGTAGGCGTATTTAAAGTATTCCCCCATATTAATAAAAGCCCTGAATATTAAAGTGCCTCGTTATAACTGAACCGTTTATTTTTGAAGTGGTATAAGTGTATTCAACGAAGAAAAATGAGACAGTTATTATAATGTTTGATTGTAACTAAATAAGTTTAATATTTTTTGATATTTTATTTGATTTATACTGACCACAAAATAACTCTTTGCTAGAACAGCAATTACTTTAAATGTACACTGTCAACACCACTGTTGCTAACGACTAATAAGTTTGAGAGATGGCGTCACTTGGAGTGAAAAGTGCCGACGGTGTAGTTACCTTATCAAAATATAATTATGTAAAGTAATAAACTCTTAACTGACACTCGAAAAAAAAATAATTGAGCGAATTGACTGCGAGTGCGATAAGAGTAAAATAAACAAGAAGCAAAAAATCGGTTTCACGAAGAAATCGTGCCTATGCGACATAGCTATCCACGCAAAAGCCGTTTTCACTTTTTTTCCACTCCATCACGCGGCGCGTAGATAATTCGCGCGAGCACTTCTGAAATGAACCGGAAAATCCGAGCGACTTTCAAAGAGTGTCTACAGACAGCGAGAAAAAGCACGAAATCGCGAACGCAAAAATAAAAGAGTGAAGCTGCGAGGCAGAAAGTGTGAGGGTACGAGAGTTGGGAGGGCGCTCAGATCATTTATTCAATTTCCCGAACTGAATATCTACACCTCATTATAATGACGTTTGCCATCGTCGCGCATCCATAGTCAATGAGATCAAGCAGGTCCAGATTTAACTTTGAATCAAATTACAGCCAAGAGGGGAGAGGGTTACCCAACATTCTTTTCTTTGACAATACTTTTTTATAGATACACTTGCTTTGCTTTTCCATTAACTTATGCATCTAATCAGCATATTTTGCGTCGGTTCACGTATAGCAAGCACTTGTGAAGATAATTAGGATGTGATAAGTGGGAATTTTGTTTAATAATTCTCTCTTCGTTTTCAGTTCGCGTAGAATAAATGGCTGTAATAGATGGTCCAAGGGTAGCACAGACTTATTTGTTTAAGAATCGTTTTGACCTGCTGAAAGGCAACAGTTCTCAAGAATGTATTATGAATAGAGATTTTTTCTAGAAGAACTTCTTGTTGAACTTTCTGTGTGGTCTAGTAACAGACGTTTTTGACAGAAATAACGAACTTCTGGTTCTGAATGTGGAGGGGAAAAGTCTTCTAGTTTTGAATATTTGAAATATCAGTGAAGTCGTAATTACGAAGTCAAACCATGTAGTTGATGTAAATTTGCCAATAACAATTTAGGTAATTTTTATAACATAATTATGCTTCTGTCATCCGTTTTACACTCGATCTGAAGAGTCTTTTTAATTATTTATTCTTGTAAATATATTTGTTTTGGTTAGAGTTTGACCTTTTATTTGAACCACCCTGAGGTTAGTATTATTGATATTCATTTACAATTATTACAACCCTCAAGATTTAAAAGAAAGGCCTCGGGTTCTCCGCTTGAATTTGATTTCAAATAAATTATAAATAGACCGCTCTGTTTTTGCCATGCTACCAATAAAAGCAGACTCCGGTCCAACCTACAACAAGGATAAATACCTACTACTCATTGCAAATAAAAAACGCTCACATAAAAATTATGAATCATGATTATTTTTTTGGACAAATTATAGACAAATTCATTGAAGTTTTGGAACTATTATGGTCATTATAGATCTTGTTCAAGTTTTTGCCTATTTACTTTTGCCTATTAACAGTTTAGGCGCTATAAACGATTGTAGAAGTTGTCTAACAGAATCCACGGTCTTAGTTGCTATGGCTGGGAACTGACAAATTTTGATAAACGTCAGTAGTCAGTGACATGACATTTAATGTTATTCTATGACTGACATTAGGCTGGGATCCAGAGTAGCTGTGGCTTAACAAATTTAAAGTATTGTAGAAGGGGTTGGAAAGTTTCACCATAAATAGTGAAAGCGTTTTCCTTATCTTCTGAATATACGATGAAACGTACAAATTATCAACAAGTCAGTTTCTTTACATTGTCCTATAATGGTACAGACAGGATTAAGACAGTCTTAAAAGGTCAAATGTCGTTGAAAATAAACGGCAAAACTTTCTAAAATTAATTGTTCACGCTAGCCTTTAGCAGGGTTCCGAGAATATTGACTCGTAAGTCTTTACAAAATTTACTGTGGTACCGACGGATTGACATCCAAAGTCACAAACTTGAATTTAACCAAAAACTTTAATTGCAAAGTTATGTGAACTGCGAGTTTACCGTACGTAGTTAAGTTGTTCCTCTGTGCAAGGGGCGCAAAGTTTGCAAGGGGTTTCAGTAGTTTGCCAGCGCAAGTTATGGGACCAATAATTATGTATTATTAATTTACCAGAAATGTATTCTTTTACCGAGAAATTTTGAATCTCAACATTCCTGAACGTGACTGTATTAAAATAGTTATAAAGGGAACAGTAAATCATTAATTTATACAACGCTGATGTTAGTTAGATTATACATCCGATTTAAATTGAATTAAACTGATTCAGGGCCAAATTTTGTTGACAAAACTGGCGATATAAATGACTAAGACGCACAATCATAAATCCAAAATTATCAAAATCATCTACCAATTTTAGATGCTAAGAAAGTAGTTTTTTTTTACTCCGTAGATTTCGGTACACAGAGAGAACTCTATTCTTGGATATCAAGAAAAATTATTCTTGCGTATATAGTGTAGCATGAAGAGGTTTTTTTTTCTATACAAATAATATTTTATTCTAATAAGAATTTCAATATAGTTGTTTCAACAGTTAGTTATTCTTACGATTTAAGAATTTAGTATGTTTATGTTAAGTATATTTTTCTCTGACTAAGAAAAATTATTCTTTAATAAAAAAGTAGACGTTCGTCTTACAACAACAAAAATATTTCGTTTATATCGCGACGCAATCCTTCACGCTACGGCTTGGGGCTCCAAATGTACGCGCTTAAGGGGCCCCTTCTCGACGGAATTTGGTCGAGCAAGGCTCAGTCTATCGAAAGGTGATATTTTGGTCTCCACGGTCGATTTTGTACTCGAGAGGATTTTTTGAAAATAGCAATTTTTTAAGAAATTTTTCTTTATATTCAAAAATAGAGTTCTCTTTGTGCAGAAGATTGCTTTATGAATCCAAATATTATTTGTTTGACTATTTGTTGAATACATAATAATATGTAGCTTACACTTCTATTATGAGATGCTCTTTTCGTTGTCGGGGCATTTGATATATACCTTTGGGATACAGGGGAGCAATAACCCCTTCAGGCCTTTCAGAAAGTTGAAAAGTATCCCAGGACGTTAGCGCATTACGTCGCGATTAACCTTTTCTGCAGCATTATTGAGTTTCCGTCGAAGTCACTTCGGATAACACCGTTATTAAGTTTGGTATTGGCCCCCGAATGGGATCTGGGCCTCCCGTCTGTCGTTCGGAACACGTCAAGCCCTTAGCAACAGGTAACGGACAAAGCCAGTATATACCGAATGAGAAAATACGAATTTCCCGCACACGAAATTGGAGAAACACCACCTGAGTGGATTACTTCTCTCCTGTTCCTGACGGCCGACGAAAAAAAAGAAACAAAAAATATTTGTCACATAATTTTCTTGGTATTTACCGTTGATGTTTTTAAGCTTTTCAAACTGTCATGGGTAGAGTTGTCTCAAACTTTGTTGAATGTCATAAGGTTACACACTGTTAAGAAGCGCAATATTCCAGTTTTCATTCAGTGGCGTACATTATTTGAGAGATTGGAACGCATTAATAAAATGGGTCCTGAGATAGAAATTGAATAAAGGAAAATAAAGGGAAACTAAAAGAAAATTTTTCAATAATTTCCCAGCTGATGCAAGTAAATAATAATAAAATTATTTAATTTTTGTGCCAGCTGGTATTCTATAAACTACATCTACAATAGATGTTATAAAGTTGTAACAGGTATGTGAGTTGAAAAATGTTGTGGGGATTTATTAATTTTGAGGTTACAAATTTAATTCCAAAATTCACTTCAATTGCAATTATGTTGTTACTAGATAGTGAAATTTAGCACTTTCCAATAGTTTAAAAGATAAGGTAAGATTTCAAACGCAGAAAATAAACGACATTTCTTGTTGTTTAGTTCCGTTTTAAAACCCCTTTGGAACGAGACACCTACGGAACGCATCATTTGGAACTATTGAAGGTCAAATTCTGTTTCATCGCGCATATGTTGTAGTACGAGAGTATTGTTTGAAACTACTCTACTGCTACCCTGCTTTTTATATTATCAAAATAATATTAAAATAATCAATTTCATTAGCAAGGACTTTGAGAGTCAGACACAAGGTTCAGTATTTAAACAATATCTAATTAAAGCGAATAAACAGTTCGGAATTGAATATTTCAGGCAGCTGGTTTGCTTTGGGGGCGTACGTTTTTAACGGGTACCCCCGTCGAATGCAAACAACCCCGTCGTTTGCCGTGCGCTATTTCGATCACCGAATATCGAATTATGCTGATGGAATTTCGTTTCCGAATGGAGGACAACACACAGAAAAAATAAATAAACAAACAATAACACTTACCGACATCTCTGTGGAGGGGTGATCTATAAAAACCATTTCTGATTCTTCGCCGTCCAGGAGGATCGAAACAGCTCTTTCGCCGAATTCGTCGTCTGAAATTCAAGTTAAATATTTAATGAGAATTTAAAAATTTTAATTCGTAATAATATCATCAATTTCAGTTGATAATACCAAGTTTTGAGATTTAAGTATATTATATTATTTATGATATAGGTATTCCTAGTTGTTTTATATATTTTATTATTGATATATGTACATTAAAGTTGATTAAAATAAAAACTGCTGCATATATTTGGAACACATTTGTTATTAAACAATTATTTTGTGTTTTAAAATCAGCATTAAATACAATGCATAATTTTAAATCTGATTTCAAATATTTAAACACTATAACGTATGTTTAAATTATGAATGATTGTTTGTAGTTTCCGTAGAACTTCCAGTTGTTTAGGAAACTCGTATGCTTGATAATTAATTTCGCACATAGTACGATAAGATTCACATTTTATATATATACAATTGTCCCGAAAAGTCTTTTGCAATTATTCAATTTTTTGAAGACAGAGCCACTTTGGATCCTAACTAACGTCAGTTTCTATGATATAATGACATTTGTCATGAAGACATTTAATGTCATGTCATGTCAGTGGCACTGACGTTTGTCAAGATCTGAAAATTCGCAACAAAGCGACGAAGGTTGTGGTTTTGTCAAACTGCTTCTAGAAACTCTTATAGCACCTAAACCGTCCATCCCACTGATCTGTCATTTGGTGTACATACGTACCTGAAGGATGAACAGGTATCAGTTTGGTCAAAATCGGATGAATATCTCATTTAACATTTGCTACTTCCGGCTGTATATTGTCACCAAAAACAATTCAGTTCGTCCCCTACCAATTCTAAATACGGATGCAAAAATGCAGCCCGATCCGTTGTTCCGTTTGGGCGTACATATGTACCAACATACACATATACATACATACATACATTTTCCAGAAATCATTGCAATGGATTCAGAGGACCTCAATTCGCATATTTCGGCGGAAATCTCGAATCATTAGATCCAATCGAAAAGATCGCTTTTGGGTGAAGTTCTCAATCGACATTTGAGCTCACCTTTCCACATTTATTGCGAACTATTACTTAATTAAATTGGAAGCAATTCGCTGCGCACAGAGACGTCAATTTCAAGAGTAAACTACAACGATAAATCACGAATAGTTCTAGTAACTTGAATCACTGCGAAATATTAGTTTTACACGTTAGTTGCAGAGCCAAATTTATTATCACACCGATAAAAGTATTTAAGAAGACATGGTTTTAACATACAAATTGGATGTTTGCCATTGGATGTAAGAGAGAAAATTGCACATCACACATCAAAGGTTATTTATTCGACTGATAAGACGTAAATATTTATGGAAACACTTTATTTGTTTCTTATACTCCGAGTTTGTTGTACTCGTATGTTACACCCACACTTCCGTAAAACTGCCTTCAGCCTCTATATCTAAGTGTTCAGTCTGGCAATATTTGACGTGGGTCGATACTCCCAAACATCTAGCGTTGCCAGGACCTTAAAATTTATTGAGATATACGATTATATGACTATATACAACATTATTATATTTTACGCACCAATTTTGTCGTTCATAAAAATTGCTAACGATTACTAATTATGATGATCTAATAATAAAAACGAGCCGAAAGAGTAACGAAAACGATCCATAAAAGAAGGAAGCCGTTTATGGAAACACAAAACTAAAATTTGTTCTGATTAAAGGAGATATTCCGGATACCCCACCAACAAATGGAAAGCTACAATAGAGCTTTCCATTTCGAATAAGGCCTTATGTAAATGTTACAAACAATGCTCCAGTCCCGATATTCAAACCATGTCCTACGCATCATAAATAATTCTACGAAAGTATATAAGTGGTCATAAACCGATGTGATAAAGACGTTTGAAAGGGATAAAGGTTGCTTTTGTATCAGATGACTAGGACTGCGTAACTTAATGAAACAATGCCCATATGACATCCAAATGAGTGTTACGAACTCATAGAGACTCATGGTCAGGCAATTTGCGGGGCTGCGTCAACAACGTCCAGATAACGAAGGAATATTCTCGAAGAAATAAATCTCATTAAAACACAACGTTTTTTGCCAACTAACTCCGTAACAGTATTTACAGTTTGTTGTATTCTGCTATTCCTATCACATTTATTTGCTCACAAAAATTATACTTAGCACATACTTGAAGTATAATATTACATATGTCTTTTTTTCACAACAAATATAGTCATAAACGATGTCATATAAAAGATCGCGCTTCACATAAATCATGCTTCGTTGACTCCTCGTCAACGTGACTTCTTATGTAAAAACCCATTTCCGGAGGGGTACGCTCCCCTGTCAACACCACCGACGTCGTATTTAATCTGATTAGACTGACAACCCTACAGATGACTTTTCACTTGGATAATCTTGAAGAAGGTGGATAATATTACGTTGTAGGCAAAAAAAATGCGGTAAATAAAAAAAATGTCCATAGATAAGTTTAAAATTAATAATATATTGGGTAACAAATGTGCCATATACAACACAAATAAATAATTACATTATATGTGACCTTGGATGCGAAAAGCGACCAATAACGTGATCTATAACGGTACCTATCGGAAGAGATCTTACGTGCGGAAATAGCGTGCAAGATAACGTCACGATAGGTCCCTTTTCGCATCCGAGGTAACATAGTATATATAGGGATAGGACATTTTTGTAGTGGAGAGAAGTTTGTCATCATTTTTCCAAATTTCTTCATATTTCAAATCTCATATCTCCGTTAGTTCTTGACGAATTTTGGAATACACAGCAGCAACAGGAAGCACAAACCTTCCTCTAATTTCCGTAGTTAGGTATGGCAACTTCAATCTAAACTAAAATAGTAAAAAAATGAACTTTGTTCGTTTCTATGGCAGAAAACCTGCACAAATTTTGTTTTCTGTACGGACCAATCCGCACTGTATGAAAGGGTACTGTATTTAGCGACGTAACCCTTTATCCTTGCACCAGATCTTTGTACATTAGTCGCGTCCTATTTATCTAACGAGATAATGAACAAAACTTTTACGTCTACATTTTAATGAGATAACCTCAACTACTAAAGATCTCCTTTCATATCTGCGCCCTAAAAGTACTTTTATAATTCTACACATCTAAGTGTAAGATCCTTAACTTAGCGATCATCCATAATTATGATGTAAGTAGCCCTGAATAGTTATTGCGATAGACAAAGGATAATTGTGTTGATTAATACCTTGATTATTAAACGAAGCTGTCATTATTATTTAAAGTTTATATCAGCAAATACGTGGTTGATAACTACTCTACCAACATTCTTGATCTGCAACAGATAATCAAAATATCGATCCCTTTTGATTTTAGATTGTCGCATATTGTACAATGTTTTACAAACCTCTACGAATAGAATAAAATCAATACAGTTCCATTGTTGGGTGACTTGATAATTACAGTGAAGTACATCATAAATATTTTAATCTATTCGGTAGAACTTTTGCGATAATAATACAGTGCTGTGTTGGAGTTGAAATACGAGTATTGTATTTTCCAAGTTGCGAGGTTTGATTACAAACGTAGAATGGAGACCAATGTAATAAAATGTAGTAAAATGATCTGGAATGTAGATGGAATAAAAATAGATACACAAGTGTTGAAAATTGATGTTCACTTGCAAGAAGCGTTTATGACACTGTATTCAAGCTGGTGCAGCTGCTCTCATTTGAATATTTAATTATATTTATATGAGCTCCAGTTGGAAGTACAGAACTTCCATAGTTCAAAATTTTATTCAAATATAATCATGTCTCTATCGAATTTCCACAACGCAGTAGATAGATGTATTGCATGTAAAAGATACTGGATTAAATAATTAATTATTGGTAATACCGATTTTACATGCTTTTTACGACAGACCGCAGCCTGTAGCAATTATGTAATACTAGAAAAGTTTAAATCAGGCCAAGTCCAAACCCAAATATTCCGGTAGTCAGAATTTAAAAAAATATCGGGGGTAGCCCTCGCCCTACTTTCCGACTGCATCGTTGGCACAACGAAGTGTGTGAACATTTTTGGAATTATGTATTCAATTTTGCGAAGCCAGAGCCACTCTGGATACCAACCTGTTGTCAGTGGCCACTGTTGTTTATCAAAATATGCCAATTTGCAACCACACAAATCGCTTGATTACACGTGTGTAACTTTTGCTATTTCCTGTTGTCATATTATCATGAAAATCAATCCATTTCGTCCCCTGGCAATTCTAAATACGTATACCAAATATCGTTTGAGCGCTATCGTGTTTACAGACATAGATACACAAGATCTCTGATATTAGCAAATAAGGCTCGTTCAAATCAATAATAAAATATGAAAATATATTATCTATTTGCACAAAAGCATACAGTGGCAATCAGACTTCCTGTTATTTTCTGTTAGTTTCTCTAATAACATCTATAAATTCAATTTCAACACCTGTAGCCAACAGAAGAGAAATTTTAAAATATTTACGAGCATTTTTCGCACCCTATACCGAAGATGATAAACGCGTAATAGAAAATTTACCCTCACTGCTATCGAACAATACAGTTTCCGATAAAGACAACGTCAGCTCACCGGCGTAACCTTTGACATCTGACGGAGACGCCGTCGTCGCTGAACCGATAAAATTCGGAAAGTGGCCTCGGGCGCCCCTACCTCCGGCTTTTACTTCAGCCCAATAAACACCAGGGGGTGAACATCGACCTTAAAATTCGTTCATCCTCGCTTTACTCTAGTGATGGTTGGTAACAGATTATTTATTATTTTAATGTAACGGTTACTTTGATCTTTCGGTGTATATTTATCTTGATAATAAACATAACCAAAAATCCCACAATCGTGATTGGTTCTCTCATGCATTTTAATCATGAGTATTTAGTACAAATCACAAAAAAAAACTATTTTTCCAACAAACGTGTTTTAACTTTGCACATATTTTGCTTCCACAATTTTTATAAAATGTTAAAAATTCAGTTGAGAATTATGTTTTTAAATGGTTCGGAGAATTGAGAAAGAAAAATCTATCTCTACTTTACTCACCTAGACTAGCGTCGTAAGTGTTCATATATTCCGACGTCATGAATTGCGATACGAGGGCTGTCTTGCCAACCCCCGAATCGCCCAGCATCACCACCCTATACTTGGGCACCTCCATTTCTTCGGGGGAGCCCAGCGGCGTCGAATCGACCGTATGGTAGCCGGAACCGCAACAGGAGCCGTCGAATGGAGATCGTTCGCCGGAAACATTACTTGCTCTGAAACAACAAGAGACTCGAGATGAGATTACTTGCTTACTAGTGTGATTACAAGTGGTCGGCAGAGTGGTAAAAGAATTGTGGGGCACTTGTTACGGGAAATGTCTCCATCAGCTTGATAGTAAATAAAAATAAAAGGTCAAGGGATTACGCGCTGCGCACACATTGCCAATGATCTTGGATGAGTTCGTGCGTGCTTATTTACCCTCTAGTGGCTCGGATGTTAGGGTATAGCCCGTATAGCGTAAATGACAAATAAAGATTAAATCTTGTGATTATCTAGTAAGGTATTATGGCGAGGAAAGTAAATATTATTGTTGATTTTGTGCTTAAAATTGAAAAGTTGTAAATCAAAAGGGTCCAAATGTAAACGTACCAATGTAAAAAGTACCAAATGTTTAAACTTTATATAATTTCAAAATGAGTACTTCTCTTAATTGTTTTTACGCCTAATTAATGTTTTTAACATACTTGATTTGCGATACAAACGTTATTTGGTTAATGTGCCTGTTT
Organism: Aphodius granarius; assembly: GCA_963971325.1. Lineage (NCBI taxonomy): Eukaryota > Metazoa > Arthropoda > Insecta > Coleoptera > Scarabaeidae > Aphodius > Aphodius granarius. Next base: position 11,709,540 of record OZ020222.1, on the reverse strand, counting down.
AATTAATTGTGTCGTTATGAACTTGGAGCCTTGCAGAAGGGTCTAAGCACCATCAGCCGAGATAATCAAAACGGTCCAACTGACATCAGAACCTACCCACGGGCTATGTGCCATATCGTATTATTTCAAACATAAATCAAGTATATTTAGATTGGAGACTTCCGCGGTCCGAATCACTAGGTTCTAGATTTCCGGGTGGAAACCGCGTCAATGACGATAATGTTGTCAAAGACAACTTTATCGTCATTGACCCGGTTTCCTCCCGGATATTTAAATATCATAAATCAGGTAATTTAACAAATTAAGCGTCAGCTACTCTTATACTTCAATAACAAAGGTATATTAACAAGAATACAAGATATTTTTTATTGGTTATATAAATAAAAACTTAATTAAGACACTTAATTCAGTATTAAGCAAACTCTCGGATAAGGTCCGAATTAAAGTGTTCAACTCAACTCTTTGTATATGCGGTGCTTTGATGAATACTGTCAACTGGCGGATGAGCGTGTTAAAGACGACGCATGGCACTTTTTTCCCATGCCATGCCATCTCTTGACCGTTGTACGGACTAAACCCGAATTGATATAGACATAGATCCTTTTGATTGATTGTTACTGAGGGTTGCCTGTAGTACCTATTGACACAAAAACCTCAAAAAGCATAAAAATGGTACTAGACCCTTTTGATTTACAACTCTTCAATTACATAAAATAATTGATGCGCATCTACTTGCAAATTGGTACACTTGGAAGATATCAATATAGATCTTTCTTCTTATTGTGCTTCTTCTTTGACCAAAATACATATTTTGACCGAAGTATAAAACAATGTACACTTGAACAAACTGTAACGTCAAAAGTAGTGGACACATAGTCAATACATAAATAACAACAAATATAATAATGCAATAAATTTAGTTTTTCATGAAAATCAGAAACATTTCCAGGACCAACGTACTAAAAATTATATATGATTGATTGTGTTTAGATTTGATGAGAAATTCATAAGAAAGTGGTATGTCAAAGAACAAAGTTACGGACAATAATAGTTAATGTCGTGTCATAGAAAATGTATGTACTAAAGTTTTTTTAAACGTTTTCTTGCAATGAAAAGATAAAGCAATAAATAACATGAAAGGGATTTTGAGAAGATTTGGTAGCTTTTCTGCTCAACATTACTTTCCCTTATGAAATAGAACTGGTGTTGTTTTGTACTACTGCACATGGGATGTATTTAAAGGGTTAAAATATCTGAGGTGGTCCTCACCCAGCTTTCCGAGCACATCGTTGGCACAATGAAGTGTCTGAACACGTTTGCAATTATTAAATTTTGTGAAGCCAGAGCCATGACATAATGACATTTGTCATACTGACATTTAATGTCGTATCATGTCAGTGGCACTGACGTTTGTCAAAATCCGACAATTTGCAATACAGCGAGGAAGGCTGTTGATTCTGTCAAACTGCCTCTATAAACATTTACAGCGCCTAAACTCACTGATCTGCAAATATAAAATATTTAAAGTCACCGATGAGTCGGGATGAGTTTGATCTCAATCGGATGAATACCCAACAAAACGGATGTAACATTTGCCACTTCCTGTTGTCAGATTGTCACCAAAAACAATCCAGTTCTTCCCTTGGCAATTCTAAACATATATACCAAATTTCATCCCGATCCGTTGTCCCGTTTGCGCGCTATCGTGTTCGCAGATATACATACATACATACACACGTACCCACATACATACATTTTCCAGAAATCATTGCTATCGATTCAGGGGACTCCAAATCGTGTATTTCCGCTGAAATCTCATTTTTTTTCAGTCGCTTACAATACTTTCCTTCTAGGGTAGTAGTCGGAAAGTAAAAATCACTAACAATCCCAAAAGCAGGTTTAATCTATTTAAAAATATCTGGGGTGGCCCTCAACCAACTTTCCGACTACGCCGTTGGCACAATTGAAGTGTCGGAACGCTTTTGCAATTATTCAATTTTATGAAGCCAGATCCACTCTGTACCCTACCTAACGTCAGTGTCTGTAACATAATAACATTTGTCACACTAACATTTAATGTGATGTCATTTCAGTGGCACTGACGTTTGTCAAAATCTGACAATTTGCATCACAACGATGAAGGCTGTGAATTTTGTCAAGCTGCTTCTATAAAAGCTAATAGCGCCTCAACCGTTCATCCCATTGATCTGTAAATTAGTATCTTATTTAAAATCACTGGAGGATGGGATGATATTAGCTTGGCCAAAATCGGATAAATCTCGAAGAAGACGTATGTAATATTTTCCACTTCCGGTTGTCATATTGTGGCCAAAAGCAATCCAGTTCGTCCCCCGGCAATTCTAAATAAGTTCTAAATAAGTATACATACATACATACATACATACATACATACATACATACATACATACATTTTCCAGAAACCATTGCAATCGTTTCAGGGGACCCCAAAACGCGTATTTCCACTGAAATCCCGAAATTTTTTTTTCCGTCGATTACAATACTTTCCTTCTAGGGACTAGTCGGAAAGTAAAAATCATAAAAAATATGCAGTACCTACTTAAATAAAATTGTCGTTAACAGTCACCTTCTGAAACAGTATGCACGCAAGCTTTTCAATTTTCTGTCAACCCAGATTTGCTATCCTATTGAAGTTAATTCTTTACCAACAGTCCACAGTTCTACATCAGTTAAAGATAAATAAATGTTTATTGATTCAAGTATCGCTACGAAACTACAAACGCCTAAAGCGCCTAAACCTAACCTGATGTGTAAATTGGTACAAATATTCAAGGCAAGTCAAGTTACTGGCCGATGAGCTGCTATCATGTTGTTCAAAATCGGATAACCCCGAATCACTGCAATTCATTGCAATGAATGATTGATTGACCTCATTATACATAGACACCCTAAGACGTTTGGGTTAAGTTATCCGACCCGGGACGTGATTAACCGCCGCGCCGTTGTTTAATAATAATTTTGACGTGACCTTCAGCCTATATTGTAACGTGGCCTTCGGGCTATATTTTTACGTGGCCTGCAGCCTATATTTTTCTTTATTGTTTTGTACATCACTATTTTCACTTCGCTTTGTTTGCAACGGAAACTTTAGGTACTTTTTGTCCGATTTTTGGACATTGCGAGCGTTTATTTCTGTTTGGCCAAACAACAATTGCAAGCGGGTTTGGAATTATTGCGACGGTTTTCTTTACAGGTGCGCGCTGAGGTGTTTGCTTTTTTTTGCTTTGTGTTATTGACTTGTTGATGGTTTACGGACATTACGATCCTGATTATATATTTGGAGCATTATCATCAAGGCCCGGAAAGTTTAGGCAACGAACGCCCCACCACCCGAACAAACTGGTGCGACAGTGGCGTGCTGTTACTGCTCCCGAAAAACCTCGCCCCTGAATATTGAGAACGTAGTGGGGGGAATTCGAGAGTCAGTTGCCTAAACTTTCCGGGCCTTGATTATCATGGTTGTTTATATGTTTATCAGTATTATTACTATCACAAATTGTTTCTGGTTACCAACTATTGAATAAAACTTGGCTTGTTTTTAAGTTTTTGCTTCTATTGTGTTCTCCTGTGTTGCACTACAATCTCTATTATCTCTCTCACTATAGGTATAAGTCTGAGAAATTAAGGCGTTACATTTGAATCATTAATTAACCTCAATGAATGATTGACGAACCCCAGCGTAATCATTGTACTTGTCGGACGGTACCCGGATAGTCCTTAAACGTAGAAATGGAATCCGAAATATGGGATTGGTCTTATCATTTACAAAAGTCGTGCCAAAGGTGTAAAATAATACACTTTTGGCAATGTTTAAATAAGACAATTATGTACGTGATGTAAAAAATAAGATTCTATTAAATATAAGGCATATTAAAGTGTATCATAAAAGAAAACCAATAAAAAGAAATTGAAAATTGTAAACGCGGTTTGATTACACATCATCAAATAGCGCGATAATATGCTTTGGTGTGATAGCTTTCCTAAATAACGAGAATTACAGAACTAGTTCTCTCTTTTACGCGACAATTTCACGTGTACAGTTTTATGTGCTCGCTCAATGTTGCAAAACTGTAGCTGCGATTGCTTTCAAACGAAACATCAAAACAACTTAATTTGTAAACGGACTTTATCGCAATGCAGCAGGTAGAGTTCAATTTCATGCCAATGAATTACAGCAAATCCGTACGCTCATATTTCATTCAGGCAGAAATCCGATGCGGATAAATACGGACGGACACGCATCAGGAGCATTTAATTTGCAAACGCGCGAAATATTGCACTGCAATATCAATCATTTTTCGCAAATTGTCTTTTTGATCGACGGAATCTAACACGTCCCAGGGCCGGATTAAGGCTGGTCGGGGCCCTAAGGCATATCAATTACTGGGACCCTTCAAACGATAGTTAGATAGGAGCCCCATGTTCTAACGTCGGGCTCGGGACACGGCGACCCATGTTCCGACCTCGAGACACGGGGCCCCAAAACCAAACACGTTTTGAAAATGCTTTCGAAACGGTTTGGATTTGGAGACATGCGCACGAGACAAGTCGCAATGCTTCACATAACCTTACTTTGGTGTTATGTCCTATTCGATTTGGATAATGTTAGGTCTATATACACTAATTAATACCTTCATCATCATCCAGTAGGGACTGGAATCCGAAATCTAGTAATGGTAATTAATCTATATATTCTCCTAGCTCCTTAATTTGAAACAAAGACATGATAATAGGGCAAGACAGGGTCGTATTTATGCATATTGTATAATGACTGTGGAGCAAATTGTCCTATTTAGCGCGGTGGGTCGTTTTGCATCCATTATTTATTTAGTCAGCTTATCGCTAATTCTGCTTGAAAATTGTAAACCCCGACTTCGTGTTTTATTCAAGATTAAAATCGATCACCGGGAACTGTATGCTGACGCACTGTGGTTGCCTGTACACGTGCAGGTATTATCTGGTTGACACAACTGTGGAATTATATTGTAATTTACGTGACAAGTATCGGGAAATTCTAGAAAGTGTAGATTAATTGATATAAATTATTTCATGCATTTCGCAGTTCTGTTGTATAACAACCTTATTATTCTAACGTCTCTTGATTAATATTTAATAATTTAAAGATTAATGGTGCATCATACCAAGATACTGTCTATACAGATGGTTATGATTAGAAAATAGAGATGGGCTTATTAGTTCTTTTTAATGAACTAGTTCTTCCGAACTAGTTCACAAAAAGGAACTAGTTCAAAGAACTAGTTCTGAAGAACTACTTTGATCCTGAGACACGTACTACTTCGATGAACGTGTCTTCATGTGTTCTAGCGCGTGTATATCTCGTTCCGAACGAAACTTGGATCTAGTTTGGACAGAATCGGTGTCTGCTCTCCCACTTTTTCTTGAAGAAAATTTATTTTGTTTTATTTAAGTATATTTTTCTTTTGCAAATAAATAATTGTTACTACTTTTTGGAGTCCCCTGAATCGATGCAATGATTTCTGGGAAATGTATGTATGTGTGTGTGTATGTATGTATGTCTGTGAACACGATGGCGCCCAAGCGGTACAACGGATTGGGTTGAAATGTTGCATACTTATTCAGAATTATCGGGGAACGAACTGAATTGTTTTTGGCTACAATATGACAACCGGAAGTGGAAATGTTACAAACGTCTCCTTCGGGATTTATCCGATATTGGTCAAACGAATATCAGCTCATCCTTCAGTGATTTTAAATAAGTGTACTAATTTACAGATCATTGGGATGAACGATTTAGGCGCTATTAGGTTTTATAGAAGCGGCTTGACAGAATCCACAGCCTTCATCGCTGTGTTGCAAATTGTCAGATTTTGACAAACGCCAGTGCCACTGATATGACATCACATTAAATTACAGCATGGCAAACACAGAGACTGACGTTAGGTAGGGTACATTGTGGCTCTGGCTTCACAAAATTGAATAATTGCAAAAGTGTTCAGACACTTCATTGTGCCAACAGTGTAGTCGGAAAGTTGTGTGAGGGCCACCCCAGATATTTATTTTTGTATTTTTACAGGTTGGTACTATATGGTAAGCAATACGCTAGAACATCATGAATAACTTCTCTGGTCAAGACTAAATTATGTAACTATTTGTATTTATTAAATTATGGTTTATTTTAATTTTCCTAATCGTTTTTACTATAATTTCAACGAATTAGTACAATCTGATGTATTGCAAAATGCGATCTGATTTACGTGGTCTTGGGGATCATATTGTGTCCTAGAATATTTCAAATGTAAGTAAATACCGAACAAATTATGACGTCGAGCTGACGAACAGATAAACAATGCGGAATTTTTTTTTTATCTCTGAACGGTTAATGGAAAATAAATGGCCTTGCTTGTAACAAGTCCATTAGTAGAATTTTTTATTCTGTGCTGGGTTGTATTGGGTTCTGCAAAAACGGAAGAAGAAAAATAATGTGCTAGAAATTACGTAATAACCTATAAAGCTAAGCAAAGGAACGGGCCGAAAAATAAGAATATCGGTATCTTGGTAGAAGACGTGGGCACCACTACAATAAAATTATAATATGAGACTATCAAATCAGACAGTGACTTTATAATAACGAATTGTGGAATATCAGTTAAATTAGATTGCCTGACCGGTAAATAACAAAATTAGTCGTCCTTTATAATATTAGGAGTTTGTCATCACTTGACAAAAACCTATTGTCATTCAAATTTTGCGTACTCAGACCAGACTCAAGAAAAGATTTACATGAGCCTAAGCTTTTCTTACCTACCAAATTTACTTTCTTGCAAATCGTCAAACAACTTGAGATGTTTACATCGAAAGATTATTATCAACTGTTAGTCATTGACCATCACCACTCTTACACTTCCTGTCTGTTGTATAGAAACCAGTATATATTTTTATACGGTTTTAGAAAACCTCGAAGTTATAGTAGGGAGTAAGCAGAAATTTCTGCCGTAAACATTCTCGTCCTATATGGCAGCACCTAACTGTAAGTGATGGCGGTGCAATATATCTTAATTACAACAAAACTTTTCAAGAACCCGCGTGGTTAGATGGAGACCACTGTGAGGATACATGTTCCCGGAAAGACGATATTTCTATGTATTTCCTTGTGTAAAATATTAAAATATTAAAGTAGCCATACAGGGATGATTAGAGGTATGATCACTATTTGGTGATGAAAGCATCAGTAGAAATATACGATAATTACCTTTTAAGTAAAGAAAATGAAAATTATGAAAAAGTACATATCATTGTATAAAAGCAAGTAGGAATATTCTTTTAATAAAACTTCTAATTAGGCTGTCTATATAAGTATATTTATTGAAGAATTTCTTTGTGCAAGAATTTTTCTCTCCCATAATATTTTCGTCTTTATTATTCTCCTTTCAGAGAGCAATACTATTTCTTTCATATGGATTTCTTTTATCGTCCCTCTTCTACAAAAGACCTCTCAGTATTTCCAGTGAAATAACCTTTTTTAATTTACAGATATATATATTAAGAGTGATATTTTTTATAAAAGAACTTCCAGTTTCAATATTAAACTGAAATTTGTAATCCGAATCTTTTGAGTACTGGCATTGACAGACGCTAATCTCGTTATTGAACCCAGAGATTTACCGTGGCCGAAGGAACCATCTGACGCCCTCTATTATTTATGGCATAGTCCCAATGGATACCGCGAAACATTGTATCTTGGCCCGTTCGCTTTACTAAATCCAGTAGGCTTTAATTATATCGTAATCAGGCCGACGAGAAAGCACACTGCGACAGTTAAATGCTTCTAAGGCCTGTAATATTCATTAGAGGGATGGCGGTTATGAGAACTTTAGTGAATTGTGCCGACGGCCGTTCTATTTAATGTTATATCGGTTGTAAGTAGATCGCTTCAGTCAGCTCTGGCTGACCCTATTGTTCTACACAGTAGAAATGAAGATTTTCAAATGGTTTCTCGATACATTTTCCCATTTGTAGTGCTTACATTAAACTTTAAATATATTATTTTCTAAATAATGTTAGTATTCCTACTTAATGTCATTGGTTACTAACGTTTATCAAAATTTGTCAATTAGCAGCCATAGCGAGTCCGCTGGTACACATGTTTGAAGTCACTGAAGGGTTAGCTGGTATTGTCATATGAAATTTGAACCAAGTCCGAGAACAATATCTCCACGACTATCCGTTACTTTCTAAGCTCCAACAGGTAAACAAGTGCTCCAATAAAAGTTGAGTGAAATACTTCATTCCACTTCTACACAATTCTGAAAATTCAATGTAGAGGTAGATCCATATAAAACGTTGGAAGTTTGTTGCTATCAGTTGTAATGCCTTGAGACGTCATTATATAAGGTCGCAAAGTATCCGAGACTGAAGCCAGCTCCGTTTTTAATAAAAATTTCATATCCGCTCTAGAAAACCGCATCTTGTACCATTCTTCTATAATTTAACAGGACATCCGTTCCACTTGTATTTGCTTGTATGTCTATTTGAAATGTAAAACATGACAATCTGACATTTTTTATAGAACATTTGTTACATTACTTAACAGCAAACATTACTTGTGTAGATAATTTGCTCAAAGCTTTCGGCTTCAATTTAAATATTTGTAGCGTTCAGTCCTGAATTAAAGGGCGACCGGAGGGGATGTTTTTTTGTCGTTCAAACTTTTTCGGTATCGCAACATCAATTTCCATTATACCGGCGAACGGTATTTCGAACAATGACGTCTAGGGGCGGGCCGTCCGTTTACCACTACAAATGGAACTTTTAATCATTCGTTAATACCCCTATTTCCAGCATCCAGCCATTTTACGAAATAAACGGATTTGTCTGGAGTTACAGCGTTTGGAATGGTGCAAATGCAAACATTTTGTTTGTTGAAAAGAGACCAAATGTTGTGTGCCAAGTTTTTGTTCGTGTTCTAATATTCAGCTTATGCATGTGTCTCACAAAATACCCCAATACATTAAAAAAATGAAGAACAAAAAAAGAATGAACATTGGAGAATACTATTTTGTTAACTTCTCCAATCAGCTTCCACCTTTACTCTTTGGCTATACCGTATTCCTGAGGCATAAAATAACTCCGAAATTTGTTTACGGATGCATTTTAAATGGCGAATATATCCGAAAAAAACTTTTCATCGTTAATATAATTCATCTTATATTTGTTATTTTCTCATTTATCAATAATATTGCACTTAAGTAATACCATAAATAGTATTCATATGCGTTTCAATTGTATGACCTAGTTAATTTTGCTATCAAATTTACTATTTAGACCGTTTCAATGGATATCATGCATTGTTGATAAGACTCATTAGGTTCACTCCTGTCCATATATCCCTGTTACGAATTGGATAAGCTACATACATTAGAGGATATTACACTAAGCCGACCCGTCACGAAAACAATGCACTACATGCAGATACAGAATAATATGGTTAGATGTTAGATTAAGAGCAATAATGCTGCTGTGTATGTATTGTAATAAGTACATACATTCATTAGGAAGGCTTTGTTATAAACATTGTTTGAATTTGTCGGTAGTAGGTTTTGTTTATTGGTCTGAAACAAGAAATACTCTGCAGATACCATGTAAAGTGTTCCCAGGAAAAACATTGCACACACCAAACGTTGTAAAACATGTTTTATGTCGCTCGCTTTCACGTTTTTAAAATAAGCTATCAAACGTTAATTAAACGTAAAATAAAACGTTATAATAAACGTTTTGAATTCGTTTTTAATACGTTACATTATATATACTTTTTCAGCACCTGTTAAACCTTTTAAAAATGTAAATCCAACAGTATTTGCTTGTACGTCGAGTCGAGAATGTTGTTTCCCTAAATAGGTTTCAAGTGGAAAAAAATGTCTACGTCATTATTACTATTACATTATTTACATTATTATTATTATTTGTACAGAATACACATATAAAGTGTGATCTGACAATCTGACATTTTTTATAGAACATTTGTTACTTTACTTAACAGCAAACAACAGCTTTAAAACGTTTTTAAGGCGTCTTATAGCGTCCCGTTAAAACGTATTCCAACCCATATTTCTAACGTTCAATTGTCAGTTCGATACATCATTGTAAGTGGTCTGTGATAACCTTAAAACATTAATCGTTCACTTTCGGCCACTTTGCTCAAATCCCTTGTAAAAAAAAGAAAAAAAACTTGCGAATTAGCTTGACGATTGCCCAATGAAGATAATAAGAAGTGGACCTCAGACAAAAGTGATTATCCCGGTTTAGGTTAAATCCTCTGCGTAATTGCCGCCCGGTGGGCGGGTCGCTTAACTCTCTAATTATAAAATATAATAGGCTTGATTTGAGGCCCGTTAATATTTGCACTGCCGTCTGTCTGTCTGTCGAGCTAAAAGCCGTGAAATTGGCCTTTTCGCCGGCGCCTGGTGCCGCGTAGCGACAGATTTTCCGATCCGTCGCCACGCGAAAACTCGCTCCCGGATTAACTGGAGGGCCAATTGTTGGCATCGGGGTGAGATAATTAATGTTTGAATCGGTACAGACAGGTATTACATGCTTCGTTTAATCCAGTCCTGAATATTATCTATCTATATAGATAATCTATGCGGTGTTCTATATACCAGTAATAAATTTATACTAATTATTCACAAATCCTTCGAGTTTCTACCCACAATTGTATAACTATATTCTGTCACAAACATTCATAGAGCTTAGTTCATTAAAACGATTAATGTCGGAATTTATACATGTACACTATAACATGTGGCTCTTCAGGTGGCTCTTCAGCTACACATGGTATTCTATATCTTAACTTTGAATATGGCCCCAGTGACCAGATTAAATAGTGACAAAGGCGATGAGTCTAATAGTACTATTCAATTTCTGAAAAGTGCCCAATTTGCATCTATTGTGGAAGCAATAGTTAAGGAATCCGTTACTCAGGAAATGACACAATTTCAAATTAAGATCGATAAGTTAGAGGAAGAACTTCATCATCTAAAAAAGCAGGTAATAGAGAAAGAACATAAGACACCTACCGCAAATTTAGTAAACCACGTGCTTAAAACCACAAACAGCAAGGCTAACACTTATGCATCGGTCACCAACACCGAAGTAAAAACTGGAAATCCCAGCACGCCAAACTCACCTGGACAACTTCGCTAGGATACCACCAGACAAGCTGGTGTCATTGAACCAGTAAATGAAAAGAAGGACTCTGAACCTGGATGGAAAACAATACTACGGAAACAAAAACCCAAAAAAAAGGCAGATGTTATTCTTGGAACAGCAAATGATGCGCCAATAAAAGCTGCCGCAAAATACGTCCACTATCATGTCTACAACCTCGAACCAGAACTAACAAATGATAAGCTTGAGGGGTACCTACAGACCAAAAATATTACGAGCGTTAAATGTGAAAAAATCACTTCAAAACGGCCACTAGAGTACTCTTCATTCAAGGTGACCGTTCCAGAACGCTTTGACGAAGTAATGAAGTTGCCTGAAACCTGGCCAGAAAATACATGCATAAACCGTTTTTTATTCAGGCTGATGAAAACATCGTCACCACAAAAATAACTTCGAAAAAGTTAACTCTTTTCCATTAAAATGTCCAAAGTCTAGGTAACTGCCAATTGCAATTGAACGAGATACTTCTATCCATCGATGGACCTCTAGTCTGTGCAATAACCGAGCACTGGCAATCGTACGAGCAGATTCAGGTGTTTAAATTCGGAACTGTGCGTTTGGCTTCAGCATCGTGCCGTGGCCCGCGTCAGTATAAGACATTAAGGATTGTTTTTATCAAAATCATTGGTACCTACAAGAACAAGAGCTCAACAGGACGAGGTCACCAGTGGACACGACGAGAAGAGAGACTGTCGAGTGGTTCTCCGCAAACCAGCTTGTGCTCAACATGGAAAAACTAAAACCCTACACTTACGAGCAGTAGGAGAGACGGAACCACAACGGAACTGAGCTGAAAAACGCGGTATTCCTTGGTGAGGGAATAGGCAACTGCAGTCTATGCGGTCAGGCGAATTGTACAAGCACTTGGTCCCGAGGCGGCAAGAATTACCTACCACGCACTGTTTCATTCCATAATGAGCTATGGACTGCTTGTGTGGGGAGAGTCATCACATGTCGACCGAGTCCTGGTAATACAGAAGACCCAAGCCAACATGGCACCCTGCAAGCCGCTTTTTCGCCAGTGTGGAGTACTAACCGTATATGCTCAATATATCCTGTTGCACCTAATGAACGGCAAGGATCAGCTACCATCCTTGTACCGCAGAGAGGAAATGCACACCTTGCATTGCACTACCGCAAGAATAACAACAGGTATACGTTTTTATAATGAACTGCCTAAACCATGGAGAAATCTGGTAAAAAAGCAATTCCAGCAAGGTTTGAGGACCCATCTGACCAATTGGACACCATATTCATTGGTGGAATTTGTTAATTCAGTTCAGAGAGTGGAGACTTTAACGGTCAATTCAACACGTCAACGTAATCTTGATTTGAATTTCTATTATATGTTCAGTACATATTTAATTTATTGTGACTTATTTGCTATGCATTTAAAATAAATTACTACTACTACCAGTACTAATACTCAGAGCAGGAATAATATATTACTGGCTGTAACTGCCTGTAGGACAGTCTCGTTCCTTAACCATAAGCTATTGCCCTCATTTGTCCTAATTTGTTGATATTAATTTCATTTCGGTGATCCTAACCCTTCTCATACCCATGCCAAGAGATATACAACACCACTAAAGAGACGTAGCTAATATATTATTGGTATTATTCCATCATTCTACAATATCTAAATGTCAATGTTCAACGTAACTATCACGGTATACGGATAAATAAAAATATTATTGAATATCTACACATATTTTTTTATATAGATACATAAAGCAAGGGGTGTATACTTCAACGAGGTGCCCATTTAGTTAAGCTGTTATCACGTGCGTGCATATGTTCAGGAGTAAACTTAGTAATCAAAATTTCAATTTACGTTGCATTATCTCAAACATTATTCGCATAAGCGCAGAGCAAACATTAGCCAAACCACAGCATATAAAGTATTACCTGTCGTATTTACCAGACACTTAACAGTAATATCGGGTATGTATATTACCTGAGAGCCCCGTTGAATGATTATTTTTTTGTAAAGTTATTATATTATTTAATGTAAGTTCTCAAATTATTACATTTGATGGATATATAGTAATATAAGAATGCAACAAAATAGGTGGTGGTACAGCTGCTGCGGTCAAATTAATATTAAAGCAGTTTCCTTCGAGTGCGAAATATTAAATTGAAACCGGAATTATCATTTTGTGGGCGACGGATGAGATGATGGGAACGTTGAAGCTTTTACGACAAAGACTTGAGTTTAACAACTCATTTACGAAACCAGGGGTAATAAAACTTTTACGAGCTGCTTTATGGCGCCACAACCGGTAAACCATCGTAATTGCGAATACGAAATAAAACAGGTACTCTACTAGTTTTTAATTTAAATTAACAGGGCTACTTTTCACAGATTTTACGTTACCAGCGAGATTAAATATTTTAATATTTAATATTTGTTGATAACGTTGTATTATCTCTTTAGCACTGTATAATAGGAACTGTTACGACTTATACGTTTGTTAACGTTGCAAAACCTACTTTTAAAAATAACGTTTTTTTATCCAGAAAAACTGTAATACTGCCTGTAATTCTGTATCCTATAATTCACTGAACATTACTTATCTTTTCTTAGGACAAGTAAGCACTTCTTTTCGAACGGAAATTTGCTACATCGTGCAAAGACGAAAGTATCACAAAATAAAAGTTCCACTTTTAGTACTCGTGTCGTAACACAAACGTATGTTATTTTATGGATGCTAGTAAAAAAACACGTCAGTTTATGCGCTGGAATACCTGAAAAGATATATGTGACCTCGGGTGCGAAAAGGGACCTATCGTGACGTGATCTTGCACGCTATTTTCGCACGTAAGGTCTCTTCCGATAGGTACCATTATGGCGCACGTTATTTTCGCACGATAGGTCCCTTTTCGCATCCGATGTCATATATATTTATCCTTTTACAACATCAATGTCATATGTTGATATATACATCACTGCAATTTCAGTTTCCTACTTTTTTCATTCTGTTTAGTTATGTTCAATAGAGGCTTTATTAATACGGCATTAATATACAATATAACAATAGTAACGAAAAATCTCCTAGAAGAAAAATACTGTAATACTGGCTTTAAAAAACTGAAGAATTTGGACGCCTGAAACTATCAAAGAGGTAGTCGGAAACTTTGGAATCTATAACTGACAAGTTTCCTATTTATTTACCTTAAGCTACTTTAGATATCCTTTACCAAGAACGTAATTTATTAAAGCATTTCCTAGAAATTATCCGCTTACCGCCGTTTTGCACTTTAAATTTACTTGTTTGCGGTGAGCGGTTGTAAGGTATAATGCCCCTGCGACTAAAATTTTAACTAAAAACCCAGCTGGAGCGCTCAACGGGGTTGCACAGCGAGCAACACGATGAATAAAATTAATTTCACAACAACTGCCTTCAGCGGCATAACGGGGTTAACGCAGCACACTATACATTCACTGAAAACTCAACGGCCATTTCATATTTAAAATTAAAGCATCAGCGATGCCACTATAGTGAAACTTTGCACTGGGGTGAAGTGAAATGTAGGCATTATTGGATGTTTTTCTTGTCGTTTCTTAATAGGTCGGGTTGGAATTTCAGAATGAATTTAGGAGATGGGTAGTAAATTTAATTGTAGGTAATAGCTTTCAGGGGAGAATTTAGTAGTGGTGGGAATAATGAATGTGAATAATATTCAGTGAAATATTTGGTATGTTAGATAGACAGAATTTTGGTTGAAACTGGCCTTAAATGGAGTGCTCCGTTTCTTTAAAACGCTCCGTTTCTTTAAAACGCTCCGTTTTAGTTGTCAATATGTAGACTAAATATTTCTTTTTGAATAATATACATAGATGTCTACTATAAAATTTTTCATGCTCATTATAAATAATCACTGTATTTTTTCTTAAAAAGAAAATTAATTCAATTTTGTTTTAGATAGCTGTGCTGCAGGTAAAGACAACCAGCAAATATAAAAAGGTCAAAAACTAACATGGAGCTGACCCTTCAATCTCAGATAAGACCGACCTTGTTGGGAACAGTTTACAGCGCAGTAACCTATAATAGCACTTTAATTTGCTACATTCCAGATCGTCTAGACATGTTTTTCAGATCGCATATATGCGTTCTGAGGTGGTAATAAATGTACTATGTGGTCCTGGCACATACTCGCTTTTTTTTTCTTCACGAAATGAGGAAAACAATTTTGCTTTCATAATTTTCCATCGCCCACGAACAGGCAAAACGAATGCGCACTACGGTTCATAGCTATGTACATAACACCCACACACCCTGTAGATGAGTGTACTAATCACATAGGGTTTATAAAACCCAGTCGGCGTTAGTTGTTATTAACGGCCGGAGGAACAAATTGGAAAACAAGTTTTCCCGCCGCGGCTGTCGTCGTTCAGAACCGTCAGACCATGGCTCGAATTCCCGAAAGCATGCGGATTAACCCGCACACGGAATCATCATCCGCTCTTCCTCTAATGACTTAAGGCAGAAAGAGGTAGACTGCTGGATTCCGTGCAGGAATCCCCAGTCACCTACTCAAAAACATCCACCCAGAACGTAACTACGCGTGTTACGTTCTGGGTGGATGTTTTTGAGTCTCGGGGTGAGCGCGCGACCGTAATGGAAAAAGAAGAATCAAATTAGATTAAACTTTAAATTAAATCAGACTGCTTCCCCATCGCGTCGTTACTTAACGGGAAATTATAACCACCATGGTACAGTTAAGTCGAAAATTCCCAATCTGCGCCTGATTATGTCATTAAGTGACGTTAATTTCCGAAATGTCTTGAAATCGAACCTCTACAGTCAATAATTTTAACACTTCTGATTCCTTTTTTACTTTCCGACTAGTATCCTAGAAGGAAAGTATTGTAAAACACGGAAAAATCGAGATTTCAGCGGAAATATGCGTTTTGGGGTCCCCTGAATCCATTGCAATAATTTCTGGAAAAGTTATGTGGGTGTGTGTGTGTATCTGTGTGTGTCCAAACAGTACAACGGATCGGAATGTGATTATGTCATAGAAAATGTGATTAATGTGATTATTTCATAGAAGCGGACGTTTCATAGAAGCGGCTTCAGTGCAGTGAGTAACTGCGAAAGTGTTCAGACACTTCATTGTGCCAACAATGTAGTCGGAAAGTTGAGTGAGTTTTTCGAAAATAAAAATGAGGGGTTATGAAGTATGTTCCTAGATAGAGATACATGGAGAAAACAAATTTTTATTACTGATTTTTAAGCATGCTGAGTAAAGTTAATTAGTAATTCCAATTTTTATGTAATAATTGGAGGTTTATGTAATAACATATGAGGACCACGTCTTTTGATATTTTAGTATGGAATTGACGTATACATTAAAATAGAACTAAATAAATGAATTAAACTAACTAAATAATTGTCAGTTCAGGACAACTTAAGAAAGAAATTGTAAATTTAACCATCCGGTCTCAATGTTTGAATAGTGAGCTGGGCAACCGCCTTGCTGAAAGTAGATTGACCGTATAAAATTTAAGGGCAATTTGGTCATTAAAACATGTATGTAACATATTCAAATTACCCCGTCATATGTTATAGCATACCACATGTTTACTTTTTGAAATGGCGTCGCATAGATAGTCCAAAGTTTGGATTTACATCTCCCCAGTAAGGAGAGTGCTGTGTATACCAATTTTTTTGGGGACTATCGTGTTCACAGACATACACACATACATACATAGATAGATACATACATAAATACATACATACATACATAAATACATGCACACACACACATACATCCATTTTCCGCAAATCATTGAAATGTATCCTGGGGACCCCAAAATGGGTATTTCGCTGAAATCCCAATTTTTTTTTTCATTCGTTTACAATTTCCTTTTAGAGTACTAGTCGGAAAGAAAAAAAAACTTGCTAGACGTTTCAAAGATTTTATACAATGGACCATTCTTAACGATGCAGACGACGAGCGGTGGCTTTATTGACAATTATTGCCGATTGCTTACAACTCACCGGATTTGTACGTCTTCGCCATGTTTATTCAACGTCTTGTGACGTTTGTAGACGGCTTCTCTCCGCGCTTGGTTTTCCGTGGAAACGCTCCGGTTACAATTGATCTCAAACGGCTGTCATAGGAACGGCGTTATGCGCTCTCTTCACGGTCACCGCCGCGACCGATTTCCTTATATTCCCAATGGTATTTCTCGATAACAATTTGGAACGTATTTCACAAAAACGAATTGAAACAAGTCAGATCTATGACATATTTCCTGTCTATTTTCACTGATCGCTGATAGAATTACCACTTACCTCGTTTTGACGCTTATAGATGTATAGGGTAACAAATATATAAAAGGCAAGACCAATATGTTTTACTGACGTATCATGACAAGTTTTATAACGGTGATATATGGGCAATTTATGTGCATTAAGGAGGTCAACGAGCTAACTGTTGAACAATGTGAAATATTTGATGTTTTTGATGAAATTTAAAAACGCCCTAGTTATTTATGATTAAGTCGATATTTATGCCCTCAAGGGCTTATTAGAGTCAAGCTTTGTTTACTCTAATCTTATCCATGTGTTTGTTCCCCAAAAATCATCAAATAATTCTGACACTGACATTTTACAATTTACATACCATCCTGCACAAACATCGGACACAAATGGGAAATATTTTTCCAACATTTCAGAAAATTTTATTTGAGTAAAAAGTTTCTGTATTGTCTTAAACCTAAAATGCAGACATTAAGATACAATTATCTACTTGCGTATACAGGATGTAACAAAATTAAGAAAATTACTAAAGAGTAAAGTACCCTTATTTTTAAAGATACGCAAAAATTTTATATGAAAAAGATTAAAAGGTATTAAATACGAACTCAGAATTACTTTTTTAAGATTTTTTTTAAATGACAAGTTAACATTCTTATCAATTTTATAAATTAAAAAGTTAATGTCTGGTGCGGAACATTAAACTATCATATTAGCTGCTAATAGATATTTGGAAAGGTTGCAAGAATTTTTAGCCAAATATTTGGACAATCTGCCTTTGAATGTTCAAGAAAATATGCTGTTTCAGCAAAAACCCATTAAATGAAAAGTTTCCAAACCGATAGATAGGAAGATATTGGAATAACCCATGGCCTGCGAGATCGCCCGACCTTACCCCAATGGATGTTTTTCTTTGGGCACTTTAAAGCAACATGTGTACGCATAACGGCCCTTTAGAGGCGTTCATCATCCGAAAATTGAAAATCAAAAATTGCATCCAAGGCATCCAAGAGATTAGAATAAATTTCTGTTTTTGTTACTTGTTGTCGGTCATTTTTGCTTCTTTTTCTGTTGTTATCAAAATGAAATGCTAGGATGTGTTGCTTAGTTAATTCATTTTCGGTTTATGAAATTGATAAAAATGTTAGAATGCGATAAAAAATCTTACGAAAGTGATTCTAATTTCGTATTTGATAACTTCTAATCTTTTCAATACCTTTTTCAGATGAAATTTTGCGAATCTTTAAAAATAAAGATACTTTACTCTTTAGTAATGTTCTTAATTGTGTAACACCCGGTATACGCAAGCAGATAAGTATATATTGATGTTTGCATTATAGGTTTAGGACAATACGAAAACTTTGTACTGAAATATAATTTTCTGAAAAATTGAAAATAAATTATTTTTTCATCTGTATCCAAGTTAGTGCCGGACACTATGTAGTGCGGCGGCATTTTTACGCGTTGGTTACCTCGGCAACGCCCCAAAATAAGAATTCCGTTGCTAGACATAAAATTTTGTATTTCTCACGGGCATAATTCAATGTTTTACATTCTTGGGCAACGAGAGAGCTTTTTTAATAAGTTATCCTGAACGCAGAACACAAAACTACAACTTCTTCAAACCTTTATTATCAACACAAAATAAATACTAGCCATAATATTAACTACGAGCACCTTAAATTAGAGCACAAATGTCATAAGGGTGTCCAAATGGACTTACTCGAACAATATCAAATAGAAAAACACAAAAAAAACAACAACTAACTTTAGTTAATGAACAAACTCTTTTTAAATTTCAACCACTATACAATTCCACCTTCTATAAATACATTTTCAATACATTTAGTTCTGCAACATGCCGCACCAGTATTTCAGAATTTTAATTACTTGACTGTAAGTACTTATAAACTGCTTTTTGATATCATATCACCGTCATGTAAATATCATCGCTGCAAAAATTTATTATAGATCACGACCACAAACCAACTGGTTAAACAATTTTGTCTAAATTGTGTCGACATCAATTTTATTTCTATTGTTCCTTTTCCTGATCTATGACTTATTTTTATTAGAGTGTAATCTGCATTTCAAATGTTTTTCTTGTGTTGTATATTGTAATTTGTCCGGAAATAAATAATCTGTCTATGTATCTAGCTATTCGGAAAGTAAAAATTAAATTCGTGATGATTCACAGTGTGATAAAATAGCAGCATCATGATTTATGCACTGCTTCTAAAATATTAATATCGAATATGCGAGGGTTCCTGCAGATCGTGAAGTCGATATTTTGCTGGAACGTTTGTAGCAAAGACTTGAAAATACCTATATCTGCAAACTCCAAGCGAACACGAAGAGATAAAAAGATAGCATAAAAAAGATGATTCTCTAGACTCTAGAGAATACAATGTTATGAATGGAAGGGTTGATAAAAGCGGTCGTGAATAATTTACAATTGCAAGAAAACAGGAAATATAAAAAACTGAAGACAAAGGGATAAATAATCTATGACTCGAAATATGTGAAACTGTATACTTGTTTCTTTTGATTTAGATGATTTATTTAGAAACTAAACTAATAAGCCTTTAGTTTCTAAAATTAAAACAGCTCTCTTAAAGTCGATGGAGCACTTATCAAAAGTAACAGAAAACAAATCATACTACTTTCCGACTATGTCCTCTCGAAGAAAATTATTATAATAGACTGAGGAAATCGACATTTCTTTTTAAAACTTTTATTAAGTTGTCCTTATTTTTGTACAAAATAAAACGTGGTACTGTAGTGCTATTTGATATACATTAAAAACGTCTGTTTTTCACACAGTGAGTAAAACGACGCAGGCTATAAATAACGTAGCCTCGGGTTTGTTAATTTGATGCCATCATTGGTTTAAGGGATGTTTTTACAAAACAACAATTAATTCGAAGTTTTCTAATAACCATAGCTCCAAAAAAAACGACCCCCAAAAATTGACAAACGTTGCTCACATCGATATCCACATTGCTTTATGGATATCGATGTATATTTCAGCAGATTATAGACAAATTCTTCGTAATTTATACTAA
The DNA here is from genome assembly GCA_963971325.1 of Aphodius granarius. Classification (NCBI taxonomy): domain Eukaryota; kingdom Metazoa; phylum Arthropoda; class Insecta; order Coleoptera; family Scarabaeidae; genus Aphodius; species Aphodius granarius. The sequence goes on along the minus strand of OZ020222.1, from coordinate 11,688,962 downwards.
TCTAAATAAATCAAAAGACATCATATTGATAACTAATTTGATCGACTTGAATCCAGACTCCTTCCAATGTCCTAAATTGCTTTTAATGTCTTCCACCCACAAAATTATCCCTATCTATTTTTGACAGTAGGTATACAATTTTCTAATTAAAAAACTTCCTAAACAAAATTGTAAAGTAGCCTCCTGGCAGGAAAGTTTTGTAATCGAGGAAAACTAAGCGTTTCAACGTAAATACGTGAGATCCACTGTTTGAAAAATGTCATTGCGTATGTCTTTGAACACGATAGTGCCCAAACTGTACAATAAATCGGGCTGAAAATACACATATACAGAATTACCTGGGGACGAACTGGATAGACAATCTGACAACTAGAACTGGCAAACGTTACATGCATTTTCTTAAAAACTAACCTGATACCAGGTCATCCTCGAGTGACTTTAAATATGTATACCAACTCAACACAATGTCAGTGGCAACCGACAGTCCCGGGTGGCTGTGGCTTCACAAAATCGAAGAATTTTCTCTTCAATGTATCAACGAGGTAGTCGGAAAGTTAGGGGGCCAACTCACATATTTCTTTATGTCGAAAGTGCCGACAACGTCGATTAAAGCCCGACAATAACTCAAAACCGCAGTGTAAGATTTGTCGTTAGGTTCGTCGGCAAGCCAATAAACGGATTGGAAATATCTGTCAAGTAAATACCAGTAATCCTTCTAATCGATTGAGCAGGAGTAATGTGGCGTCGTCGACATAGGATACGCCTCATACTGTAACCCCACAACTCGGTCAGTTCAACGGTTCACAGCTAGGAGGCATGCTGTCTCATACTATTCCATGCATTGAACACGAAAGCTTTCTAAGACCGAACTGTTGTTTCCCACGCATTTGCACGGACTTAGCTCGTGTAATACCAGGAATTACACTGGTCGACGCGTACGTTATTTGCGGTGCACGGCCGATTTGCATTTTCATTATAAATCGACTGGGGAAGACTTTAAGCAAACTCTGACGCATTTTAGAGTGCCCCAATTCAGAATTCTGGAAATACAATACTAGAATATTGTTTACAACGGGATTAGGTTGGAGAATAATGTTGCAGATGGTCAATAATCTTGCAGCATTTTTGATGAGAAATTTCTTCAGTAAATGATTTACAGGGTGTCTTAGCTAAATATGTGTTAGTATCAAAATACTCGTTTTTGACATATTGGCCCTTTTATAATTTTTATGAAAATCGGAACTTTACATCAGATACAAGTATATACATGTATAAAATTACTTATTAATATTATAACTTTTAGAACGCAACATTATATTTACACAATATACTACACAATATTTACATACTTATTTCTGCATACACCTACAATGTCCTTTTCCTAAAAATGTATACACTTCTTAATGTCTGACATTTTTATACCAGCATTCTTGCATTAATTAAGCTCGTTAGTATAACAAACATGTTCATAGGAATTATAAATTATGAAATCTAATCACGTATGCAGAGCGCGCAACGATGTCACTACATTCGGACGCTACAAACTGGCAAAGTTCCTATTTTAAAAACCAATCTTGTGTTATATATTTCCAATTAAAGTTCACAATCCCAAAGAGTGCCGACTTTCAACGGTCAGCAAGTTAATTAAAAGCAAGCCATAAAGCCACATGGAATACTTTGCATACAAAGAGCATCTAATCAATAAGTTAGTGAGTATGCAGCAATTTGCTTGAAAGAAGTAACTGATTTACTAGACTGGTTAACATAGTACTGATGATGCTATAAACGAAAATGAGGATTCAAATTTTGCCTCACGGTGGGCAGGTAAATGGTAAAATGATAACAAGGTAAATCTAAAATCGCAAAACCTAAACTCACTTAGCAAACAACTCCTACGCCAGCACATTCAGTTAACTTAACAAAGTTTATGTAGGTATGTGATGGGTGGTTGTTAGTTTTAAATGTAATATTTAAGCGTCTCGCCTGTTCAACATCCAACTGGGAACATGTAGCCTGGAGAACACATGTCTAAACTGTTCATAAACTTAATGGATCTCATCGTATATTCAGTAATTTTACTTAAATTCCAAACCATTATTTATAGGATTAAGCTCTTATTTCAAAGTATATGATCATCTTGTATGATTGCAAACATAAATGCTGTTGTGAGCAAGAGAGAAAATTACAATAAAAATTCTGTAAGGTGTGAGGCTAATCAGAAATTGTTACATACAATTGATAATAACTCTCCTGCACATGTTACTGCCTAAATTATTTTTGAAGTAGATAACAAGTTAATTTAAGAAAAAAATCTCATTCCGGCGCCTCCGCCAATTCTTGCTCGTTTTACTCTTGTATTAAATGTGTCGTAGTCTGAGCGTTTGGGCGCAACAAGAAACTAAATAAAAATAATAACGCCCTCGAAACAAAAGCGTTATCCGAGATTACCCAAAGGATCGTTCCAAAAATACCTCGAAACGTTTTCGGTGCATTAGGCAGCGGTTCCCTTGGGAATGGAAGGCTCTCGAAGCAGAGAGGTGGTCCTCCTACGAAAATGGCCCACATTTTAATGGAGTCCCGCACATAATAATATGATCCCCATCGTCTCCGGAAATTCAGACAATAAGGGCTTCCACTCCGCACCGGTAATCAATTTCGCACAGCCTCAAAAAGGGCAAAAAAGTACCTACCACCGAGATAAAGACCGCGGTTTGATAATGGTCTGCGGAATTTAGCATGAAAATTGAGACCGTTTTTCCGCGATGCGGAAATATGGTAGTGACGCACGGTTCCTAGAAATTGAATATCAGGATTCTACCCACAACATGCAATTAGTTTTTTCTTAGCAGTTTTATCATTTTCGTAAAATTTTCATGAAAATAATGAGGGAATGAAAGTTATACAGGATGTGTGTATAAAGTAACGGATACGCCACCAAAATCTCTAGTCGAATATCTTAATACAGAAATGCTGTTCCATGGCTATGTGTTCCATGATACAAGGTCTCCAAAATTTCAATATTCACCCTCTCGGTATTTATTAGTACACTACAACATTTTGTTATTAATAAAGGCGCAGTTTAAATGCAAGGTTTAGACGAAGAAGAAGAGCACCTAAATACACCAAATTTAATGGTTCGTCTTCTACCCCCAAAACGCGCAAATACACCACTCCGCAAATATGGCTCAGATTGGAAAACTAAGTGAACTATTTCTTAGAATAGGTCCTTACGCATGTTCTCTCATAAGATAACATGCCTATGTGTCTTGCGTATTGTTTTGTATCACAAAAGTACATTCAATGTTAATAATAACTGCAAGGTATTTTGCGACATAAGCGCAACTAGAATTACGTTGTGGGGGAGTTTTGCCTGGTTGGCTACACAATGGGTAGCAGCGTAGTTCCGATGTAATTTGTTAGATGGCGCTGCATTTCGATAAACAATCAACAGAGATTATTTAAACGAATTATTATATTTATGAGTATTCATATAAAATCGGTGGCTTCTATTTTCATTCCTATGAATGCAATCTTTCTTTAACCAAACTTGTACAACTAGTTGCAGAATAATTTGGTATTAGGTTAGGTGGTTACTACAGTTATTCCAATGCATGCAAAAACCGTACCGGACGTACCGGTGTCGTATTTTTATCTTAGATCATAACTGCAATGGATCCAATCTGGATTCAACAAAATTTACATTTTTGTAAGTCAACGACGGGAATATTTTTCATTCTTCTTTTATTAAAACTTCAAAATCAGCTTGGCCTTGATAATTATATCGTTTATTTTTTTAATTACAATGAATTTCAGAAATATGAACCCATGTCTTATGTATAATTTGGGAAGCTGGAAAAAGTTAAAAAAATTACAGCAGTAAATTGACTCCAGTAAAATGAGTGGCTGTCAAATATCATAAAAATTAGCTATGTATGTTAGTCCGAAAAGAGAGATGCCTTGTTTGCATAAGCAGCATGTCATCTTGTGCTATATATAGACTGGCTGATATCATTCAAAATAGCTATTATAAATTGTATTATATTAGGTGCCATTAGACAGATTATTTTTTGTAAGAAGGCAGTCACAAGCATAGCAGTTCCTTGAACAAAATAAAATTACTTTTTGCATGAGTATCATACAATATTTTTTCTACAAACGCAATCAAATACTTTGCTGTAAATCAAATATAACTAACATGAGGGTATTAACATCAAACTTTTAATGCTAAATAGCTGTTAAATTGTACAGAAACGATTACTTTTAATATTGTAGAAAAATTTAGATTTGCACAAAAAGGTTATATATGACTGTCTATGAGTAGTTGCAGTTCAAAGGTAATATAGTACTAAAACGAGACAGTTTCTGTTGTAACATTTACTTTGTTCTGAAATAAAAGGACATTAGTAGAACCGAAGAATCCAAACTTGTTGGTTTCTGAAACAAACGTATATTATTTATTGTCTCAACAGATGATTTTCCATTTTTGACTACAAATTTTACGAAGAACATCGCAACGTGTAGCTTATCCATTGCTTTATACACACCCTGTATAAGTCAACATAACGATATTGATTGGATCCCAAAGAATGAGTAAAGAATAAACCTTCTTTCTGTTTGAATTTTCCGCGAGGAAGATTCGAGTTCCGCGGGGTGAATTTAAAGTTTGCGCGACATGGCACTGGTAAAGTGCTTTTCCGCGCACGTAAAGGTTAAATCAATTATCCTGATGAACGGGAACGTGTTCGACACTCGTGTTTATCACACCCAGTTCGGAACATTGTTCATTTTTTTTTGTATCGTTCGTGCGGAAACGTTCGCCGGTTTGTTTACCACGGGAGGGGTAACGTCAAGTCAATTGCCTTGACAATCGCGATGACACTTTAAATTGAATTGAAGTTTCCTATATACAAGGAGATGTGCTACGGGGTTCGTTATTTTGTTATTTCCGAGTGTCTGTTCTATTGATGTATCTCCATAATATCGGTTGTTTACAAAGAGAAAGAAAAAGAAGAGTAATTGAAGTGTTGACGAATAACCGACGTTAACGTTGAGTCAAACAAATAGATCGGTTGGATATTTGTTTTCATATATTTTATGCGGATGCAATTAAATGAAATTGATAGGTAATCTTCAGGTTAAGTAATATCTGTGTTCCATATTTCTTTGTTCATTGTTTTAGGGAAACGTTGGTTTTAATTTTCTTATGTTAATTAACTTTGAAGCAAATTGTCTTGGTTTGAGACAGGTCCTTTCATTTCCCTTAAAAGAGGCATTTTTTATTAAACAACAACAACTAAAACTCTGCATTGTTCAGCATTAATTAATCAATCTATCTGTGAAGCAGAGCTGTAAAAATGTAATATTATTCCACTAACATTACTTGCAGTGGTACATAAAAGAAGTTTTTATCCACTTCAAATCGAAAATTTTCTTTTCATGCCGGAAACAGCAACATGAGTAGAAGAAATACCTGGGGATGGTTTTTAGATATATAAAATGTTGTAGAAGTTGAATAAAAACTTTAATATGAAGAACATTTGTATAATTCAATTGAAACCTTACAAGAAAGTAGTTCTATACAGTCAATAAATATACTTGTTTATGCTAGTTAGAAATAAATGCCATAATGCCGGGATTCTTCGGCCACTAAAAACTTTGCTCTTGCCGTAGTCCCTTCCACAAACACATAACCATTATCTATGTACATGAGTCCCCAAACACATTCGGTCTACTTGCGGAGCAAATTAAATCAATATGTAAATAATTTAATATAAAATTAAATAAATAAGTACATAAAACCGTTATTATGAATTATGATATTTAAAAAACATATTGCAATATGTCTGCCAAATCAAATATGAATAGAAACTCAAGCTATAGCAATATTAAGTAAACACCACTTTACAAGTAGCAAACAACGTTTCAAACGTATTGAAGGAAGCCCAAAGTAGGTACGTAGACCAAACGTCGCCAAACTAAAACAGACAAAAAATATCGCCCCTTTCACAAGCATTTTAACTTTTCACTAGTATAGGCTCAGCAAGCCCACATTTAAAAGGCTAAAGTTCACAAAAGGTTCTCTAGATGGCGGCTGTAGTGATACAGCAACGCCATACACAGTCAATTCTCTTTGAAATAAAACTCGAGTTTCCGCATTAATCTCGCTCTCTTCTGCCAGCGGATGGAAATCAGCTGCGGTTTCATGAAAGTGCCGTCAGCGTCTCGTAAATTTCAACTTGAGCAACTTGACGTAACGCACACGTATTGCCGATTGATGAGAGGGACGCGAGAACTGTTAAGGGTATGCTGGCTGAGGGCCCAATAATGTAATTTTGTTGTGTCGCCGGTAGGGGGACACACTCTACCCGTCTCGGAATCCGCCTGGATGTTTACATATAATTATGCAAATTGATATCGTATACGTTTTACTGTCTCTCCGTTTCATACATAGATCACTATAATGTATTTGGTACTATAAACCCCCCAGGAATTAATTAAATTTAAAGATATTATCTCGAAATGGTTTGAGTAGAAAACTTATTTGACTTGAGGATCTGAACATGAATAGTAACTTATGCTTGGCTTTCGGTATTAATCCAAAATGCTTTAACGCAATTAAAAACAAAAACAACCAGGGAATTGTGATTCTTATACACAGGTTGCGTATAAAGCAACGGATAAGCTACAGGTGCCAATGTTTTTCATAAAATTTCTATCGAAAATCTAGCTCCATGATTTGTGTGTCCACACGAGGTCTCACAGGTTCAATATTCAGCCTCTCGATGCACATTACTACACTCCATCTTATGTTAAAGAATGTGCTGTTGAGAATGTTGAATTTAGATTATTTTTCCGTAGATTTGGAGACAAACTATACACGCGTTTGGTTAACGCAACGTTCGCTATTTTATCAAAGGTAAAATTATTCCGTTTGCAAGCGCAAACGTTGTTTCATAAACGTCAAAATGACAGACATACGGTTGCCTATATACAACTATTCAGAGTCTCCATGGTGAAACTAAATGTTCTTTGGTTGTGTGTCAGTCAAACAACGTTGTGAGCCGTTCATTCACCAGACCGCCAACTGCAAACATAAAGTGAGTAAACGTAAACAGTTTTCTCTGATGAACGCGACCATTTTTAACAATTTTATGATACTTGACATGAATAATTAAATTCAATATGATTACTAACAGTAAAATTTTTTTGAAATTTTGTTGCCAAGTTTAATAAAATTAAGGGCTAGTTTATTTACCTACACGTAAAGTCCTGTATAGCTATGTGTTAGTTAGATCAAATTTTGATGGTGCGTTACAACTCATTCAGGTAATAGCGTACCAATGATGGTGTACAGACCTCATCACTTGATTCTTTTATTGACGTTCTACACACAGACAGAACTCTATTCTTGGATATCAAGAAAAAATATTCTTGCGTATATAGTGTAGTATGAAGAGGATTTTTTTTCTATACAAATAATATTTTATTGTAATAAGAATTTCAATTTAGTTGTTTCAACGGTTAGTTATTCTTACGATTTAAGAATTTAGTATGTTTATGTTAAGTATATTTTTCTCTGACGAAGAAAAAGTTATTCTTCTATAAGAAACTAGACGTTCGTCTCACAACAATAAAAATATTTTGTTGGACGAAAAATATATATGCTTCCACAAAAAAAAAACAGTTTTTTGACCCAAGATTCTTACTGTGAGAGATACATAGAAAGTTGTGCCATTACTTTACAGATGGCGCTAACACATTCTCGCGTCTTTTGAGACATATTACCACTATATAAGTTTGTCGATATTGAGTGTTCGTACGTCGTTTGTTTACATCTATGCATAAGTGTTTTATTTCATGTGTGACTTATAAGTATTATGAGAAAAAAGCAGGATTGTAGTGGCATAGCCTATATAGAGAGAACTCTATTCTTGGATATCAAGAACTATTGTTCTTGCGTATATAGTGTAGCATGAAGAGGATATTTTTGCTGTCCAAATAATATTTTATTGCAAAAAGTACTTCAATATATGTAGTTATTTCAACGGTTATTATAGTTATTCTTCCGGTTTAAGAGTTTAGTACGTTTATGTTGAGTATATTTTGCTCTGACGAAGAAAATGTTATTCTTCTACATATAAAAGAGTAAGACGTTCGATTTACAACTACAACAATATTTTGTTGGGTGAAAAATATACATTCTTCAACGAACAAACAGTTTCTTCACCCAAAAGTATACGTACGTATCGCTTAAAACAGACGTAATTTCTTTCAAGCAGTTCCTTCAGTTCAGTTCCTTGTATTTTACTTGAACCAATCAAATGATCTTTCTGCGGATATTGAAGCAAGTGATATTCTTCACTCAAAGATATTCGTGTTGTATCGAATAAATTTTTCTCTCTGTGCACACTGCGACTGACATATTTCCGTGTTAATCATGTGATAATGCCAAAAAAGCAGCAAAATGAACTTATCTGATACATTGCTAATCAGGATCTTACAGGCAGGTGAATAAACTGACCCTAAGTGTTTGAACCAGAAATATTACGAGATCGTCCACCCCGTGTAGCTTATCCGTTACATTATTCACAGAATGTATTAGGGCCACCATACACGGGCGATCCATAGGTCCAATTGGCCAGATGGACTTGAGGACTCGATGCCATATGTTTGATATTTAGCACGTCATGTGACTCGGGCCAAACGGACTCAAGTCCAATGGACTGGGGCCGTTTGGCCCGCTTGTGTATGGTGGCCCGTATGTGCGAGAAAGTATCGCGTTCGTGTTCGCGTCCGCATATCCGCACCCATTTGAATAGACCCTAATTTAGCATGTTAACAAATTGATGAAGGAGTCGGTTAATTGCAAGAGCAAAAGTAATTATAGGATTCTCAGAAATTAAATATAGGGACTTCTTAAGAAATGCGTACTCGCGGAAAATATATTTCTATAGGTCATTTCTTACACAGGGCCTCTACTCGACTGCCGGTCCACGAAAACAATTTTTGCTACCCTTTTGACTTTCAGCAAGCCATGTGATACATGTCACGCGTTTTTTGTTGTTCATGCATTTTACATAATGCAATATTCCTAAAATTGTTATGTTTCGTACTAATTTAATTGATTAATTGCTGCATTATGTGTTCTGATGTAAAATATAATGGAAGAGGGTTTATCTACAAGTCACATAATACGTAGTTCAAACTTTTAATAGATTTCATCAACAGACTGAAATGCAAATATCCTAATCCAAACAAAAAGAAAACTATAATTGGTCTTCAAAGAATTCTTTGAGGCTATATATAGTATATAGTTTATTTGCGAGATCACTGCATAACGGATATTAGTTCGATCCCTGACATTGGCAGGTGGTTGTAAACTATTACTCCTTGCTCAAAAATGCAGTTTGTTGAGGTTCCTGGTGCAATGGTTGTGTTCGGCGTTTCATTCGTATATGTTCTTCTTCCATAAAGTACAGATTTATCATTCTCTAGATACCCAGTTGCAAGAATAAAAGTTAGCACGGTTCACTTTTGTTACTACTTAATAATATACTAAAATCCTATTTGATAACAATATTGTTAAAGAAAAGTATAGAAGGTCAGATATTTCCACTTCGTGTGTTTTTAATAGCGTTCAAAAAAGATTGCATGCCGCCATGCCAGTTTTATGTATGCACAAGGAACGAATCATGAAAATAATATACTTGAAACGGAATTAGATTATTTTTTGTTATACAAATCATACACATTTTTATATACAAATACATATTTATAATTTTTAAAAATATTACAGACACAACAAAACAAAGCCATAAGATGATGTATAACTTCGATAATACTGCTAACAATACGCGAGACACTAAAGATAAACGATATAATTTATCCTCAAAATACAAAAGAAACTAATCAAAACAGACATAAAACTAACTACCAACAACATCCACAACGTCAACACAACACAACGCCAACGCCACGAAATACGCAACCGCAGAGTAAAAACATCAAAAAACAGGATGAACATTACAACCACATCAATTCGTACTTACAATGACATAGAAGACAAAGACAAAACTAAATAACGAACCATTTAAACGAAGAGTCCGGACCATTATGCTAGAGATGAGGACTTGAAGACAACCTAGACTTGACGACAACCAGTCACCTTCAATACCGCTAGCCCGAGGGCGATATTCTCATCACCCGCGATGACGACTGAGGGAACAACATGGAAGATATAATACACTTAATGTGCTATGTATTCATTAACGTATATTTCTGTAATAGTAGAATGTGTGAAGATTATTATTATATATAAATATAAATTAACAAGATGAAACTTATATCTAATCATTCAATCATTGTTTATTTTGTTTTTAAATTTAAACGATATTATTGATTAATACCTCTAAAATCACAAGGAATTCAGTACAATCCATCCCAGAAAACTTCTTCTCCCAGACAAAATCAATTTCTAGCACCCTTTTTATTGCTTTATCACACGGTGATATATTATTGTCGATCGACAGTCGGACACTACAAAAGCCTGCTATAAATCAATGCCCAGGGTCGCAATTGCCCGAAACTACCCAGGCAAAGTTGTATTCGATTCCTGCAGATTCCTGGCACTCAATTGTTGGGAAATTAATAATAATAATAATAATAATAATCCTTTATTTGTCGTCTGATCTGTTTACAGATATTGACAATAGTCATAAAAATACATGAGACATTCTTGCATAATTTCAAATACAGTACAGTAAATATAATGAACACACTTCTTAACAAAACCTAAACATATTACACACTTTAAAATAGATGTGCAGATAAAAACTAATCATAAAAAGAAATTACATAGGCACCCCGATCATTGCTGATGATTTGATGTGTAATATAAATATTTGTCAACGGAATAGAAAGACTTTTCCATCAGATATTCTTTCAATCTAGTCTTAAACTGAACCAGTGTGACAGAACTCAAAATGTGGCCAGGTAGCGCATTGTAGGTTCGAATCATCATAAAATATGGACCCCGCTCAAAAACTGAAGTGGTGTGACGAGGAACCGACAACTTACTCCCATTTCGCGTCCTAACCGTAGTTGAAACCTCCGAGTTAGTCATAAACTGATCTAGATTGGATCTGCAATAGGTCAGTAGATGGTATAAGTACAAACATGGTAGTGTCATTATTTTAAACGTTTTAAAGTGATCTCTACATGATTCCCTATAGCTCAACCGAAGTATGCATCGCAGGAAACGCTTCTGGAGTCTAAATAGGATTACCGTTTGAGGTGATGATCCCCATAATATGATACCATAGCTCATAACTGACTGCACATTCGCGATGTAGAAAGATCTGACAGATGGTCGATCAAGTATATTTCGTAGCTTATGTATGGCGTAATAAGTTTTGCATAATTTTTTCCGTAGATATTCTACATGGCTATCCCATCCCAGCGAAGTTTGCATATATACCCCAAGAAATTTTATTTCCTCGCATTGAGGTACCGATCCCGCCCCTGTTCTGACCAGGACCGACCGCTGAGGAGCTTCCAAGGAAAAACTGACAACTCTCGTCTTTTTGCTATTCAAGATCATGCCATTTACAGAGCACCACTCCGACATTCGTCTATAAGCTTCCGACAGACGTACAGAAAGTCGCGATATATCACTTTCGGCTATTATGAGCTTAATGTCATCAGCAAATAGGTAACCTTCTGCTCCCAAATGGTATGCCAAATCATTCATGAAGATCAAGAAGAGCAGTGGGCCTAGGATGGAACCTTGGGGAACTCCAACTGTCAACTGTGACTCAAATTTAGATCTTGTTCCATTCACGCATAACCTCTGCTGTCTATCTTGGAGATAGGACCTTATTAATTCCAACGCAACACCCCGTACTCCATAGCTCTCCAGCTTCAACAATAACACATCATGTCGGATGCAATCAAAAGCCTTTTGTAAGTCAAAGAACAATGCGGCAACACACGAACGCTCGTCAACACTTTTCAGAACATTAGATATAGCAGCAAATAGTGCTTTCTCGCAAGATAAGCCCGGGAGGAACCCATATTGGGAGGCTGCAATCAGCTGTTGCGATTTGAAAAAATCAAGTAGTCTGTCATAGATAACCCTTTCAAATACTTTCGAGAAACACGACAATAGGGAAATCGGACGAAAGTTATCAGCATCGACTCTTGAGCCTCGCTTATGTACGGTACAACTAATGAGCTTTTCAGTTTGTTTGGAAATAAACCTTGCGTCAACATACAATTAACTAGGTGTGTAATGATTTTTTTTATTAAATGTGATGATGCTTTCATTACGTATGCCAGTATGTTATCATCTCCACACGAAAACTTTGGCTGAATGCGGGACAAGGCAGAGGTTATCTCGCACTCGCTAGCCGGGTGCAGAAAAATGCTAAGCTCATTATTCCTCACTTTAGTACCCACAGCACGGTTTTGATCATCTTCGCAAATGTTCCTAAAAAATCTATCGGCGAACACCGAACATAGCTCCTCCGGATCCCGTATCTCCACATCCCCCTCTCTAATATTAATCGTTTTGCTCGTGTCCGTACTTGTCTCATCCCTTATTATAGTCCACATCGTCTTACACTTGTTTTGAGACGATCTGACTCTATCGCTATAGTAAAGTTTTTTTCCAGCATCCATATCTTTTTTCAAACTCAACTTCATGCCTGAATACTGCGACCACAGTTCAGGAACATTTAGTGCTTTACATAGCACGTGAAAGTTACGAAGCTCAGTAGCCATTGACTCTATCTCGCGGTTATACCATCGAAATTTAGATTTTTGGAGCCTCACCATTCTTACTGGAAAATGTTTTTCGAAGTAGTAACTATAAAGTGAATGAAACGCGTCATATTTCAAGTTCACATCAGCCTCAGAATAGATATCCTGCCACGCTTCCCCCCGCAAATCGTTTAGAAATGATGTTAAATTATTATTACTAAATATTCTCTTTGACTCTATAGTTACTTCATCTTGTTTTCCCACCTTTATTTTGCAGTGCAACAACAAATGATCCGAGATACCTGGATCCTCAGTTGTCGATTCAATCTCATCACACCACAGCGAGTAAAAAACATTATCTATGCACCTACCCAACCTTGTAGCGCCCTGAAAACATGGTTTTATATTAAAAGACTCAAACAAATTTACAACATCTCGTCTACTAGGACTGTCACAGTTAAAATCAATATTAAAATCACCACAAATAATAGTGTACACATATCTACGGCGAATGACATCCAACAATTGACTCAAATTTGATAAAAAAGTGGCTATATTCCCCGATGGTGACCGATACACACATGCACAGCACACATTCCTACCATCTAACGTAAAACGTGCACAGCAGTACTCGAAATGCTTTTCAATCGGCAAAATATTAAAATTTTCGGGTTTCATTGGAAATGATTTCTCAGAAAACACGACACATCCTCCACCTCTGTTATTACAGCGACAATATGAGTTAATCATTGTATAATTAGTTAGTTTTTCCAGATGTATTGAGTCCGTTTTCAGCCAGTGCTCTGTCAAGCAAACAAACTTCATGCCTTTCTCTTTTATGTACAAATCTAAGAGTGAAGCCTTATTCCGCAGACTGCGCACGTTATAGCACATAAATTTCAAATAGCTGACTGCTTGGTTAGGAGCACTGATTGATCGGTACTTCCAGGTTTGTATCTATATCGATCACGTGGAGATTGTCATAATTTACATAGTTCAGTTTTTCTTTCAATGATGTTACTACAGTATTTTCAATCATCTCACTAACCACGCGAACCAAATTATTCTTTCCCCGTTTGGACAAATGAATGCTACTCGCAATAATTCCAGCGCCCGACAAAATTATGTTTACATCCAAAAATTGAGCATACATACAATTTTTAAGTACTGTCCTATAAATATTATTATTAGATAAATAAACTTCATTATCCAACTCTCTGTGTCTTCCCAGATAGGGAATGGAGATAATTATGGTCTGCGTATGCCTGAGATCTCTTTAGTCTTTGACCACCGAGAATATCATTAGTTCCGGCCATTATGATAACCATGTCACTTTTTCCAAATGAGCTTGTGAGACTCGGTAGATCCTCGGTGACATGTTCAAATTTGGCGTTCGGTTTCAAGATCGTCAACACTTCATAACTATCCCCAAGATTGCGGCGTAAACCATGAGCGACATCTCTACATTGGCTGTCACCAAGCAGCAGTACACGGCGGACACCATGGTATCCTGAATTTGTTCACAATGTTTCCGACGGACAGATGGCACTACATTAGTTTTGACATTCTTTTGGCGATTGTTTACATTTTGAGAAATTGTGGACGTTGATATCTGACGGGCTTGTGGTGCATTAATTTGACGAATGAGTCCCTTCAATCCATTTAGCTGATCAGTGAGTATCTGCTTTAGGTGGTCCAGCTCACTAGCCAGTGCTTCAAACCCATCGTTTTCAGTAGAACCCTCCATGCTAAGGTCCGCTAGGTTAGTAATAGAATCGGACCCATCAGAATCGGTGCCAGTAGACACATCCAATACATCACTCATAATACCACAGTTAGTAGCAGTCTTTGGTTTTAAATGTAAGATTTCTTTGTCTTTTGACTCACAGAGGCACTTTTTTGAGGTTATGTCGTTACAGCAGATTATCTTCTCATTTTCCGCCACAAACATACCTTTTACCTGATGATGCATGACGGATGATATTTCTTCGTACACTTGTCACATTCAACATAACTTTTAACTGATACACTACATTTAGCACAGATAACATTCTTCTTGGGCGCCATTTTTCCAATGTGCAATGTGAAATTACTTCAGGTGCTCGAATTCTTGCACATATATACATATTGCCTACCTAGGGAACGGTAGGTATGATATAGAACCCATTCCATGATGCTCAATAAGTTTTGTACATATTATTTACATGTATTTTGTGCAAGAAGAAAAATATGAAAGGTGCCTGATTTCAATTGTAATTAAACTATTACATATGCAAAAAGCGCTCAGCAAATTTTGATGTCCAATAACTTTTGCAATGTTTGGTAGATTTTGATGTTTTTCTTTTCAGCAAATTGGCAAATTCTTCAAAATTCTTCCTAGCCAGCACATTTTTAAAATAATTATTTCTACAAATTATTTGCTTTGTGTAACCGGCATCTCTTAGAAAATCCAATTCTAAACGAATGTCAAAAATTGCCATTACATTGCTTTTTGATGTGCGAAAACGATTTGTTGCTGTTTATTTGTCTTCATATGATTTACATAAATATATGGTAAATATAAATATACAGGGTAAATATACAGGTTTGAGTGCGCAAACAATGATAATAGATTTTGAGCTACTGACCATAAAATTCTTATATATAATATCTGATATATCAAAGGATAATTAACGGACAACCTTGGTCAACTTCGTGTCATATATATGAGCTATGAGTGTCTTTAAAGGTTACATTCCTGAACAAACATTAAATAATAACTAACAGATGAAATGTATTTCAAAAATCTGATGTGGCCAGGCACATGACTTTATCATACGATACAGCCGTGTTCAGGCGGGCAATTTGGAAGTTCAACGGGCATCCGCTTACTATGATTTAATTTTTTTTTCCAAAAAATGGAATGGACATAAATTATACAAAATTTTCTCTGCTATAGTTTATTATTTAACTATTTTGACGAAATTATAGAAATGGCGGCTAATTTGCAAAATCGTTGAAAAATGATAAGAGTAAACCTCGAGTTCCTTTGGGCCCTTTTGGACAAAACTTCTTTCAGCTCTAAGTTTAGTCACAAAACTTCTAAATATGAAGTTTCGTCTCGATACCTTCAGTAGTTTCAGATACACACACACACACACACAGACATTTTTTGTACCTTGGTGAAACATGTTCAGGTGACCCAAAACAACATATTTCCGCTAAAATCTCAATTTTTTTTTCGACATGATTACAAGACTTTGTCATACTACGTATGATAAAGTAAAAAAAAATTATAGTTTTTTTTGTCAACATTGTATTGGTTCAAATGTATGCAGGTTATCACTAACAGTTCCAAAAGCATTTTCAATCCATCCAGAAGAAGAAGTATAGAATAATTTGATATAAGAACGTTGTTATCTGTTAAAATCTCAAAACTGTTACACCCTGTATATTATGACAATGGTGCTTTTATTAGTGGCAGTTTTTAATGTTATAAATGCTATTTGTAGAAAATGGTCCTTCTGTTTACGTTGTCGTACGTCAGAGTTAAACCTCCTCGAGGAAAGGACAATAAACGATCTTCCCCACGTCAAGGTAATCTCTACAAATTGTTCGAATTGAGTTGACAACTGTTCTTGGATTACTGAAAGCTTTGGATGACTTTAAGACTACGTTACTTTAGTCTACGCCAAACCCTCGTTGTGAGAATATAACTTTAACAGACAGGATTCTCTCGTAAAATCCCACAAATTAATCTACAGTTCCCAAGATGCTCCATCAAGCTTGGTAATATCAATTATGTACAGGTGTATACTAATTCAGTACACCAATCTTCAAGACAGTTATAGATCTAAATAATTAAAACAAAAAACTCAATACCGCTTTGCCTTCTGTTGCACCAGTTTCGAGACATGAATAATTGCAAATACATACGGATACGTCATAATATTATTACAATATATAACGTATAAACATATTATGTATTTGCATTCATGTTCTGTTTGTGTTTTCTTTTTTTTTTTTTTTTGAAAGCAAACTGATTCCGAACAAAATTTTCATTGTTGAACAATATACTAAGAAAACGCATGTAACATTTGCCACTTCCAGTTGTCAGATTGTCGCCAAAAACAATCCAATTAGTACCCAGGTAATTCTAAATAAGTATACCAAATGTCACCCCGATCAGTTGTTCCGTTTGAACGCTATTGTGTTCACGGAGATATACATACATACATACATACATACATACATTTTCCAGAAATCATTGCAATGAATTCAGCGGACATTAAACGCGTATTTCCGCGGAAATCTCGGTTTTTTTATCCGTCGATTACAATACTTTCCTTCTAGGGTGCTAGTCGGAAAGTAAAAATACAATTCTGGTAGTAAATGGTAGTAGTAAATTGAACCACGCCATAAAACAGGACTCTGAAATCAACGAAGTACGGCATAGTTTAAAAGTTCTCGGTGGAAAGATCGATATCGCTGTGAATGTAACAGCCAACTATCCGCGAAGTGCAACGTAGAGATTGGCAATTCCAGATAAAAGCCCAGTTTGTCGCAACAGTTCTGGACGGTTCTTTTCGACGAGCCAGCTAGGCATCTCTTTCTGACTTCTGGCACACACACTTTTATTCAGAGGTTTAAGTCATTTGCATGCCGTGCTTTCCAAGTAGGTATTCATTTTGGGGCTCTATTCTTGTCCCTTCGCTCAATTTAAGATCACTCGCATTCGTGATATTGCGAACGATTGGTATTCTTGACCACTCGCTGTCGAAACGTATACGCTTATTCAAATTCGCCAGTGCTTTTATCTTGCAATTTCAATAACAGTTAGTGCCAGTGTCGAAAAGTGGAAATCTATCAGGAGATGTTGGTATAGGTACCTACATATACTTACTTAATTTGCTTAATGTGTGGACATAGCATTGCTATCGCAGCATATGATCAACAGATGGAAATGCAAAAATATACAGTATAAGAGAGTCACCGCAACGTCAAAAACAACGATCGACAACATGTTGACCAACATAAATCAATATTCTGCAAATGTGATTCTGGTAGTAATAGAAAAACCTGTCGGACTCCCACGGAATACACCTACGAGCTCCTACAAAACAAGAAACGGAACCAAACAGAGGAAAGATGAGATTACTACTAACCCAAGGAAAAAGAAATCCAATTGAAAGAAATCCAAACTGCAGAAACAAATACAATCGATTTATGTAAAATACATGCCTATTGTTAATAACGTAATTTCTCTAAAGCAAAAATGAATGCAATCCACAAGAAAATTTACTCCATCACCCGAAGCGCACGAAATCATAAATACTTTACAACTCACCAAAGAGTCTTAAAACCGACTAGGAGGAGAAGATCTTAAAGAAATCCTTAAAAGCTACAAACGTCATACACCGAGAAAAAAGACAAAGGTATTTTAACATCCTACAAGAAACGGACAACAAACAAGCAAAATTGTGGAATATAATAAAAAAATTAAACTTTTAGAACCATTTTTACTACCTAAAGAACCGCTAAATACTTTCTTTTTTTTGGCGACTGGTCCTCCACATAGAGATCAAACAACAAATTCACATAAAATCACTCCAATGAGGAGTCATTTTCCTGACACATGTGACGCCGACAGAAAAAGAAGCACCACTGATGCCGTGCACCGTGCGACCTCTCAATGGCGTTTGATTGCGTTCAGCATGAAACATGCTTACTGAACTAGAATAAAATGATACTACTGGGTCCAATGAAGTTATGTCTCTACAGTAACGATCTGCTAGAAAATATATCCAACAACGTAATCCTGTTCGCACACGTCACAACTCTTCTTTCAAGTAATCATCTTGAAACGCCACTGACAAAAACTGAAAGAGGAATGGAAGAAGCACAGAAGCACTTAACAAGGCAAATGCAAAAAAATACAGTTCAAGAGCATACACACCTCACATGGCTCAGCCATGTGGAAGCGTTAATGCCAGCAGAGTGCGGCAAATTATTGGAAGGAATGATGCAGCATTGCTCATTTGTGGGGAGTTATGGGAAGAATCGGCATATGCTTAAAGCACCGGCATATGTTACACAGAATTTAATGAGAATGAGTAGTTGGTTTATATGTAATTGTTAGATATAAGAAAGAAAGCAGTTTATTTGTAATTGTTTAATGTGAATTGATAATGTGTGCTTTTAAGTTAGGCAACCGTTCCGTCATTCGCAAAATGCGTCGTTGCCAGATAACCATTCGAAATTATAGCGAAGGGTTGTCAAAAATATCTTGTTCGCAATATAACGTATCCGTCTCAAACCTTTCGGTTAGAAGGCTTTGAAAGTACTGACCCAGAAGTGTGGGGGGGTCTGACTGTGGTGTGCTTTCCAGGCCATTATTTACTGTCGACCCATAAAACGACGTCAATTTCTTTCTCACTCTGTCGTCTCTTCTCTCCTTTATTAATGATTTTAATTTTGACAGTGTAGAGACCACGTTTTGTGGAACGCGGCCCGGCAGCAGGGGGAAGTCCCGTGCAAACAACATTCCTGTTCCAGGGTAGTAAATTAGCTTCATTAATGTGAAACGTTCTTTACAATTTTCACTGAATACCGGCGCTCGTTCTCAATAACGGTTATGTGACACGCTCATCAAATGAATCGTAATTACAGAGCTTGATACGCGCGTATTGTGTGTTGTACAATGTAATTTGAATGTTCATTATACAGCGACTAACTAAATGTCTGAAGCTGACTTATATTGTGCTACTTAATGAATGTCAAGCATTCGCCAACATCCTTTGCTTAGTTTTAACCTATATATAATTGCATGATGTAAACAGTGTGGAAAAAAGTCCTAAAGAGAATATCTTCAAAAAGATGCTTTTCTTTTATGCAACTCTTATTGTTAAAGTTATTAGTAAACCCCAGAACAAACTGTTTATCTTCATTTGACGTTAGTTAAATCAAATTTGCTTTCAGATCAAGTCTTCTTCTAAAAAATTGGAAATATTTTGCGACAGTCAGGTTTCCTTAAAAAAAATGTGGTCCCAAAATTCTAGTTGTAAATATATCAGCGCAAACGTTAACTTTTCTTGAACAGTGTATAGGTTTATTATTATTATATAATAATAATATAATTAATAATATATAATTAATATATAATTAATAATATAATAATATATAATAATAAATTATTATTATTATTACACTTTTGTCCAAAAAAAGGTTCCATTCTAAGAAGGTTCTATTCAAAGAGGGTTTCATTCAAAGAAGGTTCCATTCAAAGAAGGTTCTATTCAAAGAGGGTTTCATTCAAAGAAGGTTCCATTCAAAGAAGGTTCTATTCAAAGAGGGTTTCATTCAAAGAAGGTTCCATTCAAAGAAGGTTCTATTCAAAGAGGGTTTCATTCAAAGAAGGTTCCATTCAAAGAAGGTTCGATTCAAAGAGGGTTTCATTCAAAGAAGGTTCAAATCAAAGAAGGTAGCTTCGTTCGAAAAAATCATCCCTTCACTGAATTGCACTCGATAGTCTATTCTCAGAGTTCATGGGTTAATGTAATTTTATTCGAATTTATGTTAGTGCCTTACATTAAGGTACGATGAATCACATGCATATCTGAACCCATTTCATAATAACTCGAATGAGAATTATCACCAATTCTCGGCAAAATTTCAAATTTATAGATTGTTGGGAGCTCAGCTCTTGGTAAATTACGCAGATGCCCATGATTGGTAATAATTTTGCGAACCGTAGATCGTGAAATTGGTGGACGATTGTGATGCATTTTATTGAAAAGAGCGCAGACTTCCGCAGCTGTGCCTCTCATATTGTTACGAAGTAATTAAAAGTCGGTGAACTAAAATGGGAAATAGAACATTAGACGAGTATGCTGAATCAAGACATTCCGACTCTAGACGCAATGACTTGCATTGCAAATCACAGCACATGACCCAAAATCTAGACATAAAAAGCCACAGACGGGAGTAGTGAGGGGATCAGTCGGTAATTGAGTCAGTAAGCAGTTACCAGAGAATAGACAGTTGAATTGTTGTATGCCATTCGACACGGGAGGCCTTGGCTTCCCGTGTCCAACATGAAAATATACCACATTTCCAATACCAGTGTGCGTTTTATTCTTCTCCAGCTCGATCTGGATCCGAGTCCTACTGAGCTACGTGACATGGTGGAGGCGCCGGGTTTGTTTATTTGATGATGATGACTTTTTTTTCTTGTTTTTTTCTTGGTTATGTAATGGGTCGGAAACCATTATTTATTTGTTAGGATGTGATCAAATTGAGCGCGATGTAGACGGAGTAGAATGTTCGAGAATGTCAAAGTTTTGGTGTTGTTCAGTTGAACATCTGGTTTACTGAGGATTTGACCGCGTGTTTATAAGTTTAAATTTGACGCGTTGTCATTGGCTACGGAGAAATGCTTGCGTGCCTTCGGGTTGACCTAGGCAAGGGAGCAAAATCTTTTCCTTCTTCTCGTTCGACCATCATGAAGTAAAGTTGTTGTACAGTGCGCTAGGCACTTAAAAATATGTGTATTGTCCTGGTAAGTCTTTTCAACTTGTCTCGCATTTCATTTTAAATTAGAATTGTTTATTTATCTCTGCTAAAAGGTGTGTCTGTCTAAATCAACTCCTAGGTTTAATTTAAACGTCAATATGTTCAAAGCTTCATTCATTTTTCTATGTAACCTATCAAACGGGATTGTTGATTATTATTGTTAATAGATGTTATTGTTTTGATAAGTGTTTCGTTTCATTTGAGTAGTCTTGCTTTATCAGCCCTTATTAAATGTTAAATAAATAAACGCGTCAGTTAGTAGTCAGAAAATGTGTCTACAAGGTTCAAGAAAAAGGACCCAGTTAGTTTTGCCTTCGAATAGATTTGGATTAGATTTGATGAATTAGAGATTTGACCAGTAATTAAAGCCTTAGACCGCGCTCGGCCAAAATGCTACCATGATAGGGAGTGGCAGCTGTTCCCGCCATTCTGACCTCCTACAGTTAGTCTTGATTTAATTTTTTATGTACCAATGTTAATAAAGTAATTGTATTATTTGCGTTTTACTATCCTGTTCTGTGGCTTCAGATCTTGTTTTGATTTTGGTTTATGTGCATTGCTCTGGGACGAGCAATTATTTGCGAGGGGGTCATGTTACGAAGCAAGCAGAAGTCGACGAACCTAGCCGAAAATCGAGGGCACCAGACTGCTGCATCTACTGTATGCTGAGTCGAGACATTCCAGTTGGTGCACCTACAATACCACTTAATGTACAGGAACGGTACCGCTGTACCCGTATGCTGAGTCGGGACATTCCAACCAGTACATCTACAGTACTACTATGTACACATCGCCCGGACGCTGACTCGACGCCTGCTTACTAGGATGCCGACATAGGTCTCGGTGTAATGACTCGTGGCGACAACAGCGAAAACCTGACCCAAAATCTAAACATAAAAAGCCACAGACGGGAGTAGTGAGGGATCATTCGACATCAGTCAGTATTCAGGAGTAAAGCAGTAGTACCATAGAATAGACAGTTGTATAGTTGTGTGACATTCGACACGGGAGACCTTGGCTTCCCGTGTCCATCATTGAAATATACCACATCTCCAATACCAGTGTGCATTTTAATCATCTCCTCCCTGATCTGGATCCGAGATATCGACGTCGCCATATATCATACGAATTTCAATTCTCTCTATTTCAGAAAGAGACATTTTCGAGCAGATTTTTTGAAATTAGATAGC
Organism: Aphodius granarius; assembly: GCA_963971325.1. Classification (NCBI taxonomy): domain Eukaryota; kingdom Metazoa; phylum Arthropoda; class Insecta; order Coleoptera; family Scarabaeidae; genus Aphodius; species Aphodius granarius. Next base: position 11,666,463 of record OZ020222.1, on the reverse strand, counting down.
AGAGTTAACTGTCTTGAAAATAAATTTGATTTAGCTAACGACAAATAAAGATAAATAATTTGTTCCACCTCTTAAAAGTAACTGTTTCAACTAAAATGTATCAATATATAATTGCCCTTTACATAAGACTTTTCTACTTTTCGACTTTTCTGGAAAAAAAATTTTCTAATACTCTAAAAAATATGTTTTTCATTGCCATTTAAAACAAAGTGTGCTCCTTTGAGCTCGCAAACGCACGCTACTGTAAAAAACGTTTTTGACTAAAGTTTATGAAAAGACAGAAAATTTATAATAGTTTTTGACCTCTACAAGGGGTTTTACCAGAAATAACACCATTTGAAAATATTTTAGATGTTCCAGACTTTTCTTCCGCACTGTATAAATAACATCCGTTGTTATAATATAGAAGTTGACACCATGCATGCACATAGCATGCATAAAGCAAGCTTTCTGTAAAATCAAATCTTGTACACAAGTTTCACAATATACCAAAAGTAAGTTTTCATATATAGATAATATTTGTATTTTATTTCCTGCGAAATGGTAACAGTCACGATCCAACATCACTTCACTGGGATTGCTTCGTCCTTGTTGTCTGTCTCGACTGTTTAAATTGAATCTCAGAAGTTTCAGATGGCAGCATTAACAGTACCTAATTAGCAATTAATACGACACCAAGAAATCGACCAAGTACAAAGATAATTATCGAACAAAAATACCAGCTAAATTAACTTCCAACTGTATGTACTTAACTATCTAACGAAGTTTCGAAGTTAAAGTTTGGAGCTTCGAATTCCGCTATCATAATTAGTTCTGAGCATGTGTTAACAAAATTATGATCAATTATATTAAATTCCCTGTAGGTTTAGTATCATAACTCATATAATAAAGACGTCCAATTTGGGAGATTCGAAAATCCAATTACTTTCGTAATCTTTGGTGAATTTTGATTCTTTCAGCAATTTATAAACAAATTCTTCAAAATTTATACTTTTACATTTAACTTTCACTTCAACCTTGTAGATTTAACTTACGCTTGTCGTGATAAATCAAAAAGCAGGGAGTTTAGAACTGACAGCGCTCTGTTATAATGTTAAAGACAATCAAGTGATAGACTCTACAGGATGGTTCAAACTTAGACTAGTGAATTCTTTCTTCTTGCGGTATAGTAAGTGTAAGATGTCTTTCTTTCATAACTACCTCAACTCGCGTTAATTCTAATAATCTTCTTCACATTTTGTGGAAAAAATCGTCACAATCGCAAGAAATATTCGAGTTATGGAAGATAAAAGTTAAATTTATAAGGTTTCAGTTAAGACATTGTATCTTCTCTGAAAATTAACATATCGAAATTAATCAAATACCAATACATTGTCAATTACTGTAAAACCAAACAAAACTTAACCTGAGACCTACGCGAAAGGACGACATTCGGCAAGAGTGAGATGCATGCATATACGCTACGCGCGTGAGCCTACCGCGTGAGCGTTAATAACTAATGGTTATTGTAACAATATGTGTACAAACTAATTCACGATTCTCTCTGCAAAGCTTTATTGTTTATTCCGTCAACCGTTCCACAAACGTTGCTTAAGTCATCACTAAACCGAGGATATACAAAACCGTGGATTGCATCGCTCAACACATGTTAAATCCCCAAACTTAACTGACTCCGCATTGTGCTGCTAATTCGGTCCTGCATTCTGCAACAGACCAAATTAATTTAATCCTCGTAGTGTTAATTTGCATGAGTGGTTCCCAAAATATTCAGCAAGCCGGTCGTACAGGCTTTCCGCCCAATTTTCACCGATGCAAAAATCACATTGTCTATTCGAAAATTAATTCCCACCATTGCAATAATTGAATTGATTCGCAATCCCATTGTGCAGTGTGTATGGTATTATTTTCAACAGGTTTATGTCGAATACATGTTTAAATTTTAATTCCAAATTTGAACTCAATTGCATATTTATTAATATGCATTTTCAGGACTTTTGCTAATGCTTTGATGGTGCAATTTACAACTATTGTTGCAATGACTGAATGGGACTTTTCTAAGAAAGGGTTTGTTTAAAAATATTAACCTTAGTGCAAAATCGGTTATCTAATACAAGTTTCACAAGTTTCTAAGAATCGTTTATTTCATGGCCAAATATTGTTAACAACACCCCCCTGGCCGCAATGTCAGGTAAAAATGTGATAAAGTTACACATAAAAACTTTGTAGTTTAAAAAAATAGTTTGCACTGTAATGAATTTTACTTCAGAGGGTAAGTATTTTCATATTTCACTTAAAGTTTGACTTTAGTATCAGTACATATTGTCCTATAACCGTTTTGAAAAAGATACATACTACTAATACATACTATTTTTGAATTTTTTAACTTTCATTGAATGCAACTTTCTTTATCAAGATACTCAAAGTTCAAACATTTATCAATTAAAAAAAATCACGACTTTTGAATACGTTTTTTTTATTTATTTTTTTTTTTTAGAACATGTGTACTCGATGATTTAGTTTTTCGAAGAATGGCGGAAACATGGCATAGATGATCGAAATACTTGTCGAATGAATCATGTTCAATGTTGCAGATATAACAACGGAATCATTGAATGACAAACTTTCAAGTGTTTTATCAAAATTTGCTGAAAAGTGAACGGAATCCAATAAGAGCAGCAGGAAGGAGCAGACATAAAGTTATGTGTACTTAAGCCTCCAAGCCTAGCCGGCGACAAAGACTTTGAAGACGCGTCTTACAAGACAAAAAAAAACGTAGAATTGAAGACCTAGTGAAATCGCGCTGACCAATTGGCTACAGCTGCAGAAGTGGCTAATAGGGTATTCCGGTGTTTTTCAAATTGTTGCTTTTCACAAAGTAGGGATGCTAGTGATTGCTACTTTATACATAAAATCTCAAACAATGCTTTAAATTAAGAAAAATCGTCATTTGAAGTTTGAATTAGAGATGATCTTTGTGACGTCACAAAGATCGCTTAAAACGGGCGGCTTGGCAACGTTGTAAGTTTTCTTATGTTATGTTCACCCACACACCTTTGTTGACAAGTGTTTCAAATGGACACGACCGGTCAGCTGTTCCCCTGTTGTCAGCGCTATTGGTGATCGGTAATCTTCATCGGTAAATGCACGTTTAATTGCAATTATCTAATAGAAAACCTAAACGAAAAGGCTTACAGCTTTACGGTATGATTCCTGATAACTTGTACGGTAGTTTAAACCGAATATCTGCTCAAATTTTGACATGACCGGAATACCCTATTGTTTGTCGGGTCACAGACACATTGCTTCTGTAATCAGAAAAGTTGTTGATTCTTCCGACATTTTTTTCTATTTTCAATAGTATATTATTATACAAGTTTTATAAGATGTCAAATTGGCGCATGAGTTGTTTGAACGAATGCGCCAATATGTCTTATAAAACGAGTGTAATATACTATTTTTTCTACTTTGCGTCTTAATTTTATAAAAATTTAGAAGTATATTAGGTAAAATTCCAATCTAGAGTATTTATGGGTGCAACCGTTGGTGACACTGTCATCTGTCACTTAAATTCAAATATCTGTGAAAAAGTAAATATTGATAATTATTATATACCATCATATACTAGAAGTACGAAACCTAGGATGCAACACGCATGTTTAAATATGTATAAAAATATACATACTTCGCAGTTTGTGTGATTCTAAAAAATCAGTTTGTGCTTACTTTTGTGGTTATGTGTATTTTCGTTTGACATGCATTTGATATCAATGTCGCCAATCTTAGAAAAAAGTTACTAAAAACGGTGTTACAATTTGCTAATTGTAACACCGAAAACAGTGTTACAATGTGTGCATTGTGAATGCAAAGTAGAAAAAATTGATTATAAATTATGTATACGTTTTAAGCTATTTATTGTTTATTTCTTATTTAAATATACTTCTTCTGTCCAAGTGTTTGTAATGATTTCTTTTCACGTACACTGAATAAAAAAAATAATAACAACTAATTATAAAAAAATATTAACACTTTTGCAATTACAAATTCAATTTTGTGAAGTCAGAGTTACGCTGGACCCTACCTAACATCAGTTTCTATAACATAATGACATTTAAAGTCATGCCAAAATCTGACAATTTGCAACACAGCGACGAAGGCTGTGGTTTCTGTCAAACTACTTCTATAAACGCCTATAGCGCCTACTCCGTTCATCCAACTGGTCTACAAATTCGTTTTCATATTTAGAGTCACTGGAGGGTGAACAGTTTGGCCAAAATCGGATGAATCCGTAAGAAAACGCATTTAACATTTTCCACTTCCGGTTGTCAAATTGTCACCAAAAATAGTCCACTGCATCGCCTGGCAATTCTAAATATCTATACCAAATTTCAGACGGATCTGTTGTTCCGTTTGAGCGCAATCGTGTTCACAGATATACACATATACACACACACACATACACACACACATACACACACACACATACACACCCACATACATATTCCAGAAATCATTTCAAAGGGTTCACGGGCTCCTACAGCGCGTATAACATTTTTAATGACTAACCTACAAATATTTATATAAATTTTAATTTTCCACCTTAATTTGTCTTAGTTATGACGCCAATTGGTAGACTAGCATAAATTCCTAATATTTGATCTCAAACTCTTAATGTTCCATCTTCTTTGAAAATAAACATACTGAACTACTTTTTCCGACACAATGACAATGTTTAGGGATGAATATTTGTCAAATTTAAAATTAGTCTTTACATATCAACTGTCAATTGTCTTCTCGAAAATTTTCTGTAGGTCAACATCAACAAAAGAAATCGACAGAATATAACCAAGTATTCTTTCAAAGATTTTCTGAAATAATGATACAATTTAAAGACTTTTATATATTCTTATTATTGATGGATTTTTTTTTTTTTTTTTGGAACGGATTGCACGATAGATCTGGAAAATATACTGCAAAGCATGTTTTCATTCTAGACGGAAGTAGAATTTAGTTTGGGTCCCTTTTGTAAATCTACTGGCTACACATAAGTACACGTTGTTTGACCTAAGGCAACTTATAATTGACTATCTGTTGTTTTAGGGATTTATAATCTTTGTAGTAATAAAAGACAACATACCTGACCTAAGTCAAGAGATAATTGATACTACCGGCTGTTTTATTGCAACTGGTTTTAGGAATTATATATGGTACTAAAATCTGTGTTGTTATAAAAAATTTTGGGATCAAGATTTTAATTCTAATATTTATCGCACATTCTAACCATCGGTGTACATTCTGTTAACCCTCACATGCATGTTTGGGCAGTCTTATGAGTTTCGCATTTGACTTGGTAATGACAAAATCGTCGATTTAGTCACGATCGACCACTCAACATGAGCGAATCGACGCCAATTATCAGATAATGCAATGCAACGGTTTATTGGCCAGGAATACATATATCGATCGCCGTCGTCATTTCTGGTCCTAGAGGCACGTATGGTGGTGGACACAACGTCTGATTAACTCCAGCACGGGTCATCGGATTTTGGATGTAATCAACAAGTACTGATAACGATCACGCAATACAGCGATAAACTTTTATTGCTGGATGACACGCCATTCCGTAACTGGCGGTATAATCTGAACTAATAGGATATTTGGTGTTGTTTATAATTATAGATAAGGGGAATGGTAAATGTTATAAGAAGTATAACGTGACAACCTCCTTTAGGTATATAGTGAAATGCGTGCAAAAATTTTAAAATTTTTATAAATTAAAAAAAATGCACATGTTTATCAAACACAGTATGATAACGCCTTAATTCGAGTTTTGTGTTGACTATTGTCATAAAATTTTTCACCATTCAATACAATAGAAAAGGGTTTCTAAGTCATATGGCTACCAAATCACCAAATGAGCTTTTGATACAAACACTCTACGAAAAACGTTTATTTGCTCAGCAATCTTTCTTGATGTATCACAAGCTTTTGATAAAGTTTGGCACGAATGATTAATTTGCAAAATGAAGATTGTGCTACTCATTGAATAAGTCAAGCTACTAATTTCATACATATCAAACATACTATTCCCAATAAAACAGATCATCAATAATAATAATGGTACACATCTAATAAGAGAAGTCATAACTGGCTAACTAAACGGGCTAGATTCAGATAGAGATGAGAAAACAAAATATATGACTGCATAGTTCCTATGAGACCATAGTAGTCTCGTTCCACAGATTTCTCCGCAATCTGTGTTGGTATTAGAAAACGCAAGTTGTCATAATATTATCACCATGAAATGCGTTGTCCTCTTCAGGGCTGTTTTTATAACTTTACGCATTTGTTATTGACCTATTAGAACTGTATAACCCAGTGGTTTCCAAACTTTATTTTACCACGGCTCCCTTAAAAATATTTGATCATCTCTTCCATTTTATAAAATACTACAAACTGTTTTATCAAACAGACAAATCGTACAAAAAGTATTAAAGAATACCATCAATGTCTCTTGATACATACGAGTACGTAATGGCAACCTACACCGTGAGCTTGGAGAAGCCATGCAGCTACCGGACAACCAGAACGTTATAAGGAGATTAAAAAGGACTAAACTCTTTGAACTAGTGTGGTGTAATGTGTTAAAAACAGAACGCAGTGAGTGAAATAAAGTGGTTTTAGTTGAGGGCAAAGATAATTATAGAAATACATAAATGGGATATCCTATGATAGATAATTACCTAGTTTTAAGAAATCAGATTTAATTGATAGGTAAGCTCTTAGATTAGTTTAAATATGAATAGCAAATATTATTCTCAAACCTATTAACTTGTTTCTCCATCTGCGTTCTAGGGAAAATACATATCCCAAAGGTAAGCTTAAAATGCAAATCCTTTCCCATTATACAATCATAACGTAGAATCGTGCTGCTTTTAAAGAACTATTAGAATACAGCTACCAATTAGATACACCGGCAATTCCCATTAAGCAGTATGCTTAACTCCAGGACATCTCACAGACAAACAATAATCACGCTACTTACCGACTAGCTGTAGAATTGACACTGGTATTGGACCTAGACCTTCTATTGATGATCGAGTCGCCACAATTGACGACTCCTCCTTTGTTGGTGATGCTGAATGTCCTCAATCGATATAGATCATCGCTGAGACGTGGATTGTAGGCCTTCTCTGGTAACGAGCACACCCGTGGACGGATGTGATCCGGAACTGAAAAACAGGAACAGAAAATACACTAAGGGGTGGTTTGGCAACCTCAAGACGATTCGGTCGGTTACTCTAGCCCTCCCCTTAACATCTGGGGCAGATGCTATGCCGCGACCTTAATTAGCCAAAACTCATTATAGAAGAGATAACGACTACGGTGCAGCGGCAACAGTCGCTGTTATTCTTGGCGTTTATTGTTTCCTTGGAGTCAGGCTGTGTTTAGTATAATGAGTTCTTTTTAAGGTAAACCGTTTTCCCAGGCTAAAACCGAACATTTTCGAAGCCACATCTGTAAGGTGGATACTTGGAAACTGATATAAAGTGGTCTTAGTTTTCATTCTCGTCGAAACTTAATCTGAGGACGGCATGAAAAGAACATTGCAGTAATACCTGATGAATGATTTTGACAGTTCAATCAGTAACAGTATAATAATAATAATAACAGCTACGAAAAGAGCTGTATTACTGTTATGTCCTGAACATGCCTCTTCGGACAGAGTGCGAAACGTTGACTACTTTATCGTCGTTGGCCCGGTTTTCTCCCGGAAATCTAGAACTTAGTGATTCGGACCGCGGAAGTCTCCAATCTAAAAACACACCTAACTGTTTGTTATGCAATTTTTGTTGTTATACTCTCTACAGTATTCATATCAGCTGTCAGTGTAAGCTCTATACCAATAGCACCAGAGTACACCGCACCATGTTTACCTGCTCTGCACTACACTGCACCAGAATAACAAACAACCTATTGTCTTTAGGGATTGCAAAATTATCGTAATTTGTATTTTCTGGCAAACGATAAATATTTTAACGCAAACCTGTTAACCATTAAATTATAGGCAATTATTTATTTTTTTATTAACAAAATTTTGATAATAAATGATACATGTTCTTTGTATGAAACAGCTAACAACTAAGTATTTTTTGCATTAATTTCGAATATATTAGTATAGATATTTCAAACTAAGAAGAGCACAGTTGTATATGCAACCAAATATACACAGGCAATTTATAAACCATACACTGGGTATGATTGGTTGCATATACAACTGTGCTCTTCTTAGTTTGAAACTACTCTACAATTTTTACTGGTGTTGCCATATGCGGTTATAATGTGAATACAAAATCATGATGTGGTTTCAGGTTGATCCAGCAAAGTGAGAATGGATAAATGGCGCTATAACCGTTTATAGACAGTAGTCGTAGTCTTAGTCACTATGGTTGCAAATTGACAAATTTTGACAAAAGTCAGTGACCGCTGACATTAGGTTTGGTTACGGCTTCACGAAATTAAATAATTGCGAAAGGGCTGGCTTAGATGTTTTAATCTGTCAAGGAGATGATCGGTAACAGGGGTGGGAGCACCAGATAATTTTATTCAAGTCATTTACCCACCAATATCGTTTAAAATTTGAGGAAAACTCTTCTAGATACGGATGAGTTGCTTTCATCGAGACCCGGGGGAAGTTAGCAATAAAAGTTAGCAATAAGTTTGTTTTTCAACCGATTTTAATAAATGATACATCATTTTAAAGCTCATAACGTCCTGATATCCCATGAGTTTTGCCCGGTCGATCAAATCATAATTAGTGCCCTAAAAATACGAATGAAAGTTGACTTTTTCGACAATTTAGTAAAGTTTTTGGCATCATATCTCGGCTATGACTTAACCGATCATAATGAGCAATACATTAATAAATAATTAAGCACAAGTCTTCATGTACCCCCCATAGTTTTGCCCGATCGATATTACAACAATTACCGCCTGAAAAAAAAAATAACAAAGTACTAGCGTCGTGGGGATTTGGACAACACAGTGCAACCGCATGCCATGAACACCGATCAACAAAAGCGTAAAAAAAAGCACTTCCTGTCATTCGATTTTAACAAATTATGCACCAATCGATAGCTAAGGGTGGCAGCCACTTATGCTAGTTTTGCCCGGTCACGATTCAAACAACTAGCGGGCGAGAATAATTAACAAAATTTACGCTCCGGAGACATCGAGAAAGGACCATGTCGGGTACAACGGTGAACAAAAGCAAGTTTTTTAAGCACTTCCTGTCATCCGATTTTAACAAATTATGCATCAATCGATAGCTTATAGTGGCAACCACTTATGCTAGTTTTGCCCGCTCGCGATTCAAACAATTAGCGGGTAAGAATAATTAACAAAGTTTGTGTTCCGGAGACATTGTTAATTATTCTCGCCCGCTAGTTGTTTGAATCGTGACCGGGCAAAACTAGCATAAGTGGCTGCCACCCTTAGCTATCGATTGGTGCATAATTTATTAAAATCGAATGACAGGAAGTGCTTATTTTTTACGCTTTTGTTGATCGGTGTTTATGGCATGCGGTTGCACTGTGTTGTCCAAATCCCCACGACGCTAGTACTGTGTAATTTTTTTTTCAGGCGGTAATTGTTATAATATCGATCGGGCAAAACTATGGGGTGTACATGACGACTAGTACTTTCGATTAATGTATTGCTCATTATGATCGGTTAAGTCATAGCCGAGATATGATGCCGAAACCTTTACCAAATTGTCGAAAAAGTCAACTTTCATTCGTAATTTTAGGGCACTAATTATGATTTGATCGATCGGGCAAAACTCATGGGATATCAGGACGTTATGAGCTTTAAAATGATGTATCATTTATTAAAATCGGTTGAAAAACAAACTTATTGCTAACTTTTATTGCTAACTTCCCCCGGGTTTCATCGAGTTACATTTAAGTGACTGGCCGTGAAACGATAAGAAGATTGACCTACATTTGGGTACATGTTGGCATACTTATATATATGCTCAAAAAGTCATTTTTTGTTAACGTACCGAACCCACCTAATACGACGACATAAAACCATTGACCCATATAAATTCGATATGAGGCAAAATACGGTGCTGAACAATTTACTAAACGAAATACGCTACTAAATAATTTCGTGGAAATCCAAACTTCGTTGGCACATTTGCGAAACCACGGTCACCCTTTATCTCAATCTAATGTTAGTTGCCAGTGACGTTTATCAAAATTTACCAATTCTGAACCATATCGACTTGTATTCTGTCATACTGCTTTTATGAACGCATATAGCGCTTTAAACCGTTTATCTCAGTTATCTGTAGATTGGTACGCATATTTAAAGTCACTGGAGCATGAATTCGTATCAGCTTGGTCAAAATTGGTTGATTCATAAGAAAATACATGTAAATATCTGGGGAACACCTTTGCAATTATTCAATTTTGTAAAAACACAGCTAATCTGGATGCTACCTAACGTCAGTTTCTATGACATAATGATATTTGTCATCCTGACATTTAATGTCATGTCATGTCAGTGGCACTGACGTTTGTCAAAATCTGACAATTTGTAACAGAAAAATTGGCCCAGTCCGCCCCTGCTCAAGACGTGTATTTTTCGACTAGGGCACTAGTCGAAAAGTAAAAAATGTCACGTCCGGTTATCAAAATCGACATATAGATATATGAATTTTATATAGATTAATGTAATAAAAAATTGCAAGGTGTTTGTTGAGGCACTACAAGAAAATTGACAAACATAAATCAATATTTTGCAACTTAATACATATTTACGTTTACACACTTACATATCATAAGTCTCCGTATCAATTATGCAAACAATGGGTTTTAAATTTTCGTATGCAGGAACTGATCTTCATAGAAAGAATTGAAATCTTCCTTTATTCTATACAACGCTTTTATAGTAAAGTTTGCCGTGAACTGGTTGAAATTGTAACATAAAACGGTGCTTACCGTCAGGATATTTTTACCGTATCCTTCAGTTCTACCCGGTTTCTTCCATGGACAGGTTGAAGTGGGCAATAGTGAACAAACTGGGCAATTCTCCGGCAAAGCATCTCGTTGGGGGTTGGTTTTATTTGAACGTTACGTGCAACACGTTGCTGAAATTTTAAGTAGATCGATGCGCCGTTATGCGGCGTATGTAGACACACGTAGACATTTTCAAACTAACAAATTGTAACTCATCGAAACAGAAAACATTTCTTAACACGATCTTTAACAATGTCATTATTTTTTAGTGACAAAAGTGAATAAACGTTAAATATAACAAAAGAGCCTAGCAAGACGACAACAATAAATATAATAATTAGTAGTAATAGTCCTACGATAGCTATTCTTCAAAATATGACTTATTTGGCCAAGGCTTTTTTGATAATGGTAAAAGAATCAATATAATACATTGTAATTTGTACACTGTTTCTGGACATCTTTTCCTTTAAACGCATTAACAAATTAATATTAGTGCATCAACATTCTTTTTGGGGAAATCGATTGTAAGCTGCATAGGTAACATTCATATGAAAGTATATGGAATTCGCTTCATGCTACAGAAAGGCCAGAGAAAACTTGCTTGACAAAAGAATAGCTGCAAAGCAAATAAGCTTTCGCTTGGATAATGCAAAAGGTTAATGAGGCCGAAACCTTACTATTAATTATAGATTGAGCAGTACAATAAAAATGGTAGAATGTGCATTCGGTATATTAGCAATCAAGGGACAATTTCCATAAACTTTGCTGAATTTGTAACACAAACTTATGCTCGAAGGAGGCATGCTCATTTAATAACGATGTCCGACGAGGCATAAGAGCTGATGGACTAAATGAACTAAACCCCTTCAGTACTACCGGGAGCGACAGAACAGTCGCTCGTCTGCACGACACATTGATTTCTGTACGTTGGATGGCGGGCGACAAACGCCCGACGACAAAAATCGCTGACAACGCCGACGTGACGGTCGCAGAAAATAGAACGAGGCGCGACAGAAAGTAGCTCGTCTGTGCACTTGCATTCAAAACTGTTCGTTTATTTTAAACGTCACGACCATCGAACCACAAAAGTCGCTCGTCTGATCGTACCCTAAATCTCAAACTTACATTTCCATCGTTTACAAAACTTTCTTTCAGGAAACAGTAGCCTTAGTAGTCTAGTAAAAAAGTGTAGGCGTTTCATAAACGCCTGATTTTAAATTTATTCAAGATATACGCACATCGTATGGTAATTCAAGATTTAAATCGATATTCGTAATAGTAGAACAAAAGGGTTGAATGACGCCATCATACAATGCAAATTTGCAAGGCGCTTCATTAAAATTAGTTTAGTTTGTGCGCTTTATGAACTCTAGGATCATATTGTGCCAGTCGTGTGCTGAATATTACGTTTTACAATCACAATGGAATCGAAGCTTTTAAACGGTACAAGCAAAATTCCATCTCATACCCACATAATTCTGAATCCTGAATATCTAGGGTGGCCCTCACCCAACTTTCCGAATACATTGGCACAATAAAGTGTCTAAACACCTTTGTAAATTATTCAATTTAGTTAAAACAGAGCCATGACAGCCACCCTGGACCCTATCTAACGTCAGTTTCTATGACATTTAATGTAATGTCATGTCAGTGGCACTGACGTTTGTCAAAATCTGACAATTCGCAACACGGCGACGAAGGCTGTGGATTCTGTGAAAGTGCTCTATAAATTCTTATAGCGTCTGGCCTAAGCCGTCCATCCCACTGGTCTGTAATTTGGTGTACATATTTAAAGTCACTGGAAGATGAACCGGTATCCGTTAAGTCAAAATCGAATGAATCTTTCAAAAGACGTATTTAACATTTACCATTTCCGGTTGTCAGATTGTCACCAAAAATAATCCAGTTCGTTATACACGCACATACATTTTCCAGAAATCATTGCAATCGATTCAGGGGACCACAAAACGCGTATCAAAAAGCAGAAATCGATTATGCATGTTTTTTTTAACTTTTATTGCCCTATTTTAAACTTTTGTTTCTTCATGTTTTTTTTTTTCATAACTTGAGCTTTCAATGTATCCCATTAACCCGTGATGTGTACAACAGTGTTGTTATCACTTTCAGTTAGTTCATCCTGGTTTACGGCGTCAGCTGTATTTTATATTCCTGAACATGTACAACGTAGATAAGAGAACCAGACGAACATTAAAGTGTCATTAAATCGTTCTTACTCGCAGACAGAAATGATATTGTAGATGTTGTAATCATAAAATTGAGATAAAAATATACCAGATCCCAGACCGAACCTAGATTGTAAAACGCCGCGCCGTTGACTTTTGTGATGTCGCTATATAAGTAACTAAGTTGTTACAGTTATTTTATTAGTTACAGTTATTTTGTACGTATTTCAAGTAGTGGACCGATCATTAAATACTTACTGGTACTGCATACTGCGTTTTCCAATAATTGATTGTAAAATTACACAGCTTGGGTTTGTTGCCAATTCTTTCCATTTCAAATAGTCTTTACTCTACAATAGTTCTATTCTACGTTCCAAAAGCACTGGGTAGAATATTTTAAGAAATCTGATGTTACTTAAATACAATATTTTTGGTGTTTATGTACTGAAAGATGGGTGTAAAGAAATATGCAAGTACGTAGAGCCTTTTTTAATGGGATCTGTTAGTTGAGAATTAAATGAGCTATAAACGCTTAAACAAACGTGTGCCCAAAGTCAGATTTAACTTTTCTTCTTGACAATTAACGCAAGAAAAAATGAATGGTGTGTCCCCATCCAACTTCAGGCTTCTAAAATAATTCAATTTCGTGAAACCACAGCCACTCCAAGCCCTAAAATAGTTTCAATCATAGAATAATAAATGTCATATTATGTCAGTTGCCACTGACCTTTACAAAAATTTGTCAATTTGCAACAATAGGGGACCAACTGGGTTGCTTTTGGTGACCATCTGACAACCGGAAGCAGCAAATGTTACAAGCTTTTTCTTATGGCTGCAGTCGATTAACCGGACTGATACCAACTCATCGTCCGGTGACTTTAAATATGAATGCCAGTTTACAGATCAATAGGATAGGACGAACGGTACTAACTAATGGTTGGGAATTGGTAAATTTTGATAAATGTCAGTGGCCACTCACGAGGTAATGGGGCGGCAATTCTTGTAGAATAGAATAAACAAAAAAGAAGCAAAAATCAAAAACAATGTTCACAGCATGTAAAGTGAGATACTCGGCGATACTGAAAGCGGCGATTAACCGCTTTCAGTCTTTTATGCACTATTAGTTTCCTGTTTCCACCCTGTATATATCTGTAAACAACGCATGTATGTATATACCTGCACGCCATCACGCACGATTTCCCGTTGAAATCAGAAAGGAAGGGCGCCACCTTCGCGCGATAGTAGCGCTTGGAATTTATGTTGAACTAATAGAATAGTGTAGAACTAATAAATCAGAGCCTCAGAGCGACAGCGGATGGGTCCTTCGATCGACCCAGCAGGACTATACGTACCTACCTGACGCGTCCTACATCCTGCATGGGTACGGTAAGGGGAAAAGAGAGGCGACAGGCGGACTCGCTAGGGAAGAACCTCCGGAGTTTGAACAGTCGGTAAACAATCGGTTCGCGTCATATCCAGGAACGCAGAGCGCCGCGGGTAATTTAATTATGATGGTAGAGACCGTAAAAAAGTTTATTGTCCGGCGAGGACAAGGAAAATCTCCGATTACGAGATGGACAGCCGGCACGGTCCGATGCGCATAAAAGATTATTCTGATTGAATGGTACGGTAATCCGTTTAATAGTTCTGTTTGCTACTACGTTCTGTCATGCTGACAAATGCATGAATACTTGTTATGGTTATTGATTATTTGGTGATGTATTCACATCAAAATCCAATCAGTGTTACGCATGCATAAATAACCACTTTATGCAATAGGGGACAGTGTCAGAGACATTTTCTAATTGTTGAGAGTAAGACATGGGTAAGACATAAAATTTTGTACGTAACACGGGAATATATATCTAAGTTTAACGCTTTCGGGCGTTAATAAGATCTACTTTATGTGTTTAATACATAAATAACTATACTTTGTTTGTCGTTAATACCATCAATATTATAAACTGTTGTTCATAGCTAAAAATGACATTGCATAAAGAATAATAGAAGTTATTTATGTACTAAGGGCACTCGACGGATTTTATCTCCGCGAAAAGTTAACAAGTGCGAAGGGCAGAGGACTAATTAGTCGCCCGAAGGAATGAACATAAACTAAATCCCATGATACATACAAAATTGTATATTTTACTCATTTTTCAGCTCCTCAAAAAGCAAGAAAACGTCTCTGGCACTGCTATTCAACATTTACCATGATCAATATTTGATTATTTCTTATCCTATTCTATTTGTGAGTCAAGTGGTAAAAGAAATCAGAGAGCCAATGTAATTAAAGACTTTTTAAAACTTTAGTTATGACCTCCTATCGCTTTTGAAGATTATGTTCTAATATATATGTAGATACTTTTCTTCAATATTAACATGCTTGTGAGTTAATTTTTTTAAGCTTCGTTTTATTTGATTCAACTATAATAATAATAATAATAATAATAATAATAATAATAATAATAATAATAATAATAATAATAATAATAATAATAATAATAATAATAATAATAATAATAATAATAATAATAATAATAATAATAATAATAATAATAATAATAATAATAATAATAATAATAATAATAATAATAATAATAATAATAATAATAATAATAATAATAATAATAATAATAATAATAATAATAATAATAATAATAATAATAATAATAATCATGTTTATTGTGTTAAATTACATGATACATGCATACACTCGTCAATACAGAAAAACCTGAAATTTAACTTATTGGTATATTATAATTCATGTAATCATCGAAACTGAAAGGCGTTAATGAAAGAAGAATATTACGGATAACAACTTTAAACTTTAAACTCGAATACAACCGGACTGATTGGGGTAGTTTTTTGTAGAACTTTATTGCAAAATAGTTGGCACTGCTTTTTGTTTTTTGAAGGCGACAAAATGGCTGGTACAAATCGGAAGCACTCCGCGTGTTATAATCGTGAATCGTATCCACCTTATCATATTGCGACAGATTTTCTTTAACATAATTTAAACTATGATATATGTACAATGCTGGTAAAGTTGTCAGCTTTTTAAAAAGTGGCCTGGTTTCATCTCTATAATGAGCACCGGCTATAATTCTAACGACTCTGCGTTGTATCGAGAAAAGTCTATCAGCTGAAGCTGCATGCCCCCATAATAGGATTCCGTATGAAAGTACCGACTGAAACAAACTAAAATAAACACTTCTAAGCAAAGTTTCCGACACCTTACCAGAGATGTTGCGGAATAAATATGTGATGGATGACAGTTTATTGGCTACATATTCACAGTGATGAAAATAAGTCAGCTGAGGATCGAACACTATGCCCAACAGTTTCGCATGACTGCAGTTATCGAAGTTATCGACAGGTCTTGTAGTGAATATGATATGTTGAGTTTTAGTTCTGTTCAGTTGTAACATGTTGGCGTCGAACCATCTGTCCAGCTCATGTTTCAGTCTTTCGGTTTGCGAACAAGATCAAACAAGATCAAAGTGGAGTCCGGGACCGATACGGTTAAGTCATTAATGAAAATCAGAAAAAATAAAGGACCCATTGTAGATCCCTGCAATACCCCCTCAATAATTAATATTAAATCAGATTTTACTGAATTCACCTCCACTGACATAAATCTATCCACCAGATACGAGACAAAAAAAGCAAGTGCGTTTTTACTTAGGTTGTAATATTGTAGTTTTCTCATAAACAATTCGTGAGATACTCGATCAAATGCCTTAGCTAAATCGAAAAATACAGAACTTACAAAGCATCCATCATCAAGTGACTCATTTATAATTGAAACAAATTTAAGAAGAGCTGTGACAGTTGACCTATTGCTTCTAAAGCCAAATTGATTTTCTGATAGCAAATTATTTGATTCAAAGTATTGTTGAAGACGGCGCTTTACAGCAATGTCGAATATTTTACCAAATATTGGTACAATTGATATGGGCCTGTAGTTGGAAGCGACAACGCGGTCACCCTTTTTGAAGATTGGTACAACGCGTGAAATTTTGAATATTTTTGGGTATTTGTTTTCACTAATTGCGGTATTAAGCAGCTTTGTCAAGGGACAAATAATAATGTCTTTAATAGCTTTAACTATTTTACTGTTTAATCCATAGTAATCGACGGTGTTACTGTTTGATAAATTATTTATTATGTGCCTCACTTCATTAAAACTAATGGGATCAATGTTAAATTGGGGAGTTTGTACTTTAATTTGTTGAAGGAAGTGAACGGAGTCATCGAAATCATTCACAGTTCTGTCAGCAGCCGTTTCAGAGAAGCAATTTGCAAACGTTTGAGCAGAAATGTTAGGAGTAGCGTTTCCTCCAGGTCTTCGGGCAGAGTTGACAATATTCCACATTGCTTTACCTTTATTGTGGTGTGCAGCGATATAAGTGTCGTTGGCTTTTCTTTTCAGTGTTTGAATATGGCGTCTATAGGAGGATTTAAGGGAATTAATTTGCTTTTTTAAGTCTGGGCTGGGGTATCTCGTGTGGAATTGTGTCCAGAAATTTATTTTTTCTCTAATGTTAGCCAGATCCGAATTAAACTATGGGAATGTTGTTCGGAATGTGATTGCATGAATAGCCAAGAGTCAAAAATTATGAGAATAACAAATGCTATTTCTTTATCGTATCATATATTTCAGGTATGCAAGGTAATGGTTAAAACATATATCTTCTTTGAAACATTTGCAATTAATTTGGCTTAAAAATTAAGTAGGCTCAGATGTGGCCAAACCTTATTATTTTCCAGAAGTTTTTCCATCACAAAAACATCATGTCGGTTATAGAGATCAGATGAGCTTTAAAACTAAGAATTTCAAAAATTCTATTAATTATGATGATTTTCGAAAAATTTGGGTGGAAAACTTATACAAAAGAAATCATCAAAATTCACCAAAGATTACAAAAGTTAGGAAACAAATGCCAATCCATTGGTAATTTGGTCATTTGGATTTAAAATTGAGTAGGAAAACTTGGCCCAAATCTTTAATTTTGTTTCACAGGGTGTTTCAAACTTAGACCACAAAAACATCATGTCATTTACACCGACCTTCGAAGAATTTTTATGCAATTACTGAAAAATCATACAATAGTTGTTGGAAATCAAAATTTAACAAATCTTTAGGTGGACTTTTCTTGCTTTGAGTATGTTATTACATTATTTAATATTTGAAATGAAGCAGCACCAAACAGTGTCAAACGGTGCTAAACGATGTTCATTGACATTTATTTGCTTTGAATTCTTGAAACCGTTCGGAGAAAACTTGTAGCTTATTTTTACAACACTGTTCATATTCGGCTTCTAATAACGTATAATCAAGGTTTTTCTTTTTACTTACAAAAGTACGTTGGATACATTAAGAAGTGATGTAAGTCGGCCCTAAAATGCCATTTCATAACAATGTATTTGTTCTACACATGAATCAAAGCATTTCATTGGAATTTCTCTGGAAATTCAGCGAACTTGCTAACTATTCTACCTACTTGCATCTACTCGTTTAGGAGTATCTTGAATCGGCGACCACAGAGTGGGTTGGCAAAGATAACAAAACTTATTTATGAAACCATTTCTTCAGAAAATATTTGGGCGCAATGTGCTTATTGATGGAGTACACTGAGAGAAAAGAAATGTAAAATCAAATAAATGTATTTCTTTGAACATATTTCTTTCAAGGAAAGAATATAAGTTTGAAACAAATAAATATTTTTAAATTTAAAAAAGTGAGCTGCATGGGCTGTAAGAAATATTTTATTTGAAGTAAATAGAAATAGCTTTCACTGAAAAAAAAAAACGATTCTTTTACACCAAATGGGTTACCATGATTTCCGTAATGTAGAAATTGTTTGGGTTTAATTGCAGAAATACGTTTGAATGAAATCTAGTTTTATTAGAAATAAAGATTGGTTTTGAGGTAAGTAAATATTCTATTTGTAAGAGAAAAATAATAGATTTGAGTAAAAAGATTGAATAAAAAAAGTGGTTTTATTAAAAATTATTGCGTTGTCTACTGGTGGGGAGATAGCGCTAACCGTCTCTATGCACGCGTTGGTCTGTTTTGGGCTTTATATAAGCTGAGCTACAGAACGCGAGCGGTATTCTGGTTACTCTTCATTTGGGAATAAGTCTGTAGTCTTTACTAAAGATTACCGTGGAGTAAAATAATCTAATGAGTCTACCATAATCTTTTATTGTGTTTTTCGACTAAACTATGTTTCGATTATATAATCAAGGTTCCATGAGTATAATCCAAACATAATAAAATATTAATTATGATTAATTCACGGTCACAATATTTATCTAACTTGAAAGTACACTTTACTGAAACTAAAGTCCTTTTTTATTATGTATATCAAAATTTGTAGTTGTTAAATCAACATTCGATTTTATTAAGTCAAGTACTAAATGGCCAAACAGAAAAGGAAGGCTTTTTACTTAAAAATCACGCATCGTTCTTGAAACAATATGTTCATTTCGTTAGAAAATATGTATTATGTTATTGAATTTAAGTTAACTAATGTTCATACAAATACGATAGCTTTGAATTTAAAAATTTTACCAAAGAAATAATTTCTTTGCGGCAACTAAAGCTTTGTCTACCACTATTTAACATGGATCTTTCTTTGACTTGAAGCAAATTCGTTTCATTCATTTTTTCTCTCTGTGTAGCGGAGCAGTATGAAGCAACTTGGGGAAGTGTTTGTTAGTGTTTATACTCCTGTTCTTTGGGTTTCAGGAAAGGTAGGACGCGAGGCAACTTTTTCCTCTTATTCCATCGCAAGGAACGCGATCGTGGGGTTTCCACGATCGAAGTGATACGCGTTGCAGTCGCGCTCAATGGATACGCGGCTTAACACGAGCGGACTCCAGAGAACTCCAGAGAACAGTGAACAAAGCTAGTGAAACGTCAGAATTTTGTTGTAAATGTTTCTCGTTAAAATTTAAACTTCATCTTTGATTACACGCGTCCAGCGAAATTGAAACCAAAACACAATGTTTCCATGTGTCATAAGTCTGCCTGACTGGAGTTGAAATTTGATTTGATGACTGAAGAGTCGCAAATAGTCGTATGTAGCTCGCGAGCCGCATTATAACGACCGCTGCCCTAGAGAATAAAATGTAACGTGTAAGAATTCGTATAGAGTTTGCTTTATTTTATATTTATTGTCCATTATATTATTTTATGTGCATAGAACTTTTTTAGTTCATTTTAAGGGTTGATTTACAAATTACATAAACATGCTGTCTCATACTATATTTTGTTCAAGCTTAACTAAAGAAGCGTGTCCTTAGCAGATAAAGAATTTTTAAATAAAAGCGGTGTATTTTATAAATATTATATACCGCGTATAGCGATGCTGCCGCCTGCGCCGCCGGAAATTTTATTCATCCCATAAAAAATTAGATTCTTGAAAGTTAATTGCGAAGGGTAGCAACCCTAAATAAATATTTTACTAAGTGGTTTTACTAAACCTGTTGCTCGGAACGCAACCTAATAAAACTTAAAATGACTGTTCTGTACCCTTTTTAATTCGGTCTTTTTATTACGAACTACCGATTAATTAAAAATATTTCAGCAACTCATATTTTTTTGCTTTGGGGGAATCAAAATTTTTCAATATAGCCTACTACTGAACTGTGTCAGTCGTAACGTGAAACTTTTTTAATATTCTCCGACCGTTTTGCTGAAACAATACGAGTTCTCCTCGAAAACTTCACAAGCCTGAAAAGTTTTTCCCGGGATAAGAGTATTTCCGGAAAGAATAAAATATTACAAATACTTTTTTAATGTTGTTAATCCACTTCTCTGCAAGGGCATGTGCTATAAAAAAAAAATAAAATACATATACGAAATGTGATAAATTGTAAACGTGATCGACATGGATCACTGTTGCAGTGCGGACAACAAATTAAGCGGTATTTGAGTAAAATACGTCCATCGTTTAACAACATATTATTTAAAACGGAAAAGAATATTGCATGATTGAAAATGTAAATATGAATGCTATCGCAAAACATGCACTTGACACAAAAACAATAGAATTCACCTGCCATGCATTAACATTGTTTACGTCACATGTTTCACGGAGATAATATAATAAACAAAATGGGAAATTTAATTTCAAGACCAAAATATATTTCCTGTCTCTTTGTATATTGCTGTAAAATGCTATCTGGATTTCTGAACATTTAGTCACCTGTTGCCTTCTTTCTAAATTTTATATTTTTTCTTTCTTTCGGCAAATGTTTCTCTTTCAGATTATGGGCATATATGTATGTTGAGTCAGTTTCAATAATAGGAATAACATGATCGTTAATGATAGTTTTGCTATTTTTTTTTTTTTTTAATTTAAGATGTAGGTACACTTTCCTATTTTGCTCGGCGGTAGTGATTTAGAACATTAACACTGATTTTATAATAATTAATAAATTTTTCCTTTGCAAAATTTATGATTGGGATTGTAATGCAGAACTTAATTTTTTAATAATTTTTTAATAATTTACATAATCTTTTCACTCAAATCTATATTTGTCTTTCCCTTACAAATAATTTCAAGTAGAATATTTATTTACTTCAAGGCCGACCCTCAGTTTAAATAAAACCAGATTTATTTTATTCAAACATCTTTCTGCAATTAAACCCAAACAATTTCTACATTACGGAAATTATGGAAACCCATTTGGTGTAAAAGAATCGCTTTTTCAGTGAAAACTATTTCGTTTTCCTTATAAATATTTCAAATTCAGCCTATGAAGTTCATTTTTTTTTAAATTTAAAAATACTTCTCTGTATATATAAATTTCTCTGTGAAAAGAAATACAGTTATTTGATTTTACATTTCTTTTCTCTCTGTGTATATTGATCCATAAAAGATACGAGAAAATGTCATGTTTTTTATTACTCAGATCGGCTGTGGGTCAGAATGAACTTTTTGATTGGACTAGAAAGCACTATATGAAAACACTTTGTGATTCACATTAAAATTAAATTTTATAATAGGTACCTGCTTATTATCAATTTTCCCGTGTCCGAGCAAACTATGATGACCTAATTAGCATTTATTGTTTGTATAATAGTTAAAAATTACATTTTTTTGTATGGTTTAAGCATACAGGGTTTTAGGTTTGGCACAAAATATGCACAATAAACATTGAATAACACTGTTTTATTTAGTACTTTTACATTAGAACCTCTGCGCGTAGTTCTAAACATTATTTGACAGGTGATAAAAATACTGGAACAAATCTTTTCAGTGGTCGGAGTCATCAGTTTCTTCACTTCCCTGTGTAACGGGTCGGCAACCCGTTGTTTATTTATTGAAATAAGTTACCAAATTAAATTAGATGTGTTGTATTGATCGGGATAGTTATTAAGATATTTGGAGAATTGTAAAATGTAAATGCTTAAGATTGTGTTGAGACGTAGGGTCTTTTGCCTGGGTATTTCCAAGAATTTAGAGTGATCCAAAGCCCACAGAAGTAAGGGTAGAATACGCGCCAAATGAATATTTAAAGAAATAGGATTTTTGATTGGTTCAGAAATGCCACTTCTGTTTTTGTCTTGAAGTTGACCAGAAAGATCGGCCTTCTGTTCATCTCCAAAAGTCATGTAGTTGACACGTGTTTTGTAAAGCGCTGATAGTATTTTCCTGGTGTGACTTTTCAACTTGTCTCCCATATGATTGTAATTTAAATTATTTTTCGATGTCTCTGCTAAAGGTCTAAATCAACTCCTTAGTCAATATTATTGGTCAACTATGTTTACAGTTTCAATTTACCATTGTAATGCACCAAACGCTTATTGTTTTATTCATTTTTGTTAATAGATTTTTATTGTTTTGAGAATTGTTTCGTTTTATTAATTTCTTTTAGTCGTTACTAATGTTAGAAACTTAGGAGCGTCAATTAGCAGCCATTTAAATTGTTTACAAGGTCTAGCAAAGGAACCCAGATAGTCTTTACTTCCGAAGAGATTTTCCGTGAATTAATTTGTTAAATAATTAAAAAGCCTTCGCACACATAAAAACAGCAAGTAGCTGAAAATCTACGGCCATAAATAATGTGGTCCATCAGAAAATAATTATTAATTAAAATAACCCAGTATTGATTAGAAAATATCTAATCAATACTGGGCTCACCAACAAGATCAAAATGTTATTGTACATCTCCATTATCTTTAAGATGGCATTATTTTAAGTTCAATACAATTGAACAGAGTATTTGATATCTTCTAAAGTTAACATTCTGTGGCCACCACAAAATCGACCTGATTTATTTTATAACAGCGCCCATATAAATTTCTCTTCTTACCTGGTAACTCCAAGAAATTTGACGTCCTCCTTTGTCTTCCCCTAGCAGTATTCTGAAAATTCAACGGTCCAATATCCTCATTTGAAACATTCGACATATTCGAAGCAACCGAATCCCTAGAACCCCTCCGGGAAGCCAAGTAAGCCAAGCCTCCCTTGATAGAACTCCTCCTTCTCGGCGAACTCGGTCGACTCAACGAAGTTATGGTAGTCGCCGGAGCATCATCTGTCATATCAGTCAAATCAGACGTTGACTTCCTGCACCTTTGTAGCAGAGACGTTTCGGCTGTTTCAGTTTCATTTATCGACTTATTTGAGGAGTATCTTTCGTCATAACCAGGGTTCATCCTGATATTGATAGCTCTTTTGGTCTTTTTATCCTTTATGGAGGAATGCCTGGAGCGCTTTATTAAATCAGTGCTGTATCCACTGGTGCAACTTTGGAACTCGGAACTGTGCGAATCCGAATCCAACGAATTGCAAACCTTATACTCGATATCTTGATAATCCAAGTTTGGATGTTTCTTGGTCGATTTGTACTCAAGACTTGACTTCATCGAGCTTGACGAAGAGTCAGTCTTCGTGGATTGGTAAGCCTGTCTATGGTACATCTTATTAGGACTGATCTTCGGCTTTGGTGGCGACTGGAGATTAAAATTAAAGAAATTGCTCGATGGACTGTGGACTTCAGGCAACGGCGACTGGCATTCCTTTTGGCATTCCTCTGAATAATGTCTCGGAGATCTCGGAGATTTCGGTGTCATGATCGGTGACCGCTGATAAGGCGATTTGGCACCATTGGGGAAGTCAAATTCGGTTTTCTGTGGACTGTTTACTTGGAAATTCGGTGACTTCGGAGACCTTTGGTAGCTAGGGGATTTCATCGACGAGTGACTACTAACTCCTGGCGAGGATGGACTCCGCTGATAATGGTCCTTTTGGTTACGATTCTGGTAGAATGATTCTCTGGGACTCTTTGAAGGACCTCCTGTGCTTTCTGTAGAGGATCCATAGGAGACCTTGGAAGAGGAAGATGCTACTGATCTCCTTGAGGATCTTATTGAGCTTGATCTTGATAGATTTCCGTTGCTGCTGTTGACCTTCATTGTTGATAGTGATGGATAACTTGTTTTAAATGGTCATTATCTATAAAGAAGAAAAATGTGTATTAAATGTATTCCTAGCTCATACTTTTAAACAAACATTTACTAAGTGGTAAGTTAATGGTAAGTTATTCAGAAGCATACAGAGAAATATCTGGAGTGGCCCCATTTATAAACGCTCTAAACGTATAGACTATAGAGGGCGAAACACCAAAAGCGAATGTCCGTAAGATAATAATAATACTATATCGTGATTATAACAATACGACTGACTGACCTCTCGATACAAATAACTCTAATATACTGTCACGTATCAATGTTATCATACTAGGTTTATTTCTCTACTTCTTGTTTATTTATTCTTCAATAGTGGGCGGGCGATAATAGTCAAACAATAATGTGTGAGCCAGCGCGGTATAATGACGTCAGCAAACCAAATAAGTAAATCATAATAAGTAAGAAAGTTGATTCCATAGTGGACCATCAATCAAGAAATATTATTAGCACTCTTGCATTGATTTTAACTTTCAACTTCATGATCATAAGAATTAACAATAAATACAAACAAGAGGACTATTGTCAATAAGCCCGACAAAGCGAATGTAACAGAAACCAACTAACAGTGATTTACTGGTAATTTACAAAAGGTTTATTATTGTTTATATCAAAATCTCTCTCATCACCACAAAATATTAGCATTACATCAAAATTGTTAATACTGTATCAATTAAGTTATAAACACAGGTCAACAGAATTCACGAAAATTCATTTAAACAGTGATTTTGTTTTCATATGAAGCCAACTTTTCAGTGACTATGATTTCAATATATTTCTTCAGAAAGTCTAGTATGTACAATTATACAAATTATTGGAATACAATAAATAAAATAAAGAGAAAAAAAATGAATTTAATCCAGATCAGAACGCGGCTGTACAGAGAGAGAACAAAATAAAACTGAAACAATGTCATAATATTGCAAGTCTAATAAATCTTGGTTACGGTAATGGGAAAGCAATAAATTGTATTTTGTTGACATACAAAAATAACGAGACTACTGATATTAAACTAAGATGAAAGGGAATAACTTGGAGAATAACATTTGTCGAAAAAGAAATCAACAGGCAGGAACTGAAGAATTGCCAGTGCTCTACAAAGCTTCTAGATTTTGGCAATAAACTGAAAGAGTTGTTAAATATTACAAACAATCCCAAAGAAACCCGTCGTCGTTTGGAAAGTATACTTAAAGCCACAGGTGTTAGAGTTAGATCGATAGTTTACAATTTTTTTTGTAACTAACCAACAACTCCAAACAAAACTTTCACTTTAATTTTGTCTTCAAATTTTACAAACAACATTAATTCATAAAGTCTCCTTACCAATACAGTATCCTCACATGAATACCATAAACTCGGTCGTGTTTAGTTTCGTGATAAGCCGTGTGAGGCGCGATATGCACTGCGACACGTATCGTACACAACTGAAGAGATTCGCGGAGGAGAGAGTAATCAAAGTGAAAAGCGTAGATAGAAAGGACATACGTTTTAGTGGCGAGAATGCTGAAAAGCAGGCGAAACGTAAACGCAGCCGAGTTTGTGCTGTCCGCGTTTCGTTCGGCGCACCGCTCCGTTGGAAAACCCGGGAAATTACATTTTCTCCGATGCAAGAGCGGAACTCGAGGATCGAGAGTCGCGACGCCCCCGACGCTGCCTCCGCTGGACCTTACCGTAACAATCTATATATAATTATGAAGGGATTAGGATTACTTTCATTGAATTCAGGTAGATGGCAGGTTGGAGGCGATTAATTTACTTTATTAAGGAACGTACACCTACGTTAAGATTACGAAAATTAAATTGAAGTGAATATATTAATAAACTAGATAGAAGAACGTATAAATTTGGTTTAGAAAATAGCGTGTAACCCTTTTGCAATTCCACAATTTTGTGAAACCACAACCACAACTTACCTCAATTGACAGAAGAAAAAATATTTTCAATTTGAAGGTTATGCGTTTGTCAGAGCATAAGCTTTGAACTGGAACTGGATATTACTCCTATGTAAAAAGTGACTTTGCTAATTGTTCAGTCACCGAATTCGATTGTGTGCATGTGTGTTATTTTGACCAACTTTTTAATTTAATATTAAACATTTAACAAATCTAAAATTAGTATCTTGTTAAAAAGTAGTATGTGGGTTCTCTGTTATAGAAACAGAACATAATTTCCTGTAATGTAGCTAGTTTGTAAATATAAGTGACGATATCTTTGATGGTATGATAACTTGGTAATATGCTAAGAACCTTTGTGAATTTATAATTTAAGAGGCATAATATATGTGTCCGTTATAGCAGACGATACGATTAATGTCAGCTGTCTGCACAGACAACCATGCACAAAGCAAACTAAGGTAATGAGTGTAATGACATATATAAAATGATAAAATTAATTAGATAAAAAATGAGATTAAGATAAAATTAATGCTGTCGTATATTTTATTCGCTTGTCGCACTTATAACACGATTCTATGCATATTAAATTAATTTTCCATAGTAATACCTATATAATATGTTATAATACTTATGTTATATGTCAATAATATCAATATTTTACTGCTAAATATCAATATTTCTTTCTTCTTTAGCGAAGCTTATTTCCAATCAGAATAGCTTTTTAACTCTCCGATAGGATTAAATATGAGTTAACAAAAAAAAATCCTGAAATCTCTTTACCTTAATGTGATTTTTTTCAGGTTGGTTACCGCTGAATATCATTTATTGATGTTTGTCATGTTTATCAGATCGTGGGTGTCGCTACCGTGTGAATCGATGTATTTTGGGAAAGCAAAATCTGTACGGGCCAGGCGGGGAAAGTGGCAACAGGTTTGTCTCATCATCCTACCCCTTCCTGGATACAATCATAACCTGCGTGGGTGGAAATAAATAATCTTCGATCGTTACAATGAGTATTTAACCCTTACATTATTAAATATTATTCTATCTTCTCCTGTTTAATACAGGAGAATCAAAAGTACATACACTTTCCCTAAAAATTAAATATGTATACCGCTAATACGCCAAAATAATAATATTACCGACTCGCTTTAGTTAGAGTTGGGACTCAAACCGAGCTTCGTGTTCTAACTAAAGAATGGAGGAAGTAATTAGTTAATGGCAGCTCTAACTAATGCTCCCTGGGTAATTCAAGAAACAAGTTGTCGCCGTTACAAAAGGTTAATCGACTGCAACCCATATGCTTGATATTGATCAGAAAATGAAATAAAGTACTTCTTATTAATTATAATTGCAGGCAGTATATAATAATAATCATTTGTACAACGTGTACCTAAAGATATTAGAATTAAAGAAAGAAGAAATTAAAAAAGAATAAAAGAGATATAATAAATATCAAAACATATTTTTAAACTAAAAGGGTTAATAGAGTTTTTATCGATCCCCTTTTATGGGACATATTAGGTCAGTTTTATAGCCAGACAATGATAAACATATTTTTTTTAGAATCATTAGTAATTGCTTCTAAACGATCATATTTATCAGTGTGCCCTAATGTGTTAAAAAGTGTCAAAATTATTGCTGTAGGTAATAATTTTATTTTGTAGTTTTACTTTTAATTCAATGTAATCGTCAGTAAAGTAATGGTGAATGATCTGCTTAATACAAAACCCTAAAAATAAAAAAAAAGCACTGGTTTATTTTTTAAAAATAATTTCTTTATTTTTTTACAGTTACAGAAAATTTGAGAAAAAGTATAAAGCGTAATATTGAATTTAAATTTGAAAATAATGCAGCAAATAAATACATATTTTCACTTTAGATTTTTTAATTAATATTAATATTTTTCGAATAAGAATTGACTATTAGTGGGGTGAAATGTCCCGTTTTTTTACAACAGAAACTATCCATCTCTATTAAGTGTATATGAACCAATACAAACAGAGTATTTCAAAGATTAACTATGCTTTACCCGTTAATTTTGTCATTAACTAGTTAGAGCGCGGAATAAACAACATCCAAGAACTAGACACTGGATTGCTTTTTTTCTGATGAACGAAAAACGGCGCGAAATTGAAAATCGTACATTGCACAATATTATATGGTCGATAATGCTTGAAAATTGGATAGTTAATATCAATTATATTGTTATTATATTGTTTTATTTTATGATACATGACTCAAGCCCATGAAAAAAATTAATTCGTTGAATATGCAGAGCTCGGGTGCTCTTCCTTGGAATCATAAAAAACAATACACTATACAGGCCATTGGAAGATCAATAATATATATTGTATCCGATCCTAACATGAAAATAAATATATGGGGTGGCCCTCACCCAACTTTTCGACTACACCGTTGGCTCAATGAAGTGTCTGAACACATTTGCAATTATTCAATTTTATGAAGCTAGAGCCACTCTGTACCCTACTTACAGCGACGAAGGCTGTGAATTCTGTCAAACTGCTTTTATAAAAGCTGATAGCATCTAAACGACTAAACCGTTCATCCCATTGACCTATAAATTAGTATACACATTTAAAATCGCTGGAGGATGAGCTGATATTAGTTTGGCCAAAATCGGATAAATTCCGAAGAAGACGCATGTAACATTTGCCACTTTCGATTGTCAGATTGTCACCAAAAACAATCCAGTTCCTCCTCTGGCAATTCTAAATATATATGCAAAGCCCGATCCTTTGGACCGTTTCGGCGCAATCGTGTTCACGGACATACACACATACACACACACACACACACACACACACACACACACACACACACACACACACACACACACACATATATATATATATATATATATATATATATATAAGAAAAATTAATTATTTGCGGTGTAATTTATATATATATATATATATATATATATATATATATATATATATATATATATATATATATATATATATATATATATATATATATATATATATATATATATATATATATATGTGTGTGTGTGTGTGTGTGTGTATATATATATATATATATTACGAGCAAAGTCCGAAATCGTACAATGTCGACATTGTACATTTTTTTTTGTACAAAGCTGACAATGCAAGTGCGTCCCGTACAAAGTTCGATATTTAGTTATTTGACGGACTTTGTACAGCGCTACTTGTACAATGTCAACTAGTACTGTTGTGCCGGTGCATTGTTGTCTTTCTGAGGTAGTGAGGTTATGTTTTATATCATATCATTTTGTGGACTTATTCTGCATTTTAGGGGTACCCTCAGTGTTACAATCCGATAATGGGCGAGAATTTGTAAATGGCGTTATTGAAGAATTAAAGTGGCCAGAAACTTTCAACACTGAAGACGATATAGATATAGATAATGCACTGGAATCAGTTCAGATTTTGGACGAGATACAGGATAATGGACTAGGGTCGAATACGGGTTTGGTTCGGGCACAAGATAATGCTGCCAAAAGTGTTGAATTTATTGAAGAAAACGAAACGTTACATAGGATACATTTTAATTTTTGGTTTTTATTTTGTATGTAATACATGGTAGTACCTATTATAAAATAAAGAACTACCATAGTGTATTAAATAAGAAATGTAGCCTTGATTGAAGAGAGAGGGTGAGTGAACATTAGATTGAGATAAACCTATGAGCTGAATAAGAAAATAATTTATAAAATCAATGTTTTTTTCACTGACAATCTTATCGACAACCCTATTAGAAAATTCCACACTACACTACGCTAAATCTGACAAGGGCTACTCACTTTGCACATGCGCGACTGTGTACAATGTTGATATTGTACAATTATCAGTACCTATACAATGTCTACAATGTACTAGTAGCGCAGCAAAAACACCCACATACTTTTTACTAGTAGCGCAGCAAAAACACCCACATACTTTTTCCAGAAGTCATCGCAATCGATTCAGGGGACCTCAAAATACGTATTTCCGCGGAAATCTAGAAATGTCAGTTTCCGTCGATTACAATATTTTCCTTCTAGGGAAGTACTAGTCGGAAAGCAAAAAACGGCGCAACAGATCAGGTTGCAATTTGCTGTAGGTACATATTTAGAATTACTACAGGACGATTTGTGGATTTTTTTTTTTTTGGTGAAAAACTGACAACTGGAAGTGATAAATGTTGCATTCTTTTATTTAGGCATCCGACTTTTACCAAATTGATACCAGATTATCCTCCAGTAACATTAAATATATATACCAATTAATATGTATACTAATTTACAAACCAACGGGATGAACTGTTTAGGCGCTATAAGCATTCGTAGAATCGGTTTGATAGTGTCGATCCGAGCACTGACTTTCGAGGCAGGTCCAGTTCAAAATTATAATGTCAAAATGCAAAATTTGCATCAAGGCCGCATCGAGTGATGTTGAATTTTACATTGTTCTTATTCTGTTGACATTCACCATTAATCAAATTAGAATACCTCCTTCATTTTTTTATTGATTTTCATCATAGTTACAAAATTGGAGTTATGAACACAACAATAGATAACACAACGGATACAGTAAAATTTGACGTATCGCAGCAGCCATTTTAGCAAAATTTTGCATTTTGGCAAAAAAGTACATATTTTTATTCCTTAGTTTAACAGTCAGTCGGTATTATTATATTATCGTTTACTAATCTGTGCAGTTGAGAGTTGAATATGGTATAATATTGTTATAGAGGCGTCATACCTATAGGTTTGTTTATCAGTAATTGTATTATGTGGAGCCGCTACCCAGAGGGAGGCACTTCACTAATATTATCGCAGTCCCCCTATTTACACAGATCTTCAATTCACTGCGCAATAACAATCCCCCCGCCGTTCGGGTTGGCGTATTATTGAAAATGTTATATCAATATAATGCAATCACTTAACAAATTTAATTAGATTATGTCAGTAGCCATTGTTAGAGCCCAGTTTATTGATGTTTAATTTGTATGAAGTCGCTTCATAAACTTTCCTTTTTGAATATGGAGCGTAATTTTTATTAGACCTTGTCATTTGTTATTGAAACACCCAAAGAAGCCCAAACCGAAAATCTATATAATGATTTTGAATGATTATTTGTCATAGTATTGACAGTGACACTATTATTAATAATGTATTTACACTCTACTTTTTCAAACTTCTCGACCTGGATTTTAGTTTCTCAATAATACAGACAAGAAAAGACTGTTTCACATCTAGTTTAAAATAACTTTATTGATTACCACTACAACTAAAATATTTATTTATTTATATAAAAAAGTACAACTTCAAAAGTTACGAAGAATCAGTTTCAGTTTTTACAGTTTCGCTTGATCCTGGTGATTCCTCCTTGGACTCGATCTCAGTTGAATTGATAATTCTGTCGTGCAACGTCCTCAGATGCCTCAGGAGGTTACTCTTCACATTGAAGCCCTTATAGCAGAATTCGCACATGTACGGGCGCTCGCCAGTGTGCGTCCTCTTGTGGATGAGCATGGAAGCATGTGAGGGGAATTTTTTATTGCATAGGGTACAGATTTTCGGGGATGCGCCGACCTGCTTTGTCAGCTTGATCGGTCTTACTGGACTTGTCTTGTTCGAAAGCCTCAACTCGAACTCTGTGTGGGTGTTTTGAATATGATGAACCCATTCCGCCGGGGTAGGGAAGTACTTTTGACACATGTCGCAGTGTAAAGGAGGGAAACTCCCACTGTCATCATCCTGCAAAAGAAAACAAAATGTTAAACTCAGAAATTTATTAAAATATTTCAACATTTTGATGATTCTTCCAGCAAATAATAGACAAATTCTTCGAAAATCTTCCTAGTTAATATAATTGTATGTACTTAAAAATAATTATTCTACAATTCAAGTTTTTGCCTACTCATTTAAAGTTAAATTAAAAGTGATACACCCCTAATTGCATTTCAGGGTGGTTTAAACTTGGACTTTGCCTTCGGAAAATCCGAAGGCATGCCTTCGGATTTTCCGTTGCGTGTGGAGCCACCTTAAGTAAAGCACAGTGACATATGCAACCAATTATACCCAGTGTATGGTTTCATCTATACATACATTTGATGGTCTTCCTCTTCGCTGTCGTTTGGCAGGCATCATGTCAGTATGTGACTGAATATGCTTGACCCAATCAGCTGGCAAATTGAAAGTTTCTGCGCAGAGCTCGCACATCAACGGCGAGTATATCTGCTCTTCAGACTGTTGGTCTTGGCTTTGGTCATCAAGGACAACTTCAGGCTTGATGGTCATCTCGCCCTGAAAGACTTCCTCTTCCTCCACAAGCTCCATCTCACAGTCATTAACCTCGCTCCATTCTATTGGCTCTTCTTTGATCACCAGAAGTTGGAGTTTCTCGTCAGAATTCTTCTCGCCCTTCTCAATGTTTGACGTATTTTCCGTTGATGTTGTCTGCTTTGGTTCCGGAGGCTTCTTGGTGATTACCGAAGTTTCTAGACTACTTTTGGAAGTGATTTCCTTTCCTCCTTCCTTTATAACTTGCAACTTTTCTGGATTTTTTTGGGGCACAACTGAAACCTCAGTTTTTTCGATAACTACACTCTTCTCCACCCTCTTTATAACTTCTCCTTGTCTTGATTCACACCTCACGTCTTGTATTTTAGGTGTGCTGCTCTTTGATCGACACTCATCAACTTTCTGGTGCAGCTTGACAAGTCTTTTGTCGTTTACACCTTCATCTCTTGGTCTCCAGAGGCCTTGGACTTTGAGAAGATCGCCACCTCGAAGAACGTTCTCTAAAATGTCTTTGGAAACGGTTGCTTCTCCAGTATACATATAGTGCATGAGGATTTTCATCGTTTTATAGTTAATCTCTGATGGAAGCACTATCATCAACGGTAAAGTTGTCGCTACTTTTTGGAGTTTCAAAATTTGGTGGAAATACTGACTACATGTGGATAAGACTAGCCTATGGGCTAAGATCTGGTGACCTTCTACGGTGACGAGGGAAACATCAGCGAAGGAGTCGCTGTTGTAATGATTTGCCACGCAGGTGTGCAAGTGAGTGCTGAACGAGTGCCATTTCAGTTGGTAATTTTCGGTGATCGGATCCATTTCTGAAAGAAAAACGAAACATTTTTATATTAAAAATTGGTGGCTCAGATTTGATAATAAAAAAAAAAGCTCCCTGGCGCCATCTATACGCCAGAGCGCAAATCCTTGATTCCGCATACTGACCGTAAGATGGCAGCTCATGCCGACTACAGGAAGCTGTCGTGTCAAGTCATTGTGTCATTCGAGTCAATAGAGGTAATATTCGCAGTTATCGTGTTCTGATAAATACACTAAATTAGGTGTTTGGAACCATTTTAGAACATTCTGGTTTCCAGAGATCGAATGTGCATCATCACGTATTATAAGTGTTTTATAGTTGTACCTGTGATTTAAACTTCAGAGTATTGAAAGCGAACACTCACTATGGGAAAGAAGAAAGGAAAAGGTAAACATTGATATTCCTATTGTTATTGTTAGGTCTACCTTAGATTCAAGAAGTTATAAATCTAGCACTAACTATGGGAATAACAGAATTCTTTAACGGCCGACATCTTGAATCTGTAACACATATTTCCAAATAAACATATTTATCCACATTGTGGCATGTTGTGAGCACAGTAAACTCAAAGGATCTTATTTGTTATGAATTTTAGGGTTTTATCTTGTTTATAAAGGCACATTAATTGATGAAGAGCCTACAGCAAATTTCAGTGGTGCAATATGGAGCAACGATTGGTGTTTAAGCGATCCCCAAGTTACGCTATCATGCTAAGCTAAGGAACTTGAAGATTTTGTTAATTAGAAGGCAAATTCATAAAATCTGATGTATTCATATTCAGAGGTACATAATTTAATCTGCGATTATTTCTCTTGGACATTACGCGTTATGTTGCCTTAAAAAGGTTTATTTGAATCATTATAGACAAGAATTGCTCCATAGGTTATACTCAGGATAATAGAATATCAATATATACCTAGGGATTGCAAAAATAACTAATACTTACATCATATATTATAAGCATATATCGATATATTCGATGTTTGGTGTGAATCGATGTTTTTTAAATAATTTTTGCCCTCCCCATGAAACAAATAATCGAAAATACCTGAAAATGGATACCTATAAAGTTGATATGTTGAAGTCATTTAAGTAAATAAATTAAATAATTATTCAAAACACGCAAAAATATACCTACAAACAAAAGCTATAGATTGATGTAACTGAAAAAGTAATAGCATGTAGAAAAAAATTAATAGTGTTAACTATTACGTTATTGTAACCCTCCCCCATAAAAATATTTTACATTAATTAACTGTAATAATTTGGCACACTGATTTGGTTCATACAGTGAAAAATGAGCGCAAACAACTTACGTAGAGAGAGTATACCTATTAAGATTTGTTTGAAGTGCATAAATAAACCTGGATATCGAAATCGAGTACGGATATTGACAAAGAAAACACAACTTAATGGCTTTGATATTAGTGTATGATAATATGAAAACATATTGATACGTTTTACAATAGGTTAATAAATAATAACGATTCAAATATATTTTTAGTTTAATGTTGGGATTGTTTTGAAATTTCCGGGAAATCCCGTCCTACTTAACTCAGCGACCTATTAATGTTAGTACAAGTTTCCCCCAATAGATGGCACGTGAAATTTATATCGCTACCAACAAAAATATAATAACGATATTTTTTGTCATCAAAACAAATCCTGCATTGAAGGTATCTTTATCACGCATGCGCAACAACCACAGAATATACATACAGAAGCGAAACTAAAATACAGTATATGTGTGTGCGTATAATGTGTATAATACCTATATGTCTCTGTGAACACCATAGCGCCCAAACGGTACAACCGAACGGGCTGAAATTTTTTACACGTATTTAGGTTTGACGGGAGATAAACTGAAATGTTTTTGGTGGCAATGTGACGACAGGAAGTGGCAAATGTTACATGCATTTTCTTAAAGATTTAACCAATATGCAGTCAAATGTGCAGTTAAATTAAAACAATAGTAATAACAAAAATCTGGGGTGGTCCCCACCCTACGTTCCGATTACCTCGTTGATATGCTGAAGTGTCAATTCTTTCAGCAATATTTCAATTTTGTGAAGCCACAGACACCTAACAATCCCAATCTAACGTCACTCATAGTCCAGTCCAGATAGCATTGTCATATTTTCGCGCCAGAAAAGTATTTTTGATTGAATATAATATTTTTGTTGATTTTACAGTATACATAATGCCTTAATGACATTAATAATAAAAATGAAAGGGCGGAGAAAATAAATTATTAAAAAAAACTGCTGTGTGGGTGTGTATGTATGGCTGTGGTTTCAGGAAATTGGTTGGGGTTCCCTGTATCGATTGCAATGATTTCTGAAAAATGTATGTATGTATGTATATGTATGTGTGTGTGTGTATGTGTGTGTGTGTATGTATGACATTAAATGTCTGTGAACACGATAGCGTCCAAACGATACAACGGATCGGGTTGAAATTTTTCATACTTATTTAGAATTGCCTGGGGACGAACTGGATTGTTTTTGGCCACAAGATGACAACCGAAAGTGGCAAATGTTACATGCGTCTTCTTCGGGATTTATCCGATTTTGGCCAAACTAATGTCAGTTCATCCTCAAGTGATTTTAAATATGTATAATAAGTTTACAGATCAACGGGATGAACGGTTTAGGTGCTATTAGCTTTTTTTAGAAGCGGCTTGACAGAATCCACAGCCTTCGCTACTGTGTTGCAAATTGTGAGATTTTGACAAACGTCAGTGCCACTGACATGACATGACATTAAATGTCAGTGTGACAAATGTCATTATGTCACAGAAACTGACGTTAGGTAGGGTCGAGTGGCTCTGGCTTCACAGAATTGAATAATTGCAAAAGCGTTCAGACACTTCATTGTGCCAACGGTGTAGTGTAGGAAAGTTGGGTGAAGACCCCAGATAGTTACTTTCCGACTAGTACCTACTCTAGAAATCTTAGTCGCTGTATTGCGAATTGTCAGATTTTCACAAGCGTCGGTGACGCTGACATGACATGACATTAAGTGTCAGTATGACAAATATCATTATCTGATAGAAACGGACGTTAGAGTCCACAGTGGGTATGGCTTCAAATAATTGAATAATTGCAGAAGTGTTTAGACATTCATTGTGCAAAAGATGTAGTCGGAAAGTTGGGCGAGGCCACCCCAGATATTTTATTAATCGCCTCGCCAACCACTTGAGCAACTCCAGCACATCCGGAAAATCAATATTAACTAATCGAACATTTTTGTTCCGTATCGCATCAACAACTAAAATCTCCTCTGAATTAACAATGCTGGTAGGAGCTTCAAAGCCGCGACCTGCCATCGAAATAAAATACTCCGTTCTGCCAGCCGAACAAAACTATACGGGCCCTCACCGCCACGCACAGAAGTAAGCAGTATACGATTTTCGTTTCTAATCTGTACATAACAGTCTATGGTTACTGCGCAGTAGAGATGCGCGGTAGAGATACCTTCAATGCAGGATTACCAAGTATCTATTTGTTTGTAGTTGCCAAAAAACAATGTCATATTTGTAGAAGCTCACGTAAAGCTTGAAAAATTTTCCGCAGATTTAATAATAACGGATGTTTCACTAAGCATTTAATAAAACTGATAAGATTGCAATGTACTGCGATGCAGCTGTTATGGTATAAAAATAAACATTTGTCACATGTTGTGCCATAAAGCGCGCACCTAAAAAAATATTTTTTATTATTATTCTCCATTAACTTTTGTAATCTTCGGTGGATTTTCATGATTATTTCAGTAAATTATTGACAAATTCTTCTAAATTCATTCTAGCTATTACAATTTTTGAGATAACTAGAAGTTTTGTGCTCCTTTGGTTTTTGAGTTATAAACATTTTTCTGCATTGAACCATTGTCGCTGTCGGCCATCGCGCCCGAGTGTTATGCGCGCCGGCCTTTATTCAGTGCTACGTGTTCTTATCGGTTTTATGGCTGTCTAAGCTGAATTAATATTAGAACTGGAAATATGCAAAAATGATTAAATTTTGCTGCTAAATTTCAAGGGATTTACCTTAGCACAATTACTTAGTTATTTTTATATTATTTATAGCTTAAATGACCTGAAAAGGGAATTATTTTCTAATATTTTTTGTGAAGAGAGTAATATATGCTGATTTTCTAAATGTCAGAGATCCGACACAAGTGAAAATAATTAAAAAAACACAGGTAGAGATGATTTCAACTAAGAACGTCACTCCCCCACCAGTACACCTGCGCGGCGGGAAAATAACGACGTTGATAAATAGCTCCATATATCTACACGCTGCGCTGAATGGAAAGTGGTCTACTGCGCAACTTGGCGGGAAGTCACGTGACGTGACGTTCTTAGTTGAAATCATCTCTACTATCGAACCTTGCGGTAAAAGCAATATCATCTGATTAACCACGAAATAATATGTTTGTACCTATTAAGATTTTCGCCTAGAAGTTTTATGACGAACATCGCCACGTATTTACTTATTTACTTTCTGACTGGCATCCTGGAAGGAAAATATTGCAATCTGATAACTGGAAGTGGTAATTGTTACAGGTATTCTCGTAGCGATTGAACCGATTTTGATGTGATACCAGCTTATCTTTCAGTGACTTTAAACAAGTATGCCAATTTACAGATCAATGGGATTGACGGTTTGGGCGCCATAAACGTTTGACAGAATCCACAGTCTGCCTGACAGAATCCACAGTCACTCGCTTTGGTTGCACATTTTGCTAATTTTGATAAACGTTAGTCATACGTTTGTAGCCGCTGACATGTCATGCCATTTACTATTATTCTATAAATGACATTTTAATTTGGGATATTTTTACTATCTAATTTACTATGTACTATGTAATAAAACTGTTATATTAACTTAAACAGTGTATGAAACCATTTGGAAATTGGTTTTCCCACTGCCACATTTCAATGCAATTTTGGTGCCAACGGTCTTCGGCAAAACCCAACAAGATGTCCTATGTTATTGGATGATTGAGTTTCATAATAAGCAGTGGTGTCTCTCAATTTGTAAGTTATATTGCTTAATGTGATTTCTTCAACCAGCTTACAAATTTCAATTCATCAACTTGCAGCAATTTGCGGTAATAATAAACACTATACCTTTCAAAATATGAATCTAATAAAATATGAAAATAAGTTACTTAGATAACCTATCCTCACTGCACGCCAAGCTATCGCAGAGGGCGTCACTACCGGCGCAAATGTCGGTATGTGTAAGAACACAGTAATCAAAATGCAATCTGATTTTTAATCACGGATGGTATCCAGTCTGCCTGACTGTGTTTGGATAATATTTTGAAGTATTTCTGGAGTTGTCCAAATTCGACAAATTGTTGCATATATATTAAGGTTTCCAAAAACCCTGAGAGATAAGCAAAGTGACTCGCTCCTTGGTTTCTTTCGAAAAGAGTTAGGATTTTTACTTTCCGAGTAGTAATCGACGGGAAAAAATCGGAATTTCATCGGAAATATCCGTTTTGGGTTCCCCTGAATCGATTGCGATGTTTTTTTTTAATGTCTGTGAACACGATAGCGCCCAAACGGAACAACGGATCGGGCTGAAATTTGGTATACTTATTTAGAATTCACCGGGGACGAACTGGATTGTTAAATGCGTCTTCTGAGAAATTCATCCGGTTTTGATCAAACTGAGTGGGATGCACGATTTATAAGAGTTTATAGAAGTTTATAGCATTTTGACAGAATCCACAGCCTTCGTTGCTGTGTTACGAATTGTCAGATTTTGACAAACGTAAGTGCCACTGAACGTGACGTGACATTAAATGTCAGTATGACACATGTCATTATGTCATAGTAATTGACGACGTCAATTTGACGTCAATATAGGTAATTGATATTAACTATCCAATTTTCAAGCATTATCGACCATATA
The DNA here is from genome assembly GCA_963971325.1 of Aphodius granarius. Taxonomy (NCBI): domain Eukaryota; kingdom Metazoa; phylum Arthropoda; class Insecta; order Coleoptera; family Scarabaeidae; genus Aphodius; species Aphodius granarius. Next base: position 11,626,840 of record OZ020222.1, on the reverse strand, counting down.
ATTTTGTGCAATGTACGATTTTCAATTTCGCGCCGTTTTACGTTCATCAGCAAAAAAGCAATCAAGTGTCCAGTTCTTGGATGTTGTTTCTGTAACAACGCATTGTCACATTAAAAAATACATAATTACAAAATGTCTGTCACATGTTTCAATCTGGTGCTTTAATTATTAGTTGACAGAACGCGTATTAGATTGTTCAGTTTTCCCTAGTTTTCAAAAAAAGAAGAAGTATGATGGTAAGAGGCCGTGGTAAAGGTATACAACTTTTTCTTGTGGTAATTTTCAACCAGTCGTTTCCAACCTCTATATGCCCCCTCTTCACATAGCAAAACACCTTTGGAGTTGGATACCACTGGCGCTGATATGCGCCAGAAACCAGAATTACCGGCTTTTTTTAATATTGGAAGACCACACACTTGCTAGGACAGCTGTTGCAGAAAGCCAGACCCATTGGGACGTGTTCAAATTAAGTCTTATAATATACATAAATATTTAAAAAATACTCATCTTACAATAGGAACTAAGCATTAAGAAAGTGTGAAATATAAGATGAGCCGTATAATTCTAGGAAAAAAAGAGGAAGGGGCCCCCAGTGGTGTTGGATCTCCTCAAACTGCTAGCGCATCTCCTGAACAACAGCATGCGAAACAAGGTAAACAGCCAAAAAAAGCGACTCCACAAGAAGCTCCTGCTCAAGGACAAAGTAGGCAACAGCAACCATCAGGTTCTCAGCCACAAGGTAGGCCTCAACAACAGCAGCAGCAAGAAACACGAGGTCCTCAGCCATCTGGTGAAGGTGCTGGGCAAGGAAGAGGACGTGGCCGTGGTCAGCAACAACCCAGAGGTTTGTTTACCCCAATAATTAATTTGAAATAAAAGTAGTATGGATATCCGGTTTAGTTCGAGTTCGCACTTGGTCATGGTGAGTCGTGTCGCTCCTGAACAAGGAAGAGGTACGACAAGAAAAAACAGACCTCTACCACAAGGATGACATGGTCCGATGAATTCAACTAAACCTTATTCACCAATAATCGTTGTTATGTACTGAACAGGTGCAGTTTATAAATGAAATAAAACTACATTAGTTTCCACGACGATTTAAGTACATAGATACGGTGGCCTCATAACCCTGCTTGTGGACGAGGTATGAGTCCGGTGAGAGGGGCATATTGATACACAGACTAGATAGGCATATTGTGACGTCGTCGTATATCGCCGCGTCATCGCAACTTTACGAGTTCGAGCGAGTATAACCCATGTATAACCACACGGACACGACTACCGAACTACGTTCGTTATCCGTAGTCCTTTTACTATTTATTAATCAGTGATGAATGAGGTAACCGTTCTACTTAAATATCCGTGATTAGTTTTGTGTTTTCCTCTGTTCTATATTCTTTTTTAATTCAGTGACGCGTTTCAGCATCATCGGACGACTTTCTAAAAAACAGAATAATCTATATAATACATAAGGTTTACATGGATTAGACATGCCATCATACATAAAAATTCAAATATATGATATGATTACCGTCAATGTACTGAAGAGAAACGTGAGAAATGGTACTCTTCTTGAGTTGTTCTTTTTTATGTCCTCAAACGTAATGACAACTGCTTGAAATCTGTCAATACGCTGTTTCAATAGTTTCGCTTGTGTTACAGAATAGTGTCTTTTTCGTATTTCACACTACACCATTGACAGATTTCAAGTAGTTTTCATTACGCTTGAGGATATAAAAAAGAACAACTCATGAAGAGTACATCGCCATCGAGGGCGTTCAACGACGATAAAATCAACATTTCTCTTCGTACCTGTCTTACGTCCTGAAGATGCCTCTCGCAACAGAGTGCGAAACGTTGACTTTATCGTCGTTTTCTCCCGGAAATCTAGAACTTTGTGATTCGGTTCGTCTAAAGTCCGAAAGTCTCCAATCTAAATATTTTTCTAAATGGCGTTTTCCGCTTTAGGGTGATAATAAATACTGGACCATCGCAGAAGTAAAAGTCTTGTCAATTTTGGGGCTATGCAGATCTAAGCTTTAAACTGACATTGTATTTTACTCCTGTGTAAAATTGACTTAGATTGCCCCGCCCACCACTTCATTCTAAAGGCGAACACGGTATAGTTTTCCTGGTTGTTACTTAGCAATTTGTTTTTATTAATATAACAGATCATGGGCGTCCACAAACCCAGCCACAATCAGGTAGGGGCCAGAAACAGCATGCTGAGCATGCTCAAGAAAGGGGTCAGCTGGTAGGTGGTAGGCCGCAACAGTCACCTCAATATCCCCAACAACAACAACATCAACGATATCGCGGCCCTCCGGCACAACCACATCATCAACAGCCACAACCGCAGTCTCCAGTGGAGTCCCCGAGGGCTGGTGGAGATTCTGGTGTTGTTCAGCCCGGAGCTGGTGGGGCGAGGATGGGTGTACAAGGAGGTAAGATATTTTTTTAGCATTTGACAAAACTTTTCAAGTTTTTTTTTTTTTTTTTTTTTTTTGAAGTAAAAAAGTGGTTAAATATTTTTTTTTATTTCAACTGGTATTTTCCCATTAAATTCTAAAGAGAGAAAAATCTTAATTTGTAGATTGGGTATTTTATAACACCTTTACATATTTTTTGGAGTTACAACGGGTACATTCTACTAAGCTAATGGATAAATGTCTCAGTTTGATATACAACTTAAAATCAACAATACAGTAGAACCTCAATTATCCGCGCCAGTCGGGACCGAGCCTTAGTTGGATAAGGCAATAATATTCAATCCAATTCTGTATGAAAGTTACTATTCAGTTGCTAGCAAAGTGAAGTTGTGAAAGGTTATGTTTTAGTAATTTCAACCAGAATACAGGTGTCAATTCTCTATGTGAGAGTTATAAAACCCCCGATTTCAATTATTTATCAAAGTTACTATTTCAGTTGCTAGGAAAAAAGTTTTAGCAACTTTGATAGTAAGTTACTACATCTACCGATTCTGTATAATTATGTGGATTATTCAAATGTTACTATTTTTTATTTTGACAAGAATAGTCAGCAATGTTTTTTCGCTAAGTGTTTGAAATCGGAGATGTAATCGGACTTGCATTATGGAAATTCAGCTTGTCCAAAAACCTAAAAAAATCGTATCTTGTATGCAATCAAAATGGTTACAAATGAGTTAAGCATGCAGATCGCTTGTAACATATCAGTAAAATGGATAAAATGATATAGCTAGCGCCATCTGTTAACCTTTATTAAAATCTCTAGGTTTCTTCCCAACTTTCGTTTGCAAACAGGAAAAAACAATTGTAATATGAAAAAAGATTGCTTTAACAAAGAAATGGGTAGAGGGGGGACACTGACATTTTATGCAGTGTCATTTTATTGCAAAATATGATATTTGTGTGCTAATTTGTGGCATCACTAAATCTTTCTTGGTTAATTTTCCTAAATTATGTTGTGACCAGACCAGACTAGAGTCAAGCTAGGGCGGCAACGAGCAGTACATATTTACATAAGTATATATTGCTTTCAGATCATTTTGACTTTGATAAAAGTAAAAATGCTTTCTTGCGGTCTTTTAATTGGTAAGTAGGTAATCCTAACCAATTAATCATCTATTAAAAACATCTGTCTCTATCGCCCCTATGTTCTCGTGCATAATGAACGGAAGCATAATGAACTACAAGTGTGCCGTTCCGCCACAAAATATGCGCGACAAAACGTCATTTGACCTTGAATAGATTCAAATTCCGTTCCATAATTGTCTCGTTTCAAAGGGGGTTATAACGGAAATAAACAACAAAAAGGTCGTTTATTATTTGAAGGCTTAAACTATTGGAAAATGTTGTCATGTTTCATGTTCTGCTAGCAATAGAGTTGCTATAATATAGTCAAGCGTTGATGTGACTTTTCGAATTAAGTTTTGGATGAATTAAGTTTGATTTTAGAATTTCTCCACTAACATTTTTGCAGAACAAAGTGTTGGTATTAGATAAAGCAAGTTGTCATAACGTTCTCACTTCTCACCATGAAATGTTAGTTATCTTAACGTTATCCTCTTCATAGAGGCTTTTTTTATAAGTTTATATGCCTTTTATAAACCTTTTGCAACTTTATAAATAACACCTATTGTAGATATAGTTTATAGAATAACTGCTGGCATAAAAAGTAAACAACGTAAATATAACCACACACGCCACACATACGCTGGGATACGTTCGAGATTTCATTAATTTTATTATTATTTACCAGTATGAGCTCGCTAACTTCGATTGGTTGTTCAACAATTTTCTTTTCACCGATGGCGATTACTATAGGCGTACAAATCTGCTCTATTCTATTTCTGTTTCAAATCACATTTTATGAATGCGTTCAAATCACCCAAAGAATCTGCGCCCATGGCTGTAAAGTGGTCTACTGCGCATCCTAGCTCCTCGCACTTTTTTTGAAGCTCTGTAGATACGGCAAGATACGGTAACGTTTGTTAAATTCAGAATCCACACAAAACCAGTTTCTTTCCATATGGCATGTGAAATGGCAATGTCGGAAGACGAAGGTAGTTTTGTTTCACTTTTTTATATAAATTTAACATATAATTGGTCTTTTCTGTGTTTTGTATGTATCTTTCTATGTCAACTATTTCCATAACCACAAATCTGTTAATGTTTCAGGTGGCGATGTGCCGCAGATTATTCCAAAGCAGCTCAAAGGGCGTCGGACGGGGGGAACCCAGTGCCGTAAGAAAATAATGGTTGTCACTAACCACTTCCCGCTGGATCTCGGCACGCTAACCAAAGCCTACCATTACGATGTGGACATCGTCCCCGACAGACCGAAGAAGCTCTATCGTGCAGTTGTCGAAGAGTTTCGGAAGAAGATGTTCAAGAACAGATATCCCGCTTTTGACGGAGTCAAAAATTTGTACAGCGCGATGAAGCTCTGCGATGGCAGTATGAGCGAAACCGTTACGGTAAGAATTCATTGTAGTTGCAGCCAAAATTATGTTATATTTTAGGCACAGAAATGTTGTCACTGTTACAATACTCATTTTTGTTTTAAACACCAGATAGATTTTGTTTTTTTTTTTTTTGTTAATAACGGTGACAAGCAAAAAATACTTAAAAATTTGTTACATTTTGATCTAGGATAACGTTTGTATTCTTTGCTGCATTTTGGTGATTTGTGCAGCAAATTATATTGGGATGCACCGAACTTGTTAAATAAAATATTGCTTTTTATAGATGTTTGAAACCAAGGAGAGCACAGTTGTGTATGCAACCAAATATACGCGGGTTAATTATAAACCATACACTGGGTATAATTGGTTGCATATGTCACTGTGCTCTACTTATTTTAAAACTGTGTTACCTAGCATGAATTTCAAAAAATTTAATTATAATCTGATGAAAAAAATCACCAACCCACACCCTTATAATGATATAAATCTCAATGTTATATTGCAATGTTATATTTTATTATATTATAAAATATAACATCGGAATTTATGTCTAGCATTTTTATTAACATTAAATTCTTAAGTTGGGTTGTTGGGTGTTTTTTTTTGTGTTGAGGATTACATTTGACCTAGTCTACAAGTAAAAGCAGAAAGTCATAATTTGTTTAAAAATTTACGAAAAGTGAAGAAAAAGAAGAGTACAAATATGAAAAAAACTGTGTTTTTCACACTTAAGTGCCCTTTCCGTAGACCAGGTCACACATATTTCTATTTTGGACACATTTAAAGTGCTGTTTTTCAAGCAAGAAATAAATAATTAGTGATTGAGAAAATTGTTTATATCCTTGTCAAAATTTATATTTTTTATTACCACAAAAGAAAAACCGGTCGGTGTCTTCAATTCTACACACGTTCCTTTAAATCATTTGGTATTCTTTCCTCTTTAGGTTATTGAAGATGAAGACCGTAAACGCGAATTCAAAGTAACCATAAAACAAGCTGCTTACATTGATCTCTCGTCACTTCGGAAATTCTTCGAGCAGATCAGCAGGGAGCATGTGGACGACAAGCCAATGCAAGCCATACAGTGCATTGACGTGGTCTTGAGGAGCGCGCCGTTGACGAGTTTTCTCCCCGTGGGACGATCGTTTTTCCAGGCGACGGGTGGCCAGAAGTATGAATTGAGCGACGGCACCGAACTGTACAGCGGTTTTTATCAGGCAGCAATTGCTGGGTGGAAACCGTTCCTCAACATGGATGTCACGCATAAGGTGTTTGCAAAGGCCCAGCATGTTATCGAGTTTATCAATGAATTAACACAAGGGAGGGCCGATAAAAGTAGGGTGCTGCCAGAAGATCTACGGAAGACATTGGCTAAGCACGTACGCCAATTAAAGGTTAGTAATTATCGGTATTTATAGTTGTTATGCTCTTTTTTATTTTCAACTGTTCGGTCTACAAACAGGCAGAGCCCTAGACAGTACACACTAGATAACAATATAAAATATCTAAGACAGAAGAAAACAGAAAACAATGCGAGTAATTGAACTAAAACAAAACACAACTAAAATAATTAAATCTTGAATAACTTTTGCAATCTTTGGTGAATTTTCATGATTCTTTCAGTACATTGTAGATAAATTCTCTGAGATTTTTAGCAGGTAATACAATTTCTAAAATAATTATTTCTACAACCCGTTTGCTGAACTTGAATATGAATACCAATTTGCCCTTATATCAAATTTTTCTATTCTTATGTATGTAATTTATTTTTATTCAGGTTGAGTATAAACTTCCGAATAACCCAGCCAGTAGGCGAGTTTATCGAGTAAACGACATTGGGGAACCGGCTTGTTCAGCGAAATTTGAAGTTACAGACGAGAAAACAAATGCAACGAAAAAATTCACAGTCGTAGAGTACTACGCCAAGGAGAAAAAGGTGAACCTAAAATATCCGATGTGGCCGACACTCTGGGTTGGCAACAAGACGCGCAACATCCTCATTCCTTTGGAATTCTGCACTGTGCTATCTGGCCAAGCTGTCAACAGGGCGATAAACGACAACGAGAGAAGGAACATGATAAGACATACGGCGACAACTGCGCCCAATCGTCTCAATAAGATCACTAACTTCATGAAGAACGTCGACTTTAAGAGGTGTCCGCAACTGGACGAATTTGGCATCAAAGTGACGGAACAGCCGCACGTCGTCGAGGCAAGAGTTCTCCAGCCGCCCAATCTCGAGTACAGCGACAAGAAATCGGCCTTTGTGAGAAGAGGCGCTTGGCACGCAAATCGCTTTATATCCGCGGCGACCATCAGAAGTTGGACCATCATCTGTCTGGATGATAGAACCCAAGCGCAGAAACTTGACCAGCTTGAAAATGAAGTAAGTTTTTATTCCATAATATCAGTCATTAGTTTTGTTCGAGCAGTAAGTTATTAATATTGAATTAATCACAACTTCTTCAAGGTATATGCCCAACTAAGGACTAATTCGAAACTTGTGCCGGTATTTGTGAATACTCGAATGCTTTTGTTAGTATTTTAGGTAATGCCTATATTGGGAACTACCTATAAGTGTACGGTGCAAACCAAGCACGACATAAGTAAGGCCTACAACTTTCCTAAAATTATGATAAAGACGTTCCTAAAATTAGGACAGTCCGAAGTAAATGGTCTAAATGGGCATTAATATTGCTACCCGAGCTCTTCACTGACTTCTGAAGTATATTGGGAGATGTTGGTCGTCATGTGGATTAAAATACAACTTTACTTTCTTATTAAAAAGCATCCGATTATGCCTAAACTAAAAATCAGTCAGTTTAAAGTACTGCTTGGACAGCACTAAGTTATTTTTGCTAGAACACCAATTTTATAGATGTATGTGTATAGATATTTCAAACCAAGGAGAGCACAGTTGTGTATGCAACCAAATATACGCGGGTCAATTATAAACCATACACTGGGTATAATTAGTTGCATATGTCACTGTGCTCTACTTAGTTTAAAACTACTCTAGTAGAATTAGTGATGTAAAAAAAAACGTTTTTTTTTTTTCAGATGTAGAAAAAAACGTTTTCAAAAACATGTATTTTTTTCTGAAAAAAAAAACATTTTTTTTTCTTCAAATTATTAATTTTAATGGAAAAAATAATTATTGAACCCAAAGAAACACAAAAATTAGAGCAAATGTTCATATTGTTCTCCTCCAGCCATTTGGCATTGACCGATATGAGTCTAAAGACTTGGTATATACACTGCATTCCAAACGGTCAAGACTAATTTGCTCCACTTCAGCGCGAATTCTTTCCTGTAGCTTCTGGAGAGAACAATTTGAACATTTGCGCTAATTTTTGGTTTCAATAATAACTTTTTCCATTCAAATTAGGTTTTTTTTTTGTAAATGCGCTATTTTTTAAAAAAAGAGGTTATATACGGTACCAATTATTTTACATCGTCATTATCGTAAGGAGTTCTATGAAAAACAGCAACAAAAATTGAAGTTGCCATTAAAAAAAATAAAAGGATGGACGCCAACGCTCTGAAATAGGTGACATCATAGATGACATTTTTACGTCATAAGTTGGCTATTTAAAAGTTAAAATGGACATGTCTGAGCGTTTTTTCTTGAAAACATTAAATAACGAAATGAATTTTTTTCAAAACTCTATCATCACTCGTACATAAATAAAAATTATTTTAAAAAGTTGCAAATTTTTTCTGCTTCAAGTTTACTGTTTTGTCAAATAGAGACTCGCTAATAACGAAAACGAAACTTTCTGAAAAAAAAACAAATTTTTGAAAAAAAAAAAAAAGCAAACCGCTTTGATTTTTTTTAGAAAAATGTTTTAAAAATAAAAAACCAAACGTTTTGTGTATTGTGGGGTGAGTGGCTCTAGCGGTAAAGCGCTGCTCTCCTGCTAGGAAGTCGTGGGTTCAAATCCAGGCATCAGCCGTAGATCCTCGTCCCATCGCCTTTTGCAAGAGGCGTTAAACCGTGGGTGCTGGCAACCAGTTGAACACCTCTGGTTGTCGTTATCAAACACTATGAAATTGGTAAGCGCAACTGGCCTAGGTGCAGCGGAATAAACCGCACCCAACTATTACATACATAAACCAAACCATTTTTTTTTTTTTTCTGTTTACACCACTAAGTATAATATATGACTTTTTTTACTGCTGATGGTGTTCAAACAAAGCCATAACAAAATCTGTTATAAACCTGTCATTCATTACATTTTGCGTGCAATCATTATAGCGTTTTTATATAACTCCTTTGCAATCCAATCTAAGTTTGTGAGTTAAGACTGATTATCATTTAATATTTCAGCTAATCACCAGTGGAAGAAATCGCGGCGTCACGATGGCTCCAGCTGACCGACTCCAGGGCCGAGACTTCAAGAGAATCAAAGTTCCATTCAACGAGAAGCAACTGTTGCAGCTTCTCGTTGAATTGTTCAAGAGTCTAACACACGAATTGATTGTGGTCGTCATACCGGAGAACAAGAAGTTTGTCTATCACTACGTCAAGCAGGCTTCGGAACTGAGGGCTGGTAAACTTACGCAGTGCGTAAAGTCGAATACCGTCTATAGGATGAATTCCATGACTGCTGATAACTTGATGCTGAAGATAAACGCTAAGCTTAACGGTACCAATCACACTCTGAGTCCCAGGGATAGGCCAAGGTGCCTTTCCAGACCGTTTGTCATCATGGGAGCCGACGTGACTCATCCGGGGCCGGAAGCGCAGAATATACCTAGCGTTGCCGCCGTTACCTGCTCGTATGACGCGAACGGATTCAAGTATACATTTTCTTGGCGTCTCCAGGTAACAATGCTTTAAAGACTTTGTTTCTTTGATAATTTAGTTAATTCTTTGATATTTTTTGTTACGTTGCAACTACAAAGAGTTTAAAGACAACGTTATATGTAATATACAATTACATGTTAGAAAAAATAAGTTACAAAAGAATGAAGAAACAAGGGTTATACCAAATTTTTCGTAAATTGCAAAACATTAGGTTGTAGAGATCAGGGTTGTTATAAAAACGTTTTTTTTTTATTTAAAACAAAAACAACAGTTTTTTTTGTATTTTTCAAGGCAAAGTGTCAGAAAAAAATAAATTATTGTTTTCAAATATAAAGAGATGTTCATGGAGATTTAAGAATAATATAAAATCTATCCATTTACAAATGTTGGCTCTCTTGAGTTGATAGTAGGTTCTCTGTTCCATTTGATGTTGTAATGGAATTCCCTGACGGTTAGGGGAATACCTCACGGGTAGTTAGTTGGATTTAATACAAAACAATTATTTACTATTACTTATTTTAAAAGGTTTTTGCTGTTATTTTTTAACAACCCTGGTCAACATACAACACTTAAAGTAAGTAGTCTCTAAGGCCGAGTATTTCAATTGCTGCACAAATCGACGTTTATCCGAACTACGTTCTATTTTAGATCGCCGTTTACTCTCAATGAGTTTTTCAATTCTGTCTGTGCATCAGTTCATCCAATCGTAGTTTATCTTATTGGGGCTAATATCACCCCGCTTTGGCTGGTGACGTCAGTTACTTGACATCTATACATAACCTTAGTAAAGTGTGAGTTTGACAGTTGACTGTAGCATCTAAACAAGTTTGATACACAGGTCACAGTACTATTACTTCGCACAGTACTATTTTATTGGGAGAAATACCGATTCAACCCGCATGCGTTTGATACGTGTAACGGAATTTTGATTTATACTTATTTAATAAGACGGACTGGGTTCAGAAAGGAGCCAATAGTGGTCATATGGTGGTCATGTTGACACCGATGACAGCAAATATACGTTGATTCCTTGATGAATCTGCGTTCAAGACAGATAAACGGCCCACGGCGACCGTTTATCTGAGAACGGCGATTGCGTGCTGAACTATGATTGAAAACCCCATAAAATTCTTGAACGGAGATATAAACGCCGTTCGGGGTTTAAGCTGGTATTGAAATACTAGCCCTAAATGATTCTATTGAATGTAGTTCGGAAATAAACAGTAACAGTAGAAAAGCATTTTTAAAACAATATGTTTTAAAACATAACAACCCTGGTAGAAATAGTGTGGATGCTACGTTACATAATGAACTGTTGCACACAGTGTCAAATAATTGTCTCAAACAGATGGTTGTATAGAATTTTATTTAGTCTGTACGCACTAAAGATTACTTTTACTATATTTATTAATGAAAGCATTTTCTTAAAATTTTCTGTAGTTGAAGAAAAACTAGTTTAATAAGAAAATTTTGGAAATAATTCAATATATTCTTATGCAACAGGGTCCAAAGATCGAGATAATCCAAGACCTACAGCAAATTGTGAAAGACCAATTGTTATACTACTATCGAAAGAACAACCAGACCAAACCGGAATATATCTTCTTCTTCCGCGACGGAGTTTCCGACGGCCAATTCCAGGAAGTCCTCCAAAGTGAACTAACAGCTATACGCAAAGCTTGCAGCAGTTTGGAAGTTTCTTACAAACCGAGGATAACATTCCTCGTGGTTCAAAAACGTCACCACACCAGATTCTTCCCTACCAATCCAAATGACTCTGAGGACAAATGCTTGAACGTTCCGGCAGGAACTTGCGTCGATACTGAGATTACCCACCCTTGCGCTCTCGATTTTTATTTGGTCTCTCACGCTAGTATACAGGGTGTTGCCAGACCGACAAAATACAGGATTTTGTGGGATGATTCGAACATGAGTGAAGATGAGATAGAATCTTTGACGTATTATTTATGTCATTTGTTTGCGAGATGCAATCGGTCGGTTAGTTATCCGACTCCGACTTATTATGCGCATCTTGCCGCTGCTAGAGGGAAGGTTTATTGTGAGACAGATCAGACGATTAATATGAGCAAATTGGAGGATCTGCAGAATAAGCTGATGGTCAACGGGGATTTTATGAAGACTATGCCTATGTATTTTGTATAATGCTGTTGTTTTAATCCCTCAGAATATATTTTTTTTTGTTTTAATCGTAGCTAAGAATAACAGTTTGGTTTTTGACTATTTTGACATACACAGCTTATAATGGCTAAAATGTAGAATGGGTATTAAGCTTTCTGCACAAAATCTATGTTGGGAATAACATTTTCACAATTACTTTTCATTAACAATTACTTTTCTAACCATCTTTTAGTTGTAAAATGTTTATCGACAGTTTGATACAATAAATATAGCTACAAAAGAAACTTTGTTTTATTACTACCATATCAAATATTTTAGTAGTTATTTAATTTTGAAGTTTGACAAGGTGATGCGTCAAATCATGTCATACCTATAATCATTTCTCAGTCACTAGCATTTACTCTGCCTGTGTACATTTTATCCTAGCAAAGAACAATTTCGTTTCTACCGAAAGTGACATATTTCATTTGAATTTTTGCAAGGTGACATATAAAGCTTGGTAAGAATCCGCCTCAACGAACGAAAGAGTCTCCGCTCTGGTGGTAAAAATTTGAATTAACCAATTCGGGGTAAATAGCCCCATCTACATTCGCTTATTCAGGGGGATATTGTATCATAAGAACCGATGGATCAACGACCTGTGACAAATTTATACCTTCGTAGAACGTCGCCAAATTTTTCTCAATATTATAGATAAAAATCTGGGGTAGCCCCACCCAAAAACCTACAAGCTTCAATTTCGTGACGTCACAGACATTCTGGATCAGCCATAAAAGAATAACGTTAAATGTAATGTCACTGTGGCCACTGACGTTTATCAAAACTTACCAATTTGCAACCATAGTAACTAAGGCAGTGGATTCTGTCAGACAGCTTCTACAAACGTTTATAGCGCCTATACTTAAAATCAAACTCAGGATCTAAATGAAAGGAAATGATACAAAAGAAACTGGTCTACAACCAATAACTTGTGTATTACGGATTGATCATACTGTATGACTATTCGCAACACATCACTTTGCTATTTTGACAATCTGCCTCTTGGAAAGATGAGCGATTAGAATGATTAGAAATATAGTATGTAACATAAGTTTTCATTGTATATTGAACTGCTTAGGAAGTCACCGCATTTATAAGACACCTTGCATGTATGTACCATGCATAATAAATTAAAATTAATGTCTGATTATTTAATTGATATAATTTGTTATTATAACATTATCGCCAAATAATCTCACTTTACATCAATAAACAATATATGTATATGCGGTCCAATGTTGGTAGACACAATCAAAATATTTTGGTCCCAGTGCAAAACAGTTTGGAAACCACTGTTCTAACTTTTCAGTTCTAGCCACACGTCGACCCTCGACCAATCACACCGAGTCGCGGCAGCCATCGAACAGATGAAAAACATGTGATAACCGGTGCGCGTAGGTCAGTATTATCGATCAGTCCTATCGACTTTTCGCGAATTTTTGTCGATTACCACTGATTCTTCGCGTGAGTTTTGTGTACCAAAGTGCCGAGAACAATCAAGAACCAATTTTGGGACGCTGTGGTCTCTGGTAAGTAACATTTTCTATTCTATTCGGTGCTCGAGATGTTTGGGTTCTCGAATGATTTCTGCATTCGAGATATCATTCACAACCAACCACGCGCTTTGCATGGGAATAAAATAATATACGTTTTCAGCTTCTACACTTGACGGCATATTAGTCCGTTCATTAGACTCTTGGCAATAATTCTATTTATTGTTAGTTTCAATAGACTTGGATAGTCTTGTAAGTTAGAATATTTTGAAAATGTTTGTCAATAATTTTGTCTTCATAAATTGTTCCGTTTACTTTAAGTTGTTTTGTCTGACGTTTATGGGTGTTTCTACCACTGTTCTTGACTTTATAATAGCTGCTTTCCATTTGCACACTTCTGAATTAATCTTAGCTGAGCTAATCTAACACCGTCTGGCTTGGTCTAAGTTCAACTAAGCTAAGCTATGTTGGCAAAAGGAACGCGTTCGGTGCCATTCTATCTAACTAAGTTCGTGGAACTTGATGTCAGCGAGTGGCGGCGCCACTTGCCTGACAACAAGTGTTATCAATGTTATCATCTATAGGTACAAATAAGAAACATAGGTATCAGAACCGCTTCTTTCCACGCGTATACCGTCCTCGTGACTTAATTCCACTTCGTAGCGAAGATGTGTAATCAGGTCACACACATCAAATATGTTAACTTCATCCATCTTGCCGAAACTTCTTATAGTTTATAAAATAAACAAAAACCAAATTGCACGCACGCACGATGGCGGATTTAGGTTAGGTTCTCCTTCTTCTTCTTCTTCTATTAGGTTAGCTCAGACAGCTCAGACGATCTAAGTTACCTTTTCGCATGACTAGCCAAGGGCAAGGGGAAGGTAATTTGTCTGAGCTTGTCTTACTTCACCAAAACAAAAGGAACGCTACGCATAAGTTAGATTAGCTCAGCTCAGCTAATATCAACTCAGAAATGTGCAAATGGAAAGCAGCTAATGTTTATTAGACACTGGGAATTAATTATCGTTAGTTTCATTAGGATTAGATAATTATTTTTTAAGTTAGAAACTTTTGAAGATGTTTATCAGTATGAGACCTCACATTGTCCCATGCAGTGAACAAATTCACAAAAATATGTGGGGCAGCCGCAACCCAACTTTACGGCTTCCGCGTTGACACATTGAAGCGTCTAAACCTCTTCTGCTATTCTTCAGAATCATGAAGACACAGCCACTGTGTTTCCCTAATGTCAGTGGCCACTGACTATTAGTACTTTTCTAACCAGTTTGTAACCATAGCGACTGAGACTACGGCTACTGTCAGATTTCCGATAGCGCCTAAACCATTCATCCCACTACCTATAGGATGAGCTGGTATCAGTTTGGACAAAATCGGATGAATTACTAAGAACATCTGGGTTAGTTTCCACCCAACATTCCAAATACCACATTTACATATTGGGACGCCGGCCGCGCTGTAACAATAAGGAATTTCACCCCAGCCACTGTAGATTCCAACCTAATGTCAGGCATAGAATAGCATAGAATGTGATTGAATGAGAGAATCACATCGTCATGTCATGTCAGTCATGTTTTTTTCCGTCGATTATAATACTTTTCTTCTAGGGTACTAGTCGAAAAGTAAAAAGGTTATAACAAGTAACCAAAAATACTAGATATGCATATTATTTTTTTACAGAAGATTGCTCATTCCCTATCTTTCAATGTAAGAAGCTTTATGACGTCATAGGTCACATTTTCGGATGATCCGTAATGGTTTGTTATTGTCTGTTAGGACTCCACATTAAAATGTCACATTTGACGACTAAAAACGCGGGTGATTTGAAGTAGACCAATGACAGCACTGATAGAATGTATGTTAATATTGGTCCACATTTCTATAGCTGTTTAGTTTCCAACTGATTATACTAGTTTTGTCCGAGCAGCTGTCAAGAACTAGTTTAGAATTAATTTTTACCTTCCGACTAGTACCCTAGAAGGAAAGTATTGTAATCGATTTCTTGAAAATGTATGTATGTGTATGTATGTATGTATGTATGTATGTATGTATGTATGCATGTATGTATGGAAATTTGGTACGTACATTTAGAATTACCTGGGGACGAACTTAATTGTTTTTGGCGACAATCTGACAACCGGAAGTGGCAAATGTTACATGCATATTCTTAGGGATTCATTCGATTTTGAACTGACATCATCTCATCCTGCAGTGACTTTAAATATGTAGATATAGCAATTTACAGACCAATGGGATGAGCGGTTTAGGGGCTATAAGGTTTTATACTGATCGGGTGCCTTCGGTTCGTGACGTAATGGAGAACTGACAATAAACACACTTAAGTGGATACGTGACACACGGATACCTGACAGTAGGTGTCTTGTATTGCTATAATCCAAATGTAGTATTATTATTATTATCTTACGGATTTGTTTAATTGGTGTTTCACCCTCTACGCGTTTAGAGAGTTTGTGTCAACAATTTAGTCGGAAAGTTGGGTAGGGGCTACCCCAATTGTTAAAATTGAAAACAATAGCTCAATTGTAGACCGATTCTCATTGTCCTGTCCGTTACCCTGTGAGAAATGCGTCAGAAACGTAGACATTGTATTCTCATATTGATTTGATTGACAATTCCTGTTTGATTTTCGTTGGGAAATATTTAATTTTTTCTTTGGTAAATTAGATAAATTTTAACTTCTTGCACATTTCAACCAATTAGAAATCAATAATTAATTAGAAATCAATATCTCTATCGATCAATATATGTATTGATTTGTATGCCATGGATTGATGGGACATAAAAAAGTGGATCCGCTATCAAAAAAGATCACTAATAGTTTATCATATTTTTGGTAAAATGATCTACTAATATTACTAGTGACTTATTATTCTATCCACTGCAATACTCATCAAACACAAGTTCTAATTAATTAAAGTATTAGGAGAAGCTTATTCATATAGCGCCAAAACATTGCACATGCGCTGTACCATTTTACCGCTTTTTAATGCATCGTCACATTCATATTCATGTTTGTACAGCATACAGTAACAATATGATGTTGAAATTTTTTGATATGGTGCATGATCTACGTATTCTACACACCTACCTTCAACAATTGACTCTGCTTTTAACACTAGGCACACCACAAATGTTTCCGACGATGTTCACGTATCGAAAAACCGATTACTCTAATCACACCGGCAAATGAAAACTTCACCGCAATTTCCCGCTAAAAAAAAACGTAGTGCAAGCCGTTCGAGTCGGATTGTCGGCTCACAATGTTGTGTTGAGAAGAGCGAGGGCCCTGAACGTCTGCTGCATGGATTGGTCACCTAAAATCGATAAAATCGGTCTACCTCTATTGATTTTCTCCAGCCAATCGTAGTGAGCCATTTATCGCATCGATCTGACATCGGTTTACGGTGCGCAACTTCACAATATATTTTATTGATCGCATATACTATCGCCACCCATATTATACATGCATATATTTTAGCGATCTGTCTGCGCTAAGTTAATAATTTTCCGGTGAAAAAACTAAGCGGATTTTGTTGGAGACAATCGCAGCGTAACGACTCGGCTTTGATTGCGTTTTGGTGAATATCTTGTACAATACACACCGCAAACTGGTGCAACATTTCTTTGGTTTCGTTGGGTAATTAGGTACTCATTTTTCTCTGCGAAAAAGTCGATGGTTACTTTAATATAATGAACAAACGCCTGCTTTTAGGGTTGTTAGATTGGTATACTTTCCAGCTAGATATTCTGCACATGGATTCCTATCGTCTAATATAATTTATAGTTATTTTCCGTAATTTTGTGAATACGTAATCTGTCAGTGATGACGTTGTTATACAGTGGTGCCAAGTCAAACTATAAACGCGTTTTGCGTAGACGCACATGTGGTTTCATAAACGTCAAAATGACAGAAGTGGGTTGTTCAAATACAACGATTCAGTCTCACCATCGCCATATTGAAATAAAATGTTGGTTGGGTATGTGTCAGTCAAACAACGTTTAGTATTATGTGTCAGCCGTCCAGCAGCGCGCCAACTGCTTTGATTGCGCTTGCAAACGTAAACGTTTGCTCTGGCGAACGCGACCAATTAAATAAACAACCGGCAACTTCCATATTTAAGGTTATGTTAGGTCTATGAAAAAAACTACTTTTGCAATTTTTAAGACAGTAATCAAAATCAAACTTTCAATGAGGCATTCAATTTTACCAACTCAAGTTTGTCATCATATAACATTTTGCTATCGTCTACCTAAAAACAGTTGTTTTGCAAGATATCACATTTCATTCGAAATATGATTGTACCATCAGTACATGTTAAAGCTGTGCAAATGTTCACAATTGTGATTTACATCAAACTCCCGTTCCCATGGATACATAATAAAAATCAAAATGTTTTCATAATAATAATAAAACATATCACATGACTTTAGCTCTGACGTTACACTAGAATACAGAAACTGCTATAACCAGTGTTGTGACGTCATTGGATACCCTAGTCAAATTATCGCAATACGCACGAATGGGCACGATCAGCGAACTCAACGGTTATGTTTACAGCAAAACGCGCTGAGGTATTGATCACTGTCGGGTGAGTGTTCGCTGAATGAATCTGATAAGCAATATTACCCATCAACGTATTAAAGCAGTGAACATGTAAAGAATGACTTGTTTTTGTTGCCATTATTTATGCAACTGTTTGTTGATCATCCACAACTTTGAACACTATGAACTTCTTTGTATTCATACTTAATCCAATTTAAGATCTTTTTGAGCACAGATTTTATTTTTGACTCTAAAAATTTTAATAAAAATTGGTTTCTTGAATGCTAGGGATATTTACGGTGGGGGGCATGTGCAACCATATCAATAAATAAATTGTCGAACCTGGAAGATGTCCGCTGACAAAAGTTGAGTAATCAACAGGTAGTCATCACAAACGTTCAGCGAATTGCTGCCCTCAATTAATTGACAACTATTGGCAACCGTTGGGTTTGCTGAACGCGCCCATTGACACTGAGGTGTTATCGCCACGCGAACTATCATACATGACACATGACACCTCAAATTGCGAGAAATTTATAATAGACCAATACCAAGTCCACTTGTTTTTGAATTTGAAACTTCGATTAAATTAGCAGGTGAGAGTTGCCGAGAAAAATACCTGATTTCAAATTGTATGTTGTATATTTATAATTATATTAACAATAACATGTTAAAGTTATTTCACACAACATAATTTTCTCGGCCAAGTATTCGGAAAAGTGGTCCGTGGTAGGATACAAAATTGTATGTCCACCCATGTTTTTGTTTTGTTGTTTGAAATACGTAACATAACAAATGTCGTTAGGCGGCATTTCTGTATGTTGCTTACCTAGATAATCCTTAATTCCCCAGGGCAAAAAATGGTACCTACTTTATACCCTGTTGTCACAGTTTAGAAAACTTAATACTTTATACGTCACTAAGGGCTGGTTTATTCTCCCACCTACCTAAGTCCTGTGAACCTATGTGTCAGATAAAATGTCAATTTTGTTCCTTATTACAACGCGTACAAGGAATGTATAAAACGCACCTCTCACTCTTTCTTTCAGGTTCTGCACCCTGCCACTACTACATCTCAGTAGCAGCTCGTGATTTGTTTAATTGGGTGGGCAAAATATCAATGCAGTTTTAAGGACTTATTTAATGAAGTGTTACTATATGTTATTAAGTAAACACTACAAATTTGAACCGACATATTTTTAAGAAGTAGTTAACCGCAAGAACCATCAAGAAGGTCGAGTAAACATTAAACAATCCTAATAAAACGGCCGACTTTTTGCGCGAATTTGTTGCATGCGCTATTGCCTATTTAGCCTATTAGAATACGCCTATGCAATGGTATGGGATGGGGTTATCTGCCTAGGCCTATGACGTCACACATGCATTTTTCGCTACCCCACTCCTCCGGCTTGCTGGACAGTTTACGCGCGTAGGCAGAATCTCGATTGCCACCCCGACCTGGTAGTTTCGGTTGCATACACTACCGTTATTTACCAATTCTACGGCCAGTAGCGTAGCAGCGTTGGATTTTATTATGTATTCAATATAATAATGCAGGCATATAGACAGTGGTTGTAAGGAATTTATATTAGGCAAATACTTAACTGTAACAAATATTGTATTAATAACGTCCAAATAAAAATGTGAAACACTGAATACCAGTACCAGGTGATCCAATATTTTTTGGATCCACTGCCACCCCTGACGAGCCGCCACTGCTACATCTTATCTGTTAACTTTAAAAATGGGGCAACAAAATCACTTTATCTGACACATAGTTCTGGCCTTTACGTGTAGATTGTAGATGAATAAACCAGCCCTTAGACATAAAATAATAAATAACAGCATATTACATTCAACAAATTTTATTAGAGGTAGATTATTATTTAAAGTTGTTGAGTGTTACATCGATGCTCGAAATCAATATCATGTAAATTCGATTATTTCCATGGTAATTATATTACGGTATTGATCGGAAGAATCGATAATACTTTGGCTTATGACGCTATAAAGTAAGAGTTTCATCAGTACAAGCAAAACAAAAATCATATGACTTGAAATAATAATATACTATAGTTTGTGATTGAGCTATTCAGAACTTAGTCTGTAGTTCCTTACTTCAAGGATAATATATTTGAAGCGTAACACCTCATTCAAGCTTTTTAGACAACCGAAATAATCTGTCATTGCTATCTATTTAGCAGTTGTCCTTAACAAATTTCTGGCTTATCCCGTTCTAATAATTAGTTACAGCTACAATTATCGTACTAGTTCCTTTAGTTTTGTTTTATTCTTTTGTACTAGTTTTTTTTTACTGCTCGAACAAAGGTAATAACTCGGGAACGCTAAATTATAGCGTAGAACATATAATAGGTTCAAATAATGCCTTCAATGTCATAATGTTAGACATAATAATTAGATTTTGAACAAAGAAGAAAACAAATTACATTATTACCATAGAATATTTGTAATAGAACAGTGTCTATTGGCAAAATTTGAGGACAGGTGACACACAAGTACCATCTCTGGAGGTAACTACCAAACAGTGCAGAACTTGGCGGCCCTTTTGAAAAGGTAAAAAATAAGTTTTCTAATAAATTTATAGTAAAACCATTTGGAATTTTGTTTATTTATTCTTTAACATGCAATTTCTAATGTGGAAAGTTGATAGATGTCACACAATTTATCAGCTCTGATTAAGTTTTTAATCAACGTTAGTTTTCTTTTCTACTGAGCAAATTTGAGACACAATTACATTATATTTTGAGCGCTCTCCATAAGCGAGGGTTGTAAACGCTGCATCGAGATCCTACGACCTATACCATATGCAGTGCGCGACATAATATTGATCGCTACGGGCCTACTTTAGTACTGCTCCGACAGATGGCATACGAATCAGTATTTTTGTATCATCCAACAAATCACAATTATTATACAGCAATCTATAACTAGAGTTTAAAAATAGACATAATTAAAAAAAAAGAAAATATTCCGCCTCCTATCGACAAATCTAGAAGTATTTTGTATTTCTGTTTTAATTTTGTAATTGTAAAAAGAAATCTGTTTTTTCCAGACTATTAAAATTATTACTCATGCTCCAAATAACACTTTGATCGTTTTTTTTTCTTCTTATTTTTCATCACTTTATGTAAAGTTAAAAAAAGTTACAAACAATAATGGTGCTCAAAGTTCTTTACGCCTCAGGTGATTACATTTAATGTTTTGTCCGCAGTGCTCACACATGACCGGCATACCGTGTTCTTTGGTGACGCTGCATGACGCAATAAGGGCCGCAGACGCTTATTGGATCGATACATTCGCTATATACATACTTCCAGTTATAGTATGTATATACCGACACAAACCTGAGGCATGTACACATAGAGGTACTCGAAGACTAAACGCGAAACATCTGTGAAACAATGCTAAAGCAACGTTGGCGTTGCCAACATTTCGAACCTGTTGGAGTGGTGTCGCGAATTTCGCTCTGCCCCAGCAAGGGAAGTTGAAACCAGCGCGCCGGAACTCACCAACGGAAATTACAAACTTCCTGATTTTCCATTTAACTGAAATGGAAACTTGATACGACTGCGATAGGTGAACTGTAAATAATTCGGCGGGAGTTTGTTTTCTGAGATTGACGCGACCGACTGTGCGGATCATGTTACTGACAGAGTCGTGAATCGTGATACTGTAGAATGTTAGCTCGAAAAAATGGTCTAACATATCTTTTATGTTACACCACTTAATATTTTAGTATAATAGTCTTGCTCGAGCAGTTGTCAACAACGTGTTTACAATTCGTTTTTTTAGATGACCAAAATAATTTGGCATTGATGAGTATGGCTTAGCGGTACGACGTTAGCGTTGAACTCAGGGAGTCTCCGGTTCGAGCCCGGGGACCTGCTTCCAGGGTGAAGTTTTACGGTGGTTTTCCTCAGTCCTTGGCGAATACTGGGAGCCAAACATCGGAAGACGTTCCACAGGCGCGGGCGATAATAATAATTTCTGGCCTGTCGATTCCCCTGTAATTGGCGAAAGCTGTTGGGGGATGTTAAGGCTTGGATTATTATTATTATTGTTGCTATGAAGGGGAGAGTGGGCGCACTTATGCTACGGTCACACTAGGCTGTTTTACTATCCGCTAGTTGCTATTGCTTTTAACAGCGACAGCTTCGTGGTCACATTAAGCTGTTTACCAGCAATAGTAGGTACTGCTGCCGCTAGTGGCTACTACATACCAGCAGATGCGGAATTTCTTTCGTCTCTTTTTAAATAATGCGGAGTTGACGCATCCCAGAGACAATAAAATCTTTGGTAAATATTTAAAAATTTGATGGTTTCATTAGATGTTCACTTCGCTTCCATCGTTATTGTTTTCTTCATTCACACACTAAAATTACTGGTCCACTGTTTCTGGTGAATTTCACATGTCTGCAGGTTGGTACATACTACAGTACAGTGTGACAGTGTGTCTTTTGTCAGGTCAAAGTGTCGAATGTTTCAAATATTTCATATTTGATACCAGTATTGTGGGGTTTTATTGACTATCTAGTATCTGCCTTGAACCTGACTACGTAAATTTTGAAAGTACTGTGCCCGAGTGTAAAACGCATGTAATATTAGCCGCTTACGATTGTCAGATTATGACCAAAAACATCTACAGTATAACTTCGCTAATCCGGACATATATCGTTCCTGACCATGTCCGGACTATTGAGGTATCCGGATCACTGGAGGTTTTTTTCTTTTGTTGGGAAGGGTCATTTTTTATGATGAAGATGAAAACAACTGGGAATATTTGAATATATGTGAGCCCGGACGCAAAAAGGGACCTGTCGTAACGTTATCTTGCACAATATTTTCGCACGTAAGGTCTCTTCCGATAGGTACCGTTATGCTGCACGTTATTTTCGCACGATAGGTCCCTTTTCGCATCCGAGGTCACATATAACCAAAACATAAAATTAAAAACTAAATTCTGAACATAAATGGATAAAATAAGCAAAAGATTTCAGTTATTTTTTAAAAATGTGTCAATCTTTGTTTATATTCTTTTGGATACAGCTACATTAGTAAATTTTTCTCTGGGCCTTTTGAGAAGCAGGATTTCCATGGGAAAATTGTTTTCTGCAGACCACTTGATGCCCAAACAAAACGCGTTGGCAGCATCGACATTAGAGCTTTTTGGGGCCTGTTAACCCCTGTTAAAAATGTCTTAACTTCAGGCTTAAAATATTTTTCGAAACATTCAGTAAGCAATGTTCTACTCATCCGTCCTTTATCAGACGCCTTGTACACAACTGTTATTGAGCTCATTCTGCATTTAAAAGCTTCTAGATTTGCCGCTATTGCTAATATTAAGTGGCAATTTATGTGATCCGGTTGCTTTACAGTAAGACATTAATGTTAAACAATACTTTGGTATTTTCTACCTAGTTTTAACTGCAAATTATATTTTGTGTCCGAACTAGGGAGGTAAAATTTCCAAAATGTCCGGTTGACAAGAGCGTTCGGATTACTGGAGTGTCCGTACTAGAGAGTGTCCGATCTATCGAAGTTGTACTGTAGTTCGACCCAGGGATTTTAAAATGCGTTTTCTAAATAACAAATTTCACAGGCAGACATACATACATAATACGTTTTCTAGAAATCATCGCGATGGATTCAGGGACCTCCAGAACGTGTACATATTTCCAGTGAAATGTCAAAAATAGATCAGTCAATTACAATAATTTTCTTCTATGGTACTATGTAGTTGGAAAGTAAACATCTTCTACACTTAATGAAAATAACTAACAGGAGATCAGTTACTAAACAATTTGTCTGCGTTTTTCGTACAATTACAAATACATATTGTTAAAAACTGCCTCTTCACCCCTAATAGATGACACTTAGGTGATGGTGATAAATAAAAATATCTGGGGTGGCCCTCACCCTACTTTCCGACCAACGCTAACGATGCGATGTAGTCTAACGTCAGTTTCTATGACATAATGACATTTGTCATACTGATATTTGGCATACTTTTGTCAAAATTTGACAATTTGCAACACAGCGACAAAGGCTGTGGATTCTATCAAACTGCTCCTATGAACGCTTATAGTGCCTAAACTGCTCATCCCAATGATCTGTAAATTAGTATGTAATATGTATACATATTTAAAGTCACTGGAGGATGAGCTGTTATGAGTTTGGTCTCAATCGGATGAATTCCTAAGAAAATGCACTAACATTTTCTACTTTCGGTTGTCAGATTGTGACAAAAAACTATCCACTTTCTCCCCTGGCAATTCTAAATATGTGTGCAAAATTTCAGCCCGATACGTTGTACCGTTTGGTCGATATCGTGTTCACAGACATACACACATACATACATTTCTCAGAAATCATTGCAATTGATACTCTCAAATTTCCGTCGAAGGTTTCCTTCTAGGGTACTAGTCGGAAAGTAAAAAGAATATATTTAATTTTCCCTTATTTTAATTAATTTTCCTTCGTCTAATAGAGGAGTTGTTAGATTCCCATACAAATTAATGAAATGAAAACATAATGATGAAAAAATAATCAGCTTACCATTTACAAACATATTAGTACTACTATACCTGCTGGTATAGGACCCAATGATTCAATTTATGTTTGATCTAACCAGGGGTTTAGATAAACCGTCGTTTCTGTACTAGAGTATTTTCTAAATCTAGATTGAGTACCTTAGAAGGAATTGTAATCGACGGAAAAAACATTCGAGATTTCCGCGGAAATACGCGTTTTGAAGTCCCCTGAATCGATTGCGATGATTTCTGGAAAATGTATGTATGTATGTGTGTATGTGTGTACGGTGTACGTATGTCCGTGAACACGATAGCGCCCAGACGGAACAACGGATCGGCCTGAAATTTGGTGGACGTATTTAAAATTACCGGGGACAAACTGGATTGTTTTTGGTGACAATCTGAGAACCGAAAGTGGCAAATGTTACAAGCGTCTGCTTAGGGATTTATCAAATTTTGACCAAACTGATATCAGCTCACCATCCAATGACTTTAAATATGGATACAAATATTCAGATCAGTGGGATGAACGGTTTAGGCGCTATAAGGGTTTCTAGAAGCAGTTTGACAGAATCCACAGCCTTCGTCGCTGTATTGCAAATTGTCAGATTTTGACAAACGTCAATGCCACTACATGACATGACATTAAATGTCAGTATGACAAATGTAATGCTGTCATAGAAACTGACGCTAGGTAGCGTCCAGAGATGGCTCTGGCTTTACTAAACTGAATAATTGCAAAAGTGTTCAGACACTTCATTGTGCCAACGATGTAGTCGGAAAGTAGGGTGAGGGCCACCCAAGATATTTATAATAAAGTTGCCATTGGAACGTATCTGGCTTGTCGCATCAAATGAATTGCAAACTAGTGGGTCCACTGTTCGAACAAATCTTTATATTATATTATCTATGATCTATGAGCTATGATCTACTTTGGTATATTGCCTCAGGCATTAGGGAAAATCTATCTCAAATGAGTTCAAATCAAATGTCAATTTTTGACTAAATTTGGCGCAGTTCTTGTCGTACAGCCAAACAAAATTTAAAACAATATTTTTTTACATGACGTTGACATTCTTGTTTGGTATTTTTAGCGTATAGCAACATCATTATTTTACTGATACATGTTTTAATTGTTTAATTGCACGAAAATAACAGTCAAGGTTAAGGTTTTAATTTAAATTGTTTGAACATTTTTGTCCTTAGTTCTATAGTGCGTTTGCGTCAAGAAGGAAGTGTTAGAACTATGTACATATTGTACATATTGTACATATATCCATATCCATAATGAGACTTGTGATTGGCTAACAATAGTTCAAAATTTACACCAGCTAACGGAAAATGTCACTTTTGGAAGCTGACTTTTCAAAAGCCATCTTAAAAATCGATGTTCAAGTCAATCCAATGGCTAATGATGGTATGTTTCAGTCATGATGATCGTGATTGATTTGTAACGTAAAATTTTATTTGTACAAATCGTATTATAGTAAAAACGATGATCAAGTTCCGATGATAGGTACCATAGCTTTCTACAGAGAGATAGTTTTGTTTCCGTTACAGGCGATGCCACCAAATATTGCAATGTGTCGTGTTATGTTATAGATTTCCAAATATTTGTCATCGCTTTATAATTCCGGA
The DNA here is from genome assembly GCA_963971325.1 of Aphodius granarius. Lineage (NCBI taxonomy): Eukaryota > Metazoa > Arthropoda > Insecta > Coleoptera > Scarabaeidae > Aphodius > Aphodius granarius. The sequence goes on along the minus strand of OZ020222.1, from coordinate 11,600,640 downwards.
AATATTATGTTCGATATAGGGTTGTTATTTTGACGGTTGGTAACTTTTAAAAACCCTCAAATTCACCTACAAAAAGATCATTAAAAATACCGATCTTTGATCGACTACACTTTCATATAATATAAGCAAATTAACTACAGTTACACCAAACATTGAATAGAATTAATTGACTCGCCGATTTGATGACGCATATCTGAAAGATTTCAAAGAAGTTAGAATCTTTAAATAAATATTTCAGAGCCGTTCTAGCGGAAACGGAAAATGTATACGTTCATTAGCTGCAACCGTTCGATAAATAATCACTGCCGCCACTCGTATCTGGCAGTTTGATTGATGGCAGTTTCTTCTGCCGCCTCTCTGTCCATGTTCCTACTATATTAACTTGTTGAGCAAATCTATGAACGCAAATTCACTCAACTGAAAGTCTGCGCAATGTATCTCTGCAGTCTTGACAACCAAATAGTTTCAGAAGAGTCTTTAACGAATCTTTTTATTGCTCACAATTTTATGTGCGTCGCAGAGAATATGACATTCAACACCCTGCTGCTAAGGTACCTACTATAAGTGTGTGTTGTCGCCAAATCGACCACATCATGAATAATGCATGTTGATGTTGACAGTGATAAATTCGCTTCATATTATTCTTCAGGCCAACCAACGCCGCATTAAGCACCGCAATGCTTTAGGTGTAAATTTTACATGCCTACGTATAAAATTTATAAAGCTCAACGGGCACCACTTTCTTACGCGCATTTCTATTCAAATTTACACACGTATGTACGTGTGTATGTATGTTCGGGTTAACATGAGATTTCAAGGTAGGTATGTGGGGCGGGTAAATTCAATAAAACATGGTATGGTTATTCAGTCTTGTTTTCAGTATAATACTGTAATAGTATTTTTAAACAAAGAGAAATATTGAAGAGAAGTAAGTTTTAATTTTAAAAATCTCAATGCGTTATTTTTCTAAAATTTTCTCTTTCTATTCTTTCAAATAACTCATAACTAAAATTTATTTAAAAATGTTGGTTTATCGGCGGTGAATTTAAACAATAGAAACGTTTATTAAGGCATATCCGCCATCTAAAATGCAACCGTAACATTTATTTATATATAAGTCAAGACGAGGAACATGTATGATACGATTTAGTCGGAAAGTAGGGTGAGGTGAGGGCCACCACAGATATTTTTTATAAGAATTTTATGATCAGTAGTTCAAAATCTATTATCCCTTAATGTTTTTGCACCCAAACCTGTTACACCCTGTATATGCAGTAGTCAGTTCAACTAAATGTATAATAATTATACGTATAATCTAACCGATTAAATTAACGATTGATAATGATGGTTGTTATCGGATTTTCTAAGTGATCTAAATTGTTTTAATTGTTTATAATTGTCTTATTTTTTCTACAAATTGTCTGAATATTTTATTTATTATTGCTCACTTTTAGTTCATTAAGGCAGCATTAAGACATTTTTTGCATTTATATATTCCACTAGTAAGAGTTGCCATGACATCGACATGAAGGTCGATGATATGATATTTGCAATACATTTCTGTGGCGTGAGGAACAAAAACAACCTGCAACAAAACTACGAACGATTTGGACCGGTTTGCAAGTTTTTTTGGCAGCGTTTTGAATCTACGTGGTGCGATCTCCGGAATGCCGTTTTGTTGCAGCTCTTCCGTCTTTGTCTAGCCTGGAGACCGCGACCAGCAACAAAGCGGCGTACAATCGACGGACGAAGTCGAACGCAAAACAGTGTCGCAGTGTCGGTATTGTCCGTTGAATGAGATAGGCTGCGTTTCACGGTGAAATAATTTGTCCATTTGTTTTTACAAGAAAGTTTGATTTGATGCTGCGTTGTTACTTTTGCTTGTAATGCTGCCACGCACGTTCAGTTTAAACTGACAGTTTGAACTGAACGTGTATGGCCGGCATTACACTTACGTAAAGATATATTTCAATTTGAAAATGTTTTCTTTGCACAACTTTGTTCGTATCAGCAATTTTGTACAAATTATTTGAGCGTAAAATCTCTAATAAAAACAGTGCCTTACGCTAGACAACACCAAATGCATACGTTTAGTTGTTATCTTAATAACTGAAAAAATCTGTCTATTTCTAATACACAAACTGCTAAAAACAAACTCTCGCCAATATAACGTTATGGTGCTGTAAATCTGCCCGTAACTTTTTCTTTATGTGTTACTCTTGGATACCATTCGGCTTAACTGTGCAAAACTAAAATACAAAGACCAAAGACTAGATGTATTACATTAATACATTTAAAAGAATGTGGGTGGTTATCACCCAACTTTCCGACTTAATCGCTAACACATTAAAAACTCTAAACACTTTTGCAATTTTTCAATTTCATTTCATATCAAGCCACAGCCGCGCTCTGTCAGTCATAGAATACATATATAATAACATTTAACATAATATTTGCAACTTCCGGTTGCTAGATTGTAACAAAAAAACAATCAATTTATTATATTATTCTAAATATATACACCAAATTTCAGCCCGATCAGTGGTACCGTTGGGGGTCTATCGTGTTCAGGGACATATGCATGTATGTACACACGTACACATAAACACACATACGTTTTTCAGAAATCATTGCTGGGGGCCCAAAACACGCATTTTCGCTGAAATCCCAAATTTATTTTCCGTCGATTACCCAAATACCCAAATAATATTTTGACATTCGGACAAGCAGCAAAAAACTATTTTTACATAGCACACAAAATCATTTCCTTTCGATTTCTCTCTCTAAAGCAAACAGAAAAAAATTCAAGATCCAGAACAACCTATACTGAATTATTCAGCTTTTTTATTGCACTACAAATCTGAAGCATTAAAATAACAATAAATAACAAATTGCAACAAATGACAAAATGGAATCGATCGGTTAGAGAGAGCGGTGCGGTGGCGGCGTCCAAAACCGGTGGCGGCAAAGTCGTTGGCTGTCGCGGGTCCGGCGTGGGGGCTTTTGAGCGCGCGACCCGCTAGTCTGTCGCGAACCATTCGCCATGACGGATCGCGCAAACGAGGCCCGTACGGCCCTCGACCGCCGACCCTAACAAAACCACCGAAAACACGCATCTCGGTCAGCGAAAAAGTAACAGAGAGCGAGCGAGATGTCCGTCGAGGACACCCCGACGAAGAAGTCGCGACGTCCCGTCTCCTACCCTTGCGGTCCGGAGACCCAGAGGGATGAGGACTTTGCTGTGCCGGAGGGTTTCGACCCGGGAAAGAGGAACTCTGACCCTCCGAAACCGGTTACCGTACCTGGTGGTGCCGGCAAGGTGAAAGCGCAGGTGAAGCCCTTCACCAAGGAGTCCTTGGAGCGGTTGGAGAGGAAAACTGTGCAGCTGGTGCGCGAGTACGGGTTCCAACCGCGAAGGAAACTCAGTGTTGAAGATGGCTCCAGGTTACCGGCCAAGTACGAGCCGTTTCCCTCCAAGTACTATGGAAGACCTCTGGAGGAGATTGATAACTTCATCTACGACGAGGTCAGTGAGATACTGGATTTTATAGATGTTTCAAACTAAGAAGAGCACAGTTGTGTATGCAACCAAATATACACAGGCAATTTATAAACCATACACTGGGTATGGTTGGTTGCATATACAACTGTGCTCTTCTTAGTTTGAAACTACTCTACCAATCTTCAATTTCCTATGGCGGTTAAGATATCTAGTAGTTTGTGATTACCGAAGTGAACGTTGATGTTAAAAATGTACAACATCCTTCAACTTGGAGTGATCACAAACTTATGTCAGTTGGTAATTGACAAGTTACGTCAACTACCACTTTAAACCTGCATTGATAGATTTACCTTTAACGATCAGTTGCAGAAAAGTCAAAAGTTAGCAGATGTATCTGCAATCAACCGTTAGTATTAAAGGATATTGATCTTTTAATTCCTATTTATGCGTTGGTGATCGGCTAGTTAAACAATTTGTTGATTTCTTGAAAAGAAAATCGGTATTCTTCCACTACTAACTACGAAGTGGAAGCATGGATTTTGGGCGGGATTGTCATATTTAAAAGCAATTAACATATTTGTATAAAACACACATTAATACGTTCTTAAAAGTGATTATCCACTGTCCTACAAACTACAAGCTGCCTAGAATATTAAATGGCAAATTTGGCTGATTATCAAATAGGTATTGTAAAGATTATAAAATTAAAATAAACATTGTTTTGTATAAAATAAAAAAATCTTTTTTATAATAACCTTGATTTTGATCCATGTTTCTTTGCATTTCTATGTCTTATTGGGTTCGAGGATTAGCTGGAATCGATAATTTTTTTGTGTATTTTTTATAAAGAAAAGGTGATTTACAGCTCTTTGAATACGTGAATTTAACACATATAACGCACAAAACTACTTTTGAAATAAAAAAACCTATGCTGCCACCAAAAGTGATGTGCTTGAAATTGAGAATATTTGATTTTATCGCCTTCATTGAGACAATAGAACAGATAAAAGTCATTGTAATATATAGCATATCACTTAAATGAGCAATAATCACCGGTAAATAATTTAAAAATTATTTCTACTGTTTTATAGTTAACAGGTATGGCTACACTACAAATAACAATGCAATAAACTCGTCTAGTTTTCGAAAGAATTTTTATTGTTTTTGTGATAATTTAGGTCTTCTTCGCAAACTATAAACTATAAAGAACAATATTGTAAAACGCGTAAAAGATTATAAACTTGAACTGCTCACTAAATGGCATAACAATGAATAAAATATCTGGAGTGGCCTTCATCGAACTTTCCGGCTACCTCGTTGATACATTGAAGAATCGAACCCTTCTTCAATACTTCAAATTGAATTAAATTACAATTTTTGATTGTTGATTTAACCTTGTAGTGTGTCTCAGTTACGTTTATGTTTACAATAAAGTAGAGTTTTAATATTATCAAAGTCAATTTTATGTATTTATAATTTTTCAGTTTTTCTGTATAATACCATAAAGATTGCTTCATGACCGTTAGTATCAAGTCAAATTATCATTTCTCTATTCGATTTTACTATTATTTTTTTCAGAAATTCACACAATTCTGAAAAAGAAGCCATTAAATGACACATCTTTTCAACATATGCTATTTTCACGAGTACCATAGAATATTTTTGCTACAAACGCATTAAAAAATGCTTACAACATTTGAAAAACTATATACAAATATGAATTGATGCGAATGAAAAAATGAGCACTTAAACTTCAATTTAAATTGGCAATACAAGCACTAAAGTAATATCTTTCTAACTTGAGTTGTGACATAATTACTTGCATATGTATCGGTATATACAGTGCTTTTTTGTGGAAAAAATGTGGTGGAACGATGGTGGAACACTGTGATCGTACACAAGATTCGGCACACAAGCAGTACCAGGACCGTCTTAATAATTTTTACGCTGACCCACATCAAATTCTCACACATTTTCTTAAAACTTTTAAAATATATCGAAAAGAAGTTGAGGGAACGCCGCGCCGTTCCTTTGCGTTCCATGCAAAAAAAGTATGGCTACGTGTGTTCTATTTCAATTCGATATGTAACAAATTTTACAGCATGTGAAATTGAACACAACCGACAACCTTTAACACGTGTGTAGCAAAAAGAATTGTTTAATGACCGCTGGTATTATATCAGATCATTTTATTCGAACCAATTATTATTGATACGAGTTTTTTTTTCTGATAATATGACGTTGTCATTGGTGTTATTGGTGTTTCCCTTGGCTATACAGTACAAATTGTACATTATAAGTATGCTTTTCATTTTTATCACTTAGTAAAATTTTATTTACCACTCTATTTTATACCTTTTATACACGAATAACCATAATTTTAACCATGAATTTTAAGTCTTGAATGAATCGACCCTCGATTCGCGAACAATGTATCTAGATTATCTAGTCTAGAACATCGTACCGCATGAAAAATCGGTAATCTCTGCGTATGAAAATATTTATGCATACCTCGGTCGGCGGTTATTCATATTATTAACGTGAGCAATTTATGTCGGGGTCCAGGTTCGAAAAATATTCATACCGAGACGGATCTCGCTTTACGTAAAGGCGTTATATTCGATTATCGCTTGTTTTGTTTATGGGATGCGAACGCCTTGTCGATACGTTTACCGTGAACCAGTGAAGAAATAATAAATAGATTGCTCCAACTATTTTAAAAAGAGGTTTTTATCGGTTTAAAGTAATGGCCTATATGGCCACGAGGTTTATGTTCGGTTATTAACAGTATTTTTTCTTTAGAATTGGTGAATGGAGAAGTGAAAAAAACAGCAGTTTCTGATTCTAGCAATCAACAATTTCTGTTATTACAATGTGATGATTCTCTAGATTCTAGATCAGAGGAATTAAAAATTTAGTAGCTTTTCTGACTTTTATTTGGCGTCTTGTTTTTCGGGATTTCGTGTAAACATTATATTTTTTAAAGATAACACATTTCTAAGATTGTAATAAAAATATGGAAATATGGAAAGGCGTTGCTAAAATCTTTCGAAACTATCGTTGACATATCACTGTAAATTTTTCTTAATTATGGGTCCATACGATATTCCATGGTCACCCTTGCATAAGAAATAAATCAAATGGAACAGTTATACAAAAAGTGTGTATAAGTATGCTAATGTTTTGCAAACTGTGGTTTATGTTACGTAAGTACTGCAATATTTAGGAGTATGAATACACATATGCAGCTATACATGCCTATTTTATATTAATTTGTCATAACTAAGATAATATTGATAATACAGCGCCAGGTAGAATAACTACATGGGATTTATCCGACTTTGGCCAAACTAATATCAGCTCATCCTGCAGTGATTTTAAATAAGTATAGGTACTAATTTACAGATCAATGGGATGAACGGTTTAGGCGCTCTTAGCTTTTATAGAAGCGGCTTGACAGAATCCACAGCCTTCGTCACTGTGTTGCAAATTGTCAGATTTTGACAAATGTCAGTGCCACTGACATGACATGACATTAAATGACAGTATGACAAATGTTTTGAATAATTGCAAAAGTGTTCAGACACATTGTGCCAATGGTGTAGTCGGAACGTTGGATGAGGGCCACCCCAGATATTTTTTTTATTGTAAACGAAGTTAGAGAATGAGTTTTTTCAAATACATACTGTGTATATTTTTAGTATGAATATAATATATTCTCACTAAAATGCATCAAGAAGAAATGTAGGAGGTCAAAATGGCGGGAACAACCGCGACTCCCTAACATGGTAGCATTTTTGCGCCTAGCGCGGTCTAAGACTTTAATTACTGGTCAAATTCTAATTCACCAAATCTCTTCCAATTTATTCGAAGGCAAAACTAACTGGGTTCTTTTTCTTGAACCTTGTTAACACATTTTCTGACTACTAACTGACGCGTTTAAGTATTTAACATTTAATAAGGGCTGATAAAGCAAGACTACTCAAATGAAACGAAACACTTATCAAAACAATAACATCTATTAACAATAATAATCAACAATCCCGTTTGATAGGTTACATAGAAAAATGAATGAAGCTTTGAACATTTTGACGTTTAAATTAAACCTAGGAGTTGATTTAGACAGACACACTTTTAGCAGAAGTATGAATAATTTAATTTACAATGAAATGCGAGACGAGTTGAAAAGACTTACCAGGGATAAACTTAAGCGCCTAAGAACGCTCCACAAAAACGTGTACTTTACATGACGGTGGTTGAAATGAGAAGAGCGAGATCTGTTCGTTTGCGTCCCTCGACCCCAAAGGAAGCCGGAAGCATTTCTTCTTAGCCAATGACAACTCTTCAATTTTAAACTTATAACGCGCGGTCAAATCCTAAACCAGATGTTCAACCCTAGCAAAAACCTTTGACATTCCCGAATGTTCTTACAAATATCTCGCTTAATTTGATCATATCTTAATAAATAAATAATGGGTTTCCGACTCATTACAGAAAATGGTCAAATTGATTTCAATATATATTTTACACAAGCCAGAAGTGTCGTTAATCATTAATTAAAGTAAAGGCGATTAGATGTAACCGTAAACGCTGAAGGAAACCCCTGAAAGCCTTTTGTATTGGAAAGCCGTTCCAGCGAAAACTTCTATAGGGTATCCGTGATGGCACAAAACCGCCACACGGCCAGTTGAAGTTCTTTGTTGTCAATATGGTAAAATAAACCGACCGGTGTGTGTATGAATCGAACTCGCGCCATCACAAAAGGTTGAACATGCACGGCCGGCATAGATGTCGCCACCGACAACGACGCGAACCGTCGCGACGCCCGCTTCAACTGCAAATATAAAGTAAATATGAAATATATCGCGTGTCGACTGCCCAAGAACCAAAAACCTGAAAACTGAATCAATGTGCTTATTTACGATTATGTGTACAGAATATCATTATTATTAATTCAAATGTCAAGGTTATTAGGTACCTTATAAACAATATTTACAAAGATTCTTTCCTCAAGAACGTAAATATTATTGATGGGGGTGAGTTATTGCAACGGTGGGGAGCTGCGGTAAGCTGAAAGCAATTAACAAATCACTTGTTAATGCAAACTTCCTTATTTTCGTCATATTTTAATAACCTACGTCAATATCTTCCGATTCATTACTTACACGCGAAATGTTTAAAAATTGAGGTGCGTTTTGATATACTACATAATAACTCATACACCTTCCAAGGACTCCCAGAAATAAATATTAAACAACATAAATCAGACACTATTCTCACTAGACCGCAACAAGTTTGTTCCAGCTCAAGTCCTGAAATCTGTTAATTATGGATATATTATCATCACTATAAAACGATGTGAAATTAATGTAACATTATTTACCGGCTAACGGTGTTGATTTTTCAAAAAAAAGAACAAACAAAAAACGTGAACTAGAAATGGCTAATAAGTAATAATATTTATGAGACTATACCCAATAATCTATTCACATCTATGAAAATATTTACTGTTTTCTGTTACTCAGATTTCTTTTTTACTTTTCGACTAGTACCCTAGAAGTATTGTAATCGACGAAAAAAATCGAGATTTAAGCGGTATACTTATTTAGAATTGCCAGAGGACGAACTTTGGAGACAATCTGACAACCGGAAGTGGCAAATACATGCGTCGTCTGAGAGACCCATCCGATTTTGACCAAACTGATACGTGTTCATCCTCCAGTGACTTTAAATATGTACACTAAATAACAGATCAGTGGGATGAACAGTTTATGCCCTATAAGAGTTTATAGAAGCAGTTTGACAGAAGGTTTTGACAAACGTTATCGTTAGTGCCGCTGACATGACTTGACAGTTGTGTTATTCTATGACTGACATTGGGTTGGGTTGGGGTGGGCTACAACTTGGCGCTAAATTAGTCCAAAGTTACATAAAATTGTTTTTAGATAAACAATTAATTTAAAAGCAGTAAGATTTGTACCCTAGAAACCTAACGTAATTCATGTTCAGCAATCTTTGACTCTTGACTTGAGCGATTTGTTACCATGTGATTATGAATAATATTAATAAAAGCTTTCATATAAACACACATGCTGATAGTAAAATTGATTATGCTACCTATGTATATAAGTCCGAGTTTTTGCAACCAAAAATTTTAATCATATTATCTAGTTATAAGATCATCTAGGAGTGATTGGCATAATATGGTTTTGTTAAAATGATTGTGAAATACATATTCATCTACGGCTCATGGAGATGTAAAATATCAATATACACATCTCTCACATTTATATTTTTCTATATATCTCCTTCAATTTGCACCCTTCGAGGGACGCAAATTCCAAAAATATCTTGTTGTGATGGCCTACATTTTATCAGCGATATAAGTGGCAAATTACACGTTTCTCGGCCTAGCCGGTTTACTTTGGGTATTACTGCATTTCAGACATGACATTGAGATTTAATAATATGGACTTTTCATATATCGATGTGTTTTCTTTTCAGAGATTTTTATGTCCACGAGGTAATCGGAATGTCGGGTAGACGCCACCCCATTTTTTTTCACGTTTGGATGTTTCAGTAAAAACGTAGTTAAGACACCAAATATTAAAATAACACATTATAAATATAATGTTCATTTCAATTAAATATGAATTTCATGAAAATTATGTGATTTTAGTGATTTTGTTGATTTATCAAATGAATGCGGACATTGTGGCAAGTCGGTTTTATTATTATTATACAGGTAACATTATTGATATGAACGTGGGGGGTTTTGCAGCGTTGATGAAATATTGAACGGGCGGTCTTGGTTCCGACCATTAGCTGCATTATTTATTATCGATCAGATGTTATTTCTGTGAGTGTTCACCTGAATTATTCAGTTGAGAACGCGGAGCGCAAATAAATAACTGAGTCTTTCGCACGCTGCGCTGGTGTTAAATTCATCTCGCGCGCAACGTCTGGATTATTCGGCCGTAAATCCTAAAATCCAAGAGGATTGAATCTCACCATAAAATGATGATTGCCCAGCTAACTTTTTGTTACGCAATCCTAAGAGGAGAACTGCCTTTTATATCTTAATAATTATCTGTCGGCAACACAAGAGAAATTCATTGCATTCATTCTTCCATGTTTGTTTGCGAGATGAAATTGCTTTGGTCTATTTTGTTTGGTAAGGTCAGTTAGCCATCTGTTTGATGTTTGTTATTGTCATTGAGATTATATTAGCGTGGCTATTTTTCTTTTATATTACACTAGAAAAATATCTGTTGTGGCCGCCATCCAATTTTTCGATTAACGTGTTAACACCACGAAACGCCGTAACTTCTATAGTTCTTCTACTTCGTAAAGCCACAGCGGCTGTTATACTGGTAATTGGTACACATATTTAAAGTCCCTGGAGGATGATCTAGTATCAGCTTGGGTTGGGTATAATGGTTGCAATGCGCTGTACATTGTCTTTATTTGCCTCATGTTTATTATGTTTTCATATCAACTTACTATACCCTAAAGATATTTAGGCTAAATGAAGTATTATTATCGGTTGAGAATATGTTATATGGTAATGCTAATTATACCGTTCGTATTTTTGCTGCATGTTTCAGATGTTTTACAGTATAGCTGCTACAGATTGGCACACGCAGTAGTCGACAAGATAATTTTGTAGCTGTAAACACTCTTTGATACCGATACCATTGTTAGATAATATTACGTAAAGGATGCATATTTACACTTCAACTTCATAACCATTCAGTCGTATAATATGGACTCAGCGAATTGAAAAACGCCCAGCCAAAGTTTTGTCTATAATGACCGAAATATTTATCAAAATCCACCCAAGACTACAAATGTTATCATAGATAATTTTGTCAAGTTTTTGGGTGCACGTTGTTCTTTCAGTGTAAAATGGAAACTTTATATACCTTGGTAAGAAAAACTTGAAATTCTTAATTCGCCACACGAAAGAATGTTATGCATCGGTTTGAAACGATAAAAATGCCAAGAAGAAAACCTTAAACTTGTCCAAACAATATACCTCTAAAGTATGAATTAATACCGGCCGAGCACCATAGCGCACCGTTTGGTAAAGATAAAGATAAACTGGACCTTATCCAAACAATATACCTCAAAAATATGAGTTAGTACATCGTAGCATCACAGTGCGACGTTTGGTAAAAGTTTTCCTGGAATCGGTACACGTAAAGCATTCAATGTTTAATCAGTTATAATTCACAGGTCTCGCGGGCGTTTATACGAGAGACCGTTCAGTGTTTTCGTTTACATTTCCGTTTGTATATTTTCGATTCCACTCTTTCACTAAAACCTTCCAATATCAGGGCAAGAGTTTGTAGTTTACATTATACCGCCATCGTTCTGTTTATACGTGAACATCTGTAGACTTGCTTTATGGGTCGGTTCGTCATAAAAATCGCCCATTTGATGTTTAATTGGCGATTTAAGTGTTCGAAATCTATTAATTTAGCCAAGAATTTTTGTCTTTTTGTATTGGTTGTATACAGAATATTACGGAGCGCCTTGTACAAGTAAAATGTTTACTTAAAGTTGATCCTAATGAAACGTTCTGGTTGCTATTTAAACTCAATGTTCGTACTTTATGTTAGAAAATATGATTTGTTATGTATCAATCGTATAGTATCATGTAATTTTCATTATTTTGACACGCTATTCGAGCTAAACTAGTTCTTTTTTCCCAAAAAAATGTCAGAAATTCTTTATGTCCGGGAGGAAACCACATTGTCGACCTTACATAACTATAAACACTTTTTTTATTTATCTACAATCGCGGATCGGATCGATCAATATAATGGTGATAATCCAAACAGGTTAAATAACGTGTGGGTTGATGCGGTATGACGTCAGTACTCCAGTACTTCACAAACCAATAAACCCTTACAGCACCTAAACCCCTCATCCCATTGATCTGTAAATTTTTATATGTATATATTTAAAGTCATCGCAGGATGAGATAGTGTCAGTTTGGTCAAAATCGAATTAATCCCTAAGAAAACACACGTAACATTTGCCACTTCTTGTCACCAAACACAATCCAGGTCGTCCCCTGGTAATTCTAAACATGTATACCAAATTTCAGTCCGATCCGTTGTATCGTTTGCGAGCTATCGTATTTACAGACATACGTACGTACTTACAATGGGTTCAGAGGACCCCAAAACGCGCATTTCAGCTAAAATCTCGATTTTTTCCATCGATTACAATGTTCCATTAAAAAGAACATAATGTTGGTCAGGTATTGTGCACACTATGTGTATCTAATCTTGATCGATGGAAGACATTATCAATACCTCAGCACTAAACTGGTTTTCCACTTTAGAAGTTTTATATTCCAGAGTAAATTACTGTACTATTCCGGCGAGTAAATCATAAAAGATGAAAATTACTTAAATTTCCATAAATGTCCGCCGAAGCAATGTCGATTTACAAACTTACTAAATTGAATAAAAATGCTACTAGTACAATTGAATAAGAGCTTTATTCGCTTGGTGAAGTACATTGCTCTACCAACCGCTCTGAGCTTTCGCATATTTCCAGCAGGGGGTTTTATTCAGCTTGTAGTGCAGTGGCGTAGCTAGATCTTTGTTGATCCCTTGACACATAAAACAACTACTCTTTTGTTGATGTGAATTGAATAAACATTTAAAAATTAGTTTGTGTGTATTATATTGTTATTTATAGAAAACTGTCTGATAATGATCATTTTTGTTTGTTTTAGAACATAGTTTTGTTCGTCTCATTTTAAATTTAAATTTTATTTTATTCATTTGTGACCGCAAATTTCCTGTCGTTGAAGTAGTGTACTCCAACGTCTGTCTAGTTCCGCCACTACGCTACTGTGCTTGTGCATGTTATTGTATAAAGTTGTATGTACTAAAGGCGAACAGTTGTATGTAAATCGGGTAATATCGAGCGGGAATGCCGCCTGCGCAAGATGTTATAGTTCGGATTTTCGTGCCTACTGCTAATCCTTCAAAGGGCGCACAATATCGGAAGCCCGTTTTTCATTTCTTTTACCCCTTTTGTTCTCGCGAACTGAACGAACGAGTACGAATTTCCGAGACAACGAACTAACGCTTTACCCCCCGTACGTCGTCGTCCATCCGTCTGTCCCTTAATTAAAAATAACTTCTATCCGTCTATTCATTGCGGTAATTGTAAATCATGGCTCACTGTTCCAGTGTTTCTAAATATAGGGAACAGACGCGTTTCCACTAAACATTGTTTTTTGGTCTCTTAATTATCTGAAGGGGTAATTGTCTATGAGTTTCCCCTTTTTGTTTTTAATTTTCCCATTTGTTAATATTAGCATGAATTGAAGATATACCTATAGATGGATTTGTATGCGATTGATACTAGTTTATAGTATTATATTACACAATCTAAGTAAAACTATAACAAAATAAAAACGGAAACATGTTTTAAATTCTCTTCAAAAGATTTTAATATAATAATAGTGTCCATATGTAACTGTTTCGTCGATGTAACCGACATGATGTTTTGTGGTCTAAGTTCGGAGCACCCCGTAGAACCATTAAGGACCGTGGTCAAGATTTTGCTCACTCAGTTTTAAATCCAAATTAATTAACAATATAATCTTTTTTGATTAATTTCGATGTGTTAATTGTGGAAGAAGATAAGCTGTGTAAACTTAGACCTAACACATATATGAAAAATGCCGAAATATTGGACTCATCACTTAGACCAGCCGTTTTTTACTGGCTGATATGTCCAAATAAAATCCAAAATGCTCCAGATTGTAAATTTAGTTTGCACTTGGCTCGATAAATCAAACTGGAGTGCTAATTACCTCACAGAGTGTTTCAAACTTGGACTACTGAAGTCTTATTTCTTCTAGCAGTCACATCCATATGGAAAACATAAAAGAACCTAGACTTACTTCTTTTTTAATAAAGAAATACTGCTAAGCAATAATATTTTATAAATTAATATATGCAAACAGAGCAACAATAAGACGTTAGTTTCCTGTTTTTTAATGTTTTCGTATCTTGCAGAATTGCAAAAGTTCTGATACCGATGTTATTGCAACTTGTTGATACCTACTTCTGCGAATTTGCGGCGACCTTAGCAAATATTGACCGATATGTTTACAGCCGCTTAAGCTACCGAAATCAGAGGATAACACTGAAGTAAGTTTGGTCCCTCAGTTTCTAATTTTCTCCTCGCCATTAAGCAACACGAGAAAATATACTTAAGAGCCACCATTATGTGACAACGCCACAGTACACAAACAAGGAAACCCTATTAGTTATCTAACGTTTTATCCACGCAATTTGGTGGCGTGTTTTCTTCACAATAATATAAAACTAGCTGAGAAATAGCATACATACTTTTTAATACACAGCTTGCTAGAAAAGTTTTGCAAGCACCGAAAGCGTAGATAAATATAATAAAACCTAAATATAACGCTATAGGTGTAAATATCTATATAAAACTCTTTTAAGGCAGAACTGAGTTATTGCATTTTTAACTTTTTACGCGGAATAATCATAATAAACATTACCTTGAGTTTTGATAGATTTGTATTGGAAGTACATTATTATTAACTTTGCATTATGAGAAATCCCGTCGTTATAATTTGACCAAATTCCCTGGAAATCTTCGTAAATCTATGCTCCAATTTACTATACTACAAGAAAAGCTATTATTATTATTATTATTATTAAGTTGAAAGGTAAAATTACAGTGTGGCTAGACGAAGAGAATAATAAGAAAATGACATTTTGCGTGTAAATAACTGACCGGTTGGTTTTGAATTAAGTCTGCCGTTGACTTTGATAAGAATCTTCTTTTAAGTTTGGTTACCTACTTATTTACAATCGTAAAGAGAAATGTTTACGTTTACATATTTTGAAATTTGATATTGAATAGCCGAGGCGCGGTTTTTGCGTTAAACAAAGGCCACTGTTGGCCATGTGTGCTCACGCAACTGAAATTGTTACATAACGATAATCTCTTCAAATCAATATGTTTGAACCACAATTGTCTAATTTAAACAAAGTTTAATTTTCACGATTTTAGTGTTGCTGGTGTTTTCTGGTTTATAACGAGTTTTTTGTAATGTTCATAGGCTTTTTGAATACCAATATTGCAAACCGCAAAGTGTTGTCAAAGTCCTATTCCGCAAATAATGGAAACACATTGCACATTGGACGTATCGGGTGTAACACGTCGTCAATACGCGTTGGGATTAAGCATTTTGTTTTTGCAGGATAGTGGGAATTGTGGAGTATCGCATGTGGTGGTTGTGTTTACATATTTCGAGGCAATATGGGCCTCGAATCGACCATATTCCCAGAGAGCCTCATCGACCGACAAGCCACAATTACCTGTTTCGGCAATATTTTATCCGTTGCTGCAACAGTTGTAGTAGAAAAGTAATGCTTTTAACAACAAATTTTAAATGAGTATAAAAATATTTTTTTAAATTAATAATATTAATTTGAAACGTTATGGCACCCTGGCATCTTAGGGGTAACTATATTATTATAAGCCGATGTTGGTTTAGGATTGCGTTATTCCTGTGTTTCGTCAATTTACTGTAATACTTTTTGTTTTTGTTTCAGGTGAGTTGATGATATCCTAGTACCTATAGCAATGTGCAAGGATTCTTGGTATGTATATCCACTCGTTTGCGTATGTTTATTACAATAATTGTCTTGTGTGCTTTATTACAATAATTGTCAAAAATGAAACTAACAGATTTAACTGCAAGTGAACAGCGAATTACTTTCTGTCGCACCTCGTTCTATTTTCTGCGTCCGTCGACGTTGCCAAAGATTTTTGTACGTAGTCAAGCGATTGTCCCCACTATCCAACATACAGGATTCAAATGGTTGTGTTCAGATGAACAGCCCTATCTCGCTTACCTACGACTCTTCAGAACGCGATTCTATAGCCTTTTTGTATAACTATAGTGACAAAACTCGTTAGTGTGCAGTTTTGCTTTATAATCGACAGGTACACTAAAACTATTCATTTTACCAAAAAAGGTTATCACATAAACTATAGGAAATATTCTCTAGTTTAATTTATTATATAACTGTTTTTATCGTAAAATGAGTCTGAAAGGAAATATTGTCAAAAAACTGTTTTATTTAAAGGATAAAATGTCAGTTTTATGCCATAATTGGATGCACCCAATATCGCTAATGCTTCTTAATTTAATTTTATCTGATAATGATAAAATTTATCATTAACTCACGTAATACCTGTAAGTTTTGACTCTTTTGCCCCTTTTTCATCGTTTGCCCCTTTCCTCTTTCTTCTTTCTACTTTTCTCTTTCCTATTTTTTCTTTCTGCTTTCCTGTTTCCTCTGACGATTTATTGATTTTCAGTTTTTCATTTTCGTGAAGGAGACTATTGCAAAAAGCATCTTCAGCAGTTCACAGTCCCTTGGTAACTCGCCAACGCGGTTTCCTCCCGGAAATCAAGAATTAATTTATTCTGACTGCAAAAGTCTCCATTCCAGATATTCGTAGTTTTAATCGGTATATTACGATCAACTTTAATCCCGAAAAGTTCTTTAAAGTTAAAATTTTAGGTTAGGCGGACGCACCTGGGTATTATACAGTGGCTCTAAGGAGGCTGTCTCTGTAAAGACGGTCATTATGAATTAGCTCGTGAGGCAACCGCATACGCTATGCGGAAGGAGACGGTGGCAAGGGTTTGCTTGCTTGCCGTCGAACTGAACCGAACGTTAGTCATCCAGCAGGACTGTGATTAAGGATTCATGATCGCTCCCCAGGCGCCACTCGCCGCCCAGTGTACAAGCTGTGTACAGGAATCCTAACCCTGTACCATAAATTATTTATCGACCACGCGCACTGTTATTTTCGACTATTACAATAAGCCGGCGCGACGCAGTTTCAAATATTAACGAAGTTGGTAATTGTGGCAACTCGCCCTATAGCGCGTTACAACGGTAATAATGCCGATTTCGAGCAACGCATCTCGCGAAATATGCAAATAGGACAACAGTCGAAATTAAGCGGTGTGGCTGCAAGCTGCGGTATTGTTTTAATAATAATTGTTACTAACATTAGACGTAGACGCATACTGGTTTTTGGATTTTTTTTCAACATAAAGTGATGAAAAGAATTCCATATTTTGAATGTATTTGCAGAATGGAATCCATTGGTTATGTAAATTTTACTCTCAGTTCAATTTTCAGAACACTGAAAACTAAGGAAGATACATTTACGACTTTGCAATACTTTGGTCATTTGGTCATTTCTTCCTTCTAGCTAATACAATCTTTAAAATAAGTATTTCAACAACTCAATTGATCTATGTAGAGTTGTTTTAAAAAAAGCGCGATGAAACGTCATTTGACCATGAATTATTCCAAATGAGTCATTCCATAAGTATTTCGTTCCAAAGGGATTTTAAAACGAAAATAAACAATAAAAAGGTTGTTTATTTTCTATATTTGACAGCTTAAACCATTTAACCAGTATTAAATTTAACGTTCTGCTATCAATAGAATTGCAGTTGAAGTGAGTTTTCGAATTAGGTTTGGGGTGAATTAAGTTCGATTTTAGAATTTCTCCACTAACATTTTTATGTCTGTTTAGTATTAGATAAAACAAAATTCCATAACGTTCTCACCATGAAATGCTTGTTGTTATAACTTTATCCTCTTCATGGATGCCTTTTTTTACTTTCCGAGTAGTACCCTAGAAGGAATCTATTGTAATCGACGGAAAAAAATTTCGAGATTTCCGCGGAAATACGCGTTTTGAGGTTCCCTGAACGATTGCGATGATTTCTGGAAAATGTATGTATGTATGTATGTGTGTATGGCCGTTAACATGATTGCGCCCAAACGGATCCGTTGTTCTGTTTGGGCGCAATAATGGCTGAAATTTGGTATGCATATTTAGGATTGCCGGGGGACAAACTGGAGTGTTTTTGGTGACAATCTGACAGCCGGAAAGTAGGGTGAGGGCCACCCTTTTTTCATCGATTGTAGATGTAGTTTATAGAACAACAGCTGGCATAACTGGGATACGTTCAAGATTTCATTAATTTTATTATTATTTACCAGCATGACCTCGCTAAATTCGAACAATTTTTTAATAATTTTCTTTTTAACAGTGAATTACGTGAATTGCGTAAAGTGGCTACTGCACACTTCTTACTTTGAAAGAACTCTAACCCGCGGAACAATTAAGGTCAAAATTTCGTCTATTCAGTTTTAATGCCAAATTAATTAGAAGTGTAATATCGTTAATTTATTTGGTTAAGTTAATTGTCGAAGGTACATTGTTTTAACTTAGAGCTTGTTCATTCAACTTTCACTTTTAACATGTAAATTTTATTTTGCCTTCTTCCTTCTTGTGATATAAAAACCTGTCAGATATCTTATATCATAATTACCACATGGCGTAATAATTATGATAAGCTTCTTTACATCGTATTGAAAAGATTGCCTCAATCAGTAAAAGTACCAGAGTTATGGAAGATAAAAGTTAAATTTACAAGGTTTACGTTATAACACTTTGTCTTCTCTGGAAAACTATATCTTCTTTGTAATATCGTAATAAAATAAATGCCAATACATTGCTAACTTAACTTTAAAACTGTGGATGAAGAAACTTAACCAAACTTTTTAATTGGTCAACGGTAATGTTGTAAACTAAGAACACAAAAACATTATTTCTGTTACTCAGTTCAAATGAGTTATAGAAATAATTATGTTTAATATTGTATTACCTAAAAACAATTATGAAGAGTTGCGGCTGATTTATTCACCTACACGTAAAGTCCTATATAGCTATGTGTCCGATAGGTCAAATTTTGTTGATATGTTACAACTCATTCAAGTAATAGGTTACTAAACATAGTGTACAGAACGTGTCACTTGATTCTTTTATTCACGTTCTACACATTACCACTAATATATTTCTGTGTTAATGGCAAAAGAAATGGGGCAACAAAATCTATAATTTGCTAAAAGAATCATTAAAATCTACAAAAGATTACAACAGCTATTAGAGATAAAAAATTATCAAACTTTTAGGTGGTTCTGTTTGATGTATATTTGTGTATTTGCCAAACCGAATTTGAAGTACTCTTCCATAGCTTAGTTTGTACTAATCGCGCCAGCCAGAAAACACCCTAATTAGGTACTAATTAGTTTCACATTTATTAATTTCACATTTATGAAAGATGTTTGTTTGGCATAGCAGTACAAGTGGCTGTGGTAAGCCACTTAATTCGATAGTGAGCTGTAGCTACTTAAAAATATACGTTTGCATATTTATACGCCTATTAAATGCTATTTTTGTTGAAGAAGCTAATCTATTAGCTGGAATTCTGACCAAATGAAGAGAAATAAGAAACGAGAAAACAAGGAATGGAAGAAAGCAGAAAAGGTGGAAGAGAGAAAAGGAGTACAAACGAGGACAAATGAGGACAATGTAAGACAAAGAAAGACAAAGGAGAACAAAGCAGAACTAAGGAGAAGACAAGAGGAGAAATTAGCACAACGGAGGACAAAGCAGGACTAACAAGGAAAAAAGTTTGCAAAGGAGGAAACAGTAAGATAAAGGTGAACGAAGGAGGACAAGGTAGAACTAACTATGACAAAGAAAAATAAAGGTGGACAAAGGAGGGCAAATTAGGAAAGCGGAGGACAAAGCAGGATAAAGGAACACAAAACAGGACATAGGAAGACAAAGGAGGACAAGGTAGGACAAAGCAGTATAAACAGGACAAGGAAGGTTAAATAAGGATACGGAATAACATAGGAAAGGACGAAGGAGGATCACGAGGACAAGGAAGAACAAGGACGACAAGGAAGAGAATAGGAAAAGAAAGTGCGACAAAGGAGTAGAAGCGAGGACAGCGAAAATGGGATAAAATGGCGAACGAAAAGTGATACGATATCAGATGCGTTTGTTTATTGTAGCAGTCCGAGTAGAAAGGCAATTAATGCGATTGTGGCGCCTCGCAAACGTATAACGTGTGCATATTTAAACGGCTATTAAAGGCATAGAAACTATTTTCGTTGAAGCTGTGGTATACCGGCGCATTCCAGCTGCAATTTTGTAATGAACCACCTGAGCCCGAGCGATCTTTATGCGCCCAGAGCTAGGCGCATTGCGTTTTCCAACTGTAAACAACCGTGTTTAAATGCGGATAAAGCTAACTCGCGAATGGTGCGAAGCTTTGTTCCCAATTCGTATGCATATGGAACTAACGCCGAGACCGTTGAAAACGAACGGCAATTTGTTTTGTAATCGCTAACATATTTAAATTGCCACAAGTTTACTGGCAATTGTGCAAAAGTGTATGCAGATTGTGAAGCTAACGCCACGTTTTTGTTTACTTCACGGGTTAAGTAACGTGTTTTCCGACCCATGGATTTTCTCCTGATTTTATATTAACTTCTGTGGGAGAAAAAATGAAAGGAAAATGAATGGATAAAAAATGAAAGGAGAAAAGGAGGAAAGGAGAAAAGGAGGAAAGGAGGAAAGGAGGAAAGGAGGAAAGGAGGAAAGGAGGAAAGGAGGAAAGGAGGAAAGGAGGAAAGGAGGAAAGGAGGAAAGGAGGAAAGGAGGAAAGGAGGAAAGGAGGAAAGGAGGAAAGGAGGAAAGGAGGAAAGGAGGAAAGGAGGAAAGGAGGAAAGGAGGAAAGGAGGAAAGGAGGAAAGGAGGAAAGGAGGAAAGGAAGAAAGGAGGAAAGGAGGAAAGGAGGAAAGGAGGAAAGGAGGAAAGGAGTAATGGAGGAAAGGAGGAAAGGAGGAAAGGAGGAAAGGAGGAAAGGAGGAAAGGAGGAAAGGAGGAAAGGAGGAAAGGAGGAAAGGAGGAAAAGTGGAAGGGAGGAAGGGAGGAAGGGAGGAAGGGAGGAAGGGAGGAAGGGAGGAAGGGAGGAAGGGAGGAAGGGAGGAAGGGAGGAAGGGAGGAAAGGAGGAAAGGAGGGAAGGAGGAAGGAAACAAGGAAACAAGGAAAGAAGGAAAGAAGGAAAGAAGGAAAGAAGGAAAGAAGGAAAGAAGGAAAGAAAGAACAAAATTCTTGTATGAAAAATTATTTACGTACACTTATCAAAAATCATTCATGTACACATATTTATGATACACTGCCAATCATTTGTAACCGATCATTTGCTTAACAGTAAGAAGTCATAAACTGTCCGAAAGTTCGTGTTTTGCCGAATCGTAATCGGCGAGCGTTCAGGTAAAATAGGGTATCTGCCCTATTGATTTATTGACACTATATTCCTGGCGTATCCTCCATTCCTGTTATTTTTTCACCCTCTCTTTCGCTCATGTTGGATGACCTGCCGCCGATTGAATCGGGTAATAAATTTTACCAGCGTAATGATACCATCTACGCCGCCTCTAGATTGTCTTGTTTTGTGATACCAATAATAGCGTTCGTCGACAACCGACGATGTCGGATTCGAACCGCGTTTTCTCATCCTTCCCTTTCGATTGGCTGCGCATCAGATCGAATTTAATGATAAATTCGAATCAGTTGAGGAGAAATCGTATAGAAATAATGTTCGGCGTTATCTAATCTTTGTAATTATTCATTTTAAAACGAAATATATTTGTTGATTAATTAAATGCTTGAGAAGGCTTTCCATATAGATTCTACTATAACCAGAATATATTGTAGGAAGTAAGAAATTGCAGAAAACTTATGTTAAAGTGCAAAATTTCCCGAAACCTAATTACTATACTATTCTACCTTTATAATACCGAGATTTGGAGCATAAGTTAAATTACATGGCTAATCGTCACTAAATTAACAGTCATTTATAATACTGGGCCTTAAGTTACTATGAACATAAACTTAAGTTGAGTAAATTAATTCACATCTAATAAAAACGTCCAGCGTTAAAATAGCATTTCTTTTATTGATGACATTATCGCGAGCGCGCTTGTCGAAATTTATTATGCCGCAACACTATTTTTCGCCTCTCCATTTCGTACATTTTAAATACAGTAGCACTCAGGAAAATAAATAATCCCTCCTAGTTCGGATAAAGTGGGGTTATTTTTCATGCGGGTTCCGCAAATCCCCATTTCTCGACGTCGATTCAGCCCGAACAATCGTCGGCTGGCATTTATTAAACTTGGCGGAAAAAATCGCTACGCGTTCACTGAATGAAGAATAGACCGCAACGGGCCGAAAAGGTCCGGCATATATAAATTATCGGCGAATTTTCATTGATCCCAATATAGTGTGGAGTAAGATTACTGCGAAAACATTATTAATATAAATATTATTATTATAAATTATTATAAAATTATTTAGTTTAAAGCTGAATTCATTTTGGAAACTATTATAGAGGTGTGAACTAAATATATGTCGACCCACTGGCGGTACATTTGTGCTATTTAAATAAATTGATTGATTGAACAAAATTGTTCTGTTCTGCCATTAACTCATTACGTTGACAATTGAAAGTGGAACACATTCAAGGACTGATGACAATGTACTCTACGTACGCACTGAATAGTCATGAATTACCAGGAAAATACTTTAGTACACGAAATAAAACGCATTTAGTACTATCTCAGCTACTTACTGCTTATTATCTTGTAGTGTTTTCGATGGAAGTCATTGTTATGTAAAGTATGTAAATTGTTACCAGTGTCTGTATCTGGTGTCTGGTGTGAATATAGTATAAGTTTCCACTCGAAAGTGGTATCGACTTTAAATTAAGGAATCTGTGTTAATTTTTTGTTTCTCCTCATAATGGTGTGTCCAGACTACGACGATCGGCCGGGCAAACGTTTGGACGAACACTCGACCCAATACATACAAGCTGGAAAAATTTGTCAACGCGTACCAGCACAAGATAAAAATTGCCCACCTGCTTTGGGCTTCAATTCCAATTCAGTACAGCACGTATATATGTGCGATACAGACAACGCCCGTTGGTGAATTTTTCTACTAACCTTGTTGGCCTAAATGTTCACCGTAGTCTTGACACACTGTAAAGCAGGCCATTCACTAGGCGAACCCGGACCCGACTTGCGACCGCGACACGACAACGGACTGATCCGTCAGTGCCCATACATTACCCGGACCCGTACCCCACTTGTTTTGAGAGTGGACCGCAGACCGAACCACGACTCATTTCGGACTTGTCTCTCACTACCATACACGAGCGGATTGGTCGGCCGACCGGTCCGAACAAACCGATCCGGCGGATTGGTCCGCATGTGAATGGGCAGCTTTCAGCTCGAAAGATAAATTAGGGCAAGCGAACTTAAAAAATTATTTATGATAATGTTGAGCGGGGAAAGGTATATATAGTTAAGTAAATTGCTATAACGTGGCATTTGGAACTTTATCTATGTTGTGTGAATTATCCATTTATAAGCGTTTATGACTAATATATGCTCCTTATAGACCATATCATTAAATAAATCTGCAATTTCAACAATTTACTTCATTCATTAAACATGTTTTCATATTTAAGAGAATATATTTCAGACTTTGTTGCTTGTACTTATTCAGACTTTATTGTCTACATCAAATAAAACAACTGTAGATTATTCAATCAACAATATTAGTAAAATATTCATGACTTGACATAGTACGGGTTGATATTGTAACTGCATTCTAGAACGCATTGTTGATTCCAACATAAAATTGAAGACGTAAACAACAGTACCGACAATTAGGTAGCTTAGTAGTAACTGATATATAATACAATAAATTTGTATAATTAATATAACCATTGTGACTATTATGTTTGAATAAACAAAAGTATCTGAGGTGACCCTTACCCAACTTTCCGACTACATCGTTGGCACAATGAAGTGTCTGAACACTTTTGCGATTGCCATTATCGCCGATCTGCAAATTTATATACAGGTTTAAAGTCACCGAAGGATGAGTTTGATCTCAATCAGATGAATACCTCAGAAAACGCATGTAACATTTGCCCCTTACGGTTGTCAGATTGTTACCAAAAACAATCCAGTTCGTCCCCTTGCAATGCTAAATATGTTTGCAATATTTCAGCCCAATTTCTTGTTTTTCTAATGTACTTAGCGGCAACCACCTCATTAGACAAAGAAATACGTTTCTAGACACATTACCTTAAAAAACGACCGGAAAGGATATAGCCATAACAGATATCCATAACTTGTTCAAATTCCTTAATGAAACATATGTCATTCGATAGAGCTATTCAAGTAGTATACTCCATAGTTTTGCCCTCAAAAAATATATAACGGTTTACCAAAAAATTGGTTTAATTATCATCGTGTCATGTAATAAGAGCGCATTTCGTTCTTAAATACAATTGTAAATAACGCCATCTGTAGACTGATACTGTAGAGTGTAGACAGTATCGTGCATCGGGGATAACAGCCCCTTTTACACAAGTAAAGCGGTAAATTGGTGTGCGGCTTGCCGAGTGTTTTATATAAATGTTTATAACAATTGCAAAAGTTGACGCATAACTTTGATTAATACATCAAATTGTAGGCAATTAACAGGGGTAACTACCCTGGAAAGACCGAAGTTTTGCTCACACGATAGCACCCCTTAAATGATCATAATGTGGACGTACCTCATAACAAGGATTACGCCGGCAGACAGATAAAATCATTAATAACATTAATAACTGTAAATGTTCTTGCATAACTTTGATTCATGCATCAGATTGTAGATAAACTATAATTGTACGAAGTGAGCCGTTTGGCAGATAAAAATATTCACCATAACTTATAAAGTACTGTCGAAACCTTGATATTGTGTTAGACATGAATTTTTGTTATAGTGTAAAAAATGATGTCTAAAACTTACATGCAAAAGAAATCATGTATGCAAAACATACATGATGATAATAACCACAATAAAATGTTGAAATTTATTGAAAAATAAATATTTACAGGGTACATCCAATAAAACTATTCATTTCATGTCTTGTTTTGGCGTAATGAATATTAGTGATGGGCGCATTCGAATGAAATAATCTTAATAATCGATTATAATCGATTCTTGAAATAATTGAAATATCTCGATTTTTGAAAAATCGATTCAGGGTAGCCCTCCCTATTAATTACTTGCAATTTGGCGTATTAAAGAAAGTTGCCCTAGAATATTCGTAGTTATTGATGATCTTATGTACCTGACGGTGGATTTCTTGTTCTGGAGTAAGTCCACATCAAGATCATTTAGGGGTTGTTATCCAGTGAGCAAAACTCCGAACTTTACATGTAGTACCCCTAGTAATTACCTATACTTTGACATAATATAAATCAAACTTATTCATCGACCTTCGCAATTGTTATAAACATTTGTACATCCCATTCGGTAAGCCGAACACCAATTTACCGCTTATGTAAGAGAGGTTTGTAGCATAAGGTTAGTGTCGTGAAGATACCATTAATAGATGCAGAATTTTAGGTAGATTGCAAATTTATTATTCCCGATGTTCTATAATCTACAGTATTGGTGGATAGCATTATTTGCAATTTTCTTTGAGGACGCCATACAATCTTTTTTTTTTGCTAAACCGTTCGATATTTTTTGTGGACAAAACTCTGGGGTTGAATACTTGAATAGCTCTATCGATTGACGTATATGTTTCAATAAGATATTCGAACAAAAAAAGTTTTATGGCTATCCTCTCCCAGATCAATAGAAACGGTCGAAATTTACAGTTTTTATGATAGATTTTGTACGAAAACCTGCCCTTGAGAATAATTTTAACTCATCTACCATATATAAGCCACTTGTAAGTACATTTCCAGCATGGGTGCTTACGATTAATTATGCCTTCCTCTGAATTATTCGTTAAATCAGCGTAAAACCCCTGTATTAGGTGTCATTGGATTTCTAACCAGAAATAAGCAAACTCAGAGTTGTAACGCCATAATGGAACAACATATGCATATGAAAACCTACGTATATATTTTTGATGTACTCGTCGAGATCTATCTTTTGGTATTCTGAGTTACCAAAAGATAGATTCTATTCTTCACTATTCTTCACAACACCTACAGTTATTTGTTCTCTAGATTTGAGATTTGAATTAATTTTTTATTTCGGGTAGGAAACCGCATATTTGAGAGCTTAATTTTTATTTTCGGTCCCGCTTTGGTTTTATTAATTTTCATTTAAAATTGTTACAATGCGGCATATAATTCTAACATTTCGAGCAACAACCCCATTATTCAGATAAGATTGTTACCCCTCGCGATGGCTTTGCACGAAACGATGGTGCGTGGGCATTTAGTAACGCTTTGCGTTGCTGTACTCGTAAAATTTTCATATTTCCCATGTAGAAGCGTATCCGCGGGGTTTGGCTGGAATCGCATCACGGCAGTAATGTCGAGGGTCCCGTCGTCATCATCGTTAAGTCGGCAACGAATGCGATATTAAAGCTTATAAATAAAGAGACGGCAATTTCCTCTGCAAATGTCCGCAGTAGAACGTTGTTGTTGTCGTTGCATGCTAATGTCAAAGGAAACCGAGCAAAATATAGCGTCTATTAGAAGTGACCGACTTCTAATAGACGCTATATTTTGCTGGGTGTTATTAAATGTGACTGTACCTGCACATTAATTCAGAAAAATAATTACCGTTGTAAGTTTTTATGTTGGCGTAAATTGCTTAATTATGTTTCGTAACTGAACATTGGCTTTAGATAGCCGAATGTTTGTAGAAACTATAGCTAAATATGACAACAAAAAGTGTTTACACAAAAACGCCATCCAAATAAATTGACGAATTTTATAGACAAATTCTTCAAAATTCTTCCTAACTAACAACAGTTTTTCTTTCCGACTAGTACCCTAGAGGGAAAGTATTGTAATCGACGGAAAAAAATCGAAATTTCAGCGGAAATACGCGTTTTTGGGGTCCCCTGAATCGATTGCAATGATTTATGGAAAGTGTTATGTATTTTAGGGTGATGACTTTTTAATTTTTTTTTCTCAAAAAAATATTTCCTGTAGCACAAATGGATGAACTTTTGTTTTATGTAGGTATACCATTTTACAATTTCATACAATTGTATGGTAACAGTATTTATATGTATATGATATATATGTCAGCAACCGGAGTTCGATGACTTATGCACCAGAGAATTGTATAGAATATTCCAAAAAAACATAGAACGTCTTACACCGTCCGGTCGGACTTGGTCGGACTGAGCCATCACGGTGACGTAATTACTCGGGAAGCTTTCCAATAATATTTCGTGAATAATTGACATATATCACATAAATACTATATAATTGTTGTATATATGTGACTCTAAAACTCGTGTTGAATTTTATATCTGCTTACAGTGATGTGCAAAAACTGATAAATAATTTTTACTTTCCGACTAGTACCCTACAAGGAAAGTATTGTAATCGACGGAAAAAAAAATCGAGATTTCCGCGGAAATACGCGTTTTGAGGTCCCCTGAATCCATTGCGATGATTTCTGGAAAATGTATGTATGTATCTGTGTGTGTATGTGTGTACCTATGTATGTGTGTGTGTATGGCCGTGAACACGATTGCGCCCAAACGGAACAACGGGTCGGGCTGAAATTTGGTATGCATATTTAGGATTACCTGTGTTTTTGGTGCCAATCTGACAGCCGGAAGTAGCAGATGTTATAAGCGTCTTCTTAGGGATTTATCCGATGTTGGCCAAACTGATATCAGCTCACCATCCAGTGACTTGTACATTGACTTCTCGAACTCAAGAAGTGAATTCGAAGATTTTGTAAATTGAGTGATATAGGTATAGAACATTTCCCTTCTGAGGGAATAAATATTTTAGTAAAAAACACTTACTAGAATTTATTCAAAAATTATTCAAAATGTTTAAATTGGCTATACTTCTCGTAACCTGCATACATGCGTAAACTTTGAGGTGTTGCCGTATCAAAGCAAAGCAAAAGCAACAACTAAGGTAGTTGTGTAATTACTCGTTGCTACATCAATATAAAAATATTAGTAGTAAATATTAGTAAATACTTCTTACCTAAAATCATCCTCATGCTTGTATTTTATGAGTACACATAAATTATGTAAAACAGACCAACACCAACGCCAATCAATGCTAACGCAATAGCAGGAATTAGCTCCATTTTGTACATGTCTAGATATTTTATTTTCAGACTTCTAAAAAAGACCAGAGCAAATAATCGTTCAATCACCTAAACAAATATTACATATTTCTTATAAACATATTATTATTATTATACGCCTATTTACTTACCTGTCAAATTTGGGATAATTTGAAATTCAAGCTCCCCTTCTCCTTGTTTATTCTGTCATTATCAATATAAGGTGGGATGATCTATTGCAGAAAGGGGTATGCTTTGACCCCTATTATATACATGTCCCTCTGGGGGAATAGTTGGTGTGGGATTCTGTATTGCCTTTCGGTAGATACCAGTGTTAACTAAATATTCAGGAGTCATGGACAGAACCAGGAAAATCAACAAAACAAATTTGTCATTAAAAAGAAAAAAAATCTAGTTTTAGTTTATTGAATTTTCTGGTTCTGAACTTGCTTGTCTTCTAAATTTTGTAGCTTTACCCACTAATCCCTCTTCATCAGGCCAGTAAGTAAAATTTGTTGAAATTGATTGACAGGAGTACATAGTGACTATTACAAGTACTTTATTTAATGATGATGTACTGATCCTGAACCTCTCACTAATAGATGTACAAAAATATATTATTTAACTATATATTATTTATTATTTATATTAATTTGGTAACAATTTCATACCTGTAAGAGTCAGTTGTAGGTATATCGACAATACACTTAATATTTGCTATAATATCTATGGCGATTTAAGTCACTTCTTTTTGCAGTAAAGACAGAAGTTGTTAAAACACTTGTCTAGACATTATGAAGTGTTGGCAAACTCATTGGTCCGAAAAATTTGGTAGCTGACGTTCCTCATAGTTTTAAATTTTTTGTATTTTTCCAGCTCTTCATTTTCCAGTTCCAAGCAAAAATAATTCACCAGTTTTACTGGTGTTACTGTTATGACTGATAATATGCTGTTTCATAATTTGTTATCCAAATAAAAACACACCCAGGTAACATTATTCTTGTTGATCTCTTTTCACAGAGCGTATTAATTCTGATAATTTTGTTTACACTGTCTTAAAAAAATACAATTGGTCAAAAAATCCCGACTTATGAAAGATGGTCGTTCAATTTACAAAATGAAACAAATGCCAAACATTTATGGTTTGTTAGATTATTAGGTGGGCGGTCTTTTTTGACAATGTGTAGTATACAGGATGTGCCGAAACTCAACGTCAAGCGGGCGGCACGAGAGAGGGTGGTCTATGTACGTTCTGGAAAAAATAGTAAAAAAAAATTCTATTACTTAGTTAAGTTATAATTGGCATTTTTTTCAAAAAAATAGAAAATCGACATCCGTTACCACATCTTTAGTTACTGTGGCAACAAATTTCCTAATTATCTTGCGGTTTTTTGTTAATATGATCTTAAATAATCGTACCATTAATCGCAGTCGTAAATTGATCAAAAAAATGTGACATTGATATAAATAAGGTAGTTTGTTTGAGTTGTGGTTTGAAAAATTTTTGTCACTTAACTTTGACTCTTTATCACAGAAAAAGTATATTGTACTACCTTCGGCAAGTTATTTTAAAAAATGGGCCGTTTAGTTAGGATTTCAAAAAGGTATTTTTATCAATGTCACATTTTTTTTCAATCGATTTGCAATTGCGATTAATGGTACGGTTATTTAAGATCATATTAGCAAAAAAAAACCGTAAGAGAATTAGGAAATTTGTTGCCACAGTAACCAACGATGTGGTAAAGGATGCAGATTCCTACTTTTTTGAAAAATGCCCATTATCACTCAACTAAGTGACAGAAATTTTTTTTACTATTTTTCCCAGAACGTAGATAAACAACCCTCTCTCCTGGTACCCACTTGACGTTGTGTTTCGGGACAACCTGTATATGAAAACAACAGGGTAGCAACTTATCAATACACTGATAGTTTGTCAAATTTCTCAGTGAATATAGGAAAGAAACCTAATCGAGCAACAACTGCTTATTTATCAACTAAACGTAAAGTAAGTACATTTAGTTGATAAATAAGCAGTGGTTGTAAGGTACAACAAAGTTATACTTCAGTATCTTTTTATAAACACTCGTATACCAAGCGTACGTTGGGTGGGTGCATAAAAGCTTACAGTGGGTAATCTGGTGTCCCGGACGTTAAGAGAAAATACCGAGCGAAAAAGTGGTTAGAATTTTTGCGGGACTTATTTCGGCAAGTGGGTTTGAAGCTGCCACCGCCACGGAGCGGAGTGGAGTACATGTAAATGTACTTTGGAATTGAGGTAAGCCAGAGACGAAGCGAGCATAGACCCACCGAGAGAGCTGTAATGAAGCTGTTGCTGAGGTATTGTATGAGCGACAGTGCCCGTGGGTGCGGTTATAAATTTCTACTCGAAAAAGGTTGATTAATGTTGAGGCCCAGCAGGCATCAGCCCGGGCGAGGAGGCCCCCAGACGTGCCCGAATATTGCGCCGCGAAAAAGTTTGTTTGAGGAATTCTAACAAAGGCGGGGATTTGTTCGCGTCAAAGTTTTATCGAGGTATTACTTTTTACTTTGCTGGTGAGATGAGATTTAATATTGTATTTTTTTTAGCACAGGAATAAAAGTAAATTTGCAAATATTTTTAGTTTACGTTGTCCTTGTGCTTTATACATTTACAATGCCATCTATTGGATTAAATAAACCTATATTAAAACGCCGTGTTGAACACAAATCTGATAAGAAGTCTGACATACTATCATCTGAAGTTGGCGATTAGATAGAGAAACAATCCGCTCACTAAGAACAGATTATTTTTTTGCACGTCTTGCTTGACAGACGGAAACACTCCAACGGAAACACGTTAACCTTTCAGGAAGTGGAAAAACAAGCAGCGCGCCCTGTCGTCATAGTAAGCCCAGCGCATAAGCGACGACGACGCCTGCCGGCGTTTCCACGAACCAACTTTACGCTGGCATTCAGGTGTTCTCTGTGAGTGTTCGTAGTACCTAAAGCACCAGACATAGTGTGGCCACCGTAACATGGACACAATAGGGTATTCCGGTGTTTTTCAAATTGTTGTTTTTCACAAAGTAGGGATGCTACTGATTGCTACTTTACACACAAAATCTCAAACATTGCTTTAAATTAAGAGAAATCGTCGTTTGAATTAGAGTTGATCTTTGTGACGTCACAAAGATCGCTTGAAACGGGCGGCTTGGCAACGTTGTAAATTTTCTTATGTTTACTCACACAAGTCACACACGTTGGTTGAGAAGTGTTTCGAATGGCCACGACCGGTCAGCTGTTCCCCTGTTGCCAGCGCTATTGATGATCGGTAATCTTCGTGTGTTACCGAGGGTGGTCGGTGAATTCAAATAAAATGCACTTTTAACTGCAATTATCTCATAGAAAACCTAAACTTAAGGCTTATTTATAGCTTTACGGTATTACTCCTGATAACTTGTACGGTAGTTTAAACCGAATATCTGCTCAAATTTTGACATGACCGGTATACTGAAGGTATAGAAAGTTTGACGTCTATGTACTATACGTAACTACGATCCATCTAAATGGTGTGATATCTTTTAGTTGTTGCTGTACGGTTACGGTATTATGGTTGGTGCTTAGGTATAATAGACGTTCAGTTCGAACGGTTTTGTATCGTTGAAAGTTGGTTGGCTGCAATGCGGCTTGAAGGGAAGTTTGCGTGACCGCGATGTCGACATTTGATTATTGCCCCCCCCCCCCCCCCCCCCCCCGCGACACTTCGCCCTCCAACTCTACCTGCACACGATGCCGTTTATGAATTTTGAAATTACTATGAATATCGTCGACCGATATGAAAAGTTGTTTCATGAGTTTGCTGCTGTAGAGCAAAATTCGCTATTTTAATATAGCTAAGTATTATATTATTATAGCGTTTTACTTCCGGACTAGGTCCCCTAGAAGAAATGTATTGGAATCGACGGAAAAATAGAATATCAGCGAAAATGCGTGAAATGCAACAACAATAATAGGGTATTACGGTGTCAAATTTCAAATTGTGGTTTTTTACAAAGTAGGGATGCTAAAATCTCAAACATTGCTTTCAATTAAGAGAAATCGTTATTTGAAGTTTGAATCAGAGTTGATCTTTGTGACGTCACAAAGATCGCTTACAACGGGCGGCTTGGCAACGTTGTAAGCTTTCTTATGTTATGTTCACTCACACATGTTAGTTGACAAGTGTTTGGCTACGACCGGTTAACTGTTCCCCTGTTGCCAGCGCTTCTGGTGATCGGTAATCTTCGTGTGTTACCGAGGGTGGTCGGTGAATTCATATAAAATACACTTTTAATTGCAATTATCTCATAGAAAACCTAAACCAAAAGGCTTACAGCTTTATGGTATGACTCCTGATAACTTGTATGGTAGTTTAAACCAAATATCTGCTCAAATTTTGACATGACCGTAATACCCTATTTACCTATTAGATAAGCAAAATGGTGTAACTGACTAATGAATTGAAATATTTCTGGAATTCCAAAGCCGATTATATGTTTGATATTTTATTCGTTTGCATAAATCAAAATCAAAGTGACGAATTCACTGTAGCGAGCATTATTATTAAGTAGGGAATTTTGCAGATTTATTATGGTTGGTAATGTCTGTTCTTGCTGATTACAATTTCGATGTAAACAATCACTAATCATAATGCAGTATGTCGTGATTACAATTTAGTCAAAATAGAGTAGATTTTTGTATGTTGTTTACACTGCGTATGTGACATTTGCCACTTCCGGTTTTCAGATTGTCACCAAAAACAATCAAGTTCGTCCCCCGGTAATTCTAAATATGTATACCAAATTTCAGCCCGATCCGTTGTTCCGTCTGGGCGCTATCGTGTTCACGGAGATACATACATTCATACATACTTTTCATTGCAATCATTGCAATCGATTCAGGGGACCCCAAAACGTGTATTTCCGCCTAAATCTCAATTTCTTTCCGTCGATTACAGTACTTTCCTTCTAGGGTACTAGTGGGAAAGTAAAATATCTCGTGTGGCTCTCACCCAACTTTCCGACTACATTGATACTCTGTTTACACATTTATAAACTCTCTAAACGTATCGACTATAGAGGGTGAAACACCAAAAGCGAATGTCCGTGAGATAATAATAATTCGATGCCAGGACTATAACAACACATACAAGGCACCTCTCGATACAAAAGACTATAATATACTGTCACGTATTCATGTGTTTTCCTACGAGATTTATTTCTGTACTGCTTGTTTATTTATTCTGCAATCCCAAAGAAATATGTGACATTTGCCACTCTCGGTTGTCAGATTGTCACCAAAAACCGATCCGTTGTTCCGTCTGGGCGCTATCGTGTTCACGGACATACACACATACATACATACATACATACATACACACATACATACATACATATACACATACATATATACATACATTTTCCAGCAATCGTTTCAATGGATTCAGGGAACCTCAAAACGTGTATTTCCGCGAAAATCTCGAAATTGTTTTTTCCGTCGATTACAATACTTTCCTTTTAGGGTACTAGTCGGAAAGTAAAAAACATCCTCAAGGTCATTAAAAACTTTGTATTCCTCTTTTCATCCTTGACGTTTGAAATGATATTTTATTATTTCATATTAAATGATAAGACAAATATTCAAACATATACAATTTTATATATTAACTATTATATACATACTCATAAATGGGGAAAAAATTGAAAAAAAATTACTAATGTATGGGAGTGTTGAACAGTTGAATTCTTTTTTTCAGAGAATATTTTTAGTAATTACAACAGAGTTGTGCTTGTAGTTTTATATCTCAAAATCTTCGGAACAAAATCAATAATGTCTAACTGCGAAATCAGTTACTAAAGAATTTATATGTGTTTTTCGTAAACCAATTTTGCTCAAAACTGCTCCCCTCTCCATACTCGTGTGTTATGAATAATATTGATTCGTAATATCCGAGTAGTAAACTCATTATTATACTTGTAAGTTTTATTTCGCAGAGGAAATTACTCTACTATTCCGACAAACAAATCACAAAAGATGAAAATTACTTGAATTTGTATAAACGTCCGTAGAAACGATGTCGGTTTCCAAACTCTTAAATTAAATTGAATAAAAATGCTACTACTACAATTGAATTATAGCTTTATTCGCTTGGTGAAGTGTTGATTACTACTAAGTCTACCAACCGCTCTAAGCTTTCGCATGTTTCCACTAGAGAGCTTTATTCAGCTTCTTGTGCAGTGGCATAGCTACGTCTTTCTTGATCTATTGAAATATCAGCGAAAACGCAGAAAAACCTTTTCTGCATAGATGGAATAAAGATTTAAAATTGTATGAATTAAATTGTCGTCATTATATTGTATATTACTGAAAATTGTAGCATTATAGAGATTTTTACTTTCCGACTAGTACCGTAGAAGGAAAGTATTGTAATCGACGAAAAAAAATCGAGATTGCAGCGGAAATACGCGTTTTGGGGTCCCCTGAATCCATTACAATGATTTCTAGGAAATATATGTATGTGTGTAAAATTGAATAATACATTGTAAAAGTGTTCAGACACTTCATTGTGCCAACGATGTAGTCGGAAAGCTGGGTTAGCTGGGTGAGCGCCACCCCAGATAATTTTACCTCCGATTACGTCCTCTGGGAGGAAAGTATTATGATCCCCGGATAAAAATCGGCATTTTTAAATCATGCAGAACTTTCGTGTATGTATTTCGAATTACATACTATGGGACGAACTGGATTGTTTATGGCGACAGTATAACAACCGGAAGTGGCAAATGTGCATGTAGTTTGTTAAGGATTCACCCATTTTTGGGTCAACTGATACCATCTCATCCTCCAGTGACTTCAAAACGTTAGTTGGTATGATATATTAGGTTAGGATCCAGAGTGGCTGTGGCTTCACGAATTGAAGAACTGTAGAAGGTTTAGACGCTACGATTTGCCAACGAGGTAGTCGAAAAGTTAATACGTCATATCTATGGATTGGCTGTCGGATAGGTATATTGAATTGGGTCCGACATGGGCTTCTATTTTTAGTAACAGGGTGTAGGTGTTGGCCTAGTACCCTAAACAAATCGCAACAAAACGATAATTCTCAGAATCGTGGATTGCCGGTACAATTGGAAAGTCGCTTCCTGGATCGCTATTGAATGATTCGCGACCGACCAGCGCAAGAAGCATTATCTAACTTCGCGATTTGGCCTGACCCTGACCCGACAGACCGAAATACAAATAGGCCAGGAAATTAATGTAATAAATTATACCAATTGCTCTGTCACACTGAATGATCGTGTTTTGTTAGGGTATTTTGGCAGGTGGGAGTATTAACACTTTTGTCAGAGCTGATTTATCATGAACACATTTTTTATTTCATTAGTAAGACCGTGAATAAGAACGAAAATAATCTTTCAGTTGACTATGGCGGATATTTTGATGTATTACTTTTTGTTGTTTGTATGTTTATAATCAATATAACATGGAAACGTGGACACCTTCTGAAATATTACAGTTTTGTGAAGTCACAGATTTCAACCTAATGTATGTCACAAAATAACCATGGCTGGATTCTGTCATACTGCTTCCATGAAAATTTATAGCTCCTAAACCGTTCATTCCATTGCATTGATCTGTAAATTTGTATACATATTTAAAATCACTGGAGGAAGAGCTGGTATCAATTTGGTCAAGATCGGTTAAATTCCTACGAAAATGCATGTATCGTTTGCCACTTCCGGTTGTCAGATTGTCACCAAAAGCAATCCAGTTCGTCCTCCGGTAATTCTAAATATCTACTCGAAAGTATCTTTTTCCATAATTAGAATAAATTAAAATTATATGTCTTTTTGGTAATAATAAATTATTTATATCGTGTTTTGTCTCTTTTCTGTGCCCATGGTTAGGATGATGAATCAGAATCCTCATGTTCTACTGCCAAACAGTTTAATAAAAAAGAAAAAGAAGTTCTTGCTATTTTTTAGTTATTCCTCTTTATTTATTTTAAGAATGATTTGGAACAAATATTATCGAAAATAAACATGATACTAAAACATAATAGAAAAAAAAAAAAATAAATGAGTTCTAAAGCCCGATAAGTTTTCTTATTTCTTCTTCTTTCTTCTCCTCCAATCTGTCCATAGAATCGTAGTAAGCTACATCGGCAGCTTCTAGATCGTCATGTTTCTTCGTCTTCAGCTTTTCCTTTTCAATCTTGCATTTGTCTCTAATTTTAGCGCACTTAATTCTCCGTTTTTCTTCCTCCGCCTTTTGTAGTTTAGAGTATTTCACGTTGATGTTACGCAATTTATTCACCTGTTTTTCAATTCTTTCCGCTTCCAGTTTCTTGGTTTTCGCCGCTTGACTTAAAATGTCTTCGTGGCCCATTGTTCTTCTTTTTCTGCCACCACCACCACCAATTCCATTCGCTGAAATAATAAGAAATAATCAATCTTTTCATAAATTCAAATTTATTAAGAGGTATTATTGTAACTTGTGATAATTTAAATTCATTCATTATTTATGAAACAAACTCTACAGACGATTGATAACATTTATCGTCATACAACATAATATTTTATATTTTGACCGTGGCTGTGACTCACAGTGAGAAACAATTTTGTTTGTAGATAAGAATGTCAACTTATACAGAGTGATGATAACGTTTTGAACAAAATTCATAATTTCGTTGTTTAGTGTTTTCAAGAAAAAAAAAACGCCCGGACAGTTCCATTTTAACTTTAAAAAAGCCAACTTATGACGTAAAGCGTTGATCTATGACGTCACCTATTTCGGAGCGATGACGTCATGCTTAATTTTTTGAGATGATAACCCCAATTTTGTTACTGTTTTTCCGTAGAACTTCTTATTACTTGCTCTACTTCAGCGTGAATTTTTTGCTGTAGCTCCTGGAGAGGACAATTTGAACACTTGCGCTGAATTTTTTGTTTCTTTTTGTTCATGTGCCATTTAAAAAAAAGGTTATGTAAGGTACCAATTTTTATGTTGAGTTCTATAGGAAAACAGCAAAAATATTGGGGTGGCCATATAAGAAAAATTGATGGCGTCATCACTCCGAAACAGATGACGTCATGAATTTTGTTAGAAACTTTTTCAACTTTTTTCTAGTACTCTAGGTACAAAGAATTTTAATCGGCGAAAAAAATGAGACTTAACATTAGTTAGCATAAATACGCGTTTTGAAACTGTGTGTCTGTAAACACAATAGTCCCAAAACGGTACAACAAATCGGGCTGAAATTTGGTATACATATTTAGAATTATCCGGGGACGAACTAGTTTACTTTTTGTGACAATCTGACAACCAGAAGTGGCAACTGTTTTGACCAAAACTGGTACCAGTTTACCAGTGACTTTAAACAAGTATGCCGAGTTTCATATCAATAGAATTGTTGGGCTCTCTCAAAGCTTGTAAAAATGTTGATAAGCGTAAGTGACATAACGTGTCATTCAATGTTATTCGATGACTGACATTACGTTGTCATCCAAAGCGGCTGTGGCATGTGGGATGTATAAGCATTTTAGAAGATTTCAACGATACAAGGTCCACGCGGTAGTCGGAATGTTGGGTGGGGGCCACCTCAGATATTTCACTTTAATGGCATAAGGGTATACTCGTTTCTTACAGATTTTAAAGTATTTTATTGTAATTTCTGCAGTAAATATCTCTGGTGACCCCATCCAAATTTCCGACCCTTGCAGCGTTCTTCAACCGGGTGCCGCAAGATATCTTTAGGGGTGCCGCGGGAAAAGCTTAACAATGTGAAAAATAGGCTTCAATTTTGTGAAGCCACAGCCACTAGGGTTATACTACACACCAACACAATATACACAAGATGAGTAGCATGACATAACTAAATCACATAACAACTGTCAAAGTCCTTTTATAAACGCTTGTAGCGCCCAAACCGTTCATTCCAGTGATCTATAAATTGGCATACATATTTAATATCACTGGAAGATGAGCTGCCATCAGTTTGGTCAAAAGCTATTAAATTCCTAAATGTATGTAACACCTAACACTTACGGATGTATAATTACCGCCAAAAAACAATCCATTTCGTGCCCTGGTGTTCACAGACATACACACACCCACATATGAACAGACATTTTCCAGATATCTTTGCAATGGATTCAGGGTAAGCTAAGTACATAGTGTCGACAAGGTCGCGGTGACAAAGACGCCAAAAAGTCGCGGCCATTTAAAACGTAAGCAGTGTTCATAGAACCACAGCCACGTTTTATAATGGCCGCGACTTTTTGGCGTCTTTGTCGCCGCGACTTTCTCGACACTATGTACCTAGCCTTACAGTACTTTCCTTCTAGGTTACTAACCGGAAAGTAAAAAGTGATAAATATCTGTGGTCTAATACGAAAATATGCCAGATGCAGTAAAAACTATCTCTGCACAAAGATTGTCATTTTATACAAAAAGACATTATTTAAATCAACGAAAAGCATTATTTATAGCAATTATCTAAAATTTACCTGCTGGTATGTTAAAACCTTTCCAATCTTGGTCCATCTTACTGACGCTGCACCACAACTGCACTCAACAGAAAACCTCTTGATAAACAATGATAATGGACCCGCACAAGGCGCGAAACAGTTGGCTTCTGATTGGTAAACTGTACACTCTTGACAAAAGATTTTGCGCAGAGCTACTTTCACTGTGATAAATTAAGAAAGTTAGTGTATTAATTATGATCAATCCATAAATTAACACGTCAAAAATGTTAGATTAAAACCTTAATAAAATTGGTTACTTTGTTCTTGAGTTATGTTGCCTAGTAGACTACAAGAAATGCAGTTTCGTTCACAAGTGGGTGTACGAGTGTACGTGAATGCGCACGAATATGAGCGGGAATATAGTGACCAATAAGATAAGTAATTGGCCTTGAATATATGCATGTCAAGTATTCTAATAAATAAACAGTTGTTTTCGATAGCTCTCTATTCGCAGAATTATGCCGAGGTTATAGTGAAGCTTTGAGCGTCGATACTTTAGGCATCGACACCCAACGCGGCGCTGGCTGTAAAAACCGAACCATTGTTTTGATGTGGATACAATATTGTAGGTAGAGCGTCGATCAAAGCTGTGATACTAGCCCGAGACCTGTTGGATTTACATAACACTCGGAAACCTTCGATAGACATTAATATTCGAAGAAAGTTGTTTGAATAGATGCTGTATAGCTTTCTATTTGTTTTAGCAAAACAATAGCTGTAATTTGTCGCATATTTACTGATCAACATTTCCAATGAAACAAATTGATTTGCAAAAAAAAAAACAATGTAAAGATAACAGACAACAACATACAAATTTACAGAAAGTCACGAACTAGAAAATTACAAAACTATAAGTACAAAAAAAACAATTTAACAATATATTGCAACAGCACCAAATCATATGCGTTCATAAATTCTTCTACTGTGTACAATGCATTATTTAATAACAAAAGCCTTAAAACGTAGAGCAAATTTACGGTTTGACTGTGCTTTGATGCTATTTTCCAATAAATTGTAAAACTTTATTTCCTGACAGGCTACAGAGCACTGGGTCGTGGTTAACCTATGGAGAGATATTCTTAAGTTATTATCTGTTTGGTTTGGTAAGAGTGTGTATCTGCCTGACAGATAAACATGCTTACATTTCCTTTAATGTACATCACGGAGTTGTGTATGAACATAGATTGGACGGTCATTATTTTTGTTTCCACGAAACTCGTTCTGCAGTGCTCATAAGGGCGTATTCCGGCAATTATACGTACTGCCTTCTTTAACACAAGAAATCTCTGCAGAAAGGAGGTACTTCCCCATAGTATAATACTGTAGTTGTAAGTTCGAGTAGTACATCAATTTGGAAGTTTTGGTGTCAATCATTTCGGCTATTTTTCGGACTTGGTAAATGGCTGTACTGAGCTTCTTACAGAGGTCTTCTATACGCTCTTACCAGCTCAAACCGACATGCAGGTGCACCCCATTACTATAACTGCTTCTTCATGTTTGTTGAATCTAAGATTAAAAGTTATTTTTTGTGTCTCAGTCACACTATCCGCAAGCAACGCAACGCTGAGGGCTTTAGATGACATTATTATCTGTGCTCGGTGACGTTCAAAGGACCATCCTCAGGATTATGTTCTTTCGTATAAGCTGGACGGACATTCGGTATACTTGTTCAGTAAGCAATGCGGTCGCATCTTGAATAATAAATGGGCGCAATTAGCAGAACTGTGGTGGCGTGGCGGCTGGTGGGTTGGTGGGGTATACTGACCCCGAGGCACGTTCACACCACCCTCCTTGTGGTGGTTGTTCGAGTAGGTATCGTCTGGCCACTCCGTATGTCCGCCACCACGAATTCTGATGTCGGTCGCGTACCGCACTGCGCTAACTTAACGGAAATAAGGGTAGGTTTTAGGTTAGGTACTTTCAAAATTACGGGGTGATATCAATTAGAGTGTGGGGAGGCTAGTCCTTTTCCTCGTTTTGGTGTTAATTGAAGTGCACGTGAGTGCGTGATATGAACGATTGAACGATTTTATTTGTTATAATAATCTGTTCCAGAAATCAATGTGACGAATGAAAGAGAAGATTTATAACTGTGATGGGAAGACACACACTACTTACTATATGTATAATGCTCTAAAGTCTAAAGGGTTCTACGCACAAGGCTAGTAGTTTAGTACAGTAGGGAGTAATTTAGTCTAGTGGTTACTAAACTGTATGTTCGGTGCTAGTAGAATTAGAGAGGGACGTTTGAACAACACAACCTAGCAGTTTAAAGAACTCTCATGTACCCTCGATTATTAAAGTCGATGAAGCTATTTCATGGAACAATGAGTGAAAATGCATAGTATATTCTTGTGTAACTGTGATAAGTTGGGTTTTGTTTTTAGTTTGTATAGATTGACCAAATGGTCGTAACAGATGACTCAAAGGGTATCACAGAGATATTTGTTTAAGACATCGTTTGACCTGGAGGTCAACGGTTTTCGAGAAGATTGCTTGTGTATTATATTAAGTTTCTTCTAGGAATTGTGATACTGCCTAAGGTTCGGTGTGGTCTAAAACAGATGGGGCTTGTTTTTGCTTGAATAACTAACTTTTGGTTGTGTATGTGGAGGGGACGAGTCTGGATTATTATATCCTGGATTTGAATATTTGAAAATGAAGTGAAATCTTCAGCCAAAAGT
Organism: Aphodius granarius; assembly: GCA_963971325.1. NCBI lineage: Eukaryota > Metazoa > Arthropoda > Insecta > Coleoptera > Scarabaeidae > Aphodius > Aphodius granarius. The sequence continues at coordinate 11,558,805 of OZ020222.1, read as the reverse complement.
TGTCCCAGAGTTTCCAAAGCCTTTGCATGAAATCCTTTTCAAATCCCATTCAACTCTTCTGCAGATCAAGACTAAAGCCAAAAATAGGATTGAAGATGACATGAAATTGGCAATTAAAAATTCCAACACTTGTTGGCCAATCTTCGGGAGTACATAGTAGGTCATATGTAAAATGTCTCTGATATTAGGTTCAGTTTTCAGAGTGGCTGTTTCTTTACGAACTTGTGTCAACGAGGTAGTCGGAAAGTTGGCTTGAGGCTAACACGCCACACGGTTGTAGTTTTGTTGGAGGCGGGACATCATAACATGGGCACAAGAATAGAAAATAGTTACAAGTAATAGTTAAAAGATTTTAAGTATAACAACACTTTATTACTTGACTTTATTTAATCATTTTAGAATTAGAATTTATTTTTCTCTTAAGACACATTAAAAGGTGTATACAGTCATGAACAAGAAATAGATACAAATATACAAAGACATAACGTTTTCACATACAATTTAAAAAAAAATAATAAATATTAACGAATCATCTATTAGAAACTCACCTCTTTCGTCTTATTATTTACATCTGCGAGATAGAATGTTCGAAGATAACCATATACAGGTGCAAGTGTCATTTGCATTAGTTAAGGAATAGCTTCCAGTTGTTTGTCTTTTTGAATTCAGAGAGAGAATAAAGGTGCGCGAGCTGTAGACGGTCCCGATGCAAAATGTAAGCGATGCCTCGCCTACGTGTGATTAAAATGGCTCGGTGCAATCACCGGCGAAACGTCGTTCTGAATAAAAGATGCGGCTTCCGAGTACCTGATCGTGTACGCCTGTTCGGAACACCTGAAATACCTGAAAGCGCTACAATCTTTCTCCCTCTCCCCCACCTGTGACTTGGCATTGTTTTTACTCCACGAAGAGTACGGTATGCGCTAGTGCAGGGCGAGATTTCTAATTTGGAAAGCTGGTATGCGGAGCCGCACAAAAAGTGACACGCTAATTTACTGTGCGGGGGTTGAGATTGATGTCCGCTGGAGTGAATTTAGCAAAATATATGTATGTTTTACAACAGACTACGCAACAGGGATAAAACTGATACATTTTAAAATACTTCTCACAATATTACATTTTTTTCTAACCTGAAGGTATAATGTGTTTAAAGGCTATAGGACAACAAATATTTAAGTAATATAAATTGTTAAATCTACTGAATAGTATGAATCGTACCTGTGTTTAGAGTGTTTAGACAATCTATCCAATGATATCTCATACAAAGTTGCAAATGATATTTGTCCACATATATTGCGCGAGTGAATAAAAAATGTTTTTTAGTTATATTTATATTTTAACAATAGTCTGATTTTTTATAACCCCTACAAAATAACTATTATTTAACTATACTCAGCGTCAAAAAGAAAAACAAACGCTTACCTAGAAATTTGACCAATTTTGTTTATTATTTCAGCAAATTACATACATACATATTCTTCGAAAATCTAGCAAGCTAGTACAATTTCTACTATAGAGAAGACAATACTAACTAAAAAACTAACTAACTATAATAAATAACTTATAACTATAATAAAGACCCAACCACAACTCTTGAAAAAATATCTGGGGTGGCCCTCACCCAACTTTCCGACTACATCGCTGGCACAAAGAAGTGTCTGAACACTTTTACAATTATAAAATTTTGTAAACCCAGATCCATCTCGGGATGCTACCTTAAGTCAGTTTCTATGACATAATTACATTTGTCATACTGACATTTAATGTCATGTCATGTCAGTGGCACTGACGTTTGTCAAAATTTGTCAATTTGTAATACTGAAAACTTTTATTGCGCATAAACCGCTCATCTCATAGATCTGAAAATTTGTATCATATTAAAAGTCTCTGGAGGTTGAGCTGGTACGAGTTTGGTTTCAATCGGATGGATCCCTGAGAAGACATATCCAACATTTACCACTTCCGGTTGTCAGAATGTCATTAAAATCAATCCAGTTCGTTCCCTGGTAATTCTAAATGTGTATACCAAATTTCATCCCAATCCGTTGTTCCGTTTGGACGCTATCGTGTTCACAGACATACATACGTACACACATGCACACATACATACATACATTTTCCAGAAATCATTGTAATGGGTTCAGGAAACCCCAAAACGCGTATTTCCGCTGAAATCCCGAATTTTTATTTCCGTCGATTACAATACTTTCCTTCTAGGGTACTAGTAGGAAAGTAAAAAACGGATTTTATAAATTTAATTGCTTTGACTGCCGTACATCGGCCAAACAGGTCGCAATTTAAAATATCTGGGGTGGTTCCCACCCAATTTTCCGACTACCTGTTTACATATTAAAACTTTGAAACCTTCTACAATAATTCAGTTTCGTGTAGCCACAGCCCCATAGAATAACATTATCATGTCATGTTAGTGGCCACTTTTATCAAAACTTGTCAATTTGCAATCATAGCGACCAATGCTATGAATTCTGTCAGACAGCCTCTATAAACGTCTATAGCGCCCAAACCGTTCATCCCATTGATCTGAAAACTGGCATACATGTTTAAAGCCACTGGATGATGAGCTTGTATCAGTTCGATCAAAATCGGTTCAAATCCTAAAAGAATACCTGTAATTTTTGCCACTTCTGGCCACCAGATTGTCGCCAAAAACATTCCAGTTCTTCTTCTGGTAATTCTAAATGCATATACCAAATTTCCGCTATAATTCCCATTTTTCCATCGATTACAATGCTTGCCTTCTAGGGTACTAGTCGCAAAGTAAAAAGTAGAGCAGTACGTCGATACCTACCAGAAGATCATTTTGTATTAAAGTATAACTAACACAGTATCTCGCTGTTCCAACTTTCCGACTAAACTGTTGACACAATATCTAAACACTTTTACTATTATTCAAGAATGAACACATGCTCCAGTAATTAAATATCTGGGATGCCCCTCACCCTACTTTTCAACTACATCTGGTACAATAATATCTCTAAACACTTTTGCAATTATTCAATTCTGTAAAACCACAGCAACTGTGGACCCTGTCTAACGTCTATTTCTATGACATAATGACATTTGTCATCCTAAATGTGTATACCAAATTTAATGTCATGTCATGTCAGTGGCACTGACGTTTGTCAAAATATGACAATTCGCAACACAACGACGAAGGCTGTGAATTCTGTCAAACTGCTTCTATAAAAGCATATAGCGTCTAAAGTCTAAAGCGTTCTACGCTACCCATTGATCTGTAAATTAGTATACATATTTAAAATCGCTTGAGGATGAGTTGATATTAGTTTGGCCGAAATCGGCTGAATCCTGAAGAAGATGCATGTAACATTTGCCACTTCCGGTTGGCAGATTGTCACAAAAACAATCCAGTTCGTCCCCCGGTAATTCTCAACATGTATACCAAATTTCAGCCCGATTCGCTGTTCCGTCTGGTCGCTATCGTGTTCACGGACATACATACATACACACATATATACACACATACATACATACATTTTCCAGAAATCATTGCAATCGATTCAGGGGACCCCAAAACTCGTATTTCCGCCAAAATCTCAATTTTTTTTCCGTCGATTACAATAATTTCCTTCTAGGGTACTAGTCGGAAAGTAAAAATAAAGACATAAAGAAACAGTCAATTAGACCAAGTAGAGAAAACGAATAAATAATTTGATGGCATATAATTTTAAAGGGAAAATATTCGTGATCATATTTGGTGGAAGTGCCGGTATTTTAAAACCACTATTTTAGCTCGCCACAACGACTGTGTGGATTTTACTGCACTTTAATGCATCCAGTGCGCCATATAATTTATTAGTAACTACGTTTGTAAATATGGAATTTCACTTAGTGGCCTCATATCCTGCAAAACCTTTCGCATGGACATATAAAAGCCGCCAGATTCAACCACGCAACTTAAGAGCCCATAAAGACTTGAAAGCTGCTCAACTCCTTTTCACAAGCACACATTTATTACCGAATAAAAAATATTGTAATGCATTGCGAAGTTTATGTATAACGTAACGTTTATTTCTTAGAACGTGATTTTAAATTAGATTTTTCTTACGACAGTATGTTATAAGTTTGACGTAAAGACTATATCAAATAAATAAAATTAAAGGAATAAACCTTATTATCATACAAATCACTGTTATTATAGTATTATATTAGGTTTAACTTCTGTTGTAGAGATTAACAAAGAGGTTTGAAATAATGTTCTCGAATATCCGCATCAGTTGTTTCAGCTCCTGTCAACAAGTTGGGGATTTTCGTAATTAAGTGTTTGAGTTTCAGGGTTAATTGCCGTACTCAATAACCGGGCAGATTGTTTCGGAGCATAGCAGAGGTCCCCAAATTGATTGATGGCCTCTGTTCGACAGGGATTATCTTGTTCATGAGTCATGACCATTCCTTTAATGAATACATCCACTCTTTGAGATCTACTGAAAGTTTCTTAGAGCTAGATTTGATAGATTGACTTTACATATAGTAAAATATTTGTATAGGAAAGTTATGTCTGATATTTTTTTGATTCCTAAGGTGGAATTGACGTGCAAATAAATCACCATTATTCAACCATGTCGGGAAGGACACAGAAGTTCAACGAAGTATTGATATTGACAGAAGTAAATTTTCCTGATGGATCGCTTTTTAAAAAAGAACTAAATGCAGATCGCTTGCTAGGTAGATATGGATCGATGTTAGGCGGTGTAACATATGTGTTAGGCAACATTTCCTCGGCAGAAATAGGTTTTTTATTGAAATAAATCGTTTTGTGCAAAAAAGCGAGTGATTTCAAATGTAGAAGATAGATAATAAATAATTTGTGTTGGATTAAACATTTGTACACATTGTTGTTTTTATTAAAATAATAAAACTATTATTTACTATCTTAATCAAATTCTTAAAAAAAAGATTTACAGTACTATTTATGAATACTTTACTCACTTTACTGCATCTAGGAATCCATACTGAAAATGTTGACTCTAAGAAAAATTAATAAAACCTAATACAAATAAAACAATGTAAAAATGTAATATTCTTTCTTCGAAAAATCAAAAACAGAGATTTAAAATAATTCACTTTACAATAAATACCGTTGAGCTTGAGACAGTACTAGAACAACAACTAATATGTAATAAAATCATGAATTTCAAATTCAAGAATAAAACATGAAATAATAGAAAGTGTTAAATTTTAATTAATATTAAAATCTTACGTACTTAGAATAAAATTGAATGCATGGTTTGGGTATGGTTTTGCTAATCATAAACATAAAAACAAACATAAACTCTTTATTCTAAAAACGTGCCATTTCTTGACGAAAAGCTGAAAAGTTTAGGCAAAATATTTATAGTATTGAGTTCCAAAATCTTACAATAAAACAATGATTTCGGTAATGAATAAAAATGTATAAACGTAATATTCCGACATTTTTCAAATTTTGTTTTGTCATGAACTAAGTCGCATACTTTGATATATAAAAATATAAAATATCAAACAACACGAACCTAAAACAAAGCCCAGTTTGTAGTTTAAATGAAAATCCTGCCTATGGCGGATTAGTACAAGTAGAAAATAAAATACGAAATTTGACGTTACCAATATTTGTTTATGCTTCTATAGTTGTTTAGTATACATGTATACATGTTAGTACTTCGTTCATTCGCAACATTTTGCTGAATAATAATGCACGTACAGAGGACTCGTAAGATTTTACAGTGATGCAGCCCCTTACATTAATAATGTGGTTTGAAATTTCTGAACTTCCAACGTAAAAGCTTTTATGAAATTACTGAATTTTTTATATCGTACAGTGGGTCATTATGCTCTTACCAGAGTACCCACATAATTAATGCGTCATATTCGTTAGTTTCTTATCCTTATAATATCCTATGACTTATGAGTCTTATGACTTATCCTATAGCTCTTGTAACCCACCATGGTTATCCTGCAATTTTATTAGTTTAACTTAACATCTACTTGGTGTTTTTGGTGTTTTTCTTAATATTTCCTTTTGGTTTTATCTTGACTCTATGACCACATCTAATCCCTACTAGGATTTGATCAGTAAGAGATTTTTCCATGATACAAATGGTTCACATTTATACTATTATTTTGGCCCAATTTGTCTCTACCATAATCTGGTTCCCTTTGGATCATATTTTACATTACAAATTTTACCTCCAAATACATTTATGCTGGCAAAACTAGAAATGAGTTTATAGCAGTCCTTAAGAAACATCAATCAAAATCCTTTGGTACGAATTCTTGTTATTATTATTATTATTTTCACATCTAGTGTAGAATGAAACCAGTCCTGTCGTCCTTGCCGACATCGTGTAATTTAATCAGTAGGGCGGGCAAAGACCCTACGTTGCGGTTCGAAGGGATGGTTTAGCCAGATAAAGGAAGAAAGCGAGGAAAAGGCATTATGACTCCGGCAGCTTTCCGGTTTAATTGCAAGTGGAATACTCGCTCCGAATCCGGTTCCTTTAGATCTTATCCCTTTTAGTGTGCATCAGAAAGGGAAAGGATCTAGTTACACACACAGCAAACGGATACGGTACACCGTATCCTGGCTGGATACGGTACACCGTATCCTGGCTGCAAGGCTCAGGATTTTCAGAAACTTGCTTTGAATTAACGGTGTATTATATGTTTGACGAATGTATCGCTGGATGACATATTTAATATTTAGTTGGGGAATAAAGAGACGTTTATTATATGGACTTTACTTCTTGTTTTAGATTAATTAAAGCATACTTTAAAGATGAAAATTTGGTAGACATCTGAAACAAATGCTTTTTAAAACCACTGCTAGCAGTTTCATAACCGGATGAATTACTCAGAACACGCATGCAACAATTGCTACTTCCGGTTTACATATTGTCGCGAAAAACAATCCAGATTGTCCCCTGGTAATTCTAAATATATATAGCATATTTCAGCCTTATCCTTTGTTACTTTTGGACGCTATCACAGACATGTTCACAGACATACATACATATCCGTACATACATTCATACATTTTCCAGAAATCATTGCAATGGATTCACGGGACCCCAAAACGCGTATTGTCGCTGAAATCTCAAAACAAACCGTCGATTACAATACTCCTTCTAGAGCACTAGTCGTAAAGTAAAAAGAATTGCAAAAATAGTATTATTCTGTCTTCAGAAAACAGCGAATTAAAATAATTCTGTTTCTCTCTAAAACATTCACAACAAATAAACTGTAAATAATAACACAACCACAACTATAATGTTATAAAAACATTAACCACAAATTCAAGAACATAAAATATAGTCAATGACAGTACGTGTTAAACTTTAGATTAACTGGATAATATACCACTAATTGCACATGTTATTATATGAAGTAATTGTGTATTTTTGTGTTGCAGGTTAGTATTCGATATCAAGCTGGGTTCTAAATGTACGTAAGTGACTGACGCTTCTACACATTATAATTACTTGGACACTAAGGGAAAGATTTCATATCATTACTGTAGGTGATTGTTTAAAGAACGTCTGAAATTTTCTACACAACAGCTGTTGTAAAAAACAATATTTTAAACTTCAATTTACGTAAAGTAATTTTATTAAAATTATGTTTCCTACTAATAACATTTATATAGCTATTGTATGTTCTGAGATAACATTATGGTTAAAGAAGAAGCTAGCAAGTCCGGTACTTCCATTTCGAATATTGTTAAATTTAAAACGGGATGTTTTTGCAAACAAATTAATAATTACCAGATATTTTAAGATTACAGTATCAGTAAACGTTACAAGAATTTTTGTTATTTAGACAGTTTCTGTGACAATCAGAATTTATAGGTCGCGTTTACAGTAAAAATTCATATGGACCTTTATATTAAAATCTCACATCTGTTTTGAATATACGAATATGCGTATTAATTTATTACAGTGGTAACCAAAAGTATATATATCTTTTTTTGTTGTCCTGGCATGAAATTAGTTAGATATACAATTCACTATAAATGCATATACAGGTACGCCGGGGTTCCGTTCCGAGAGACACCGGCGTAAAAAAAATCGGCGTAAAATGAATACAAATATAATGGACAATATAAGGTTAGGTTCGGTGTCAAAATTCTAAGAACAACGTGTTTATTTAATATATAGCCTATATTTATATTATATTCATAATAAATGATAAATGTATTTAACAAATAAAGATTCAATTTGTTTAGAAAATAAATAATAATCTGTTGTTATAATTATGAATTTTTAAAGTAAATACTAATTCACCAGTACGTACGTCGGCGTCGGTACAAAATTAAATTCTCGCACTTTTTTGAAAAAAACATCCATTTCAATTGCTTTGATTGTTACTTCCTTTCTTGTAGAATTATAGCATAAGGGCGAACGGAAACTGTGGTGCTTCTTTTAACATTAACATTTTAAATGTCGTATGAAAGCCAATAATTTTTAGCAGTCTGATTGGAATTAGTATCTATCATCATGTATTTTAATGTTATACGCAAATAACACGCTTTAAGAGTAGAAATTGCCCCCTGGTCCATTGCTTTCTTTGGAAGGTTATTTCGGTCACAAAATTTAGGCAAAAAAGGCCAAATATATTTTTTATACCTTTTTATTTTTCTTAAAAGCAAAACGAAAACTATCTGGGAAACAATTTTACACAAACTGTAGGCTGCTGGCTTGCACTGTAATAAAATGAAATAAGGTGTAAAAGTGTGTCTGCTATCAAAATCGCGTCGCTACTGTCCTCTGGTGTCGGGCGAACCGGGGAATCCCACGACCGGCACCAACCGGCGTAATTGTGAATCGGCGTAAATCGAAGCGACGCAAAAAATGTACATTTTTTTAAATAATTGATTTATAATATTAACCATGAAAGTAGTTAAGTATGGTTTGTGCCTATATTGTGTTCGCAATAAAATACTATGATCAAAAGAAAATCCATTATATAGGGTGCACAAAGATTTCACTCTATTATGAGCTGCATATTTTCATTTTTATATGTTTTAAGTTTAAAGAGCATATTTTTGGTTGCTCTATTTATTACATACTTATTATGATTAGGAGTGTAACAAACTGTATATCGTCTCCCAGTTATTAGTCTTCAAATATGTAAGTCAATACTTTAAAAGTCACTAATTGTCTAAAATCAATAAAATGATAAGCCACTAGCCATCACTTTTAGATGATTATGGTGAAATATACATATAAGTACACTCTCCAGTTGCACAACAATATTTTGCTGTAACACATCGTTATTACTAGTTTTGAGAAAAAAAAGATATTCCAATATGAACATAAAAACCTGTTTCACTCAAAAATGCTAATTTGGGCTTGTTCATTAAAAAGTAATCAGATATAAGGCAACGTAAATTAACATGAAAAGACCAACATACCTGCCCCCATTTAAATAATAATAATATTAAAACATGCCACTGTAATATTCTCTATTCTATTTTTGGCTCTAACTGTCGCGTGTAAGTTTGTCCAGGGAATGACTGCAAAAGCGGACAATGTTGACTGAACGTGGCTAATTAGACAGGCCCCGCACCATTGGCATTGTGAAGTCCTCCTCGGTTGGTCAAATGCCACCGTGTGCGTTTTACCTAACGTAGGCAAAACGTTCTCTATACAAGCGCGGTGTCTGCATGGAGAATATTCATCCCTATTATTTATAACTAGAATTACATTTAGTCGGCGTTTACATTGCAAGGGCACGCGTCGACCCCTTGAAATATCTCTGCGGCATTTTCACTTAAGGGATTAACGACAAATAGTCCGCCGGTTTTAGTGTTTTCGCTGAGATAATAGCCACTAAGCAGGCTGTAATGGATGCTCCTTGCTGTTAGGACGTACGTTGCGAATCCTATTAGACGCGCTAGTTTTCCCTTTCGCGTTTGCTCTGGATTAAGGAAAGATATATGGATATTGCTATTTACGTTAGAGTAAATTGAGCATTTTCCTACTTACTGTAAACTTGTTCATTATACATACAGATGTTGAATAAAACAAATTTGCTTCATGTCAAAACAGTGGCACACTAAGTTTTCGTTCCTGTAAAGTGTAAATAAAGGTATTACAAATTACGAAAGCTGTCATTTTATGCAGATAATAATTCCAGTTCTGTATGTAAGTACTATGCAGACAAGTGAAATTGTTAAAAGTTAAGTTTTAGTAACTTTGATAGCAACTAGAACACAATAATTGTCAATTATGTATGGAATAGTTATAAAACCCTCGATAATTTTTTTTGTAACTTTGATAGTAACTTAATTATAACTGTTAATTCTGTATGTGTGAATTATTCAGACGTTACTATTTTTTATTTTGACAAGACACAATCAAATTGGTAACAAATTAGTTAGGCATGCAATCCCTCTTTTAATACTTAAATAAATCTTGTATTATAGGAAATTATTATAGGTCACTAAATGTTCAGAAATAGCAATACTAATTACTTTGAGAATTCTGCTCACTGCCATGCCGGTTGGTTTACAGGCAAAGAAATATCTCGTCCTATGCTGGTTTGGTAACCGCCAACAGTAAATACATATGTATATAAATTTAAATGAGACAGCCTTCAACTAACTTTGTCCTTTCTTCTATTAGATTTATCACGATATCCTTCGATAGATAATGGGTTTGAATAATCTTCTATAATTAATTATAATAAATTTCCGTAAAAAATTGTTCTCTTTCTCCTAAAGTTTTAATTTTACAAATATTGAGAAATATTTAAAAAAGTCATAAAAATTGTTTCTACAATTGTTACTCATACTTACTTATGACAGATGGAAAATATTTAGGAACTGTCAGTTCTACAGTTGTTACTTATCAACTCAGTTACAAAATATTTTAAATACTTGGTTACTAAAAGGTACATACATACATAATATATATTTTCCACCAAGTTGTTATTAAGAACTGACAGTGCTATTTCATAACTGTCGTATTGACATGCGTATCCACTCCGCTCCGTTGTGAAACATTCTAACCATTCTTACTAAGGGTTAGTTTATTCACCTACACGTAAAGTCCTGTATAGTTATGTGTCAGATAGGTGAAATTTTGTTGGTGTGTTACAACTCATTCAACTAATAGATTACTAATCATCTTTTCTTCTTATTTAGGAACTGTTACTGCCAGTTAATAACTTTTGTGGTTCTTAACGATACTAACACTTTGATACCGAATTGGATTGATTAGCGGGATAATTACGTGTGAATCAAACTCCAAATTATTATGGTGTAAACATTGATAGTTGGTAGCTGTATTTTTCACAGTTGTCCCAGATTGCCAAACATAGGCATCTTCAGCGAACACAAATGTTGTGTAGTCAGGAAAACGCGTTGTGGGTTTGATTACTGTTCAGCAGTTGAGTGTTCGCTGAACGACTCTGATAAGCTATGCTACCAACCATCGTATTAAAGCAGTGAACCAACATGTCAAAAATTACTTTTATTTTATACAACTGATTTTTAATCATTTACATCATTGGACACTATGAACTTCATCCATTCTTATTCCAATTTAAAATCGTTTTAATTACAGATTATAGTTCTGACTTTGAAAATGTGTCTTTCTGTCAAAATTGTTTTATTGAATGCTAGCGATATTTATGACGGTTGTACATGCCTAACCGTGTCCATAAATATACTGACGTATAGTAGTTTTAAACTAAGTAGAGCACAGTGACATATGCAACCAATTATACCCAGTGTATGGTTTATAATTGACCCGCGTATATTTGGTTGCATACACAACTGTGCTCTCCTTGGTTTGAAACATCTCTACCTACTCAGCCTAGAGAATTTTCACTGACAAACGACGAGTAATCAACAGGTAGTCATCAGTGTCATCACAAACATTCAGCGAACCGTTTCTCTCTACTGACAACTGTTGGCAACCGTTGAGTTCTTAGAATTTACACATTAAATTTATGTTATTTTTTATATACTTGTTACTTTCCGTCTAGGTCGCCCTAGAAAGGAAAATTATTTTAATTGACGGAAAAAGGTGGGGTTTCAACGGAAATACGAATTTTGGAATTGCAAATGAAATTAGGCATTTTTTGGTGACAATCTAACAACCGGAAGTGATGTTCTTAGAAATTCAATCGATTTTGAACACACTGATACTAGCTCATCCTACAGGGATTTTAAATATGTATATCAGTTTACAGATCAATGAGATGAACGGTTTAGGCCCTGTAGACCGTAGCCGCAGCCTTATTCGTAATGGTAGGGAATTGATCGATATCTCAATAACGATGAACGATAGGTAAACAATTTATAGAACCTAAATTGTAGAGCGTAAAAAAAGCAACAAAAGAGTGTTGATTCAAATTATCGTATCTCAACAGAAAACCGAGTTATTGGAAAAAACTGAATTTAACGCGATCTTGGTCGACAATTTGAAGATAAGCTTTTCTAGAACCCCTCCACGTCATATCAAAAATTTAGCCTTCTCGGTTCATTTGCATTTCCAAATGTATATAATGACTGGACTAAAGGCTTTACGAAATGGAAGAGTGGCAAAATGATTAGAAGACGCTCCAACATGTTATCTACGCAGTTTGAAAGTTGGATTGGAGCTACGCCAGATTTTTTTTATTTCGACGTATGTAGGTGTACCCCTTAGTGCTTTCAATATTTTTGTATAAGGTACATGACAAAACCATGAATCATGTAGGTACGCCCACGAATAAAAAAGTAATAAATTTGGTGATACCGTACTTATGTTAATAAATACATACGTTTCTACCTGATGAATGCAAGACATACACCGCAATGTTTATTACACCAGTTCGATACTGGTATTGAATATTGAAGACAGTAATTAGTAATAAGTAATTCTATTGAAGCATTAGACAATAAATACATCAGTATCGATAATAACAAATGGTCTTTTAATACGTTCCCAATTGGAGAACAACATCTGGCACGTCAGGGAGCTGAGTTGGCAATTAGTTGCAAATCTGTTGCATAATTTATGCAACAGTGCAATTAGTGTAATGGGTGGAGTGTACAGTGTGTACATACCCACACCAGTCAGACTGTACATGTTAATTCTCGTAGTACTATGTATGTAAAGCATTTAGGTACTACAAAAGCCAAACACAACTAACTACACTAATAAAAATATCTGGCCCTCACCCAACTTTCCGACTATATCATTGGCACAATGAATTGTCTACACACGTTTGTACTTATTCAATTTTGTCAAGCCAGAACGACTCTGTACCGTACCTAACGACAGTTTCTATGACATAATGACATTTGTCATACTGACATTTATAGCGCCTAAACCGTTCATCCCATTGATCTGGCCAAAATTGGATAAATCCCTAAGAAGACGCTTGTAAGTGCTTGTAACATCTGCCACTTCCGGCTGTCAGATTGTCACCAAAAACACTCCAGTTCGTCCCCCGGTAATTCTAAATATGCATACCAAATTTCAGCTCGATCCGTTGTTCCGTTTGTGCGCAATCGTGTTCACGGCCATACACACATGCATACATACATACACAAATACATACATACATACATACATACACACACATACATATGTACATACATTTTCCAGAAATCATCGCAATTGATTCAGGGGACCTCAAAACGCGTATTTACGGGGAAATCTCGAAATTTTTTTTCCGTCGATTACAATACTTTTCTTCTAGGGTACTAGTCGGAAAGTAAAAAATTACTTGCGTCAAACTGACGCCTACCTAAAAATTTGACTGATTTTGATCTCCAATAACTTTCGTAGTTTTACTGCTCATTTGATATGTTTAACCAATATTATGTTTTTATGGTCTAAGTTTGGAAAACTCCGTGGCGCAATTAAGGACTTTGGCCAATTTTTTGGCTACTCAGTTTAAAAGTAGTACATTTATAATTGACCGGGCTATTTTATATATAATGTAAAAGCCAATCAAGCCTAATAATCAACACCCCTAATTACGCTATAGGGTGAGTCACACTTAGACTACTGAAGTGGTGTTTCTTCTTCCATTATAAGAATTTGTACGATACCTTTTTAATAATTACTACAACGCGTGTTAATTCTGACAGTCTTCTTTACTTTGCTGTGACAAAATGGTCACAATTGGTCAAACAATGTCCGAGTTATACTGCATTCATTGTAGAATATGAAAGTTAAATGCACAAGGGCTGAGTTCAACGACTGTACATTGGCATATACAAATTAAACAAATTCCATCACATAACAAATTAATAAAGCTTTAAAACGTAAGAAGTATTACAGTTTTTGCTAATATGAATACCATTAGAAGAAAATGTGTACACTTTGATTGCTGAAAGTTGGAAAGTTCTGTGACTGAAGATTTGTCGAAAATGGGGTGCCGCATTTTCGACAAATATTCAGTCAACAGAAAGAAACCCCGGCTAATGTTTGTCGAGAATGGCAAAAAATTGACATTTATGCATTGCAAATTAATCATTTATTTACTCAACTGAAAGGATAAAACTCAATAAGTATGTGTGACCAAGAGATTTCACATCTGACATTCTCAAGCCATGACGTTCTAACTTCCAGCTCAGTTGCAGTTCAATCTATTTCACAAAAATCGTCCAGGTTAACAAGACAGGGTATTTAGAATGGTGGATACAACGCAGCTAAGTCAAGAACGACGCATACCGATATTTTGACGAATACAAACGTTGAAATTTAATATTGCGTGAACGTTAACAGCGGCATTGCACGCATGCACTGTCGCTTCGCACTGTGACGTTTCGCAGTTGATCGATATCCTTGTGAACCAGGTTAAATTCTCTGGTGTACCACGTGTAGAACACCGGTCAACCATTGCCATGACTGACTGGGCCGGTAAAAAATAAAGAATAGGGCCACAGTTCAAGGTGACGTAGCGTATTTATGAACTAGCGCGCGTATAGGTACATAGATGTAAACTGCGACCTGCTGCCTTTCAGCTCTGGCATGGTTTAGATTTAAATTGAGCTATAGTAGATTTTTATTAAGGAAACCCCATCTGTTAAAGATTCTTTGAGTTGTGTTTAAATTCTCATTTAATCATTATTTTATCTAGTTAGGTAGTTACATAAAGAAATGGTAAATAGCATGGATAACTTGATTTCTTTTGTCGTCATACCTGACGTATATATCCTTCAGATACTTATTAACGCGTTGATAGAATATTGTATGATTGACGTTAGGTTGGCGTCTGTAGTGGATGTGGCTTCACAAAACTGAATAATTGCAAAAGAGTTTAGACACTTCACTATGTCAATGATGTAATCGGGAAGTTGACCTATGTGAAGTTAGCCCCCAGCCCCCCTCTTATGGGAACTTACGTGTATCGAAAAACACTAATTACTCCACTGTCTTAAGAGATACCGCAATGAAACTAACACTGTTCGAAAGAACGTTCTTTGGCCAAACCAAATGTGGAAATGCCCCGTCTCAAATATTGAAATTAGTATATGTAATTAATGAATACCTTCCGAGATGTCACGAGAATTTCGTAAAAATCGGGATGTTTGAGAGCCTGTATCTCGCTGACCCATAGTTCAATTTTAACAAAATAAACGTCATTCGATTCCTTATTCTTTTTACTGTTAATAACTGGAAATGCCCGGACGCAAATTTGAAGGGCTGAGGTAGTACAGGTGAGCGACCGTCGCCGTGCTGCGCGATAGCCTGTGTTTGACTTCCAGCCCCCCTCTTATGGGAACTTACGTTTATCGAAAAACACTAATTACTCCACTGTCTTAAGAGATACCGCAATGAAACTAACACTGTTCGAAAGAACGTTCTTTGGCCAAACCAAAAGTGGAAATGCCCGGTTTCAAATATGTCAATTAGTATATGCAATTAATAAATACCTTCTGAGATGCCACAAAAATTTCATAAAAATTAAGATATTTGAGAGTCTGTATCTCGGTGACCCATTGTTCAATTTTAACAAAGTAAACGGCATTCGATTCCCTAATGCCTCTACTATTGATATCTGGAAATGCCCGGTCGCAAATTTGAAGGGGATGAGGTAGTACAGGTGGGCGACCGTCGCCGTGCTACGTGATGGCCTGTGTTTGACTTCCAGCATCCCTCTTATGGGAACTTACATGTGTCGGAAAACACTAATTACTCCACTGTCTTAAGAGATATCGCAATAGAAATAGCGCTCTTCGAAAGAACGTTCTTTGGCCAAGTTAAAAGTGAAAATGCCCGGTTCCAATATTGTAAATATGTATATGTAATTAATGAATACCTGACAATATAACCCGCAAATCTTGCAAAAATCAGAATCTTTGAGAGACTATATCTCTGTGACCCGTTGTTCAATTTTAACAAAACTGATAAGATTTGATTCCCCATTCTCTGCACTATAGAAGTTTGGAAATGCCCTCTCTAATTTGAAGGGCTGAGGTAGTAGAGATGAGCGACCGTCGCCGTGTTTCGAGAACGCTGACGTTTTACTTTCAGCCTCCCACTTATGGGAATTTACGTGTATTGAAAAACGCTAATTAGGTACGTGTTAAGAGATGCCTTAATGAAAGTAACAGTACGAGTATTAAAAAGAACGTTCTTTAGTCAAATAAAAAATTGAAATGCCCGGTTTCAATTAGCATTCGTAAATAATGAATTTCTTATTATCCTTATTATCAAATTTCGATATTACTCCACAAACTGCCGATTTTCCTTCGAGTTATATATTTTTATAGTTTAGAAGCAGATCCATTTATGAAACTGTTAAAATAGAACAAATAATGTTACAGCCAATCAAATACGTCAATTTTTGCTGACTCTTTTAAACAGTGTTACCTTCATTATAGTATCTTTACAGTGGAGTAATTAGTGTTATTCAATATACGTAAATTCCCATAAGAGGGCGACTGAAACTTCAACACATGACGACGGTTGCTCAGCTGTACCACTTCAGCCCTTCAGATTTACGACCGGGTATTTCCAAATTTATATAATGGAGGAAATGGGGAATCGATTGGTGTTAGTTCTGTTAAAATTCAACAATGAGTCAACAAGACAGTGTTTTAAAAATCGCGATTTTTGACAAATTTGTGGGTCACCACATTAGGTATTCATTACATATACTAATTTTAAAATATACTAATTTAGATATTTAGGACAGGGCTTTCCATTTTTAACTTGACCAAGGAAAGTTCTTTCGAAGAGTGTTATTTTCATTAAGAGGTACCTTAAGGCAGTGGAGTAATTAGTATTGTTGAATACACATAAATTCACATAGTATGGGGGCGAGAAGTCATACACAAGCGCTCTCGCAACACGGCGGCGGTCGCTCACCTGTACTACTTCAGCCCTTCAAATTTGCGACCGGGCATTTCCAGATATCAATAGTAGAGGCATTAGGGAATCGATTGGCGTTTATTTTGTTAAAATCGAACAAATGGTGAACGAGATACATACTCTCAAACATCCCGATTTTTACGAAATTCTCGTGACATCTCGGAAGGTATTCATTAATTACATATACTAATTTCAATATTTGAGATCGGGCATTTCCACTTTTGGTTTGGCCAAAGAACCTTCTTTCGAACAGTGTTAGTTTCATTGCGGTATCTCTTAAGACAGTGGAGTAATTATTGTTTTTGGATACACGTAAGTTCCCATAAGAGGGGGGCTGGAAGTCAAACACAGGTTCTCGCGCAGCACGGCGACGGTCGCTCACCTGTACTACCTCAGCCCCTCAAATTTGCGACCGGGCATTTCCATTTATCAACAGTAAAAAGAATAAGGAATCGAATGGCGTTTATTTTGTTAAAATTGAACAATGGGTCAGCGAGATACAGGCTCTCAAACATCCCGATTTTTACGAAATTTTTGTGACATCTCGGAAGGTATTAATTAATTACATATACTAATTTACATATTTGAGATCGGGCATTTCCACTTTTGGTTTGGCCAAAGAACCTTCTTTCGAACAGTGTTAGTTTCATTGCGGTATCTCTTAAGACAGTGGAGTAATTAGTGTTTTTCGATACACGTAAGTTCCCATAAGAGGGGGGCTGGGGGCTAACTTCACATAGGTGGGAAGTTGGGTGATCATATATCGAGCAGATACATATAATTATTAGGAGATTAATGAATTACTTAATTTCTAATAGTCTAGTCACTAGACTCTAGTTGGTTGACTATAATTATAACTAAAACTATTTGTTAGAAGAGATCATTTAAGAATTGCTTTCTTGAAGGAAACATTTATGATATCTTATGTTGAAGGAACATTATTATTATAATTATGTTGTTAAATTTAATTGAACAAGTATGTATATGTATTATGTACTAAAAATAATTCTAGACAATATTTAACACAATCCGTACAATACTCAATTTCTTACTTGTACGTGTAATTTGTAATTTGTAATGTAAACCTTCTTTTGTAACTGTAAGTATGTAATAAAGTATTAAATTGAAAAGGAGGTCATGTTCTGAAGATGTTGTGTTAAGTTCGTCTGAATATTTCCGATTGGAATTAACCAACGACTGCGTTTGCCCTAATTTTCAGTATAAATACACATTAGATCAAAGGATTGTGTGTACCTAAGTACCGTCACAGTGAAGAGACACTACCGATGTCAGGAAGTGGCAGGCAAGTGGTTAAACTCATCAGAGTGCCTCTTCAACCGCTTAACTCTTAACTTAATTCATCTTATACTCTTCACACATAAATTCGAATAAACCAGGTGGTAAAATTTTCTACAAGAAACACCCCTGAATTTCCCGACCTCCTTTAAATGGAAGCGAATTTAAACGCCATAAGATTCAATTATCCAAAATTTCACGACCAATTCTCACCCTAATTAATAATACCGAAATCGCCTGTTCCTAAAAAAACAATTTTCCCTACTTTAGCGCCTAATTTCCATCCGGCCTGGCTGGATCCTTCCATGTCGTTTCCAGCTTGCAGGCAATTTAAATGAATTATTAACGGTCTGATGTCGCAGGAACTAAGAAAAAAGCGAAGTAAGAAACGTACCGAAAAATCAACGAATCGCATAATCGTGGAGGTGGAGCGGTCCGTTATAAAGAAATAGCGTCAATTTGTAAATGGCTCCGTGCAGAAATAAATGGTGATGGGGAAAGTGAGCGCAAGAGGTAAATTTCGATTAGTGATAACGCGAAATTTAGTAGTTGGTCGAAACTCTAGCTGAACCGCTAGAGGGCACTGTTCGTTAACATTAATAATGCAGACTAGAGATGGCTCAAAGGGAAACGACGAGATGTTAGAAGTGGAAAAGGAAAGTCGAGAGGATGTTTTTATCAGACTATATTTAATTATGAATGGGGAGTCTTTTATCTGCTCTTTTCGTGCTTTGAGATATACTATCCTATTGTATTCAAAATCTTTTAAATTTTTTTATAAATAGGTAATAATACTACTGCTGCTAAGATAATTTATGAGAAAATATTTTGCAAAGTGCTCCATATATTTTTATTCACGTACAAAACTGGTGCTTTGTTATTAAACAATTCAATTACTCAAAAGAAATGTGCACAATTTACATAAAATTTCAAAATTTAAAGCCCATGAACCGCTAAAAATATAGCATAATAATATTTTTTTTAGTTTGTTATTATATTAAATAAAATATTCCATTGGTAATATAATATAATGACTTACCTACAATAATAATTAGTAGTGATTTGCGTTTTGCACAAAAGTCACGAAAACTGAACAAAAATGTCGATGAAATGGCCAGAAAAATAAACTTGTGCAATTGAAATGCCACCCTTACATATTAAGGGTCGCTTTGCCATTTAAGAAGAACTGGTGCAATCGGGCATAAATCTTCTGCTCGGGAAGCCACAGCCACACTGGATCCCAACCTAATGTCAGTGGTCTCTGACGTTTATCAACATTTGTCAGTTCGTTTCTATGAACGCTGAAACTTTATCCCAATGATCTGTAAATTGGTGTTAAGTGCTCCTTTATTTTGTTGCAAAACTCCATATAAATGCAAATCAGATAATTATAACAATTTTGAGAACATGTGCGGTAAATTCTTTGGTTAAGTAAGCCGAGGCTTAGTTTTACTTCTGTTTAACCTTGATTACTCACAGCCACTAGAACAACACCATAGTTTCAGTTTTATTGGTTTACACAGCCCTGTAACAAATGTTAAAATAATAGGATTCTGTCGATACACAATCCCTCTTTTGATCTGACGAAATATTTCGTTAGCTGTATCTTGCTTACAGCAGATTAACAGTTATACTATCCAGGTACATTCGCTAATCTTCAGGCCGCCGTACATAAGCAAACAAATCACCGATTGTTTACCTTATTCACCTACCTCATTTAGTAGAATACGCCGATTATAAATATAAAGAAATGCAAAAGGTATACTTATTAAACTTCAATAAAAAAATAGTTAAAGTAGTTGTTAATCATGTTTTGCCATCTTGCAGGACGCATTTTTAATAATCAGTTGAGTTCAAGTAATACCATGGCACAGATAGTAGATATGGGAACAAACAAAGCCATTTATCCGATTTACAATGTTTGTTATTTGTTTGTGTTATCGATCTGTTATTTGATAGTAGCGGCAGCTGCAAGAGGCGTTCCGAGTGAAGTCACTCCAATTGTGCTTCCTGCAATACGGTAACATTCAGGATTCGCTCCGGCTTGGAAATGACATACATATGTATATGTTACGGTCATAATGATAAATAGGTTATTATTAATAATTACCGGTTATTATTAATAATAGCCAAGTGGGGAGGTTAAAGTGAAGAATTTATCACATGAACCGGCTATTATTAATAATTTCCAGCATGCTGTGGTCAATGTGATATATTTCAGTTCGATATTGCATTAAGGTGATGCTACAATATAATAGAGCCTCAGATTTGAAATTCTGTTAGTATCTGCATAATCGCCACACAACGAATCTATTCACTGGGGTTTCAGTATTGGGCCTTTAGTGACGTTAGGCCTGACTAACTTATTTAGTTACTACTCATGACTAAAATAAGGAAGATTATCAAAACGAGACTAAAAAATGCCAATCCACACTAATTGCATGCACGAGTGTGTAACTCTTTGGGTCATGCTTATTTGCTCAATTCTTAAAAGCAAAGTAAGTAATTAATTAAAAACTCGGTTTGTATTATTTTACCAGTGCAAACGTACGTAGTGCTTCTGCATTTTGCAATTCGTGGCAAAAAAATATTTTTATTTATAACTTTATTATCTTTTTAATACAAAACTTTAAAAAATGTTTTATATTTAATTTTGAATACAAAAGTCCTTCTAGACCTTTATTTTTTGTGGTAGTACAACAATGACACCATTTATATTGTAAAAATAAAACGAAATAAAGTTTGTAACAATAGGACGTCATCTTCTTTTGTTTTTTTGTATTTTTTGTTGGCGATAAACACTTTTATAATAAATATATCTGTCAGATATTAGATATACTCAGGGTAGGTATAGGTAATGGACATACTAATGTAGGGAAGATTGAGGCAAGTTGTTACCATGTTTAATCTTTTATTTATAAAATTATTGTCA
The DNA here is from genome assembly GCA_963971325.1 of Aphodius granarius. NCBI lineage: Eukaryota > Metazoa > Arthropoda > Insecta > Coleoptera > Scarabaeidae > Aphodius > Aphodius granarius. The sequence goes on along the minus strand of OZ020222.1, from coordinate 11,537,241 downwards.
AACACCAAAAGTAAAAATACCGTGTTAGGAACAGAACCATACAAAAATGTTTGCATCATTTTTGCGGTGCAATTTATGTAAAAACATCTATGTAAACTAGTCTAGTTCTTGCATGTACATATTTGCATTGAATTTTTTTTTATTAAATGCGCAACATTTCAAGATAATTAGGATTTGAAAATTTACTTAATAAATTGTAATTGTACATTTACAAAAAACTACCCACATGCATTAAATATAAAAATTGAGCCGTCCTTGGGTGTATACCAAATATCATTACCAATTATATCCAGTACTTTCTAAAGTACAAGGGAGACAAAAAAAAGCATTCTGTATTATCAATGTTTTGTATTATTCGTAATTTTGGTCATTGGGGTAGCCGTACTGATGATTTGCGTCGAGTAAATAAATGTAATAGCTTACATAGTAATCAAAATAACTTAGCTAACTTCTTTGAAGACTGTATACAAAAGATCTTTTGTAAAAAGTAACATTTTTATCACTTTCACCGTGCCCGTTAGGAAATTATTAATAATAGCCGGTCCATGTGATTATTTAAGTGTTTCTAATCACATTGACCAAATGATGCGGTTATTATTAATAATAGCCGGTAATTATTAATACAAACCACATTTATCACTTTAACCGTAACATATACACACTTCTCTTCTCTCGTTCTGTTGAGTAACGGAATTTTAAACTATTAAACCAGTCATTCCAATAATTTGCAAATTGGTGTACATATTTAAAGCCACTAGATTCTAGAAGATCAGTAATAAATAAATCTCACGGACGATTTACTTCGCTCGCCTGCGGTTTGTTTCGTAACTTCGTCATCGTGATTTATGGCAATCATTATGCATTTGTCCTATAACATACTGTTATACACAACCAGTGTCATTATAATTACAAACAATTTATAAAAACCATGCCTAATGCAATCTTAATCAAACAACATCTGATAATGAATTACCTTACATCTGCAAATTATCAAGGGTTATTATGCGAACAATACTGCGGTCTTTTCAATAATAGCGACAACGTTATTATTACTGCTGCTGCGGTTACTATTATGATTATTTTCGGAGTTCGTGGCCGCATGTCAGACAAATTAATCAATCCCGCATAGTGAAAAGTTCGAAGGAAATGTAGGTTAGAACCGAGGAAAGTCGGCCTTCCTGCACCCCATGCCAATGGCGCTAGCTAGTACCTAAACCTGAATTATGCAACAACGCCGCGCCGCGGCGCTGTTATCGTGCTGCCGTCGCGTCGTCTCGGCACGTAAAAATGCAAACCCAATTTGCCCTCACTCTAATAAATTGAACGAACATTTTTTCGGTTATTTAATAATTCCTACAAGTTTTCAATTGATATAAATGTTGATTTCTGCACATCAGCAGAGTTTACACAATTTGCAAGCTTTGGCAAATCAATATCATCAACTAATTGATATTGGCTATTGTTCAATTCAAAGTAATAATAAATAATGATGAATTTAATAATTGATTTAAAGATTAATCTCCAAACATTGTTTGCATACTTTCCAACTGAAGTTCCAACTTTCCGACTAAATCGTTGTCACATTGAGTGTGAAATTTGGTATGTATTGAATTTTGTGAAGCCATATTCGCTCTGGATCCCAGCTTAACGTCTGCTATAGAATGACATGTCATGTCGGTGACCACTGACGTTTATCAAAATCTGACATTGGAAAGGAATTTTTTACTTAACTGGCTTTCACATTACAATAAAGCCTTGTCACAAAAGACATTATATTCCCAATAAAGTTGACTTTAAAGTTAAGTAGGCACAAGCTGGACGAAGGTCATTAAGTGTGGTCCAAACAAGACTCCGTGGAATCAATTATTTTAAACTTTGTATTAAATAGGAAGAATTTGCAAAAATGTGTCTTTAATTTTCTGAAAGAATCATCAGTTACTTAGCTAAAAAAAAATCGTATACTAAACCATCCTGCAGGATGCAAATAGTGCATGACATGGCTACTTTAAATACCTTTAATCAATTTTTCCGCATTGTGGAAAGGCGTGGTCGTGAGTTAGTTCAATGTGATTCCGTTTATATATTCCTTTGTCCGGTGAAGTCGTTATGTATTGCTTACCATGCCTCTCATGATTGCTGCTTCCTGTCCATGTAAGTGTTCTCTTTAATGGAATTAATTCGCACAAATAAAATTGTTTACTGCTCTAGTTTAATTCATTAAGTATCGTTCACATTCACTTGACACATAAAACACAATGGACTCAACGTTCACAATTCCAAAGATTGATATTAGTATTAACATTAGTATAACTTAAAAAAACATAAGCTTGTTATAGAAAAATCCAAGGAAAGGAGAAGAATATGCCTCACACAAGACTTGAACTTAGTACTCCATGTTTCCGACATGTTGCTTTACTAACTAAGGAAGCCACACCAAATGCACAGCATGGCCAAGTTGATAGAAATAGAGAGATGATCCCGCTAGCTTAATTGGTAAAGCAACGAAACTGGAAACGTAGAGTTTCAGGTTCAAATCCTGCGAGAGGCATCTCCTTTTCCTCTCCTGAAGGCAGATATAATGAAACAAACAACTAATAGTAACAGTACGTCATGGCCTTATGCAAACCAATAGATGCCAGGAACGGAAGTGGTTGAAATCATTGTAATTGGCAAATTAATTCTACCTTAGTTGGTAATTGTTCGCCCTCCGGTACGGGAAAACAAATGGCGGAATACAATGCGTCTATAAAGCAATGACGGTTGTTATGCGCCAATTTACCGTAATTACCAAGTACAAAGCGGCGCGCTTGTTTTGGCTTGCCATCGGAGCGGCAAATTAGGGAACAGCGATACCTGGCAATATCGCATCCCGCACACAACATTTTACATTGTTTGCATTTAAAACGACCGTATCTTAGGAACTACAATAATAAAGTTTTTTGGTGGTGCTGAATTAAATGTATAAATAGTACCTACTCAAAGTAGCAAACCAAACATATCTTTGAATCGTTAGTTAATATCAATTTATAAATTATTAATAACATTACTCTACAAAAAAATCCGCCAAGATTTATTTTTTATAGCTTTTTTTGATGAATACGTTTTTGAGATATTAACTTTCGCTCGTTTAAGAGATTGATTGATTATTTGCAGCTTGCATCCAGTTAATGACGACCGATCAGATCATTCGATATATCAATTTAAAGACAATTGAGTCACCAATAAATGTTATTAATGCTGCTTTCTAATCACTTCGATACTTTTAATGCAATACCTCACAAGATAAATAAAATCTGGGGTGGCCCTCACCCAACTTCCGACTACTGTTGGCACAATGAAGTGTCTGAACACTTTTACAGTTATTCAATTTTGTAAAGCCAGTGCCATCTCTGAACACTACCTAACGCCATTTTCTAAGACATAATTACATTTATCAAGATAATTGGGATTTGAGAATGTACATTTACCAAAAACTACCCACATGCATTAAATATAAATATCTGGGCTGCCCTTACCCTATTTTCCGACTAAATTGTTGGCACAATGAAGTGCCTAAACACTTTGCAATTATTTAATTTAGTAAAACCAGAACCATCCTGTCAGTGGCCACTGAAGTTTGTCAAAATCTGTCAGTTTGCAACCACAGCAACGAAGGCTGTGAATTCTGTCAAACTGCTTCTATAAAGGTTTATAACGCCTAAGCCGCTCATGTCAGTGATCTGTAAATTAGTATACATATGTAAAGTCACTGCAGGATGAGTCGGTATCAATTTGGTGACAATCGGATGAATTCGCAAGAAAACACATGCAACATTTGCCACTTTCGGTTGTTCGATTGTGGTCAAAAGCAATCCATTTCGTCCCCTGATTCTAAACACATATGTATACTAAATTTCAGCCCGATTCGTTCTACCATTTGGACGATATCATGCTCACAGACATACATACATACATACATACACACATCAATGTGAACTCACAAACATTTTCCAAATATCATTGCAATGGATTCAGAGGACTCCAAAACGAGTATTTTCACTGAAACTCCAAAAAAATGGGAAAGTTTCATTGAGTTTGCACTTTTACGAAGAGAACACAGTAGTATTCACTATAAAAATTATGACCAAAAAGTAGAACATGATCATTTATAACATACATAACTCAAAAATCAAAAAGAAACCTAATCATAGTTTTCCAAATCCTGATTTACTTCATTGTTTTATTTTTTGCAGTTCTGTTATTTTCCGACTTTATAGAAAGTTACATGAGTCAACGGAGAGAGTACTAAAACATCCTCAACCGCAAAAGACAGTACACGAGAATGGCAGAAACCTTAATGGATGACAAAAAAGGACGACACCGCCAGATGAAATATGACCCCGGAATTCATTGTCTCTGTACGGGGATGAAGTTACCCGTTTCTGGGTGGGGGTGTACCAGGGAAAGATGGGGGGTTCCAATTCGTTAAATTCCACCGTTTGGAAAAATCCACTCTACCCCACAATTAGATAAAAACGAATAGGGCGGGAAAAATCTGATGGGAATCCCGCGTACCGTTTTCCCTCTAAAATAAAAGCGGTTTATCTTGAACCACTTATCTAGATTGCAATCAATGAGACATGTCCCGAAAGAAGGGTTATTACTTTTCGCTTACTTGCGAGAGGGGAATTTTGCTGGCTTTATATGATTAACTTTTTATTTCGGGACATGTGAAGGCAATTTATCAACTGTTGCGTAAGAGCAGACTCTGGTAAAAGCGGTATTATAGCATATATAGATAGCATATAGAGTAATACAATACCCATTACCGTCTTCACTGTCACTAAATACCTGATTAATCTTAAAATCTCATTAAGCAATAAGCCGGCCATATTAAATATTGATCAAAGTACCTATATAACAGCCGTTGAACAAATCCTGGGGATCCAAGCTGGCTCATTGTACGCCGAGAAACAATTTTCAAATTGAATAAATTATTCAGTACCACAAGGGAACGTGCCTCCCGTTCTTATATACCTACTGCAGAAATCGTATCTTTCGCTTAACCCCGTTTCTTATTTGACGCAAAAATACCCCCGATAACTTCGATTGGATCTTCGCAAAGATTGGATACAAATATATTCCTTGACAGCAATGAATATACAAAGCCGAACGATATACTTTTCCGGGATGGTATATTAAGAAAGTGTATACACCGTTGTATATTTGGTTGTCTATCTATTAAAATAATCACAGACCTACGTGTATGGACCAAATCGCCTCAAATGCGTTTTAGTAAAATTATATATATTACAAAACAACATGTTTGCTTTCTTTATCAACAGGCTTGCTACCATATGAACGTTGCTGATGATGATTAATGACATATCATTTTTTGTATTCTTCTCACGGATCATTTGGTGATCAATTCTGCGGGAAAAATCCGATAACTTTATTTCTTTCGTTCATTTTTGATTTGTCGAGTTTCGGATGGCATATAACGCGACTGTGAATCGGGATTTCCGGTAACCATTGAGGGTTAACAAACCGTGGTCACCTGACCATGACAGCGATTGAAATCGCGGGCGCGAATCGTCATCCAATTTTCCCCGCTTTTGTGTACGATTTGCATATTCCGCAGATTGAAATTCACCGCGAATTTGCCACCGCTAGATTGATTCGTATACAGGTTCCGGCAAATGTGTGAAGACATTATATCAGTATTTTCATGAAATTACACTTTGAAGTCCGTTCTTGATTGTATACTTATGCGCAATTCTTATAATAACCATAAAGTTCTGTATTGCGATCTGCCAAATATGTTGCCCTAGTACAAGGGTCTCTAAAATGTGTCCCAGGAAAAGTCGAAAAAGTTTTGTTCTAGAAATAAAAATAATCAAAAAGAAAACCATTCTAAACTACGGTTGAAATAAAGAAAAGGCAACCGAAAAATATATCCCCTAGACCTGTATTAAACAGTCCAGAGCTGGGCGCAGACCTTACGCGAATACAGATAGTGTGATTATTATTAATGAAAGGGAGTCCGGGGAAAATCACGCAAAGTGTTGCCCGGAATGGTCTTGTTGGCAGCGGTATCCAGAATATGAAACGAGTGGCGGGCGCGATTCCGCATTCGTCATGCCCCGCCGGTATAAATTTCCGCAGGGTCACATCTAATTTATTTAGAAGGTGTACACGAACCGCCCCAAAAATATACTATATGCGCACACGTACAGCCCTGAAAAATAACTGTTGCTAATGGTGGTGAGGAGATCGAGGGGAAAACGCGGACGTCTTGCTCGCCGACGCGGAAATATTCATAGCGGACCGTTAAAAACGTGCTCTAATTATACGTTTTTTAAGGGAAACGGAGCGTTTTTGTAAATTAAAGTTTAGCGTATCAAACACGTTATCGCCATAAAGCAGTTTCTTTTATTCAGGAGCCCACAAGATTTTTTGAAATAATTCTTTATATTTGATGTTGGCTGCATTTTTATGGTTACTTTATCTGTTATTTTTTATTATACGTATTATTATTACTTTCCGACTAGTACCCTAGAAGAAAGTATTGTAATTCGCGGAAATACGCGTTTTGAGGTCCCCTGAATCGATTGCAATGATTTCTGGAAAATGTATGTATGTGTGTGTGTATGTGTGGGTATGTGTGTATGTCTGTGAACACGATAGCGTCCCGTTCGTTCGGCCATAGCGACTATGGCTATGATAACTCTCAAATTGCTTCTATAACCGCTTCCGGGTGCCAGATTGTCACCAAAAACATTCCAGTTCGTCCCCTGGCAATTAAAAATATCCTCAACCCGAAAGTAAATTTCAACCCAATCCGTTGTACCGTTTGGTTGCTATCGTGTTCACATACATTCTTTTTCAGAAATCATTGCAAGGTATTCAGGGGCCTCCAAACGCGTATTTCCCTACTAGGGTACTAGTCGGAAAGTAATAAATCTTATTTTTTACGTTGTATTTAATTTATAATAATGTATTAGTGGCAATATGTTGGCAAATTTGAAGCAATCATTATTTATTTGCTCTCCGTACCCTTGGGGGTTTATTATATCCTTAAATGCATATACCTCGGTGAGTTGAACATTGGATTTCTAACTTTCACTTCCCCCTTGTAAATTTAACGTACGCATAGCATGGTAAATCAAATAGTAGTGTGTCTAGAATCGAGATTGTAATAATGGAAAATCCAATCAAGTGATAACGCCTAATAACTCTAAGGGAGGTTTTAAACTGAAACTACTTGTTTCGTCATGCGGTATAAGAAGTTGTAAGATGTATTTTTTCATAATCACCACAGCACTTGTTACTCAACTTACTTAAACTTCATCAAGATCCTTAATTGTTCCACAGGGTGTTCCAAACTTGGGTCACAAAAACATCAGTTGGACTGATCAAATGAGATGCAAAAATAATTATTTAAATAATTATTGAATTAGCTAGGAAGAATTTGTCTATATTTTATTAGACGGTTGTAATAATTGTTAAAGATAGATTGGCGAAAACCGTATAATGTTTCCGGCATTATTTCATCCAACTAACCCGAAAATACTCGGTATAAGCAAATTCAAAATATTCTATCCAAAATAGACAATAAATTTCACACCGAAACGTTGACTGATAGCGTTTCAAACACAGAAATAATAGCCCCTTTTGGCAAAATTTAAAACACTGTTACGCGTCAATTTGAACCGTGTGGCGAATACTTTTGGCTCCGGTCCCATTTCGGAATAAATGGCCGCAATAAATCAATTCGGGCTGTGTTCGACATTGTAATTCATTGGCTCGCATATCACCTGTGCGGTAGCTATGAATGTCTAGCGAAAGGCTACGTTTAGCCTTCCGCTAGCGCACAATCTGGAACGGTGCTACGAGGACCGCTACGAGGCGTTTTACAGATAATAAATAATCGATCTTCTATATAGCGCTAGCAGAAAAAATTTCAGGATACATATAGTGCTAATATTTACTATTCTTACAATGCTTTATGCACTACTTAAAGGATTTTTGTTTCATTATTATGTGAATGTAATAGTATTGTATATCTCACAATAAATTCAAGAGAGCAGAGTTGGAATAGGCCTGTAAGAAATTAATTTAATGTTGACATATCTATAAAGCAAGTTCACGTCTGGAGTAAAGTGAAACGAGTTTCTATAACTTTTGCCGACAAAAGTTTTTGTGGCCTCTGTTAATTCCTGGGTGCTTGAAGTTCGGAGACCTGTTATTATTACAGCACTGCCTTTGTAGGTAACTTTCTGCGGGAGTTACCGCCAATTCTGAGAATGGTAAGCAACGAGTTCCTTTGGGAATTTTCAAAGGAACGTAATGCCTGTTATCGCATTGCTAACGTTAAATCAAAGTTTGTTTCGTTTCAAACAAAGAAATCCTTTTCTTGCAACAGTTACATATTATATTTTCATGATCCAAATACATAATTCATTTAGCTTTATATTTTTACATTAAATTCAAACTTTGTTTTGATTTATACTTTGTTCTTGTAATGTTTTCTTGTAAAATCAAATACTGGTTATAAATTCGCATTTTTTATGGAATTTGGGTAATGTATAAAATTTGAATAATGTTATATCTGGTTCGGTGCAATAACACGACGGGTTGGGACGTGCGTCCGTCAGCGAACAAAAATTGCCCCCGAGAATATCGGAGGGAAGGAAAACACTACAAGAAAATTTAGTTCGAGCCTCTCCATGAAGGTCGTTTACATGAAAATTGCTAGACCCTTTCGAGGACCAGAAATTGTAGTTTTAAGGAGTGGTATATATATGGACTGAACCCCAACGTTGTTTAACCGTGTCGTTTGACATCACTCAAAATAAGGACTACAACATGAACTAACGAGATTCGTCGTATATAGTGTTCATTTGATTAATGAAATATTAGTATTTTGCACTCGTTGGCTGTTTGTATCAAGGATTCGAACAGGAACCGAACCAAAAACCGAAAGAAGCCGTTATGTTAGTCGGAATGAAAAACGAAACTGAATCGAAAAAATATCGGTTTATTGCAGTTCGCAACAATCATGTTGCATTGGTCATTTAGGTTATTATTACGAGGTGCTGGCATACATTAAATAAAAACATACATACTAAGCGCAAAAAACTTTTCAACAAATTATAAGCAGATTCTTCCTAGCTAACAATTTTTAAAATAAATATTTCTACAACTCATTTGATCTGTGTAACCGACGTGATGTTTCTGTGGTCTCATTTTCCAAGTTCCTAAGGAACAATTAAAAAAAATCGGCAACTCAGATTATAGCCAAGTTAATTAGCAACAGGTATGCTGGCATTTGTTTCTTTCTGCAATGTTTATTTTCAAAGGAAATACAATATTTTAACTGAAACCCTTTTGACCGACGATTTTTCAACACGATGTAAAAGAGATTGTCTGAATTAACTAGCTCTGTGGTAATTACCGACCAGATATCTTACAACTTCTTATACCGTAAGTTAATATCTGAGGTGGCGCTCACCTAACTTTCCGACTACATCGATGGCACAATACCTAATGTCAATTTCTATGACATAATGACATTTGTCATACTGACATTTAATGTCATGTCATGTCAGTGGCTCTAACGTTTGTCAAAATCTAACAATTTACAACACAGCGACGAAGGCTGTGGATTCTGTCAAACTGCTTTTTATAAACACTTAAAGCGTCAAAACTGCTCATCCCAATGATGTGTAAATTAGTACACATTTAAAATCACTAGAGGATGAGTTGGTATGAGTTTGATCTCAATCGTATGAATCCCTCAGAAGATGCATGTAACATTTGCCACTTCCGGTTATCAGATTGTCACCAAAAACAATCCAGTTCGTCCCACCTAAATATGTATACCAAATTTCAGCCCAATTCGTTGTACCGTTTGGGCGCAATCCTGTTCACAGACATACATAAGTACATAAAGACCCACATACATACATACATTTACACAACGCGTATTTCCGCTGAAATAATACTTTCCTTCTAGGGTAGTAGTCAGAAAGTAAAAAGGAAAGATATAGTGGGCCCTCCTGCAACTAGCCATGTATCATCCGCGACAATTAACATATCGTAATGTATCAAAGGACATTACATTCCTAATTAAGGCTTTAAAACTGAGTAGGCAAAAACCGTGACAAATATCGTTGTTTCAGACGATGTTTGGAATTTAGACCACAAAAAAACATCATATCAAATACACAAATCAAATGAATTTCAGAAATAATTAATCTAAACACTGTATTATCTAGAAAAAGTGTCTCCAAAATCGAAAGATGATAAAAGTTACTGGAAATCAAAATTGATAAAACGTTACGTGGGCGGTTTTTGGCGCTGAGTATAGTTTACAAAATACTGTATATTGTTTTGTTAAATAAATTCTATCATTACAATCTATTTTATTCCTCTATTAATTATATCGGTGACCTGTATAATAATATTGATCTGTGCATTTTGCAAAAAAGAAATTCAATTATAGTCTTAATACACATAAATCTATTTAAAAAAAAGTAACCCGTAGTTTTAACCAGAACTAAACCGAAAACGGAAAAAAATCTTATTTTTGCCTGAACAAAAACCGGAACTAAACCAACATGCGGTAGTACGTATTGGAAATAAATGCTTCTACAACTCATTTTATCTGCATGATCAACATGATGCTTTGACGGTCTAAGTTTGGACCTTTCTCAACTTACCGCCTAGTTTTAAAGGCAAATTACTTAGTGATACACTGTCCTTTATTTCAGCTTAATATTTTCAAAAAGATACAATGTTTTGAAATTAAAGCGTTTGTAGTATTCCCAAACTAATAATGTATGATATATCTCTCTTTATTTTCGCAAAGAGTAAATACAGTTGGTGCATCCCTGGAATAAATTTCTTGTAGAAAATACAGTGACAGTTGCATTGTTGTCAGCTTGGTAGAAATGCACAATATGACAGCTGTGTGAAGTTAGCAACAAAAGCCAGCAACAAAATTTTTTTCATCCGATTGCAATGAACTATACACCGTTGGAAAGCCCATGACGAGCTGAGTCTACCATAGTTATTGCAACGGGATCAATTGATAACTACAACCTAAAAAATTAAAAAGAAAGTCAAAATTTCAATGAATTTCCATATCTTTAGACCCGCATATCTTCGCCAATACTTCATTATACTTATTAAGTGTAACACCAATCGAAAGCGCAAGCTTCGGTTATACTACCATAATTATTGCAACCCAAAATGTTGCTAATTAGTGCCTCAAATGAATTAATCAAATATGAGTATTTTTAACATCCGGGTACCATATGTAGGCCCATCTAAATTACGTTAAACACGTATTCGCTTTGTGTGATCATATCGATAAATACATCAAAAGATAGCTGAGACCTGCCTCTACCCATCATAGTTAGTGCAGAACAAAATTATAACAATTAGCGGGTGAAATAAATTAGTGAATTCCAGACACTTTTTCCATCGGCTATTGGTCGACGGCGAACAGAGCTATATAAATCCTTTTGTGCAAACTTTTTGCAAGATTAAATCTTATCGATATATACATCAAAAGATAGCTGAAACTTCCACCTACCTACCATAGTTATTGCAACGCAAATTTTTAACAATTAGCGGGGGAAATAAATTAGTGAATTCCAGACACTTTTTCCATCGGCTATTGGTCGACGGCGAACAGCGCTATGTAAATCCTTTTGTGCAAACTTTTTGCAAGATTAAATCTTATCGATATATACATCAAAAGATAGCTGAAACTTCCACCTACCGACCATAGTTATTGCAACGCAAATTTTTAACAATTAGCAGGGGAAATAAATTAGTGAATTCCAGACACTTTTTCCATCGGCTATTGGTCGCCGGCGAACAGCGCTATGTAAATCCTTTTGTGCAAACTTTTTGCAAGATTAAATCTTATCGATATATACATAAAAAGATAGCTGAGACTTCCACCTACCTACCATAGTTATTGCAACGCAAATTTTTAACGATTAGTGGGTGAAATAAATTAATGAATTCCAGGCACTTTTTTTATTGGTAATTGGTCGACGGGAAAGAAAAATATCAATTTTCTCAGGATGCGCTGGCTAATGCGTGATTCCCGTCACGGCAGAGTCGGTTCGAGTCCTGACAATGTTTTTTTTTTTTTTTCAATTATTAAAATGAAAATCGCATTTCTAAATTTCGCCTTAAGCTTTTGTTATCGAAATCTTGGATGACATATCGATATTATTGATACACTTTTTTTGTCATATACACGTCTTCTCTTTCATATCTTGTTTTAGATAAATTTATGCAAAAAATTTTTTAAGTTCTCCTGCTGCCGTATATATAAAAATATAAAATTTGTCGATTTTGTCAATCTTCTACTATTTACGCTACTCGATTTAGAGTACTGTTTACTGTCGTCCAATTGCCCATCAAAAAAGTGCCTGGAATTCATCCATTTATTTCACGCACTAAACAGTTAAAAAATTGCCTTCCCATAACTAGAGTAGGTAGATGAAAGTTTCAGCTATTTCCTGATTTAGATAGCACCGTTGGCCGTCGCCCTATAGCCGAATTGGCTATAGGAATTCATTAATTTATTTCACCCACCAATTGTTATAAATTTGCCCTGCAATAACTATTGTAGGTAGGTGGAAGTCTCAGCTATCTTTTGATGTATATATCGATAAGATTTGATTTTGCAAAAAGTTTGCACAAAAGGATTTACATAGAACTGTTAGCCGTCGACCAATAGCTGATTGAAAAAGTGCCTTGAATTCATTAATTTATTTCACCCACTCATTGTTAAAAATTTGCATTGCAATAACTATGGTGGGTAGATAGAAGTTTGCACAAAAGGATTTAGATAACACCGTTCGCCGGCGACCGATTGCCGATGGAAAAAGTGACTGGAATTCATTAATTCATTTCATCCACTAATTGTTAAAAATTTGCGTTGCAATAACTATGGTAGGTAGGTGGAAGTCTCAGCTATCTTTTGATGTATATATCGATAAGATCTAATCTTACAAAAAGTTTGCACAAAAGGATTTACATAGCGCTGTTTGCCGTCGACCAATAGCCGATGAAAAAAGTGTCTGGAATTAACTAATTTATTTCACCCGCTAATTGTTAAAAATTTGCGTTGCAATAACTATAGTAGGTAATTCACTAATTTATTTCACCCGCTAATTGTTAAAAATTTGCGTTGCAATAACTATAGTAGGTAATTCACTAATTTATTTCACCCGCTAATTGTTATAATTTTGTTCTGCACTAACTATGATGGGTAGAGGCAGGTCTCAGCTATCTTTTGATGTATTTATCGATATGATCACACAAAGCGAATACGTTTGTTTAACTTAATTTAGGTGGGACTACATATGGTACCCGGATGTTAAAAATACTCACATTTGATTAATTTATTTGAGGCATTAATTAGCAAAATTTGGGGTTGCAATAACTATGGTAGTATAACCGAAGATTGCGCTTTCGATTGGTGTTACACTTAATAAGTATAATGAAGTATTGGCGAAGATATGCGGTTCTAAAGATATGGAAATTCATTGAAATTTTGACTTTCTTTTTAATTTTTTAGGTAGTAGTTATTGGCCCCCACCCAACATTCCGACACATCGTTGACACAAGTGTCTAAACAAATTTGCAATTATTCAATTTCTTGAATCGACAACCACTCTGAACTCCATCCTAACGTCAGTCACAGAATGACATTTAACGTTATGTCAGGTCAGTGATCACTGACGTTTATCAAAATCTGATAATTCGCAATCCGACATATCTGGCAATTCTGTCAAACTGCTTCCATAAATGCTGATAGCAACTAAACCGCTCATCCCATTGATCTGTAAATTGATACACATGTTTAAAGTAAGTGGAGGATGAGCTGGTATCAGTTTAGTCAAAATCGTATGAATGCCTAAGAAGACGCATGTGACATTTGCCACTTCCGATTGTCAGAGTGTGACCAAAAACAATTACCAGTTACCACTGACGTTTATCAAATTCTGTCAATTTGCAACAGAGCGACGAAGGCTGTTTATTCTGTCATATTTCTTGTATAAACTCTTATAGCCCATAAACCGCTCATTTAATTGAAAATGCAAATTTTATACATATTTAAAATCACTGGGGGATCAGATGGAATGAGTTTGCTCTCAGTCGGATGAATCCCTGAGAGGACGCATATAACATTTGCCACTTTAGGTTGTCAGATTGTCACCAAAAATAATCCTGTTGGTCTCCTGGTAAGTCTAAATATGTATACGAAATTGCAGCTCAATCCGTTGTACCGTTTAGGCGCTATTGTGTTCACAGACATACATACATACATACATACATACATACATACATACATACATACATACATACATACATACATACATACATTCATACATACGGGCTGATATTATTGATGTAAGATATACGATGAGCCATACCCAGGATACGTAGGTCTATGGCGTTTTATTTGCTATAGGATAAGTGTTGCTATAGTAATTCTGGATTTTATTATACTGAGATTGTATTATCCTGGGTATAAACTATGGGATAAAGTGTTTTGTAAGACTGGGCCTTAGTGACTTCTGCCAGAACGCTGACAAAACACAAACGGTAGATACAAGCGAACTCAACATAAAAACAACCAACAAATATCAAAGAACTGAAAAAATATATTACTTTAGGCATTATTGTTTTCATACTGTGTGATAACGACGATTAATACAGCAGATTTTGCAGATAATTTGCCACATACGTTTTTTTTTACCACATTTTCCCCCTTTTTGCCATTGGGAGGAGCCGTTCACCACAACCTGACCCGTGAACTTTTATTTTAAATGCCTTTAACCGCAAACCATGACGAGTCCAACGATCCGTTTATTTTCCCCACTGACGTTCATTCGTTGACATTTTGCCGAAGTCAGAGTTTTAATTTGAAAGCTTTTAACATTTAACTTTTGAACGTCGCAGTTCTATTGAGAGTCGATGTAATAAAAGAATGATTCATATTTGTTAATTAATGTATTAAATTCATACTTTGTTAATTAATGTATTAAATATTAAAGCAACCCTAATCTTTTCGCACATCAACAGGGAGAATGAAAAAACATGCTAATTTATGATTACCATAGTATAAAACTACTATAGCTAGCATAATTACAATTTAAAACGAAAGATTGCCGCAATATATTCTAGTTAATAGGTACTTAAAGATTGCATGTGTATAAAGAATTATAATATTTGTTTGCGATTAAATACGAATGAAAAATGCAATTCTTATAGCTTAATAACATGTTTTAAAACAGTTACATAAAATTTAATGAATATCTGAAATCCGTCGCAAAATTCGAATCGCCAATTGCCCTTAAAATGTACGATTACATTTGGCATTTATAGTTCCCGTAAAATTTGTAATTGGCCATTATTATTACAACCTATCGTAGGATTTTTATTGCGCATACAAAATGTTTTTTTAAGCCGGATGGCAATCGGCCAACATCCACAAAAAAATAAAAATTTCATTTAAAAATGAACGGTAAATTGTTAATTAGGGGAGATTAAATGGGCGGCTGTCAGAAAACTGTACCTCCGCTGTGTTTTTTTTTCTGGCACAATTACAGAACGTCCGGATATAAACCACGAAATAAAGATAAAGTCAACTGAGCGTTAATAAAACAAATGAGCTACGGTAGGGAGTTACCTGCCAGCGTTGGTTTTTGTTTTAAGCTTGAGTCTCTCCACAGAACAATAGAAACTAGGTCAACTAACTATATGATGACGTTTTCACTATGTGTGCTCTGGAGAGATTATTTGGAGTTTTGGGTTTTAATGCTCTCGAATAACATAAAAATAAGTACAAGAGGTCAAATCCTTTGTCAGCTCTTGAGTAGGCTACAGATTGCACTCATCTATGTCATTTTTTTGCCTTTTCGGTTGGTAAATGAGGTAAAACTTTATTTGAATCAACATATAAAGAGTAAACTAAGCATTATATCAAAATGAAGCTCTTGAGAACATCGTTACAACTACAACAAGACAAAATTATCAGAAAACAAACATCCCGACGCGAAATATAGTCCTTCGTTAAGGGTGGACACAAAATAGATTGGACGGTCGGAAACAGCGGCGCCAAAACTTTAATTACGTTTTCGTTGGTCGCATTGTACAAACCAATTACCGCTGAATACCATCTCTTTTTGTCCATTCGCCGCCATCCGTCCTACAATAAAGAGCACACAGTGCACACCATTTCAGCGCTCATTGTGCCACCGCGATGGAACAAAATGCGCCCGTTTCTTCGCAGCACGTTATCCTACCACGATAAAGCAAACAAAAGCCCGATAATAACTTCAAATTGGGACGAGAATTTTACGAAACCCCGCTCTCCCGCGCTGATCAATCAAATATTTTATCCACATTTTTTGATGACGTGTCAGTTTGTAATAATTGGGGTAGCGCTGAATCCCAACCCAATTCCCAGTTGCCAATGACGTCTGTCAAAATTTGTCAATTTGCAATCATAACGGCTGCGGCTACTGTCAGACTATTTCAGACAATGAACGCTGGTAGCGCTTTAAAATCCCTGGAGGATACGCTGGCATCAATTTGATGAAAGTCGGTTGAACCCCTAAGGAAATACTAGTGATTTTTGTAAAATACTGTCAGATTTTCACCAAAAATCTAGTGTACCAAATTTCACCTCGATCCGTTGTTCCGTTTGGGCGCAATCGTGTTCACGGATATACACACATACATACATTTTCCAGAAATCATTGTAATCGATTCAGGGGACCCCAAAATGCGTATTTCCACTGAAATCCCGATTTTATTTCCGTCGATTGCAATACTTTCCTCCTAGGGTACTAGTCGGAAAATAAAATATCTGGGGTGGCCCTCACCCAACTTTGCGACTGCACCGTTGGCTCTGTGTCTGAATACTTTTGAAATTATTCAATTTAGTAAAGCCAGAGCCGTCTCTGAACGCTACCTAACGTCAGGTTTTATGACAGAATTACATTTCTCATACTGACATTTAATGTTATGTCATGTCAGTGGCAGTAACGTTTGTCAAAATCTGAGAATTTGCAATACAGCGACGAAGGCTGTGGATTCTGTCAAAGTGCTTCTAGAAACCCTTAGATATAACGCCTAAACCATTCATCCCACTGATCTGAAAATTTGTATACATATTTAAAGTCACTAGATGGTGAGCTGATATCAGTTTGATAAATCCCTAAGAAGACGCTTGTACCATTTGCCACTTCCGGTTGTCAGATTGTGGCCAAAAGCAATCCAGTTCGTCCCCTTGACAATTCAAAATGCGTATACCAAATTTCAGCCTAATCCGTTGTACCGTTTCGACGCTATCGTGTTCACAGACATACCTTCACACATTTCCAGAAATCATTGCAACGGACCTCCAAACGCGTATTTCCGCAGAAATCTCGACATGTCATTTTCCGTCGAGTACAATACTTTCCTTCTTGTGAACTAGTCGGAAAGTAAAAATCATTGAATATTTTCCCCATTCCGGATGACGCATTTTCGCAAATTACCAGACCTCTGGCGATTATTTCGTTCGTAACAACAACAACGTAAATCGCTAAATCTTTGACGTTACTGGTAAGACCACTTGTTTTATTATGCTTCGATCCAGCGTGATGAAGCACGCGGTGGTTATAAAAGAGGAATATCTTGGCTGAGAGCTTGTCGCGAAGGTATTGCGCGTTAAGTGGATTCTGAACGTGTGGGTGTTATTTTTAGGGGGTATAGGTAATGTATTCGGCTGGCGTTGTTGGCGATATTTTTTTAGTATAATGACCGTTTTGGAAGGTGAAAGGTTTTTTTTATAGCGGAAAAAGAATCTCGGCATCTGTTCTCCATTTCGTTTATGGTTGCCATATTGGTTGAATATGAAATTTTCGACTTTATTTTCCATTGTTTTGAATCAAATTTGTAGTAAATAAGTAAATAATAATAATTCACAAACAATGATTCAGAAAATTTACTATTCGGGAGGCATACTTTATCAACCAAATCTATCAAAAATTGGTACCTTGCAAATTAGACAGTATGTTTAAAATATCTGGGGTGGCCCTCACCCAACTTCCCGACTATATCTTTTGCACAATGACACTTTGCAACACAGCGACAAAGGCTGTGGATTTTGTCAACTTGCTTTTATAAATGATTATAGCTCCTAAACCGTTCAATCCACTGGTCTACAAATTTGTACAGTACAACTTCGATAGATCGGACACTCTCTATTACGGACACTCCAGCAATCCGAACGCTGTTGTCAACCGGACATTTTTGAAATTTTACCTCCGTAGTTCGGATACAAAATATATTTCGCAGTTAAAACCGGTCGAAAAATATCAAAGGGTTACTTAACTTTCATGCATTGCTGTAAAGCAACCGGATCACATAAATTGGCACTTTTAATATTAGCAAAAGCGCCAAATCCGCAAGCTTTTAAATGTGGAATGAGCTCAATACTAGTTGTATCCAAAGCGTATGATAAAGGATGGATGAATACACCATTATGTACTGAATGTTCGAAGAAATGTTTTAAGCCTGAGGTTAAGACATTTTTAACTGGGGTTAACAGGCCCTAGAAAGCTCTAGTGTAGATGGTGCCAATGCGTTTTCTTTGGGTATCAGGTCTGAAGAATATAATTTTCCCATGAAAGATTCTCAAATGGCTCAGAGAAAAATCTACTAATGTAGATGTATCCAAAAGAATATAAACAAACATTGATACATTTTTAAAAAATAACTAAAATGTTTTGCTTATTTTGTTCATTTATAGTCAGAATTTAGTTTTAATTTTAGCTTCCTTTTAATAACAGCGACGAATGCAGTGAATTCTGTCAAACTGCTTCTATAAACGCTTATTGCGCCTAAACCATCCATCTCCCTGATCTGTAAATTGGTGTTCATGTTTAAAGTCACTGTAGGATGAACAGGTATCAGTTAGGTCAAAATCGGATGAATTTCTCAGAAGACTTATTTATCACCTGCCACTTCCGGTTGTCAGATTGTCACCAAAAATATTCCAGTTCGTCCCCCGGTAATTCTAAGTATGTATAACAAATTTCACCTTGATCCGTTGTTCCGTTTGGGCGAAATCGTTTTCACGAACATACACACATACATATTACATACATTTTCCAGTAGTACTTAATCATTGCAGTGGATTCAGCCGACCCCAAAACGGGTATTTCCGCTGAAATCCCGAATTTTTCCGCCAATTACAATACTATCCTTCTAGGATACGAGTCGGAAAGTAAAAATCACCCCTCCCAACAAAAGCAAAACCAAACCTCCAGTAATCCGGATACCTCGATAGTCCGAACATGGTCCGGAACGACATATGTCCGGATTATCGAAGTTATACTGTATATATATTTAGGGTTACTGGAGGGTGAACTGGTATCAATTTGGTTAAAATATAATCCCAAAGAAGATGCATGTAACATTTGCCGCTTTCAATATTGATCTCGGGCATATGCCAATAGCTTTGTAGTCGTTCCAGAGCGTCTTACCCAGGGTTTTGTTTCTCAAAAATCATACTTTTGATACTTTTGAGCTGGGTATTTGTTACATGAACTGATGCTTTTAAATATTTATTGATACCTATGCTTAAAGTAAAACATTTTGACTTTATTGAATACGTTTTTACTTATTATTAATTAAGAATATTTACACATTCTTACTTATATCAAATAAATCTATTAAGCCAGTCAAAACAAGCGTGTTTTATTCAAAAAATCATTAAAAACATATTACCTTAATTAAAAAAAAAAAAATAGTTCAAGTTTGCTACAAAACCCGGCCTTTAATTTGCACACTGTCGCCAACCCGAGAGAGAAACATTCTCTCGGGTTGGCGACAGTGTGCTATACCTATAAAAATTGTTGTTCATATTAGTACATTGTCCAATACTAACGTGTTGTAATTGATCCCTAACCTAATATACAATTTAAATCTTAATTGACATGAACCTGAACATTGATGGACCAATAACTCATGGTTAAAATGTAACCCAAATGAAACTGAAATTACTGAAATTATATGTTTTGAAGTTACTGAATGTTCAGAGAATAAGACTCTATGTGATGAAATGCGATGTAATCTGCATTGTCGTCACATTAATTTTCAACTCGAATTAAATATGGCAACTGGAAAGGCTATCGCGAACGCAATAAATTTCCAGGAAAAAAAGAAGGACACCCCAATTACTTAATAAGAACGTTATCTCTTCTGCTAATTAGAGTTTCCCGGGTGTCGCTAACGGTATTCAAATACAACTTAGTTTTAATCAGGGTTATTTATTGATGCAAACAAACTTGGCTAATCCGTCCGCTTCCTGTTTGCCGGGCTAATAATGGGCTCGAAGTACGCAAAAGTCACCCTATTTCGGGGCAGACGACCCCGGGGAAATCGATAACGAGTCATTTATAATTTCCCTGTAAACAAAGCGTGGTAAAGGTCGCCACGTCTAGTCTACTCGTCGACTATCTAGGTACACAAGTTTGGTGAACGTCCAACCGAAGTGTTTGCGCAAACAATAATGTTGAATATTTCTAATTATGCATATATTGTTGTTGCTGATACAGTTTACTTTGCATAGTTTAATTAAATAATTATGCACGACTGGGTTTTAGTTTTACACAATTATAAGTTGCCGATTTCATTAATGCATCTTAATTTAAATGTAACTAAAAGTTGAGTATTCATTTTCTCACCCATTCCAGTTTTACATTCCATAAGTCATAAGTGAGTTTTACCTACACTTATATTATTCTGTAAGTCGAAACTTTCTATAGTATCGTATACATACAATATAATATACTATAATGTCGCCAAAAAGTTTCTCAGAAAATTTCGTTTTTTTAAAAGAATTTGTGCATCCTTTAAGACTAAAGATGCCAGCATCATTTTGACCAAAGTACCTTTATTTTAATAAATACCGAGAAATATTATTTGGAAAAGGTATTCAGAAATAATTTTTTTGTTCAAATTGTCCACCTAATTGTTTTTTCAGTCGGTCGGTGAGGATAAAATTTTTTGAAAGTGCTTTATACGTTAACCTGGAGCGGCTAAGACTGAAATAAGCTAAATAGCGCCTTCTTGAAATAATTCAAATAAATAGTAGTCGTTGAAATCGGTGAATTCCTTGATAATGTTATAACAGAAACGAAGCCATAATATCATTATATTACTCTATTAAACAAACAAATATTTTGAAGAAAATATACCCACATTTTACCAAAAAACAACATTACATCTCTACTACTTTTCATCCACATAACTTAATAAAGATCTCCTCTATTAAATACAACATCAATATAGCGACAAGAAATACTCTCAAAAAGAACGGTGTCTGTAGTTTGACACTTGACAAAATATGACCAGAAAATGAACATGCATCTACGATTTCTTTTATTTAAAAGAACATACTTATATAAAAAAATTGTACATAAAGATATTTACTATGTGCTATAATATCAACAGCACTGGTGGAAATGTGGCGGTTTATGATATATTGATGGTTTATTGCATGCAGTAAAGTTCGTAACCTGACATTTACAGAATGTGTTATACTTCACTGGAAGTACGTTAACATTTTGCATGATAGATTTGAGAAGTCGGCATAAAATACAGTATTGTAGGTAGTATCAGCATTTTATATCAATTGAATCTTAGTGGTAATTATAATAATTAAATTAATGTTGCAGGATTCAGTGTTTAACTTAATTAACCCAAAGCAAACATAGGTCAACTAATTCACTTGCATTTGACCTGTTTCTACCAACTTTAATTCACCGAACAAACAATCCATAAAAACGGTTAAGCTTGAAGCCAGATACGTAACCAGAACCCACACCTAAACTGTAAAAGCTTTCCGGATATGTACTTTTAAAACTATCCCCACCTACCAACATCTCCAGTCTCTTGCATTACGTCGGCTATCTCACTCTACTTCACTCGGTAACAGAATTAAAACCCGGATTCCCACAAAATTCCTTCACGACCTACCTAACCAACGTCCCCAAAAGTTAAACGTCGAAATGTCGCCAGCACCTCACCGTGTCGCGTGCAAAGCAGGTCAATGATAACGGCAAGTGGGATACTCTGGAGGCCGTCGCTTTGTCAGTGGAGAACTCGGCGAATGTAGGATTAAAATGTCACGTAGAAGTACAGCTACCCTCATGACAACTGCAGTTCGTTTGATGGCGATTGTCCTGGCCGGCTCTCGAGAACGCGTCGAGGACGTTTCATTTCGACGCCTCACGACGTACGTGTGCCAGTTTTCAAATCTGTAATGCTGCCGTTGCATTATGAGCCCTCGACATTTGCACTGCCGTTTCTGAAGTTGTAGATCGAGTTCTGATGATCCGGGACTTATGGACGATGTCTTTTGTATTGAAATGTTGCAATGGTCTATGAAAGCTATACGTTAAGAAAGAAATGCGAAATGTGATGATATGATTAACAATTTCTGACTAAGTTATTGTGGGTATATACACTCATTGCCAAAAACATCGCCCACCTAAAAATCTGATGAACTTCTATTTCGAAGACAAACTCTTCGAAATTTTCCATAGCTTTCAAATAACTATTGCTACAATTGCTTTGATCTGTGCAACTGAGATGATGTTTTTGTGGTCTATATTTCGAACACCCTGTTAACACTAGTCAACAGTAAAAATGTACATTGGATGCGACTATTTTTTTATATATATACTAAGGCCCTCTAAATTAAAAAATCGCATAAAAAAATTTTTTAATGGATACGTTTTCGAGTTACAATTTTTTTTCTTTTTTTTGTTTTTTTTTTTGCGGAGGTAGTTCGACTATTTGGAGCATATCTCGAGTTAGGAACGTCCAATCTGGTCGCCCGGCACATAAAATTGAAGCTAATTGTATCACCAACAATTGTCACTCATATAGTTTTTCAATCGCTTCAGTAGTTTTAGCGCAATAGGCCACGATATTATAAATTACCAAGGAGCCAGTGCCCATGTGCATTCCATAGTATGATGAAATTGCTACCCAAAAAATGTAAGGCAAGCTAAAATACCTGGGGTGATGCCATCCAAGGTTCCTGGGCCATCAAAACGCGTATTTCGGCTAAAATATCAAAACGAATCCATCGATTACAATACATTTCTTCTAGGGTACTAGTCGGGAAGAGTAAAAAAATATATTAATGTCCAACTATCGGCAGCATAAAGTAGGTAATTAAAAGTACCAGCTAGTTAGAAAAACATATACTTAATGTCATAATTTTTATCCAGAATAAAATATTTTTATAGCTATTCCTCGGTACATATAGGCTGTATATGGGATAATAAAAACGTCTACTTGCCACATTTAGACCACGAGTCCAACTCCACATAATGGCTTTTTAATTCCAACAGGCGGATAATTATGGTCGAAGAGGAGAAACGGTAGGAATATGAAAAAATATCGATTAACAGCAACTGTTTGGAGCAAATTAGCGCACGCCCGTCGCGCTTTCCGGCTCCGCTTTGTTTTTTGCGAACATGATATAAATCGCGACGAATTAATTCGTGACACGTAACACAAGTTTTTTAATTAAAAATTGCAAAGGGCATCCGCACATCTCGATATTCTGTCACTGTTGTCAATTGGATGCTGCAAAATTTTAAACAATAAAGAGGCAGTTGCAAACTAACTATATTTTGATGAAACGTAGTATACGAATTTAGAACAACAAAACTAAATAATCTTTACTTACATTATTAATCACCTGTGGCCAATTACGTGTGTTATATATATTTTTTTACTTGTGACTTCATTCTGCATTCAGAGAAAACTGAACTGGGTAATTGTGGCCATAATCTGACTCACGTGCTTCTTATGACTATGGCCGCTATGAGCACTATACATTTAAAAATATATATACTGTTGCAAAGCGATGGTGAAGTTCAAAAGAATTTTTTTTCTCTGAATGCAACTTAAATTTGATAAATATTCCAATAAAAAATTGCTCGTCTTTTAGATACTTACCACATCTGTTAAATTTGCTATTTCAGTAGTACGTATTTGTTTTTCCATACCTATCATTTGATCAATATCATTGTTTTGTTAACATGTGTCTGTTTTTTGTTGTTTTAGACGTTCTGCGTGGTATCAAAGCGTTTTCGGAAGAACTACATACATCGTTTTACGGCGACCAGTTCGTTTTTTCTATTCAGCCCTTGGAGTTCGACACGCAAGGCCTGCATCTACCTGTCGACCAATCAATATTTTGACTACTTCGTCATGGCCACCATTTTGCTCAATTGCGTCTTCCTAGCCATGGCAGAGACAATTGAAGAAGCCGAGTAAGTTGTACCAATTTCTACCATTTACCTTCAACCATAGCACAACCCAGAAAACACAAACACGTTTGAAAAATGATAAATATGGTGCAAACCCTAACTTTTGAACCTAAAACGTTAAAAAAACGTTCAGTAAAATGTTTTAAAAACCATTTTTAAAAACGTTTCATGGACGTTAAATAGATACCGTTTTTATTATGTTTTGAGCATTTTTTTATGAAACAACCTTAGGAAAAAAGACTGAAGCGTTTCTAAACCATCAAAACCTGTATGAAACATTTGTAGACGTTAACGTATAGTTCTTGCACAGTAATCGAACATAATTTTTTTCTCGTTAGATATACGTATTTCCCGATCAGATTTATCGGTAACGAGTTTGTTTGTCGAACGTATTACAGATTTATGAGTGTATTTTCGTGTGGGTAAAGCGTTCTATAGGCCCATTTATCCTGCCTAAATATCGACCTGGGGTCACTTCACCGTAGTGTCGACACTTTTTAAACTTGCCCCGGTCAATTTTACGTGTGTATATGGCGTCTATTTATAAGCGTCTAACCGGGTTGGCTTATAGCGTTTTTTGTGGATAATATCACCAGTGAAACGTGTCGCCTACCGGGGTTCTGCGACCTTTGCCTTTTAAACTACCTCGTAAAACTACGTGAAAACGATCCATAATACTTATGGTAATGGTCTAGTAGGAAGAGTCTAGAGAGTTTACAGTTTGGCGTTCTTTACGTGGGTGGATGTAATATTGATGTATGTTTTAAGGATCTTGTTTCACTTATAATTTTGGTAGCCTATTTCCAACGGTTAGAAAGTTCATTTTTCAGATGGAGAAATAATTCTATTGCAGGTTCTATTTTGAAACAGTTTGATTTGATGTGTGCAATGCTATACAAAATTATCTGGGGTGGCCCGCACCCAACTTTCCGAATACATTGACACACTGTTTACACATTTATAAACTCTCTAATGAATAGACTACAGACTATTGAGAGTGAACCAAAAACGAATATCCGTAAGATAATAATAGGTAATAATACAATATCGTGATTATAACAATACAAGGCACCTCTCGACGTAAATAACTATAAGTAATATACAGTCACTTATGTGACGTCCGTGTGTTTCCCTACGAGGTTTATTTCTCCACTTCTTGTTTTTTTTTTCTTGAGTCGCAGGCGATAATATTCAAACAATAAATAACAAACAATAATAATAAGCCGGGTTACCGCGGTATGATGCCGTCAGTTCTCCATTATGTCACAAACCAATCGATATAGACTCTTATAGCGCCTAAACCGCTCACCCTATTGATCTGTAAATTTGTATACATATTTAAAATCACTGCAGGATGAGATGTTGTCAGTTTGGTCAAAATACATACACACATGTATTCAGGAAAACGTGCATTTCCGTTAAAGCCTGGATGTTTTTCCGTCGATTACAATACGTTCCTTCTATAATAAAAACCAACTATTTTACAGGTCTGTATTATTCGTCTATTTTCATCTTCAAATACTACTTTGATTGTTTTCAAACACAACCTATCTTAGAGCAACTCTAAGATAAAAGAGAACTCTATATCATCAAAAATGGATTGCTTGGATAATTTTCCATCTGGCACAGTTGGAATCATCGATTTTCCTCGATTAGATCGGACGCAGCTTGCTCCAAACGGAGAGAAAATGTAGTAAAATTTGCCACTATGCTCAAACTTTGGAATGTAAAATCTTCTTAACAATTTAAGAGAGAGAAAATCCAAGAGCACCGTTGAAAGTTTTGACTAATAAAAAGACAGCAAATTTGTAATCTGTTTTACCCGCTCAAAGATATTTGAGGTGTTCCAGACTTTTTTCCACACTGTATAATCTAATTAACCAACCTGAACATCGAATTCGCCACGTTAACGTAGTGGAATAACACATTTCCGATACCAATGTATATCTATTACCGGATACCATATTCGTTGGGGAATCCCCGTGGGCTATCGTTAAACTTTAGATTGAATTCTAATTCACCGGGGAGCCGAGAAGTTTCAACAATATCGGAGTTCAATTCTGATTTAAAGCCGACGACAATGAAGATGTAGAATCGACTCGGTCCGCTAATGTTTACAGTAGGGTCCTAAAATCTCCGCTTGTATTTTGATCCTTGCTTATATTAATCCCATTTCAATTACCCATGATTCCAGCCAACGTAACTGACAGCAGCATGGGCTACGTGTATTCCAGTGGTTCTCAACAGCTAGTTTGCTACATGTAAATGTGTAAAGTCGTTGGTTTATGATAAAGACGCCTTGTGATTTAAATATGGATTACTACTAATAAGCATACATAATTTCGATTTTAATGGGAACGTGCTAATAAAACCTTCTGTACATGTTCCCTAATCTACTTTACTTTATTATTATTAGTGAACCTATGTTTTTCTTTCTTTTGATTGTTTAGAAAATATGTGTTAGATGGAACAAAAAATACAATATTAATAAAACAATATAAAAATAATCTTCCTTGCTTCGTCACTGGTGCCACTTGGTCCTTCGATTCCTAGACTTCGTTCAACTGGTTTAAAATCACTGGTCAGCGTAATGGATTAGGGTACATTGCGGCGGTCCATCATTCGGGTATGTGGAGACGGCGGCGTCGCTGCAGCCGCCTCTGTCACCACTGCATTGTATTACCTAATTGGCAACCAAATTGCAGTAAAATTGACGTACTCGCCACATGTACACCGGACAATATTGGCACATGTCGCTACTACTAATTAATTTGTAGTGAAACCGGTGATAGACAATGGCTAGTTTTGAATGATTCATGATTAATTATATTAATTGAACACCTATGCAGGAATATATAGGCGTGATATGTAATAATTGGAATTTAATACTCCGCTTCACGTACATAACTTCGGGATAATAGCGTAATAATTATGAGTAAAGCGGATTATTATGGTGTAAATATTGACAGTTGACAGCTTAAATGTTTTACCGGTGACAAACAGTGTTAATATTATGTGTAACATCTAATGGCAACATGTCACGCGTCCAACCTGATGCTGGTGTTACGCCACGGTCACACTAGGCTGTTTTATGAGCCGCTATTTTGTGGTCACATTACGCTGTTTACCAGCAAAAGTAAAGTTGCTGCCGCTGTTGGCTACTACCAGCAAGTCTCAGTTCAAACTACAAGGTCAACTATTTCTGGTGCATTTTATTGTGTCACAAGGTAGCTACATACAACAATGAGACAATGTATTGTCTTTTGTCAGGTGAAGGCGTTGCTATCATAAAATATTTCATATGATGCCAAGTTATGGGGTTTTATTGACTAACTGCCTTGAAACTGACGACATAAATTTTGAAAACACGGTACACGAGTGTAAATAACATAAGCCACGTTTTTCCTATGTTCAAAAGCGGCCCACCTTACAAATTCTTTATAATAGATCGTTATTAATAAATAAATAGAGAAAACACACAAACCTTTACTTAACCGCTAGCACCAACAATCTTGGATTTTTCAAATAAATATATTCAGAGTAGGCTTACCAATCAATTTTTTATATTTTACACTTGTAAATACTTAATAATCGACCCTGCTAACTCGGGAGTTGAGTGATCGATAATTACCGATATTAATGACAATAATATAATCAAGTTCGCGACTTTTAGGAAAAGATGTCATAGTTAACACATCAGTGTAGTGACTTATTTTAGTTGGTCTAAACTGCCTCGTGTTCAAACGGCAGTAATAGATTCTTCTAATAATTCAAATTAAGAATTGTGCACCTAAAAGTTTTTTTATCTCCAATACTTCTGCAACATTCGGTTGAAATTGATAGTTACTTTCGACAACGTATAAATAAATTCTACGAGATTTTTCGTTGTAATTTTGGATTTATATTTTCGAAAATCATCATTTTTGCTTTGACTCATTTAGCTGGGTGTTCAACATGTTGTTGTGGTAGCTTAGCTTGGAAATCTTGGAACATCCAGCAGAACAATTAAGGACCTTAGTCACGCTTCTGTGGAATATCAATTTAATTAGCAGTGTGTGAATATTTGGAGAAGATATGGTACTATAGCTCATAACATAACATCGTAAATTTAAATTTTAATTATTTAGATTGGAGACTTCCGCGGTTCGAATCACTAAGTTCTAGATTTCCGGAAGAAAAACGCGTCAACGATTTTTCGTAGCTGTCTTACTGTAATAATTGGGAATTTCAGCTGCATACTTATTTTGTTCATTATGTGTGATGCCAGATATGTGAATGGTGATACTGTTTGACCTATTCACACGCACAGGCATAATTTATTATATTATTCAACTTAGCAGACTCGTAAATCTATTTTTTATGGCCCAAATCAGTAAGGCCCTTTCGTTAAGTGTTTTGTGTCTCGATATTCTGTGTGTGTTGTTTACTTAATTATAAATTATGGTATCGTGGACCGATATAGTTTGGACATGAGGGATATAAGTTGGAGCCACAAAAATGACGGGAGAACATTCTGTATTCAACATTCGATATTCAACAGTCGAGATCAACAGTCGACATTCGGCATTCTACTTAAGATGTAGTCGATTTTCATTTATTTTTTTACTATGTAACTTAGTGTAGTATTTTGTAAATGGTAAGCTGATTCTTATTTCCTCCTTTGTGTTTTCACTTCTTTGTATTTTTACGAGAATCTAACAGCCCCTCTAGATAGTAATTTTAAGGATGAATTAAGTGTCTCTTTTATATTTTTTTATTCATTCATTTCTTTGTTTTTATGTAATAAATTTGTTAATTTGTTGAGAAGTGTTTTCTTTTTAGTTAAATATTAATATCTATAGTTTAATTAGTTTTGCCTGCTAAAATGCTGCACTGGTCCCATTGCAAGAACCCACGTGCAGAGCGAGTGTAAGAGCAACAATAGTGGTGGCTTGTATTTGGGTGGGTGGTGTTTGACTTTAAATGTTTTAGAACATTTTTTTGTCATGCACTAATCACATTCCAAGAACCCACCATCCTACTATTACATTACTGTTACGTCCTGAAGATGCCTCTTGCAACAGAGTGCGAAACGTTGACTACTTTATCGTCGTTGACGCGGTTTTATCCCAGAAATCTAGAACTTAAATTTTAATTGTCATAATTTGTATATTTCTTAACGATTTGGCAAATTGTAAAGCACACGTTTTAGGATTAATACATACAGACGTAATATTGTGACTTAAAAATATTGTTATATTTTCAGTTGGTTTTTATTGGCGCAGACTATATTATTTGGTTAATGTTTTCATGTTCATTTTTGTTTATACAGTTATATTACATGTTACATTATTTGTTACATTACATGCTCACATGCTAATTAACAAACAAAGACATCCGTTTCAGCAAAATGTAGAAGCAAGAACATCATGAAAACGTTTTACTGCAATCTGATTTATTTCTTGTTTTTTCTCCGTCTTTTATTCGTTTACGGAATAAATTTGAAAAGGTCAAGTGATAATCAAACCTAATTAGCAAAAGCTAAATAATAACTCTCACGCACCCGCACAAGACATTCAAAATGTTGTTTTTAATTTATCCTGTTGCTTAAAAAGTACTTAATAAAAACACGAAGCGGTAAAGAAGACAAGGAAACGTCGACTTTGAGTGGAGCTGCGGAGACAGCGCCCCTGGCGTTCCACGAGAGAAACTTTTATTATTCAGAAATTAAGGACCGAGCTTGCCCGTCTAAGTGGCTTAAATTTCATACGAGCCAAGACGAGTGGTTAATTGTTAATTACATTGAAGAGGGAGCTACTGGAGCTACAAAATCGGCCCAACGGGCGCATGCAATTTCCTTAGCGGTCGCAGGGTTGAGTGTTTATTATACGAGATTATGTAGTCCGATATAAGAAACTGCTTTAAAATTTTAATAACTAGTGTAATTAAGTAGGTGGATTTTCATGTGGTTTATTGAATTTTTATTTACGTTGATTATTAAAAAATAATCTTTAATCATTAGGAAAGCAAATATTAATAATGTTGTTTCATAAAAGCGACCTATCACAGACAAGCACCTAAGAAATCAGATTGAAATTAATGGTTAATGTGCTAGATTATTATTTTCAATATATGTTGCATTTTGTGCTTTCTAATAATAAAAAAGTTGGACCGGAAATATTTAAATATTTGCAGTAGATAACTTATAGAAAATGTTCCAAATTCCATTCATTTGAGTGTAAATATGAAGTACGTACGCCGACAAATTACCGTCATCACTTTACAGTAACCGCACGGCACTTGTGACGTTGGCTTAATGACAATTGGTCGGTAAATCAGACCCCGGTACCTGGGTGGTGCTGTATTTGAATAGCAATGCACTTAATTAATTTCTGGTTCGTGCCGTGGGCCAATTCATTCTCGGTTCAATTCAATAAAAGATAACATAAATCGAAATTGAGCAAATTTATGAAGTACCACGGTAATCCTAACCCCGCATTACTGAACGAGAGCTATAACCTCCAAATTAATGTATATTAACGGTCGATATGTTCAATTTAATGACCGGCACAAAATTAAAATGTTAAGGGAACTCGCATACTTGAGGAAACTACTTAACCTTTTCAAAGTTTTGTCGTTTATAAAATGGGCCAAATTTTTCAGGATTATAACACAATAATCCTTCTATAATTCTTCAATTTCGGAAAGCTACAGTCAGTCTGGATCCGACCCTAATGGTGGCAAATGACGTTTATAATGAAAACTACAGTGTGAATAATACAGTTACAGCTTGGAGTGTTTTTTTGTTTTTACCTTTCCGACTACATCGTTGGTACATTGAAGTATCTAAACACTTTCGCGATTATTCAATTTTGTGAAGCCACAGCTACTCTGGACCCTAATCTAACGTCAATCATATAATGATATTTAATGTCATGTCCGTTGCCACTGACGATTATCAAAATCTGTCAATTTGCAACCAGAGCGACGGAGGCTGTGTATTCTGTCACATTTCTTATAGCGCCTAAACCACTCATTTCATTGATCTGCGAATTTTTATACATATTTAAAGTCACTGGGGTATCAGTTGGTATGAGTCTGGTCTCAACCACTTTTGGTTGTGAGATTGTCAGAGAAAACAGTCCAGTTCGTCCCCTGATAATTCTAAATATGTATACTAAATTACTTATGTACATACATACGTACATACATACATTTTCAAGAAATCATTACAATAGATTCAAAGGACCTCAAAACGCGTATTTCCGCGGATATCTCGATTTTCTTCCGTCGATTACAATACTTTCTTTCTAGGGTACTAGCTGGAAAGTAAAAATAGTACCCTCTCCTACGGAAACGTATAAATTCTTTTATTTGTCGAATCAATTTCTTGGTGAAAACATTTACATAGCGCTATAAAACTGTAGTTACCGCAGCTGAACGATAAAAGTAATAATTTCAAACATCGCCATCCCGAAAAGACGTAGTATCTGTTCGATAGCGAGTATAATTCGCCTCAATAAAAGCTGTTTTTATACCGAATGATGTATATCGCGCACTGCGCCGCTATACGACATCAAGGGGCGACACTTAATCCGCGAATTGCTGAACAAATAAATCGAGAGCGAGATTTTAACGTCAACATTATCCGGCGAAATCCAAACAGAGCAAACTCTGGCAAGCGACCGCTGACGCGAGCGCCACGTCTCGGTCGCACGCCGCGTTTAACTATTAACGGCTAAACGTTCGGCCATTTACGGTTACGATTGGCCGTAAAATGATGGGAACGACGCTGCCTAGGTCCCTTTAACCGTCGAACTTGAAACGTTTAGTCGAGCCGGAATAAGCACCATTAAACGGAAATTCCATAAATGAAATTTCTGGTATTATTGCGAATGGGAGGTTGTAATTATTTTGATGTGTTGTTTGCTAAAGAGGAATATTTGTGATTGTCATAATTTTGTTTTCAGTAAAACTTAAAAAGTATGATTGTGGTATGAATTGTTACTTTGAGTTGAAGGGTTACTTTGAGTAATAAAATGTGATATATTCAATGGAATAACTTTTCTAGGCCATAAACTATTTTGGTGGAGTCGCCGGGTAAGATTTTTTTCGCAAATTTGTCCAATTATTCCATGATGTTGATCTAGAGGAGTTTTACAAAATTTATGATAAATAATATTATTTTTTGTGAATTGCGATGATTTTTTATCTCACTGCTTTGTAAGGGGTCAGAAAACCCGTCCTTTATAAAATACTTTGAGTGAATTATTTATGGCATTTTTAGATCGTTTAGATTTTGAAACGAAAATATTCTTTGGTTTAAGCGTACGAAGGATCTGGCCATGTTTCTACTTCATAAACAAAAATATAGAGTATAAATTTTCAAAACGATAATTACGCACAAAAATAGCATTTTAGAAATAAAGCAGTTTCCATTGGTTGAGAAGGGTAAACTTCAAGCATGTGGCTATGCTTTGTGACAGTACAAAATGTTGCTGAAACAGTGTTTTATTGTCTGGTGAGTTTTTATCAACTTGCAAGTCTCGCTCAAGTAATGCAAATTAGCTTTGTTCATTTTTATCTCTGCTAAACGTAAACTGTCTGAAATAGCTTCCCAGTAATAGGTATATAGGTCTCCTTTGTTCATAATTTTATTTTGCCATTATCAACTATTTCTTTGTCTTTTATCAGGTTAATTGTTTTGAGAAGTATTGTTACGTTTGATTTGGTTGATTTTATTCCATCACCTCTTATGTAAGGTTAGTTAAAAACTTTAGTTAGCGGTCAATAAATCTTTTTCACTGGGTCCGGAAGAAGAACCTGTAGATTTGTTTGCCTCACAAGAAAGATTAATCAACCAATGTGTACAATAATTGAATTATTAAAAGCCAAAGATCGCTCTGCCATTGTGTCTTAGTTAGTTTGATCCAATAATCGCGACAGAATTAAGTGATTCAATTGAAATAAATCAAGAAAATCTTAAAATTGCCCCTACAGTTTGTCTTCGTATGCTAATGACATCTTCTTGAATTGGTCCAATATCATTAACATTTTGGTAACGTTATTTGTAAAAGTAATATTAAACACTAGAATTTTCTTTCAAGATTTTACACCACGGCGTCAACAACCCAACACTACACCAAAATAGATCACCGAAGAATTGTAAGCGGTGTACGCCGTGAAAAGTTGGTATAAAAGTTCTCGTCCGAGCGATCTCCATCCTATGTCGAAACTTATTTTTCTAATAACACTTTGGCGCACGTTCAGTTCCGTACACTCTCGCGCGTGATACGCTCTTCTCATTTTTCTCGGTGGCGGGTTCTCTTTCGCAGAAACGGTCTTTCATGTCGGCCCGAATCTGTTCACTTTACAGCACTTGAAAGGGGGCGTGACGCTGAAGAAGTTTCGCGCACACTCATCCTCCCTTAGAAACTCCCGACATGCATTCTCGCACCAGCGAGTGCCGGTGGGTAGATATCCTTTTTGTCCTGCATTATCGCCTATGGTTTCGTCAAAGGAACGCTCCCCGATGATGATATATTGAACCGCAGTCGCTTACAAATGACAGTAATTTGCTGTGGAACTTTGAAATACCGGTTGACTTGATGGTATATTGAGTTAGGGATTAGTTTTAGTAGGTGTCTTGTAAAATATGAATAAGTTTCCTGACGTGTTAAACAAAATAACGTGCAGAATAGAAAGTTGAAATATTAGTTTGACGAGAAACGTAACATTGTAACAATGAAAATTATTATATAAAATAGATTTAAAATGTCAATGTAGATTAGTGTAAATTAAATAATATAACTGTCGCTCATTCCATTGCACGTGAACATTAAGCAAAGCTTAATAAACTAAGTTCCACATAAATTTAAGTAGCAATGGTCTACGACTCAAGGTTCTCGTTCTACCATTTGTGTGGCTTTTTGAATAGATGAATCTATGCTATGTTATGTTATTGGTTTTAATGTAAATATTTCTGTGTACAGTTGATGTTAATCTCTTTTATGAAGCAGATATTGTTACAAAAGTTCTTGCTGTAATATTTCCTCTCTGCGAAGTTGTTGCAGTGAATCAGACTCTTCCGAATTTAATTTGGCTAATTTGGAATATTGTTCCCAGAAGACAAATGTATGGATAGATTTGATTGATTATTCCCCGCCCTCCTGTCCAGTTAAAATTTGATTGAACCCTTCTGCGGTTAAATAATATGTTGGGGTAATGAGAATGTTTTAGCTGAAATTATGTGGATATTCAAAATAGAAACCAAGAATTTTACGAAATACTTTAATAACTTTAACCCAAGTAAGTTTATTGTGAGTTCGTCCACTGCTTTTGCCTCGTTTATAACGTTATATTAATACTCATTTCTAGGTGTAGCACCTGAATCAAACATACACTGCTTTAGTATTTATTATATCAACTTTTCTTCATTTTTTTCTCCATTCTTATTGGTACATTGAAGTACTGTATGTATACAGGGTTTGAAGAGGTTAAATTTCAATTTTGCTTATCACGTGTATCTTGTGCATCAATATAAGGGTAAGCCACACTAAAATATTAATTACTTAGCTGTGCTAGATATTTAAGAGAAAATGGTGCAACCGGGCATAAGCCGATTTAAAATTATCATTGGGAAAGAAATAATTTTAAAAAGCGTCTTCTCACTTAATAAATAAAGAAAAACTGTAAAACGACAACACCAAATAAACAAGAAATACATATTTTATTCTATTCCCCATATTTAATTTACACAAATGTTATACACAGCAGCAATAACATCTTTGTAGGAAAGTGCCTCAGTAGTAACAGTGATAATTACTAACTGCTCGTTTCAAGTGGAACCCATTAGATAATGCCAGAATTAAACAGAAAAAAAGTGATGAAAGTTAAGATCGGCACGATAGTGTGTGTGTTCTCGATATATCAGCGCTTCACGTCGCGTGCATCCTACAACTTCCTGTCGGTAGAAATTGTTTCCTTTTACACGCTACGGATGTGCCGGATACGAATCTTCACCATCGACTCAATGGAACACCACACCCACCGACTATTTTTTCAGCATGCATATTTAACCACACCGGAAACCGCCCCATAGTAACTGATTACTTAATTTTTAATGTACCCGGCACCTCCACCAAACCTGGAACGTGTTTATTTTAACGAAATAGATGTGATTCTCTGTTTACATTTGAATATGACAGTGAAGAAAAGAGCATACTTCTTTTTCTTTTTAGTTTATAGTTGCTATTTTATTTGTATATGAGACCTTGTTGTCAATCCCTTTCTTCTTCTCGTTTCAGATATATTTTTTTAGCCATATACACGGCTGAAATGATAATCAAGAGTATAGCAAAGGGGTTCATACTGAACAAGTACACCTATCTGAGGAATCCGTGGAATTGGCTGGATTTTGTCGTCATCACAAGCGGTTACGCGACGATCGGTATGGAGGTTGGCAATCTTGCCGGCTTGAGGACGTTTCGGGTGCTCAGGGCGTTGAAAACGATATCGATACTGCCTGGTAAGAATTTTAAAGATTATTTTTGGAGAGTAGACTTTTTGAAAAGGAAAACATACTCCAATAACTCTTCTTTTTGCATCAATTACACAAACATTAAACATTGGTCAAGTTTTTGCTAACTCATTCTTAAAAAGTCAAATTAATTAGCAATGTTTTAATTCATTTCAATGTGTTAATTGTCAAATACGAAACAGTGTTTTAATTTAAATATAGTATTTCTAATTTTTACTTAAACCTCCTAATTTAACACATAATTTTGCTGGAATTTTGTGTTACGACACGAAAATATGCAAAGCACATTGAAGTGTCTGAACACTTTTGCAATTATTCAATTTTGTGAAACCACAGCCACTCTGTATCTGGACTGTAACTTAAAGTCAGTAATGTTAATCTATACATTTAATGTCATGTCATGTAGGTCGCCACTGACGTTTATCAAAATATGTCAGTTTGCAACCACAGCGACGAAGGCTGTGGATTATGTCAGATTGCTGTTATCAGTTCGACCAAAATGGAATGAAAGACGAATTGAAATGGGTTTTGGGGACCTTGAACGCATATTTCCGCAGAAATCTCGATTTTTTTCGTCAATTACTACACTTTCCTTCTAGGGTACTAATCGGAAAGTAAAAACTCCAATTTTCACATACCAATGAGAATTATTAATTAACTTCTGTAGTATAAAATTTGCTCGATTTGGCTTTTTTGACATACGTGAAGGATTATTTATACTAAGGTATGCTTGAATAAATAAAAATGGAACATTTGCTTCCTATTTGTAACTCGATCCGGCGACATACTGTAAAACAAAAATATAATCTTTTGAAATAAAAAAATAAGAACAAATTTGAAATAGCCTGTTTTAAATCTTGTAAAATAAACAGTGAATATTCGAATCAATACAAAAAAGCAAACTCCATTAAAACAAATTTATTTACACATTCCTAAACACGACCTGACTCGGCACGTGTTGAACTTGAAGTGAAAACGGTGAATTTTTCGTACATTTTCATCTTTTGAGTGCCTTTTTCGCAATCGAAACGACGGGAGCTTTCACTACGTTATTCATGAGATCCGAGATGGAATGTGCTTGAGTCGTCGTCAAATAGTGACTGACGTATTTTTGTCGCACATTTAAACGCAACCCGGTTTTCAAGTATTTCTTTTGTCGGGACTGAAAGGTGGTAAAAAACGTGATTTTTATATGAAAGTTCAAGTTGCGCGGAAACTTGATATAGTTATGGCGAAGGATATTACTTTGGCGGTGGCACTACTGTTGCCAGGATGTGTCAAATACGTGACGGGTCAATATTTGAAATTGGAAGTGTGTAGGTGATGTGGGCCATATAAGCCGAGCTGACTTTTATGGGATTTAGATTAAGTGGGGTTTTTAGATGGTGGTAGGAAAATAAATCTTTTGTGACGTAGTCGATGTTGGCAGAGCCATATTTATTACTATAAAAATATAATGTCATATCCGTTTATGATAGGATAAAAATATAGAAATAAATATAGCAAATTATAGAAAAATTCTTCAAAATTCATCATAGTTAGCACGACTTTCAAAATAATTACCTCTAAAAAACGTTTGATCTGTTTAACCGATATTATGTTTTTGTGGTCTAAGTGTGGAAAAGGTTGAGTAGGCAAGTTTTACCATACTCACTCTTTGAAAGACTAGATAAAAATCAAAGAAATATCTCTGTTCTAAGTAGAACTAAATTTTCTCCTAGTTACTAACACCAAATACAATAAGACCTCCGCAATAGTTATACTACAGCTTTTGATACCCGACAGTGTTGGATTATCCCTCTTAGGGAGACTCTGGAGAATAGATTCACGCCTATTAAATAATCGTTTCATCACGTTCGTTAAGTTTTGAAACCATATTCCCCCGTTGGCGCTTTTCAGCTTGCCTATTCAATGTTCATTGTTCATTCCATTACAAATGTATCTGACGCATTCTCCGCATTATATAACCAAATCCTACCCCCAAACATACTGAAAATTAATCCTAAAAGCGTGCGTATCTGTAATCTGATCTATTTTTGATTATAGGAATGTTATACACAACGTTTTAATTAAATTAAAGGACTGAATATTATCACCGAGTAGTGTTTTGAATAGTAATACTCATTTTGTAATGAAAGCTTGAAAGGCGGCAGGTAGAAACGCTTCTCAAATGGTAATATATGTCTTAAATGACCTGCTAAGTTTCTGTTTGTGGAATAGGTAGCAGGACTTTCGACTATTTATACAGAGGCATTCCACATCTTTGATCATGATATGTGCTTACCTCCACCACTCTATTATTTGCATAAAGTCAATAATTCTGTCCATACGATTTGTGTACCCGCTGACCTCAATCACGCGCCTAAAAATAACACCGATAAACACATACACATACACTACATACCGCAACTAGAGAACACAATTTTACCTTGTAACGATGAAATCTTTCATGATTTGAACATTTTTAATTTTTACTATTTTCATGCGAGTATTTATAGTATTTGTAGCATGTAATGCAATGTCTTTTCTCTATTGTTATAAAAGAAAGTATTGTCATTGATGTGAATACGGGATTTCAGCCTTTTTACTTTCAGATTAGTACCCTAGAAGAAAAGTACTTTTATAATCGACGGAAAATAATCGAGATTTCAGTGGGAATATGCGTTTTGTGGTCCCCTGTATCGATTGCAATGATTTCTGGACAATGTATGTGTGTGTGTATGTCTATAAGGACGATATCGGCTTTACAATGTGGCTTTACAAAATTGAATAATTGCAAAAGTGTTTAAAGCCAACGACTAACGATATAGTCGGAAAGTAGGGTGAGAGCCAACCCAGATATTTTACTTTCTGACTAGTACCTAGAAGGAAAGTATTGTATCGACAGAAAAAAATGGGATTTCAGCGGAAATACCTCAATCCATTGCAACGATTTCTGGAAAATGTATGTATGTGTGTATGTATGTATGTATGTATGTATGTATGTATGTATGTATGTATGTATGTATGTATGTATGTATGTATGTATGTATGTATGTATGTATGTATGTATGTATGTATGTATGTATGTATGTATGTATGTATGTATGTATGTATGTATGTATGTATGTATGTATGTATGTATGTATGTATGTATGTATGTATGTATGTATGTATGTATGTATGTATGTATGTATGTATGTATGTATGTATGTATGTATGTATGTATGTATGTATGTATGTATGTATGTATGTATGTATGTATGTATGTATGTATGTATGTATGTGTGTGTGTGTGTGTGTGTGTGTGTGAATGTATGTATGTATGTATGTATGTATGTATGTATGTATGTATGTATGTATGTATGTATGTATGTATGTATGTATGTATGTATGTATGTATGTGTGTATGTGTGTATGTGTGTATGTGTGTATGTGTGTATGTGTGTATGTGTGTATGTGTGTATGTGTGTATGTATGTATACTTATTTAGAATTACCAGGGGGACGAACTGGATTTTCTACAATCTGACAACCAGAAATGTCAAATATTAAATGCATTTTCTTAGGAATTAATACGATTTTCACCAACTTGATGCCTACTCATCCTCCAGTGACTTTTAATATGTATACCGAACTACAGATGAAGTTTAGGCTGAGCACTTTTACACAATCTACAGCTTTCGTCGCTGTGTTGTGAATTGTCAGATTTTGACAAACGTCAGTGCCACTGACATGACATTAAATGTCAGTATGACAAATGTCATGTTAGGTAAGGTCCAGAGATGGTTCTGGCTTTACAAAATTGAATAATTGCAAAAGTGTTCAGACACTTCATTATGCCATCAATGTAGTCGGAAAGTTGGGTGAGGGCCACCCCAGATATTTAAAATAATTATTAGTACAAATCATTTGATCTGTGTAACACAT
The DNA here is from genome assembly GCA_963971325.1 of Aphodius granarius. Taxonomy (NCBI): domain Eukaryota; kingdom Metazoa; phylum Arthropoda; class Insecta; order Coleoptera; family Scarabaeidae; genus Aphodius; species Aphodius granarius. The sequence goes on along the minus strand of OZ020222.1, from coordinate 11,497,453 downwards.
GATATTTTATGGTCTAAGTTTGGAACATCCTGTGGAATAATTAAAGACTTTAGTTAAGTTGTGCATTCCCAGCTTTCAAGCCAAGCAATATTATGCCATTTGATTCATTTCGGTATGTTAATTGTCGAGGAAATTACAGTTGTTTAACTTAAATCTTGCACATTTGGCTTTCAGTTGAATTCTTGTAAACATAACTTGCACATATCGCGATAGATCAAACATTAGTTTATTTAAAATAAAATACATTACAGTGTAGACTACGGAATTCTGTTTCGTAAGGTATATTTCTTTCATAATTATCACTAATTATCACTGGGCTTGTTCATTCTTACAATATTCCTACAATACCCTGTTGAAAAAAATGCCACAATCGGCCAAGAAATGACACCAACATTCTCTTTTTTGAATCTTCTTTTTTCATTAACATTTCAACTGAAACAAATTCCTATAGATTGTTAATTAATTCGGCTTTGAAATTGAGTAGGCAAAAGCTTGTTCCAAGATCTTTAATTGTTGTAATTTACAAACTAATAATATATAAACTAATAAAAATGTTATTGCTAAGAACAATTTGTTTATAGTTTCCTGAAAAAATCATCAAATCCACCAAAGATTAGCAAAGTTGTTGTAGTCAGTGCTCACTTCATTCCTCTCAAAGCAAAGAAAGGGATTATATATAATCAAAGCCAAGTTCATGCTCAGCTGCATATAGATTTTCATGTTTAGTGCATCCTTCAACACTTCGCATTCTCTCTCACACCAAACAAAACATAGGTACAAAGAATTTTCCCGCAAAACCGCGGGATTCCGCATTTGTATTCAAAAAGAGTTGCGAAATCGTCTCAATTTAAAGTAATAAAGACCAGTGATATCAGTCGAAACACGAGCTTGGTACATGCATGGAGTTTAAACCAGAATTTCAATAAGGCCCGATATTTTGGCTAGCACTTGGTCGGTGAGCTTGCACACAGAGTCGATTTTAAATAAATTTACGACCAACCAGCCGAGGTGTCTGGGACTCATAACTTCTGTCCGCTCCCCGCTTCCCCATAAGCATTATTAAAATGGAACAGGGGAGCATCAATTCACGAACTAAATTGCCGTTGAAATTTTGAGATAAATATTGTGTGAGCGTTATGTATCGTGAAGTTTAAAAATTTCATAACAAACCACAGTGTGATTCAGGCGTAATATTTTTTGACGAATAGTATGCAAGAATGCTATAATTAAGATTAATTAATCCATTTACTTATTCATTCATTAATTATGCTTTACTCATTCATTCATTAATTATGTATAATTTTCCGTTTCGTTTAAATTGTAACACAAAAACTACCCCTGACTAAACAACATCTACAGAATGATGTAAATGTGTAAATGTATATTATAGGGCGCGTTCAGCAAACTCAACGGTTGTGTAGTCAGCAAAACGCGTTGTGGTTTAGATTACTTTCCAGCAGTTCGCTGAACGTCTCTGATTAGCAATGCAGTGAACCATCATATCAAAGAAAACGATTCTTCTTGTTGTCTTTATTTATACAACTGTTTGTTGATTATCCACAACTTTGGATACTATAAACGTCTTTTCATCGATTCTTATTCCAATTTAAAATCTTTTTGACCACAGAGTATATTTCTAACTTTGAAACATAGTGTCAGAATTAATTTCTTGAATGCTAGCGATATTTATCGTACAAAATCCGGACCTAGGTCGACCTTCCCTCATCCTATTTCCTAGTCAAATCTATTTTTATACAATATAATGTATAAATGAATGTCCTAGGGTTGCCGCCTCATATCCTGGGAAAGCTATTTCTAATTAAATATTATTTAAGGCATTTTTTTAATAGTTGCCTCATTCTTTTTCTTGACAAATTTAGTACCAATCCAGAACCAAAGACGTAAAAAAAACGTCAAACTAAGATTGGTAACTGTTAACTAAGAAGGTAACTGCTATTCTGCTTCATTAGTACGCGGTAAACGCACGCTAAGCGCTTGTCATGTGAACGTACCCTTTTACTCAATTAGTCATATTTAAAATCGCGACAACCCTAAGATATGCCAACTTTTGCAAAGGCAACCATACACCACGATGTTCGCAACAACCTAACCTACATTTGATATACAATCCATTAGGAAAAACGATGGGGGTAAGTTACCAATGTACCTTAAATAATTTTTAATTAAAAGTAGCCTTGCCAGGATACGAGGCGGCAACCCTAGGACATTGTGTTCATTTATACCTTATATTGTAAGAAATATAGATTTGATTAGGAAAAAGGATGACGGAAGATCGATTTAGATCGGAATCTTAGACTATTATAAGAGGGCATGTGCAATCTTGTCAAATAAATACACTGGCGTACTCAGCGTAAACAAAATCCACTGACAAACGTCAAGTAATCAACAAATAGTCATCACAAATATTTAGCAACCGTTGGGAACCGTTGAGTTCGCTGAACGTGCCCATTTTTAACTCAATCTACTATTAAATTATTGTATTTTTGACTAACAATTGATATTTCGTTTATTTTCAGGTCTCAAGACTATCATAAACGCACTTCTCCATTCCTTCAAGCAGTTAGCTGAGGTCATGACGTTAACAATCTTCTGCTTGATGGTGTTCGCTCTATTTGCACTGCAGGTCTACAAAGGGGAACTCAGGAACAAGTGTGTCCTCAGAATGGACGACACCACCAATATCACGCACGAAACGTGGCGCAAGTAAGTCAAGTCCGTTTATGACATGCCTCTGTCACGTTCAGCCAGGACTTGTCCACAACAATCAGTTGTCCATAACAACCAGTTGTTGTGGACAAGTTAGCAGTTTGCGCTCACTGCTACTTAGCCCGGCTGAACGCCCCCATTGTAACCAATCGCAAGCATCAGCATAAATAAAATCTGTTATGACATAGAATGTAGAATGCCTACCGCAACAGGAAAATTCTTCTTCAACCCCGGTAATGATCGGGGTCAAAAGTTAATCCCGCAGGATATCCCTACTATATCGCCCTATCATTTTCCTAACATAATCACCCTCCGAGTTTTAACGGAGGTTAATAACAAAACCCGCCCCTGCCGTAAAACAGTGCAAACAATTACCGCCGGCAAATTTGAACCTGACCCAAGCAAGCTAGGCGTCTGAATTAATGGCGCATATTAATTGTTTTAGAGGACTGACGCTAGAGCGCGCCTCTACTCCTTTTGAGAGCACTGAACCGTTAAACGCATGTAACGCGCACCCCCAGTCCAGGCTTTGATGAAATATGGGGAGAATGTCTGTGTGTATGTGAAGGAAAGGAAAAATGCTTTATGGAAATTTCCGGAATTCCTGTGATATTATGTTTCTACGGAGGGAAATAGGAAATTGGGTATTTTGTCGGAAAAAATGTTCCAGAGCGAGTAAAACTTTGTTCAAAGGAGTTTTTCTTTTAAAAAGATGCTATTGATGAATTGTTAAATAATTGGAAACAAGAATGAAATAAATGAAAAATTAAATAAAAAGTATACGACCCCACTATAACTTGTGGGGACAGATTTGCCAGATCGCCAATCAAGTCAAAATATGACAAAACCCTATATAAAACTATTTTACTAGCTGATTTTGATTCCAAATACAGGAATTTTAAACTGTTACTTACAAAATCAGGTGTATGAATAACTTCTGTTACAGTAGACCTTAAAAGCTGATTTTGCAGACACTAATAATTAATTGCCAATATGTAGCTTCACACGTAAATAGAAACATGGGAAATAAATTTGTTAAAGTGTCATAAAAACAATTAGGTTAGGTTTTATAATATTATTATTATTGCCATTTTTGGTTCTTTGATTCATATGTTACAAAAAACGAATCCGTGCCTACTTCATTTAAAACAAAATATTTAACATATCTAAAATTTGTTTAAAATGGTATTGTGCTCTTCTAGTGTCGTTCATAAATTTACCAGCATTGCTCAGTTTTTTAGTTAAAAAAATTAAAGGGGTTTACAATGTTTTTGTATCATTTAATGTGATTATCTTAGAAATGATTAATTCATGGATGGTCACGAGGTATACATTTTTTATACTATTGGAACGAAACAATCATGCTCGTCCAGACATGAGATAGTCAAATTGCCCGGATATCACGATCAATACATTTTTCTCAGATGTAGGATTTTTCTCTAAAAAGTGTAGTCTGGCACATCTTCTAAAACTAACCAGTTTATTTTATAGATGTTCAATAAGTATGCCTTTCTTATAACACATGAATCGATGAATCACGAAGCAAATAAGCGTTTTATTCCTCCTGTTGCTACGCCACTGGGCTTACTTATAAAACTAAATTTCTGCGCGAATAAAACGCAGTTATAAAAAAATGTTATATATAAGTTTTCGTGATATTTTGACTTGATATTCTGGGCAAATTTGTACCTAAAAGTTGCTTACTTGTTTGCAGCAAATTCTTGATTGCATTTTTACATTACTTCTTAAATTACTATTAGTTTTATTGTGGCTACAGTTTGATTGATATTACAGAATATAATATCTGTAAAATCAATCAAACTTCTGGCATAATAAAATGAATAGAACGCAATTAACATCAATCGATATCAATTATTATTAATTACTCGGGAATTATTGCTATTATTAAAAACGTTATCGATATAGCTACTCCTTCACTGTTACTACGCTGAATCTGGCTTCATATATTTGAATATGTTTAATGGTTATCCCTGTTAAGGGATAGCCGAGCGGTTTACATCCTGTTAGAACGATGTAATTTAGCACTTAACTAGTTCTAGATTATTAACTCCGATGTTATGTATTAGTTGGTTTATTACTTCGCGATTAGTGTGTGGTTAGGGTCTTCGTTTCCGAATTATGTCTCCTTTGATATACTAATTTCCTATAAATTTCCACAGGTAATTAGTATTACTAAAGATTCTGGAATAATTAACTCAAATTAAAACAAATTAATGTAAAATATTATTATACTGTTACATCATACATAACGTACAGATTACCTTACGTTTACATCAAATGAATTGAATACGCCTACCTATGTCTGTCTAGTATATCATATTCCTACAAAATAGCTCGTTTTGCTTGTAAATATTAATGCACACTGAAGTAGCGCGTAGGAGCCCGAAATTTAGTTCGTTGTGGTTGACAGAATAATACCTTCCGTAAATCAAATAACCTCCTAGACCCATGCAACATGTAATACGTAGCACTGTAAATGGGAATTAACAAATTGTGGTGGGTAATTCACCTCCTACGAATGTGTAGGTGGCTTTCCCGGGAGATTTCACGAATTTCAGACTACGAAGAAGTATTACTGTATGTCGGATGCCCACAAATAAACTTTTTGGATTACGTATTAATATTTTAGTTTTAATAAACTTGGTTTAAATATACATAGAGATTTAATGAATAGAAATACAAATAAAACTCGGTGAGTGTATAGTGCAAATTCACAGTTTTGAAATATTTTTGCACGCAAATTCATGGCTTTTGATTATTATACATGAAATAATCTGGAATATTACGCAACAGTGCATCTGCATTTATTCATTCTCCCTTTGCGGAAATCGCATGGTTTTATGTTCACATTATAACCGAATGTGAAAACATTCCATAATAAAAGAAAACTAAAATGTCAACATCAAATGGAAAACTACACCCAGTAACAAAATATTTAGAAATTATTGAAATTAAGTGGCTATTAACAAAGTGACTGGATCTGCTACAATCAGATTCAAGTATGTATTCAAATTCCTCTTAATTATACAGCGTATTTGCCTTTTCCTTTTAATTTAGATTTCTGTGCGTTCACGCCCATATTCTGTTACAGTTGGACAACGGATCCTGAAAATTGGCTGGTGAAAAATGAGACGGGCGACCCGTTGCTCTGCGGAAATGTCACCGGGTCACGGCACTGCCCTTCGACGCACATCTGCCTCTGCGTGGGCGAGAATCCCAATCACGGCTACACCAGTTTCGACAACTTCCTCTGGTCGATGCTGACCACGTTTCAATTAATCACCTTAGATTATTGGGAGAACGTGTACAACATGGTGAGCGTTTTATGCCTAGAACAAATGAATGATTAATGAATATTATTTATTTCTGTGCTGTTGTGGGGGATATTTCCCGGGGAAATGGAAAAGGTCGGCGGTTCAAATCGTAACTCGATGAAATATTTATCGGTGAAACATTTATTTGTTTTTAATTTGGCCGCTATGGTCATTATTTTAGTCACCGTGTTTGTATGTTGTTTTTAAGTAAATTATATTTTGATTATTTTACGGTAGAATTATTTCTATTCTACCATTTTTGTGTTTAAAGAGGCTCGCTTTTATCCCTAAGAAGACGCTTGTAACATTTGCTACTTCCAGCTGTCATATTGTCACCAAAAACACTTCAGTTTGTCCCCCGGTAATTCTAAATATGTATTCCAAATTTCAGCCCTATCCGTTGTTCCGTTTGGGCGCAATCGTGTTCACGGATATACACACATGCATACACACATACACACATACATACATTTTCCAGAAATCATTGTAATCGATTCAGGGGACCCCAAAACGCGTATTTCCACTGAAATCCCGAATATTTTTTTCCGTCGATTACAACACTTTCCTTCTAGGGTACTAGTCGGAAAGTAAAAATTATAATATGGACAATTATTTATTGATATATATATATATGTATATATATATATATATATATATATATATATATATATATATATATATATATATATATATATATATATATATATATAGTTAGTAAAATTATTGCCAATCAATGGCATGTGCACAATTTACCAATACCTGTATTGGTGATACTTCATGTATGACGCTGATATAAATTTTATCACTATAACATAAAATAATTTTTTCCCGACAAACTGTACCACTGAACCATTTTTTCCAAACTGTATAATAAACACATATTATTTTGAGAAACTGTTACTCTTTTGCCAAGAAGTAGTATCCTAGGTATTAACCAAATAAAAAGCGCTCAATTTAGACACGTATTCCAGTAGAAACTTCGTTATTTCTTAATTAATACAAGATTTATAAGTTATTGATAGGTTTGGTGGAGGCGCCGGGTGGCTTTAATAACGTATGACTCCAGCAATGCTTTTTATTGATACGAAACATATACGGGTTTTTCATTAAATATTTATCGAAAATAACTTCGTAAATCCGTATTCTTACAAGAAACTCATATCTCCGCAAACATCCGCACGCAAACAAAAAAACACGCCCAAGAGGAATTCCTCAAGACGAACGACCAAATCCCCGTAGTGTTAATATAAAGAAATAACCCGTATCCCGGGTGTCGAGAAGAGTAACAAATCTTGGTAAGCCGTGACATCGGCCTACCGGGACGTCCAAACGCGTCCGGCGTCCGGCCAAAGCCGAAGGAGATTGTCTCGCGACATGCGACATCATGGCTTGCTTGTCTCGTAGACGCGTCGCGTCGCCGAGATCTTTTTGTCTTATTGCTTCTTCTTCTTTGCCCGCAGGTGCTCTCATCGTGCGGCCCAATAAGCGTGTCATTTTTCACGGTGGTCGTCTTCTTCGGCTCCTTCTATCTCATCAATCTTATGCTCGCCGTTGTCGCTCTCAGTTACGAAGAGGAGGCCGAGATCACGCAAGAGGTAATAATGTTGAATATAATCATTATTGTTTAGTGTTTCTTGGGCTTTTGATTAGAATGCGATTGATTAAAATGTGAATGGAAATGCTTGTTTGTTACTGATTACATTAGTATTATTTTCTTGTATATAAATTTGTTTTCATTTCTTTTAAATGCTGTTTCTAAAAATAGAGTTATGCACGAATCATTACTGACACATTTTATGTTTGCTTATTTTTACCATATTTTGTTCTTTTTTGTTGTATAATTTTCTTTTTGTTTTTGGTTTTATTGTATTGTACAGCCTGTAATTTGCAACGCTGTAAATTCATTGGCCACCATAATTAGACGACCACCGGTTAAACTTTTTGAGGTATGTATTATGTATAGTTAGCAAACAATGAAAGTTTATACACTTTAACTTTACTGTAACAAACAGATTGGTTCGTAGAGATTATAACTTTTTTTGTCTTTCCATTGTCCTTATTTCATTCTGCTTTCTTTGAGATCAAATATTCAATGAATTGACATCCATTATTCAATGAAAGTTAATAATCAATAAACAGCTGTACGTCCTGATGCAGTTAAGAGTCGTTATCAACCGTTAAGGCTGACGATGTCATAAAAAAATACTCAACAATAGAAAGACTAAATATAATTTCTACAAATTCATCGATAACTGCAACGATAAAATAACCGTGTAAATACAAACAAAACTAAACATCAACACTAATGCTGATAAACCCCTAAATCCCCTACAGGAGAGAAAAAAGGAGTTGGTAGACCATCGCGAAGACTCCACCTTCAGTTTTGACCCCTCCTGCATACAAGTGAAGAGGCTGTCGAAGCACAAGCTGAAGAAGATAGACGCTAGAAAGGGCGTCCTTCTTTCGTCTTACACGCGGAAGAAAACGCGGCGAAGAAAACGGCAGAGGAGCGGCGTTCATCCTACACCATCCGGGAACATGTCGAAGCAGGAGGATTCGAACAGCGCCAAGTCATCGCCGAAGATGAAGAGTCGCTCCGTCACTCCCAGTCCCAGTCCTTCGCCGAAGCATAGCCGCAGTTTCTCAAGGCCGAAAGCGCTTCCATTACCCAAACCAGCACCCAAACACGTTCAGTTATCGGATCCGAAGTGTCCGGATACCCTTAGACCATGCAATACTTTAGGTAAGTTGTTAATTTTTACTAAAATTATATAGAAACAACTCTCAAATTAGGCATACACTAATACATTTACAACCGCCATGCACTAGGAATGATCCTTTCGAATCGGTGACTAAAAATCCGTGGACGGAATCTTGCTATCTATCCCGTTATGTCGCACCCCATTAAAAAAGAGATATGTACTTTCAAACCAACGTAATACAGTATAGCCAACAATAGCATTACCGCCGCATGTGTGACCGCAGCACTACGATTAATTGGTTGCAGCTATACATAGGTATTACCGAGCGTCCCTGAAGAGGGAATTGTTAGACAATGTTTGGAAATGTTGTCCGAATGCTCAAAGCCGTGTGCTGTGAATTTGTGTTACACGGCTGATTTAACTGCATTATACTGGGTGTCCCCTACTTTTCTGTTGTAAACTTAATCGCCAATTTTTTTCCATAAACCAGATCGAAGTATATAAACACTTTTGTAATTATTCAACGTCAATTTGCAACCAAAGCGACGAAAGCTGTGGATTCTGTCATTTTCAATTTCAGTACTATCTAGGTAGTATTGTATTCATTTGAGCCTTATATTTACTTGCTTCATAATATCTAAATAATGAAAAGTATTGTGGTTATTATAGATATTCTCTTCAAACATTTCAGTACAGAATATATAATCCTAACAGGTTAATAACGTGTGTCAGGCTGACACGGTATCGTAGGTCCTCCATTATGTCACAAACCGAAGGCGCCCGAAGTCATTACAATGGATTCAAAGGACCTCAAAACGCGTATATCCGCGGAAATCTCTATTTTTTTCGTCGGTTACAATACTTTCCTTCTACTAGTTGGAAAACAACAAAAAAAAATTTTGTGAATTTTTTGAAAACCGAATTCTGAATTATGTTTTTTTATGATCTTAATCATCGGTTAATAATCTTAATCATCGACGTGGTATCTTGAGTAATAAGAAAGTTACCACGGATAACAAGTGGACGTTGCCATTTACAAGTCCAAAGACAAGCTAGTATAGAGTGGTATTATTCTTTAGGTTCCATCAAAATTTCTTCTTCAATCGACAGCCAATTTATTAACATTCAGCACAAAAATACGGCCAACATTTCAAAATCGTTCTTCCACTCCACATCCTTGTATATGAAATCCAATTCCTTTCTCGTTAATCCTATATACTTGAAGCCGATACATCACAACGTAAATTCTCCATGAAAATCGAATCGAACCTCGTCCAGATTACATCCCATTTGGCAACGGGTCCCTTATCCGCTTTTCGCCGCTTTCCTTTTGGCGGTCTAAGCTCACGTCCATCTTCCCGATTTTACGGTAAGCAAATATTTGGCGTCGCCGACTGCATCGTCGTCGTCGGCGTCATCATGTACCCGTATTCCCGAAACCTTACCGACTAATCCGCATACGAAACCATCTATCTCTCTTCGTCCATCGCCCTATCGGCAAAAAGAGATAGACTACTCGATTCCGTCCACGGATTCCCAGTCACCGATTCGAGAATATCGTCTCTGATCGACGTCGTTTAAACGATTCATCCGTTATCTAATTCGTTGAACCCGTACGTACATATAATACCTTTTGGATGGCATATGGGTCACGCCACTGAGGCTAAAGCCTCAACATAACACGACATCAAAGTCTGCGGTGACTGAACGACCGCGTAATAGATTTTGCATTATGCGTTGGTGTGGGGAAATGGTTGGAAAATTTTGATGATGTTCGGCTTGGTGATATCGATTGGGATAAATAGGTAGCTAACATCAAATCGTGTGTATTAAACGTAGTGGTTGTCCTAGTTTTAAGGACGTTCACATCGAGGGGCGTATAAGGTATGTGGATTATATTAATGTAGTTTTCACGTACACATGCAGGGTGTGTATAAAGTAACGGAAGAGGTACTGATGGCAATGTTATTCATAAAAATTATAATCGAAAATATAAAGTAGTAAATGTTATACATACTCATTATTATGTTATGGCAATTTGATAGTTGTTTGCTTACAACGATTTCTTCCTTTTGCCGCGGTCACACTGTTTAACTAGCCGCTAGTTGTTGTTGGTGCTAGCAGCGACGTTGTTGGTCTGCACCACTTAAGCAGCAGAAGGGACCAATGCAACTTGCTACGCACGTTTTATCAAACGATTATTTTTATGCCTCGGCAACGAAATGCTCACTCCTGGCGAAACGCTACAAGCGTAGAGCTCCTTTCTGGCTCCTACGCATCCATTTGGAACAGGTTCGATTGGAACCGTTCGACCTTGAGCGAAAACGCCCATGCGTCCGATTTCGTGGCTGAGGCATTAAAAAGATGCAAACGATGCCGACGAGCCTGTATTCGTGCTGCAGGCAAACAATTTTCTTAGTCTCATACTTTTCGTTTTATTTTTCAATTTATTTCATCATTTGACTAATTAGGCTAGGCTGAATTTCTTGCACTAATTTGAAATAAAAATTCTCAAAATTTTTTTGGCCAGAAAAAGTGTTGTACCTTTTTGAAATCCCAACTAAATGGCCCATTTCTTAAAATAACTTGCCGAAGGTAGTACAGTATACTTCTTCTGTAATAAAGGTCAGCCACAGAATTTTTTCAAACCACAACTCAAACAAACTACCTTATAATTATTAATGTCACATTTTTTTGATCGATTTGCACCTGCGATTAATGGTACGGTTATTTTAGATCATATGAGAAAAAACCGCAAGAGAATTAGGAAATTTGTTGCCACAACAACTAAAGATGTAGGTAGTAAAGGATGCAGATTTTCTACTTTTTTGAAAAATGCCAATTATCACTCGACTAAGTCACAGAGATTCTTTTTACTATTTTTCCCAGAACGTATATAAACCACCCTCTCTCCTGGTGCCCGCTCGACGTTGAGTTTCGGGACAACCTGTATACATATTATTTAAAATAAAAATGATGAACTACAAATTTATAATTTTATATTATTTATTATACTTCTTATTTAGTATACTACGTATTTACTACTTATTTAGTATACTTCTTCTGTAATAAAGGTCAGCCACAGAATTTTTTCAAACCACAACTCAAACAAACTACCTTATAATTATTAATGTCACATTTTTTTGATCGATTTGCACCTGCGATTAATGGTACGGGTATTTTAGATCATATGAGCAAAAACCCGCAAGAGAATTAGGAAATTTGTTGCCACAGCAACTAAAGATGTAGGTAGTAAAGGATGCAGATTTTCTACTTTTTTGAAAAATGCCAATTATCACTCGACTAAGTCACAGAGATTTTTTTTACTATTTTTCCCAGAACGTATATAAACCACCCTCTCTCCTGGTGCCCGCTTGACGTTGAGTTTCGGGACAACATGTATACATATTATTTAAAATAAAAATGATGAACTACAAATTTATAATTTTATATTATTTATTAGTTATACATTTAACAAAAGCAGTGAATTGTTGCTCTAAATTATTTATTACAATCATTGGTTGATATGTTCTACAATTTCTCCCCACATTTGTCCTGATCCAGTAGCGCATGGTCGAAATAGCAGCCAAAACCATTCGCCGGCATGCAAAAATGGCGGATGCTGAGTGGTCACATTATGCTGGTTAACAGCCGTCTTTACATGTTGGGAGAATTATACGTTGCATAATATTTATGTATATGATGTTATACATAAGTTCATGAGATACAAGCCAGCTGGTAAAACAGAGGCTGCCGACTAGTCACCTATGCTGTTAGTAAGTTAGTAGCAAGTAGCAAATAGTGCGCTGATAAACAGCCTAGTATGAGCGCGGCGTTGGGTAATATAGGCTGAGCTTTTCTGTACTATGTGATGGGTTTAATGTTTTGCAGGTTATTACTTATTGTTCCCAAAGTGTTTTCAATCAATTTAAACCACAAAAATCATTAATTTTATAAGGTACTCAAACAATATTATCCTTATCTATGGTCTTCGATATTTCATTTATTAAGAGGAAATTAGTTACAAGAATTTCGTTATCAGCTAGGCGAAATCCATTCAAATTATGTATACCTGTTACACAATGGATATTAGCTTTTAAACTACTAACAAGCAACTTAATAGAGTTTCTGATATTTCACCTTTTTCTTAATCACTTTACCATCTGTTACTAATTGTTTAATGTAACACCCACTATAAATATTTATGATTTAATATAACCATTTCTATAAATCTTTTCTTAATCACCAGCTATGATGTTGTTTATGAGATGCCCCCTAAACGTCACAATGTCTCACTTTCAACAGCCATCATAGCACAGCATCATAGACAAAATTACCATGGAAGTGAACGTTTGTTTGAAATGTCGCCATTTGCATGATATACAGAGCTTTCCATGAGCTTTATCGTACGCATACTGTGTGTGTGCGCGCGCGCGTGTGTGTTTGTATATGTATGTGTGTGTTGGAAACGCCCTTATTGCCTGCGTCGTGAATTGAGTTGTTGTTTGCCGTCCGTCCTCATTAATCAGATGCGTCGACAAGCGACGGTGCAAAACGAGTGGCGACAGAAACAACGTCATAAGCGTCGCCCTCGGATGCATTTTCGCTCGCTGTAAATTCGATTACAGTTGGCTAACTCCATATGCATACAGACGTACAAACATAAAATGGCAACGGGGTCGTTTGCGTACCGTACGAGTCACCACTGCATTCGCTACAACAGGCTACCTATAAATTAGAACTGCGGAACGCATTTGATAATATTAATCGCGTCATTTGGTTTTCGAAACGATACGTGCTAATTTATGCGTTTTGATCGGATATTTATTGGGCGCCGCTGACCGTGAGGTCATCTGTGATAACTATACTGTTCGGTTGGAATAGTCACGAGCAATTTGCGACTATTCACAGCTTTCGGCGTATCCAAATGCAACGAAATTGTACGCCGTCGATCGAGATCTTGTTGGACACCGTCAGGAAAGTTTGTTAGGGAAAACTAACCAAAATGGTGCATCCTGTGGTACCATTTCCTTACGCCGGCGCCGGCATATAAACATGGATAATAGACAGAAAGCTATTTTAGTGTTACCTGTTCGTAGTGTTTTTTTTTGTGTTAATTAATTAGTTATAAATAAACCACTTTAACCTCAAATCAAACAGCGTTTTGCAAACTAACTTCGTAACAATACTCGTGTCTAAATTATTGGTATTGGTTACAAACAATTTCCCATGGTGGATTCTGGAAACGTGTCATGGCTTGTCCAAACATTTTAGCGCTTTACTAAAGCTACTTTGGGACAGCGACATAACCAGAATTAATATAAATGAGAGTATACGGTACAAGACCACAGTCTTATTCAAACTTGTAATGGGTAACTTCCGAATTTGTAATTAGTTTCCTAGGCAGATCTTGACCGAGCACCGTCATCAGACCGGCGCGGCGCAGCGCAGCGCGGTGAAAAGTTTTGCATGCGGCCCTCGAAATTGAACGAACCTCTTGTTTCGCACGTAATAACTACTATTAATTTTCATTAATGAAACTGAAGTTTTGGAGGCGACGGCCGCGGCGGAGATTCACCGGGTTCCGCGCGCCATCTCGCGGCGAAATTAGCACCTCAAAATTAATAACCAAACATTTTCCGGCAAAGCAAATTTACTCCTACACCGATAATTTTTCGTTTTTTTCCCGGATGTTATTATTAATTACGTGTAGTGTAATTTATGCAGGTGAGTAATGGTGGGTTTAGTCAGCTAAAATTAATCTTCAAGTTTAAGACTGATGACGCTTATATTAATCTCAATAAGGCCTCATTTTAATTATTAATCCTTAGATATATGAGATATCGATAAAATTGTTCAAATTCACAGGATGTTATGATTGACACATACGGTACACTTGAGAGACCCTTATCAAGGACAGGTAGAAGTTGGTTCGCTAAGATTTGTCGCAAATACTTGCAGGTGATAATGTAAACACAAATTTGTAGGTTATTGGCTGAAGTTTAATAGCTAATAGCATCACAATAGTGACAAATATAAGATGGAGAGAAGCGGTGAAGAAAAAGCAAGGAGCGGAAAAGGATAGCCTCGCCCAGGTCTAATATTAATATAAATTTTCTGATGTTTAATCATGAGCTCAAGAAAATAGCAATTTGTGGCTATTGCAATTAAATAACTAATTTAAGCCATTCCAACATTTTTAGATATCTTCAAAGTCGAGCAGAAGTGGAATTATATATTATTTACGGTATAATTTGTCAATGTATAACTAGATTTAACTGAACACTTATGCAGTTATTCACTTTGTGAAGCCAGAGTCACTTTGTACCCTACTTAACGTCAGTTTCTATGACATAATGACATTTGCCATTCTGACATTTAATGTCATGTCAGTGGCATTGACGTATGTCAAAATCTGACAGTTCGCAACACAGCGACGAAGTCTGTGGATTCTGTTAAACTGCTTCTATAAACTCTTATAGCGCTTAAAACGTTCATCCCACACACCTGCAAATTTGTATACATATTTAAAGTCACTGGAGGATGAATTGATATGAGTTTGATCTCAATCGGCTGGATCCCTCAGAAGACGTATGTAAAATTTGCCACTTCCGGTTGCCAGATTATCACCAAAAGCAATCCAGTTTGTCCCCCAGTAATTCTAAATACATATTGTATCAAATTTCAACCCGATCCGTTGTACCGTTTGGACGCTATCGTGTTCACATACATACATACACACACATACTTTTTTCAGAAATCATTGCAATCCATTTAGGGGACCCCAAAACGCGCATTTCCACTGAAATCTCGAAACTTGTTTTTCCGTCGATTACAAACTCTCCTTCTTGGACACTAGACGGAAAGTAAAAAGGTGCAAGCTTGTAACGAAGATCTGTATGAAGTTTTACTGCAAACTGCGCAGGCAATGTTCACCATTCCACCATTGCTCCCAAATGTTTGTGACAGTATTTAATTAAAAAAATAGTAATATGGTAACAGATTGAAAATGCAATCCCACCAATAATTTGCCGCGTAGATAAGAACCCTTTATTTTCACGATTAATATAATTACAAGAAATTAAACGCAGCGTTCTTGATTAATAAATGCAATTCGTTACTAGCCTCTTTAGAATTACTGGGCACGACGTAACTTCTTCCCTTTAGGTCCTATAAAAGTTTATAGCACCTAAACCGCTCATTCCATTGATCGGTAAATTTCTATACATATTTAAAATCACTGCAGGATGAGATGGTGTAAAAATCGGATGAATACCTAAGAAAACGCAAGTAACATTTTCCACTTCCGGTTGTCAGATTGTCACCAAAAACAATCCAGTTCGTTCTCATTCCGCGAATGTACATTTTACATCTTTACAAGAGTGCGAAACGCCGACAATTGTATGTGCAACAGCGCGGTTTCCTTCCGGAACTAGGAATTAATTTAGTAAATCATTATTTCGTTTTCGGTAGTAATTATAATTTAATTATTTTTCGACAGCAAGTAAATTTGTTTAAACAGTGAATAATAATATACAATTATTAATTAACAACACATTATTATCACGAGTGAACCCGTTATAGTCATTAATTTTGCACTGAACTAGTTACGCCTGCATTTTATTAGTTTATCGCACCGTATTATCAATGTAACTGGCACAAATAAATAAATAAATACACACCCAGTCAACAATGAAATTATTATATTCTGCATTTAGCGGAATAATTTCACAAGTTAATTATTATGGTTTGCTTGAAATTTTAACACGGTTGTTGTGCCGGTTTTGCCATCACGTCGGTCGGTCGGTATATATGTCGACTCGACATCATACGCCTGTACGAGTAATTAAACGCAATTTTCGCAGCGTTTAATTCGATTTTGAGGGATTATTCCGGGGGATAATTCGAGCTAGGGCGAGTCCCTCATATAGGCGAACAAATAACCTCGGTAAAATATGTAAATCACTAGTCGTGTCAGCGAGGCGCTGAAAATTTAATTAATGATAATCAAAATACGATTTTGCGCTGGGTTGGTCTGCCCTTTGGGTATGCCCAGACTTTTGTGGTTCATAACTCACAAAATCAAACTAACAGTTTTAAGTGCAAGCACACGACGTCACGACTGTCGTACTACGAAAAGTCTCTCGTCTGGCCATACCCTTAGTTAGAATTCGGAAACAAATCATTACATGACTGAAGTCTTATCGCAGATAGCAGATATTTTAACTTATCTGAACAAGCTATCCAAGCTTGTGTCCTGATAAGCGATATAGGTGAAATGAATAAAGTGCGTAAGTAACTGATCCCCTCACTTCCTGTCTGTGCGTATCAAAGTCGTGAGAGAAGTGTCCCTCGGGCTGGTTCGCCTGCCAGGAAACGGAAAAAGGGGTGGGAGGATTGGTTATCAGACACCGGTTACTTAGTCACGGCTTTATGGGTTCCAGGACTTCCAGGGTTCAGTGGGCGCGCGATCGTAAAAACCTCGAGCTTTCTCGTAAAAGCTGTGTCGAATTACGTGAGCTACATTATTGGGCCGAGTTCGATCTCCAGCTGGGATCAGTTCCAACATAATTAAACTCAACCAGGCGCAAGAAAATGTCGTCTACCCTTTGCCCCCATTTGTTTCCTATTATTTGGCAGTTTTATTGGTTGAGTACTTTTAAGTAAGGTAAAAACTAATGAGATTAATGAAGATAATTCAGGGAGTATTCTGAAAGATTTTGAAATTGTTCAAAAACCTTAACAAATACATACATACATACATACATACATACATACATTTTTCAGAAATCATTGCGATCGATTCAGGGGACCCCAAAACACGTATTTCCACTGAAATCTCGATTTTTTCCGTCGCTTATAATAGTTTCCTTCTAGGGTACGAGTCGGAACGTAAAAATCTATCGTCCAGGTGTTCTAAAAAAGACATTCGAAAAATCTAAGTGTGTTAAAGTTAAGGAAAAATCGTTTTGCCATTGGGCGCCAGGGGCAACAAATTCCTTAAATTTTACCCGAGTGCTGTGTGAATGAAACGAAACGAAGCTTTCTTATGATAACTTTGGTTCGTCCTCGACCCCGTAAGCAATGACTTTTAGAACCCTCTTTCAGATGCCAGTTACCGAGCTGTAATCTAAAATTTCGCACAGTATCGCATGCCGACAGACGTTTATTCCGTTTTGCTAACTTGCCATCAAAGAGTTTAAGAGCGCATATTTTATATTAATTCTTTTCTGTATTTATTTCATTCTGTATTTACTATACCTACAGGAATATAGAAACACATTTGATTTGATTAATGGTAGTCATTTGTACTTTCCGCGTAGAGCCGTAGAAAGGAATTTTGTAATAAATTAAGAATTTCTATGGTAATGCGCGTTTGCAAGTCTCCTGAATCTATTGCAATGATTTTTGGAAGCTGTCTTTATATATGTATGTCTGTGAACACAATTTGGTATACATATTTAGAATTACCAGACGAACTGGATTGTGTTTGGTGACAATATGACAACCGGTGACAATTGTAGCAAAAGTTGTTAGGGTAAACCATACAGCCATTGAAACAACCACAGTAATTGACACTCTCGTAAAAAGTCGGTATTTATTAAGTAAGTCAACCCAACAAAAGATTTTGTACTTACACGGATTATTGTCACGTGTTGGTGTTGATTAAAACATCAGGTGTATCGTTTGATTAATCTAGTCAAGTAAGTTCTTAAAGCAAACATAAGAAAACAATCTATTTTAACATATGACATTTTGTTCACCATTAAAAACATAAATTGACCACCAGTTGCTTGTTAATAACCGTAACCTAACAAGATGTTGTAATTTTGAAACAGCAAACTAATACGTAACGTTTTTTTGGCGGTACCAATTATTCAGCAGACGGAAATTTTTAGTTATTGGCAGTGCAGTGCCAATTACAGATTTTTTGGTCTAATCCCTAATTGCTTTAAAATGTTCCTAATGCATGAATATTTTTTGTATTAAAACACATTTCTTATAATATAAATGAACAGAAATTTGCACTGTGCCAATAACGGTGACTCATGGCTGCCAATAGCTGATTTTGATTGTGGATATAAAAACAAAAACTTTGATAGATTTTTGTGAATGTTTATTTTGTTAGATACTGGCGATCAATTCCGGATTTTTATGTGTCCATCTTCAGACCAATCTGACAAGTAAAAACGACAATATACTACTTACACACAGTGTCACGATGTCATGTTAGGTCGGGTCCAGAGTGGATGTGTTACACACAAAACGTGTTTTGTGTGTAACTTCATTATTAATTAGTTCTTAAAATGTTGACAGAACATTATATCGTTTTTTTTTATCAAATTGTAGCGTACAAGTTTTTACAAGTTTGAGTACACAATTTTTGAGAGATGATAGATTCTGGCTAGCTGATACCAACCTTCTTATATCCAGTCATTCTATTCATTTTAATAATTGAAATGTGGAACGTCAAAGTTAAGGAAAATATTGTTTGAAGCCCCAACAACCCCCTACACCAAACTCATTCCCATAGCCGACAGACTAAAAACCCTCTCCACTAAAATTGCCAACAAATTCCCACCTGAAATATTCCACCTATTCCTCACGATAAATCCCCACCTTCATAACCGCCCAAATAATAAAAAATCCTTATACGAAACCATTGAAGATCTAAAAACAGCATAGACAACTACACACAAATATCTATCCTTACACCGGGCTGAAGGACCCATGGTCGATGGCCGTTTCCAGGCGAAGAAATTGTACAACATACCACAATAACATGTCATGAATATACATTGTAGTACCTACCAATTTGTCTGGAAATAAAACTTGAATATATATATTGTTTGAAGATGCTCTTTGAAGTGATAATCAGTGCCCGGAGAGTTTAGGCAACAGACTCTCAAATTCCCCCCACTACGTCCTCAATATTCAGAGGCGTAGTGCCTGTGCCACACCTGTGGGTCGACAGAAGCAATTCGCATATATCGTACAACGAGATTTTTTTGTATTCTTTTGGACTTGTTTAAAGATACCTCGCTGGTGCTGGTTTACTCCTTTACGCATTTCATATCTCAGTCTCTTTCATTTCCGCATTTAATTTTATTTTCCGTAATCCTCTTTAGTTTGAAGTAAGTTTAGGCCGTAAATTTCTTTTGTTTGAATTGTATTTTTATTTTTGAAGTAATTTTTAGTCTTATTGCACTAGGAGGCATTTAATTTTTGATTTCGTTTTTATAATGGGCTCGCGGCTGCAAAGATTCGAGGAATGGATACGCGGTTGCGATGGGCTGTCTGTTTTACACGAACATGAAATATTTTGTGAACATTTAAAATCTGAAAAACATGTGAAAAATAGCGATCCGTTAAAAATGTCATTTACAGAAGAAAATTTAGAAATGGTTGTCTAAATTGCCGTAAACAACCATTATGAATTGGAAAATACCCACAAAATGAATTGGAAAATACCCAATAATACAAGCCCTATTTTTATCGTTTATTTTTCTTGTACAGATCTTATACAGAAAGCACTTCACTGTGGTGCAATCTTCGCAGCACAAATGCCAAACGCATTTTTATTAATCAGGAGCAGTATCAGCACGCCACTGTCGCACCAGTTTGTCGGGTGGTGGGGCGTTCGTTGCCTAAACTATCCGGACACTGGTGATAATTGTCAAATTTTGATAAACGTTAATAATTGTTGTACTGGCAACTATTGAATGTAATACAATACGAACTTTTGTTTCAGCTCCGAATAGATTGGGTCCATCTAGTAGGCAGACCAGTAGCAACAGTGAAGGCAATAATCGTGAATCTTCTCTAGATGACTCAGGAGTGGTCGACGACCACGAAGACGGCGACGTCACTTCCGAGGACGTGAACACTTCGCAAGTACCTCAAATTGTCAGGGTAATTTTTGGTTAGTCGATTCCTATATACAGTTATCTCTGTAATCGCTTATTTTTCTAGAGGGTAGAAGTAACTCCTGTTACTGTAGCTTTGAGTCAGAAGGAAATCAAAGTAATTAAGTGCAATGGCGTCGGCAGCTGCAAGAAAAAGCAACACAGCATGTACGCCATTCCAACGGACTACCTTTCACACATAGTTGTAATAGGTAACAATTAGTTTTTTTATTTATTTTTTTCTTTAATAACACATTCCCTTCTCAAAGCCAGCGACATAGCAAAGCTATGTCATTAAAACACGTCGCGTTACTTTGGTTAAACTTGAAAATATATTGAGCTCGAAATATTTAAACTAAATTTGATCTTCAATATATCAAAATCTCTTATCGCTTAATATGTATTTTTTCGTTCTTAAAACCTATAAACATGATTCTATTTGAGGAAAATTTAATGTTTCAGACGATCTTCCAGACAGAAACTGTCGAGGTTGTGAACAGTGTTGCATAGACTATGCAGGGTGGCTGCAGTTTCAGCAGGCGCTCTATAGGATTGTGAAGGATCCTTTGTTTGAGTTGACGATCACAGTCTGTATTGTTCTGAATACCATGTTCCTCGCTATGGAACATCACGGTATGAGTGAATCTGTGCTTCGGGCGTTAGATATAGGCAATAAAGTAAGTAGAAGTACACACATTTTGAATTAAAAATAAAAAATTACTATAGACTTTTTTATTAAAACAAGACATTCGGTAGTGTACAATATGTCTTTCTTTAATTTTTATTTCAGGTGTTTACTTCCATTTTTACATTTGAGTGCTGCATGAAACTTATGGCGCTCAGTAAAGAGTTCTTCGAGTGTGGTTGGAATATATTCGATCTCATCATAGTGTCGGCTAGTTTATTAGACTTAATTTTCGAATTAGTTGATGGTTTATCCGTTCTAAGAGGTTTAAGACTGGTGAGTACACATTTCGAATTCAACTGTGTTTAAATTCAATTTTTATCTACGACTTCTTAACATTAAACAATGAATAATAATGAAAACAATGAATAATAATGACTGTGCCGTGAATAATGAAATTTTATTGAGTTGTAGATAATATTTTGTTATTGTCTCGTGCATAATGTATATAATTATATGCTCATCGCATAATATTTTTTGTCGTTAGTTACGCGTTTTAAAATTGGCACAATCGTGGATAACAATGAAGGTGCTGCTTAGTATTATAATAAGCACGATCGGTGCCCTGGGGAATCTGACCTTCGTGCTCGTCATAGTAATCTACATATTCGCCGTCATCGGCATGCAATTGTTTTCCAAGGACTACTCGCCGGAGAAGTTTTACCCCGACCAAGTACCCAGGTAAGAGGTTACTTTATTACTACCTTTATTTTATCGCCCATTATTTGCGCACAAGCCCATTTTTAACCAAAATGGAATTTAATTGGTTTTACTTGTTGATCTACAGAGTGCTCTAGGTTGGGCTAGTGCAAGATTAAACATGACAATTTTGTTATTGAATATGTCCCGCATTGTTTATTATTTTGTCGCATTATTGACGAATTAATCCACCGCATCATATATAAAATAAATCAACTTGACACATAGCATTTAGTGGACCTAAAATAAAATTTTAACCTCGAACTTTATGTCTGAAAAATGTTCAATGTGTAGTTTATTCCAAAAGTATCAACGATTCAAAAGGTTAAAGTATTAACTAACATCTTGCATTCACTAAAATGATCGTAAGGGTGTTGACCGAAAGAAATTTAGTTAAAACAGTACTCTATCAGAAATGGTGGCGGCGCCGCTAATATCGTTTTTTCCATTAAATCTGCCTTATTTTAGGGTATAATTTTAGGCCCTCTAAAATATGTGTAATTGAACATCAGAATGTATGCAGAATATGACAGAAAATGCAAATGTCCTGCATTTTAACTTCTGAAAATGTAAATCCCGGTGGATTTTAAGAAATGAATATTTATGAAGGACGTTTATGAACTTTGACGATGATGAGCTTGGTTTGTGTGTAAATAGTTATTATGGAAAATTGTGAGCAACATTTGCAAAATGTAAAATTTTGCAATTTTTTTAATCAACCTCCACCAGGTCATACCAAAACCACCCCAAATACGGCAAGGCATACCCAAATACGGTCAACCAAACAAAGTTGAGCCCTATTTTGGTCAAATTTTCGAAATTATTGAATAAGCATTTCTGGCATTCTTAGTAAGCATTCTTTGCGGGATAGGGCTGTGTTGGGTTGGATATTTTTTAAATTCGGTCCGTTTCTGTCCTTTTAAAATCTTTTTAAAGCCCGTTTTCGATCAGAAAAATGCAAATTTGAGGGGCCTTAAGGACACTTTTTGCTACCTATTTATCTGAACAATTGGGCTTTTTACTTTATCATACGTAGTATGACAAAGTATTGTAATCGTGTCGAAAAAAAAAATGAGATTTTAGCGGAAATATGTCGTTTTGGGTCACCTGCACATGTTTCACCAAGGTACAAAAAAATGTCTGTGTGTGTGTATGTGTGTACCCGTTTTTTGTGGCGACGATTCCGGACTGAAGGTACCGAGACGAAACTTCATATTTAGAAGTTTCGTGACTAAACTTAGAGCTGAAAGAAGTTTTGTCCAAAAGGCCCCAAAGGAACTCGAGGTTTACTCTTATCATTTTTCAACGATTTTGCAAATTAGCCGCCATTTCTGTAATTTCGTCAAAATAGTTAAATAATAAACTATAGTAGAGAAAATTTTGTATAATTTATGTCCATTCCATTTTTTGGAAAAAAAATTAAATCATAGTAAGCGGATGCCCCTTGAACTTCCAAATTGCCCCCCTGAACACGGCTGTATCATATGATAAAGTCATGTGCCTGGCCACATCAGATTTTTTACATATAGAACCATGCAAAAGTGGATATGTCAAAATTTCCACTAATCCCTTTCTAATAGGAACGGTCATATATTTTATTGCCAACAGTAAAATATAGTAACTATAATTGTCGTTAATTGGTCTTTCTATACGTTTTACAGTGCAAAATATGTAGTGTTCACAGTCATAAATAACTTATATTAAGGTAAATATATTAGTTAGCAGTTGAAATTGTAAGGCAATAATCTGGGTCTTCAGCTAGTACAAAATTGTTATTTTGAAATTACTACATATTAACTGTATTTTTTATTATTATTTGGTTAATGATTAAATCCATAACGTCACATGTAAGATCAATCGACTTAACACATGCATTTAATAGACCTAAAACAAAATTTGAACCTTGAACCAACACTAGCAATGATTAAAGTATTACTCGCACAATAATTTTAGTGAATATAAGAATGGTTGTCTTATATTCACTAAAATTATTGTGCGAGTATTAAAAACGAATGAAAAGCA
Organism: Aphodius granarius; assembly: GCA_963971325.1. Lineage (NCBI taxonomy): Eukaryota > Metazoa > Arthropoda > Insecta > Coleoptera > Scarabaeidae > Aphodius > Aphodius granarius. The sequence continues at coordinate 11,473,377 of OZ020222.1, read as the reverse complement.
ATAAAAGAAGCAAAAACACTATCTAGCCACAATGGTGGCGGTGTCGGTAGATCTTTTTTCCACAAATTTTGATTTTTTTATGGGTTCTTGCCAACTTTTACATTTGTTGTGCATTGTAGCAATAAATAGATTATTATGAAATAAAATAATCCACTGTCATCAATGTCAAAATTTTATGACATTTCGACAAAGAAAACTGGTCCAATTTTTATATCCGACATGAATTTTAATATAAAGTCAGTGTTCTTGCCAGGGTTTTCCCTGGTCTTTTATTTTAATCATTCCTGCCCCTCTTTGTCAATCTTGGACAAACCTGTTTTGATCTCCAATAACTTTCGTAATCGTTGAAGATTCTTTCAATAAACTATAGACACATTCTTCGAAACTCTCCCTAGTTAATGCAATTTTTAATAAAGTTATTTTTACTCATTTGATCGGTGTAGGGTAACCGACCAGATGTTTTTGTGTTTTGACATCAAACTGTGTGTTATCATTATCAACCTCAAACTAGTACGCATTAATTATCTCTTGGTGGCATTCCAGCTCAAATAAAAAATAAATTTACTCAAAAACTATATACTCTATGAAGATCACTTCAATTCATTTTCGTGTCTCGGCACGAGCCAAGTTTCACAAATGACAAGCTAACATCAAATGAATTAAAACCAACCCAACTTCAAACAAGTGCAAATTTGGGCAGTAAAAGGAAGAGGGTTCAGCCTATTCGCAAAACAAGCTCACTTAATTAACGGAACCAAAATATACACGCGTACAACGCATTGAACATGTGCGACAGGCAGAACGTCGACGGTCCCTTGGATAAGAGCGCCACCTAGGCATAAATACTTAACAAACCCTTGTTAATACACGCGGATGAACACAAACACTACTTTTGTTTGCAGTCCGCTAGGCGTAAATCTTCGCGTATTTGTTTGCGTATGTATGTGCTAATTCTCTTAACTGTGTTAAGTGTTGTTTTAGGGACACTGAAATGTCGTGTTTGACTTGTTTGAGTAGGGTATCTGCTTGAAAATGAGCAGTTTAATTAGTAAAAAAGTATGTCTTAAATAATTTATCTATAATTTTCGAATAATACGTAGTGCTCTTATAAATTCTGCAGTCTTTGGCAGAGTCTGTATTAGAGATACACTAGAGAGATATAGACCATTAATTTCAGTAATCACTATTTTAATTTGTTTCAGATGGAATTTCACAGATTTTTTCCATTCTTTTATGATGATTTTTCGAATATTGTGTGGAGAATGGATCGAACCATTATGGGACTGCATGAGAGCAGAAGCACATGAAGTAAGTTTACCCCATTCCTTGTATACCCATCGCCAAAAAAAGCCGCACACCTTGAAAATTTAGAAATTATGATCTGCAATAACTTTTAAACTTTTTGTAAATCTTGATAATTCTTTCAACAAATTATAGCCAAATTCTTCTTAATTCTTCCAAGCGAATACAATTTTTAAAGCAATTATTTATAAGTACAATTATTTGACCTGTATAATACTATAACCGATGTTTTATGGAAAACCCTTAAGTTTTCGACTTTTCCGTTTTAAAACCAAATTAATTAGCATGTCCTTTGAACGTTCTTTGGTCCATTTTGATGTGTGAATTGTCGTGGAATATAATGTTTCAACTTCAATATGGCGCATCTAACTTTTACCCAACCCAACCTTGCAAATTTAACTGTAGAGCATTTGGAATTGACAGGCCTTTATTATAATATAAACGCCAATCCATTGATCTAAAAAGCCAGTCTTCTTGCGATATAAGAAGTTGTAAGAAATGTTTTTTCATAATTTCCAAAGAGCGTTTTAATTGTGACCATCTTCTTTACATTATCTTGGAAAGAATGTCACAATCAATCAAACAATACACGAGTTACGGAAGATAAAAGTTAAATACACAAGATGTGGTACAAATAACTTCATGACACGTATTTCATTAAAGTATAGATTGTGAATTTTGAACATTACCTGTCTATCGCGAGATCAAAGTTTGTTGATTTTTGCACTGAATATAAACTTATCTATAAACACTGCAACGGAAGTCATCAATACTGTTATTCCTGTTCTTTCTCAGAGTCCTGGTGTGTGTTTAGCAGTGTTCCTGCCGACGCTAGTGATGGGAAACTTCATGGTCCTGAACTTGTTCTTGGCGTTGTTGCTCAACAGTTTCAATTCTGAAGAACTGAAAACTCGTAAAGAGGTACCGAAATTGCACGCAACAGACGAAAACGTTTATGTGTGCATTGATGTGTTAACCTGGACTTACATGTTACCAAATTATCCTAAAAAAATGACTGATTACTCTTTTAACATACCCCAAAAGCAATCGTGGACTGTTTTCTGTATAAATTAAAATTGTTGTTGCACGTTTTTTTTTCACACTGGAAAATTTCCTTAATAGTCATATCGTCACCTAGCTTGGAAATATGTACTATTTTTATCGAGATGGATTAACCTAATCATATAATCGTCGGGTTTACTAAGGAATCTTTGTCAGTTTAATTGGGGTGGTTGTTGCCTGGTGATTTGTTTAATCTAACATTTAATGGAATTAAATACGCTAGTTTTCCGATACAGCGCTACAAACTAGCAGCAATTACCTTATTTGCATGTTTTATTCTGTACTGCATCGACTGCATGTCATATTTGTGAAGCACAGGTATTAATAAACACGATTTAGATTGCATGCTACAGTTTATTATTACATTTTACAGTTATTCTATCGTTTGTCGTGGTACTTTTAAGTTGGTTTTCTGATCATATTTCATTAATAAATAATACAATATAATCACGTAAACTAATAATATTTGGATTACTAAAAAATGTTCTATACCGGGTTATTTACGTTATGTAGAAATCAACTAACGATGCAATACAAGCAAGAAAATCAGGAAATTTTACATGAAGAAAATCCTTGAGACATTTGCATCTGTAGGGAATAAGTCTGAAGTAATTATTCAGATAGAACTTTGCTAGGAAGATATTAAAATTCAAATTTCTTAAACAAAAATTGAATTTTCTTCTACTCTGTATGAATATTCCATATTCTTTGCGATTATGAATGTATAATCTACCGTCTCGGTGGATCTCCATCTGTATAGCATCGAAATAATCTCCATAACGCGCAACTTCAAAATAAAGTAGAAGCGTTTATGTTAAATACGAATTTAATCCCTTTACGGACTGTCCAGATTTTAATTTAAACATTCCATAGCGTGTCTTTGATGTCATGTACGCTATTTTAGAGGTTGTAATATACATATGTACGTCCATGTTGTTACGTCCATTAATTTTTGCATTATTTACAAATAATAAATCACTAATTAATCGGAATCTTTTGCATCCATTTATAATAAGAAAATTGTATATATAAATATGCTAACTTATTAATCGCAACAATAATAATATTTAAATCATTTTATCTACAATTTTGATTACAGATGTTTCCAAATGATAGTATTCAGGGGTCAAATGTAAGTCGTACACTGGTGTTGTACAGTTACATACATTTAATAACAGCTCAATACAAAGTAAAACTGGATAACCAAAGAATAAAGCATGATGTAAAAATGCAAATTATTGTTGTTCAATATACAAATAACAAGAGCATGTACATTTAATTATTATTCTTAGGTATAAATTGTACAGTATACTTTAACAATCGGTAGGTGTTTTATGGAAACACATCGTATTTTTGACTTATTATTTTTGCAGGCATTAGTTAATTTATCTTGAAGATTCTGAATAACTGCGTATTTTTTTACGAATAATGACAATAAGTTTTATAACTGTGATGGGCGTTATGCCTTAGGGAATTAATGGCTGCCGAGGTAACCAACACGCAAATATTCTGCCGTACGACATAATATTCTATTTGGCATGTTATATCAAATGTGAAACATAAATGTCAGACACATTTTATGATTTTTAAGGAACAAGTAATGGGTAAGACATAAAATGTTGTATGTACGTACCATGGGCATAAAGCGATGTTTAACGCTCTCGGGCGACTAAAAGGCTCTGAGGCCTATCAGCCCTCGCACTTTTTGTTTGTCAAAATATTATGATTACAGCGATATTGTAAGTCTTATATAAAGTATGTGATTTAAATTTTAAAGGCAAAATTCCTTAAGTTGTTAAATGTTAATTTAGACCCTAGAATATTTAGCTAAATGATTTAGTGACAAAACTTGTTTTCGTGAATTTGAAATTCGGTCGGAATGTGTACACTTTTAACACATATCCGGATTCAATGGTCGCTTTCCAGATACTGAAACATCCCAGGAAAACATGACATTGTCATGACCAATCATGATCATAAATCGCTTTGATAAAGTTTACGAAATAATAAGCCGAAGGCGAGATGAGTAAATCTTCCAAGCGATTTATGGCAATAATACGAAAAAGTTGCTGTGATGAAAGCGCGGAGTAGCTGACATTCCAAAACATTTTCATTATTACCTTACGATAGCTTTATATAAGCGTGGAAATTGAATGTTAATTACATTGTTAATTACATCAATTATTATCATTATTAGTTCGTGAATAACCAGGCTTGTTACAGTGTCAAGCAAATTTGCCCGTTCGTAACTATAGCGACAACTGGCAACTGTCAGACTTCCATTGATATGTAAATTGGTATAAATATTTCTGGTTAAAGTCAGTTGAATTCCTAAGAAAATACATACATACATTTGCCACGACCAATTGTCAGATTGTCACCAATACCAAGTTCCCAGTTCGTCCTCTGGTAAATCTAAATAGGTATACCAAATTTCAGTCCAATTCGTTGGGGAATTTGGGTGCTATCGTATTTACAGGCACACACATACAAACATATATATGTTACGAGCAAAGTCCGAAATCGTACAATGTCGACATTGTACAATTTTTTTTGTACAAAGCTGACAATGCAAGTCCGTCCCGTACAAAGTTCGATATTTAGTTATTTGACCGACTTCGTACAGCGCTACTTGTACAATGTCAACATTGTACAGTGATTCTTGTACAATGTCAACATTGTACAGTGATTCTTGTACAATGTCAACTAGTACTGTTGCGCCTGTGCGTTGTTGTCGTTCTGAGGTTCATTTTGTTCTGAGTTCATTCTGAGTTCTGAGGTTCATTTTGTTCTGAGTTCATTTTGTGGACTTCTTCTGCATTTTCGGGGCACCCTCAGTGTTACAATCCGATAATGGGCGAGAATTTGTAAATGGCGTTATTAAAGAATTAAAGTGGCCAGAAACTTTCAACACTGAAGACGATATAGATATAGATAATGCACTGGAATCAGTTCAGATTTTGGACGAGATACAGGATAATGGACTAGGGTCGAATACGGGTTTGGTTCGGGCACAAGATAATGCTGCCGAAAATGTTGAATTTATTGAAGAAAACGAAACGTTACATAGGATACATTTTAATTTTTGGTTTTTATTTTGTATGTAATACATGGTAGTACCTATTATGAAATAAAGAACTACCATAGTGTATTAAATAAGAAATGTAGCCTTGATTGAAGAGAGAGGGTGAGTGAACATTAGATTGAGATAAACCTAAGAGCTGAATAAGAAAACAATTTATAAAATCAATGTTTTTTTCACTGACAATCTTATCGCCAACCCTATTAGAAAATTACACACTACACTACGCTAAATCTGACAAGGGCTACTCACTTTGCACATGTGCGACTGTGTACATTGTATACTGATGGTTGATATTGTACAACCATCAGTATACAATGTCGACAATGTACTAGTAGCGCAGTAAAAACAAGCAATTTTTCAACTTTGTACGGTTAGAGCGCGCATTGTCAGCTTTGTACAGAAAAAACTGTACCATGTCGACATTGTACAATTTCGGGCTTTGCTCGTAACATATACACACAGAAAAATGTTTGGTGTATCACATCTATTGTAAGTAAAAATAATTTAAAATGAGCATCCAGGTTTGAGCTCGTATAGAATAAATCATATATAAAATATCTGCGCTGTTTTGCTAGCGCACAGTGCTCTGCACAGTGGTATTATATATATTTATCAGGTATGATTTTAACGAGCTAAAAATCGTAAATATCTATTACATTGTTAAAATTTAGCAATTTTAAATCAAATTTAAAATAGTTCAACTCCGTTGCGAGTTAGTCTGCTGTGCACATATCAAAATTTAAAACTATTTAACAATTTGTTTTTCTTTATTTTTTATTTTCAACACACAATAATTGATGATTAAATATTCATTTATAACACGTAATCGGACTTTATGTATCTCATTATGGTATATCCGCAAATGTATTTATTTTACTGGAAAAGATAAATATCAGGGTCAGTGAATATCAAACAGTACGTGTCATAATATTGTTTGCGAATACTGCAGCTATAACCATGCATTACAATCACCACCGGGGTCGTAAATTTAAAGGAGCACGGTCCTCACGGACCGTATAATAAATTTAGAGAGGCGTGTAACAACATTTTGTTCGGTTTATGAACAGATCGTTAACCAAGCAGAGGAGCCACTGTTGTATTTTTCCTTGTATTCGTCTGGAGAACATCCCCGTATCGCGGTGTAAATAATAAAAAGTTGGCGCGGACCTGTGGAATTACTTGAACTCTTAAAAATTTTACGGCCTGCTGTAAAGAGCAAAGGCGGCCAGTCGTACTCAATTTCGAGATATAACCAAAAGTAAAGGGTAATAGCACTGTGAGTACTATATTTTTATTAGGTACTCGGTATTGCGACTCGTATGCAGATGAATGTTCGCATATGTGAAAATCGATAGTAGGTACGTAAAATATATTCAAGTAAGATAAACGTGATATTTCCATATTGCTTTAAAACGTAGTGCTCGAATTTTAAATAAATTTTATTTACTGCGAAAACTGGGAAATACTTTTGAAAATAATAGGATATTACTTATTTGATGAGCAATACTGTAACATCTCTTTTACACTCGACTACTTTACACGCGACTAAAGCTTTTTATGCCATTTTGATTTAGGTACACCAGTATTTATAATCTCAAGGATACCACTGAAGATATGTGAGATCATAGTATAAATCTGTAATACTATATTCCTTTTTTTAAGTAAGTAGGGTCTGAGGTATAAACAACGCAAATGTTTGGCGTTACTTTCATTTTAATTTAGCAAAGTACATACATTTGACCATGTAACCCTTTGTACTACAAATTAAATCAGGCACACTTATTGGTAATGGTCGTTTCTGTTAGCTCTTTAAATTAATACGAATAGGATAAGTTTTTGTATTAAAAATGTCCATTTTAAACCAGAACTTTTCGCCAGGATTGTATAGTTTGTTATGGACTCTATTGCTTTAATAACATTTTCTGAAAAGAAAAAAGCATTCTCCATACTATTTCTTATAAATATGATATATAAATAAGTGTAAAATATGCATGCATGGTGTCTCACACAACAGATCTCTTAAAAGTTTCTGACGTTCCGCTTATTCACTCTGAACTTTTAACCTAAAATATTATCTCAACTGCCACCTCCGGTCATCGGAAGTCGACATCAGCCTTGTCATTTTAAATAAAAATGTGTTTAAAAATATTTTTTAAGAAGTTTTTTTTTTTTGAATACCAAATAAAAATATACATTGATTTTTATCAGACTTTTCTATACTAAATGTCACAATTTTTTGAGTTATTTTGATTGTTGTATAATTTTTGTGGTTTTGAGTTAAAATTGAAAATTGAATATCATTATTAAAGTTAACACTTTCATATTTGGTGGTTACTCAAAATATAACCTATAAAATAGTGCCTATTTTCTCAATATATCATATACTGTATGTTCAAAATTTCCAGATCTATTTTATTGCTTTCTTAAATGTCAAAAACTATTGTTATAATATAAGTCTACTGAACATTTTCTCATTGATTAAGTTTTGTAATGCATTATCAGTTAACCAAACTTATAACAACAACTTATCTAATTAGCGATATTTTGAACTCATTTTTGTACTCATTCGATGTGTTACAAAATTGTGGAAACAACAAGCGAACCATTCAATGAATAATAGAAGCGGCCCTTGTAGAACTTTTCGGGAAAAAATAAGCCCGAACATTAATTTTTTTTATTAATTTAATTATCATATGTTAGATTTCACGTTGCAGAAAGTTATCTTAAATTTTTGTCTTATCATGGGCGTTAGTTGTAGATATTTCTTATTATCCGCGACATGTTCTTTCCAGAATCTCAAAATCAATTACCACAGCCTGCTAATAGAATATCAGCATACAGCATTACCATTAGAAGGAATGGCTTTTACTTTCTGTCCAATGGTAAATCGATATACAGAGTGTTCCATTTGATAAAAATTAGATTTTGTTGTTTCAAAAAGCAGTGATGGATTTGTACTTTTTTACATCCTGTATATGATATAAATATAAAACAAGTACCGTTCTAATGGGTCATATTTGGGGTATGCACCAACCAAATATAAAAGTGTTAGCTGTAATAGCAACCGAGATATTTATCATTCACTCCGGAAATCACAAAAATTATGCAAAACGCAAAATAACTCAAAAACGGTAATATTTAGTTATAGGTAAACCTAATAAAACCTAATAAAAATTAACGTAATTTCTTGCTCGAAATTTAAATTTGAAATAAAAAACGCATCATTCAATTTCAAATAACGAAGCTGATATTTAGTTTAAAGGTTCTAAGTAGAACTACAAAAGCGTCTGATAAGAAAGGTACGTGAGGAAGCCTGTATATGTGACCTCACAAAAGGACTCCTCTCAACAAAGGACTTTTCTACTCCACCTACATTAATTAATAAGATCAATTTCCACATACATTACAACTCATTGCATTAATCTATTATTTCACATCTTATTAATAAATCGCACTGCACGAAGATTTCATTTTATCCACAAGTGTCCGCATGAATAGAGAGCAACTGTTTAAAAAGGACCGTAGATAAAGCAGCCACCTATCAATTTTTAACAGGAAGTGGGGGACGAATCGAAATTGGCTCAAAGTTTCGACCGAATCCGAGACATCGTCAGGAAGAAACGTCTGACAAGGATGCAGGAGCAGAACGAGAATAACTCGCGCCTAGAACAGATTGTCAGGGAGGTAATGCAGAGACACGCAGAAGAAGAAGCATTCACTAAGAAAGGTACGAGTGTTATCAATATTTATTGAAGAATAAATAATAGATGCGATGGCATGCTCTTTATAGTATTGTAAACCAATGCATTGACAATGTATTCATAATACTCGTAATTATATTATGAGATTATGTTGAAAATCTACTTATATTAAGGACTATCATTCACAAATACTCAGATAAGATCGCCATGAGAGATCCTCTTTAAGGATTGGAAACTTCTCCCTAACTTGTTGCTCGACTGACGCCACTTCCTGTTGAAGTGGAAGGTCTGCCCTGTCGACACGAACTGTGCACTTCTCAAAGAATATTTCAATAAGCGGGCATTCAAACGGCCAAAACGAACAACTGAAATATCAAGAACTTTTTCACTTTAATTAAGAGCAACTCCGACATTATGTCCTAGCCGCGCAAATTAAAACAGCCTGACGTCCGTTAGATAATATTATCTTTATTAATAAAGGCTTTTTCATGGTTAGGGGTTGCACCGAAAGCAGTGCAACAGACAATTGTTGCTTTTCCCAGGGACAAGAGAAGCTACCAGGAAGCTATGAATAGACCAATATCGATTATAAGTTATGATCCAATGGATTTTCAGGTATGTAGAATTTAGAAATTAACCACCATACATTACCGAACCACAAACTCTTGTAGTACAAGCACTGTGAAGTAACTTTTAAACCACATCAGTAGTAATAAAGTATGGTCAACCATATCAACCTCTATAGATAAATCTGAGTATATTGCTGATGTTTCGATTTTGTTCCGTCAATTATAATATTTTCCTTCCAGAAGTAAATGTGGTCAATTGTGTTTATAGGAAACATTACTGGAAAGAAATGAAGAAGAACCAAAATCTAATCGTTACTCCACTCTGATCAATGGAAATTCTGAAGACAATAATCTACCAATAGCCATTGAGGAAGTGCCCAAACGAAACAATAAGATACTTCCTCGATTGTCGTCAGCATTGGGCACTACATGCGATAGTAAAGGTACGCGAAAAAAACTTCACAGTGGTTACTGTAGTCATATTTAGCAAAAATGCCATATCAACAAATATGTTTTTTTTTATTTAGATGAAAACTCAATGGAAAGCGTCGAATTGGCAAGCTTCAACAGGGGCTTATCTGGAGACACAGCCAACGAAGAGGAGTCAGTCCTCAGTCCAGAACAAAAACAGAAAACCAACGAGAAAGATCCAAAAGAACTTGATAAAAACAAAGAGAAACCACCGAAAAAAGAAGAAGAGGTAAGACCATGGCAGACCTTGGTCTCCTACGTGGACGAACTAACCGTGGGTGGACGAAGAAACTCCAAAGGTCAATACATCGATGGCGTTGGCAACTTTCCCGGTTTCGGGAAAAAGAAGAAGCCCAAAGTGCCACCGGACTGCTTCCCGCCAACATGCTACGACTATTGCCCCTTCCTCGACTCTTGCATCCAAACGAACATCGGCCAACAGTGGTCAGCTCTTCGAACCGCCGTTGTGGGCGTGGTCGACACCCCCGCTTTCGAATGGTTCATCCTTGTTCTTATTTTCGCGTCGAGCGTAACGTTATGCTTCGAGGACATCCATTTGGACGAGAATCCCAACTTGAAGAGTGTCCTTTATTGGACGAATTTGGGATTTTCCATCATCTTCATCATTGAGATGGGCCTGAAGTGGTTAGCGCTTGGTTTCCACAACTACTTCACAAGTTTTTGGACCCTATTGGATTTCCTAATAGTTTTTGTAAGTTCGTATTAGGAGATACCCAATGGACAATAACTAAATATTCTTTTTAGGTGTCATTGTTTAGTTTGTTAATAGAAGAGAACGAAAATTTAAGAGTGTTAAGATCCCTTAGGACTTTAAGAGCTTTGAGGCCATTAAGAGCGATTAGCAGGTGGCAGGGGATGAGGATTGTAGTGAATGCATTAATGTACGCTATACCTAGTATCTTCAATGTCCTATTGGTGTGTCTTGTGTTCTGGTTGATATTCTCAATCATGGGGGTGCAGTTCTTTAGTGGAAAATTCTATAAGTGTCTCGACGATGATGGCGAATTGCTCGATACAGCTGTAAGCATACTTACACATTCTTTTTACTGTTAACCTCTATCTTCCTATTCTTCAGATTGTCAACACCAAGAATGAATGCTACATCAAGAACTACACTTGGGTTAACTCCAAAATATCGTTTGATCACGTGGGGATAGCTTATCTAGCCTTGTTTCAAGTGGTAAGTCATCAAATAGCTGATTTGCGAAAGGATGTTTTATCATTTCTTATTAGGCAACATTTGAAGGCTGGATGGAGGTTATGGCTGACGCTGTGGATGCCAGAGGAGTGGACCTGCAACCAAAAAGAGAAGCTAACTTGTACGCATATATTTACTTTGTTATCTTTATCGTTTGTGGTTCATTCTTCACTCTGAACTTGTTTATTGGAGTTATCATCGATAATTTCAACATGCTCAAAAAGAAAGTAAGTTTGATTGATGGTTCTTTATCAAAAGTGTCACCCTTTAGCCTTACATTACAATATAAACACTGCTTTCAGTACGAGGGTGGAGTACTTGAAATGTTCTTAACTGAAAGTCAAAAGCACTACTACACCGCAATGAAGAAGCTGGGAAGGAAAAAACCCCAGAAGGTCATCAAGAGGCCAATGAACCAATTCTTGGCGATGTTCTATGATCTATCAAACTCGAGGCGTTTCGAAATCGCCATATTTGTGTTAATTTTTCTCAACATGCTGTCCATGGGTATCGAGCACTACGATCAACCCCATGCTATATTCTTTGTTTTAGAAGTTAGTAACGCATTTTTCACCACCGTTTTTGGATTGGGTAAGTCATTATGCATGAATTATCAAGCTTTCGCATTTTTTTCATACTTGTACAGTACTTGAACGGTTGTGCAGTAGGGAAGAGGGAACAGTTTGGACACGGGGCAGTTTTGAAGAGCCAAAATAAAGTTATTACCTCTATTGAACCCTTTTGAACATAGGTAACGGGGCAGTTTTGTACAGTTTGAACAGTTCGAACTGAACGTACTGTTCACGTCTAACATACTGTTCACGTCAAGACACTTTAAGCGTCCGAGTACGCTATACAAAAACGTGTTCTTTATATGACGGTTGAAAGAGGATAGAGGCAGAGGTATGTTCCCTTTGCCGCATCTAGCCTAAAGGACGCCGAAAGTAAATCATTTTAGCCAATGACAAATCTCTCTTCAAATTTTGAATTCAAAACACGCGCCTAAAGACCAGTGAAACCGTTTGGTCCAGTTCCTGGAAAACCTTCTTTTTAGGTAGCAATACCAGATGTCCAAAATTCCCGACATTCCCACATATTTCCAATAACTTTCTCAATTTATTTAATAACTTATTCCAATTAATTTATATGCGTTTTTTTGGTTCAAAACTGCCCCCTCTCCCGTACTTGTGCATTAAAAAAACTTGACAGTACTTCTGTACTTTAGTTAGTAATAATGTTTAAACTTCAAACAGAGGCTATAGTGAAAATAATTGGGTTGCGGTACCACTACTTTACTGTGCCATGGAACGTCTTCGACTTTCTCCTCGTGTTAGCGTCGATCCTAGGCATCCTAATGGAAGACATCATGATTGATTTTCCAGTTTCACCAACCCTGCTCAGGGTGGTCCGTGTCTTTCGTATCGGTCGCATCCTGAGACTCATTAAGGTACCATTTCAGCATTGGGCTAACTATAGACACCCAAAACACTATATCCTTTTCCAGGCGGCCAAAGGAATAAGAAAACTCTTGTTCGCTTTGGTGGTATCCCTGCCGGCCCTCTTCAACATTGGCGCCCTACTAGCTTTGATCACCTTCATCTACGCGATCATTGGCATGTTCCTCTTCGGCCATGTCAGACTGCAAGGTGCTCTGGATGACATGGTCAACTTCCAGACCTTCGCCAGAAGCATGCATTTACTCTTCCGCTTGATCACCTCCGCTGGATGGAATGACGTGCTGGAGAGCTTGATGGTCGAACCACCAGACTGTGATAAGACTTATAGAGGCCAAAGCAACGGCGACTGCGGTTATCCCCTTTTAGCCATCATCTATTTCACTAGTTTTATCATCATCAACTATATGATCGTCATTAACATGTACATCGCCATCATACTGGAAAATTTCAATCAAGCACATCAAGAGGAGGAGATTGGAATTGTCGAAGACGATCTCGAGATGTTCTACATACGATGGTCAAAGTAAGTTAACCAGTTGACAAATCTTGATCTCCAATTTGATGGATTTTGAACGTTTTTTTGGTAAATTATTGGCAAATTCTGCGAGTTTTTACCTCACTGTTGTAATTTGCCTATAATTTACTAAAAGAAACATCATATTATCAACGACTACGGAAGTTGTTCAATGCAATACTGCCTTTTCAGGTACGATCCACATGCAACCCAATTTATCAGATTTTCACAGTTATCAGACTTTATTGCTTCCCTTGACCCACCCTTGGGTATTTCCAAGCCTAACACGGTCGCTTTGGTTAGCTTCAATCTGCCAATAGCCAAAGGCAACCGGATTCACTGTTTGGACATCCTCCACGCTCTGGTCAAGCATGTCTTAGGACATGTCGAAGAGACCGACACATTTAGACAAGTATATACTTATTAGCATCTTCAAATAAGTTATATTTATTAAATACATTAATTTTCAGTTACAAGAGCAGATGGATATTAAATTCAAGAAGCAATTTCCTACAAGAAAGGAACTGGAAATTGTTTCTTCCACGAGAATTTGGAAGAGACAAGATAAGGCAGCAAGGTTGATACAGAGGACGTTCAGGGATTACATAAAGTAAGTAACGTCTAAAAACTAAATTAAAAAACAAAAACTTAAACGAGAAATCTAAATAAAGAATTGTTTACAATAAAAGAGAAATCACTGTAGACGAATTGCCTGCCCATATGCTTGACATCTTTCAAAAGTGTGTTTCTTGTATTGTTCTGAACATCCTCTAAAAGCATTTCTTTGACGTTTGGAAGCACCTCGTTGCTGGGAACTGAGGTACGCTACTCTAATAAGTATTTAACGAGCTGTAGAGATTTTGGCTGTATCTAACCATGCAACGAAGCACTCCTATTGTTTCCATTGTACCAGAGAACACCGCCGAACATTGCCTATAACCAAAATCCAGATAAAATAAGTCCGCCAGAGCAAGCAGCTTTGTGTAGAGCTAACTATGCAATAAAAACCCTTAAAACAGAGTAATTAAAATAAATCATTTATTAAAATTTCACGTCACCAAAAATCATTAACTCATTAAGTCATTGTTGATCCATCATTACAGGATGAATTTGTATTTATACTATAGATTAATTAATATAGTAGTACCATATTATTTACTTATAAAGAACTAGACGTACAGGTACACCAACTTCATCCTATATATTAATTAAGTCTACAGGGATTAGTTGCATCAATTAAAAGGAAGATATAAATAAGTGTGACTTTCTGATGGTAAGTAGTAGAAGAGATCATTGGTGCAACTGGTTCCATTATAAATCGATTAAAGGAATGAATTGTTTATGTGACCTCCGATTCGAAAAGGAACCTATCGTGCGAAAATAACGTGCGCCATAACGGTACCTATCGGATGAGACCTTACGTGCGAAAATAGCTGGCAAGATAACGTCACGATAGGTCCCTTTTCGCATCCGAGGTCACATATGATTCTGACACTCAGAAAATTGATGTCGTTTTGCTGTTCAAGGTCAAGATTATACAATTTATTCTAGATTATTTGATTGGTTTTCCCACTTTACAATTATTTTCCACAATCACAGTTAATTTGTAACTCACAAGATGATTAAAATTATAATTTTATTTATGTAATATTACTTTCTAGGTGATTGGGCAAAAATGTACTTGAAAAGTTTTTTTATTACTGGTAGTTAATATATATATATATATATATATATATATATATATATATATATATATATATATATATATATATATATATATATATATATATATATATATATATATATATATATATATATATATATATATATATATATATATATATATATATATATATATATATATATATATATATATATATATATATATATATATATATATATATATATATATATATATATATATATATATATATATATATATATATATATATATATATATATATATATATATATATATATATATATATATATATATATATATATATATATATATATATATATATATATATATATAAACATATAAATATTCTCCCGACGCTGCCACTATTTTCTGAAAAGAATCTGTGAATCAATCGACATCCTGAAATAGCCCTTCCAATCTTAACAGACGATTAGTGGCAGGTACATTACTACAAGACCACATCGCACACCTCAAACCACAGTCTCTCGTGGGACACTTCGTGTGCCGAAACATCTGTTATAAAAATGTTATAAATTCATCAATTTACCTTCTTGACAGACGTCACTCTCGTAGTGTGGATATGTCCTGAATATGCCGCTTGTAACAGCAGAGTGCAAAATGTCAACAGTTTTAACGCCAACAACGCAGTTTTCCCCTTGAAAGAAAAAATTAATTGGTTTGAAAAAAGTCTCCAATTTATATACACCAACGTTGTGAAATTTTGTTCGTCACTTCCTTTGCATGACCTACTTTTCGACAGAAGTCAACAAAATCATTATTAAATAATAATAATAAAATAGTTACGATTGGTGGGTCAGGCTGTTAATTTGGTTGTGTCGCTGTAGGATTGAGGTGTTTGGTGATGGATTTCCGTATGGAGGAAATGGGATAACTGTTTTGGGTTAGGACTCTGGTAAGATGGTTAAGTTCCTTGTGGAGATTGTTGTGGTGGGTTATTGAAATAGCTCGTCTTACAAGGAGCGCAACTGCTTTTCTTTCCTACATGCAAGGTACGACTGATCGCATTGGTCGAATCCTCCAAAAGTACAACATCAAACACATGTTCAAACCGTTAACCAAAATTTCTGATTTACTCTCATCCACTAAAGATAAACTTTCTCCACTGCTAGCCTCAGGTGTATACCGTATCCATGTGCTTGTGGCAGTGTCTACATTGGTGATACAAAGCGTTTTGTCAGAATTTCAGAACATCAACTTTGTACAAGGCTGCGGCAGATCATCAGTTCGGCTCTTGCTAAGCACAGACAGAACACGGGTTACACAATACTTTTCGACCAAACAAATTCCCGGGAATCACATTATTATCCTCGTAAAATCCGTGAAGCGATCGAAATTTTAAAAAATTCCTCCAATCTCAATAGAGACGACGGTTGGCCGTTGCATTACAGCTGGAACGCACTTGTAAGACCACCACAGCCAATCACAGCTACCCCAAATCGCGCTCCTAACCAAGAGACGTTCACTGCCTGACCGCCAGGTACCTACAAAACCCCTTACCCTTGCGCACACACGTCATTCTCTTCGTAACTCTCTTACTGTTACGTCCTGAAGATGCCTCTTGCAACAGAGTGCGAAACGTTAACTACTTTATCATCGATGACGCGGTTTTCTCCCGAAAATCTAGAATTTATGTATACTAATAGTAGGTGTAGTATTTACATTTATTTTGCTATTAATGCCAGTGTTTTCTTCTTTATTAAAGGAAATAATCAACACACGCTTAAAAATGTTTTGAACAACCTGCGAAATTATATCCTGTCTTTAGAACACGCACTGTCAACAAAAATAACAGATTTTGCTTAATCGATTCTCTGTTTCTTGGTCGAATTACAAACTTTTAGATAACCTCCTCAACTGAGAGTTTACTTCTGCAGCATTGACAAAGCCCATAAAAGTGCATTTTACCCAATCCCCTTCCTAAGTAAACCATGACGCCAAAATACTAATACCAACCTACTTTGCAGGCGCAAACGTGAAAAAGAGCGCGAAGCTTTGGAACTAGAGGATGGTCAGACGCAGACGTCGTCGCCGGGCGACTGGAAGGGTCGCCTTTCGGCCTTCCTGCACGTGCATCGAGGGAGTCGCGCCTCATCTCGCAAGTCCTCGCGGGCCTCGGACGCATCCGATCTCAGCGAATTAGGCGGCCCATGGCTGAACTTGCCGCTGTTGCTGTTGTCGAGCGCGACCAACATGGACCCCGAGGAGTTGGACGTCGGGCGCGAATCCGCCGATGTGGTCAGCATCAAAGTTAGCGGTGCAACCCCTGAGGCTACAACCCCAATCGCCCAGTTACCCGGCACCCGGAGAAAGAGCATGTACAACTTCCCCTTCTTCCTCAGGCATCAAGACGCCGTCGAAAACGAAGAAAACTCACCACCTGTCACGAAGAAAATAACCAGTCTCCACCCGAACATGGCTGAGGATAAGAAACAACGTGGCAGCATCATCAGGAGGAAGAGAAACTCGATGAAAAGCAAATCCCTGAAGAGACCTGACTCTGAACCCACGCAAACTGATGTTAGTATTCTAGTAACTGAAGCTTCTCCGGAATCGCCTTCGCCCAAACCACCGTTGCTTCGTCAGCAGAGTGAAGCCACTGTGGTGCAAGTCTTAGTGCATCGGGAAAGCGAAGAATATAACCAGGAAGAAGACGCGCCGATCATTCGAAAGACGAGCAGCGAATCGCAGTTAAATACCTCTGGTGCAGAGCAGCAGAGCAGCTGATGCACGACAAACGTTTCGGATTAGTGATACGTGGACGCCGTCAGACACTTGTCCGACCGAGTTCTAAACTTTGTGTTCTCCATATGGATCTTTGTAATACTCATAGACGTGGTCTCTAGATTTAAGAGAAATGGTAAAGTGGATTAATTCTAATCGTTTATTAGTTGGGTGTTTGCAATACCCCAGTAGCTGTGTATATAGAAATTGTTGTGTATTGACTTGGTTGATTTTCACATTTGGCAGGTTACGTATCGCGGTGGATTAAATTTTAATTACATTTTAACCCAGGAGACTACGGAAAAGGTTAGTAGTTCTATTCTTATTAGCTTTTGTCGAAAAGTGACCGGTTGGTCAGCGACTGTGATTAGACAGTCTTGACGCCAAAAGTGAAAACAGTTTTAAATGCAAACGACCGACAAGCGACTTTCTGTCGCGCCTCATTTATTTTCTGCAACCGTCGTCGTTGCCGACGGTTGCGGCGTTCTACTATTCTTCTAATTCTGTTTAATCTATAATTAATGTAAGTCATGATATGCATGTACCTGATATATTATTTGGCAACTCTCATGGATCTGAATGTTCATTTGGTTTGCAGCTATTCTTTTGCTAAGCACATAAGTCCTAAATTCTGTAGAATCACTGCACCCCACATGCTCCAGTACTAAAGCAGAATTCGGCTTCTACTAATGCAAGATACATAAAGGAATAAGTACACCTGTAGTTAAAAAAAGCGAGATGAGTGAGCTGGTTTAGTCAAGCAAATGCATACTTTCATATGTATATTTGACCTTGTAGTTTACAGTCAGTTTTTTTAAAACGAATGTTAGTGCACTAGTATTTTCTAACACGACGAAAATACATCTTTTTCTGATAAACAACAATTTTTGACGGATACATTTGAATTAAAAAATTGCTAACATATTATTTTTTATGCTACGCGCCGTCGCGACAAAGCGGCCCCATTGCTGTCGCCGTTTCTGGCATCACGACTGTCGCGCTACAAAAACTCGCTGGTCTGGCCGAAATCTAACTAGGTCACATAAACGATTCGAACCACCATCCGCTACATATCTAATTTCATATCTAGTAGACAGTATTATTACTTTAAATTTTATATTTTTGATGCATAATCTGTCAAATGTTAAAGGGTGCATATAAGTACGTTATGAATGTTTGTAAATAGCGTTGTAGAATAAATAAAGACATTGTTACGAATTACAGGACAATTTTTATCGTTGCACATAGAAGTTATTGTTACAACTTTTAAATAACAGAATAAAAAGGTAGTTGGTAGATAGCGAAACAAATGTTGTTATGTCAATTAATCTATAGCAAGAATAATAATAATGTAATATTTAATTAAAGATGAGATATTTAATCTCAGAGTCGCTGTACAATCATAATTTGGTTTTTATACCTTACCTTAGGGTGTATATTGTAGGTATCGTTCATAAATAATGTCAGGTGGTAGCCTAGGTATGTATAAACACTTGAAATAATTTGAAAGTAGAAATTTGTTTTTGTTAAAAGAAAAACTTTGTTCGAATTAAACGTGCGAAATTAATAAGAACATTAAAAGCAACAATCCAAAACGTCAATTATTGTAGAATTTTGGGATTATACAAAAATTAATTCAAGTGCTATTTGTTTATATAAAATTATTGAACAAACAACAATTACTGAATTACATTTATGGTTCCAATAAACTTTAGAAAGAGAGCTTATAAAAATACTTGTAACTGTTTTAATACTCTGCTTAAGAAAAGTAACTACTAATACTTTTAATAATTCAACTTATAAACTTAGTAAAACAAAAATGTTAGGCCCTTTTGACTAAAGTTTGCGCAGTTGACAAAGCTCAATTTAAAATTTTATAAATGCATAATTTAAAAACAGTTTTAACAAAAAAAAAATTTTAATGCTGTAAAACGCTTGTTGACTTTCTTACTTGACTTTGTAGTTGATGATGATGCTTTGTAAATATTTATATATAGTTAGCTTATGTAATAATTTCTCTTCCTAAACATTATATTGAAAAGAAGCCTATTTAACTTTTTATTGTGATATCCTCAAATAATTGTTATGTAAATTAGGATTAAGGTTTATCATTATTTTATCATTAGCTGAGAGTTTTAGTTAACAGACTGATATTAATAATCTGAAAGCGCGCAATCGTTTAATTTCAACATTTTTGCGTTTCAGATATTTTTATCATTCCGTTCTTACCAAAAAAAAGCCAAATTATGTAACTTTTTCTTTATTTTACTAACGTTCTAATATTGTACATAGCAGTCTTAAATACATACGATGAGATTTACCTAGAATGCCTTGATTCATTATTTTAAATGAAGAGGTGAAAACTAATTTTTTAACATACTCAATTGTTATCGTATTATAATGGGTATAAACATTACTATAATAATAATAATAAAGTAGTTAAATTGTTAGCTCGATATATATATATTATAATATAATGAGAAAATAATTATATCTTCATAATATCGAAGGATTAAATAATGCGCCTATTTATTTTATATCTCAATGATAAATATGAATAAAGTGTTACAAAAGTTGAACGTTTCAGTATTCTTAGCAGCAAACTTTCCTATGCGTCACACATATATCAGATCTTGCATCTTGTGTGTTGACCTTAAAGCCGGGAACAGATAGTCTCATAACGTAAGGCAATGCCGCTCTTTGTCAAAGGCCATCAATTTGGTGCTGACATGCCGACGCGACACAAGAAAACATTGTCATCCTGTTCGCGTTCGTAAGTCTGCACCAGGTTTAATGGACCTTTATCTAACAGACATTGCCTCACCTTTGCGTTACTTCTATCTGTTCCCTGCCTTAAGACTGTAGAACCACCGAAGAACAAGATATCCCCTCCATATTCACTGTTTATTTACATTAGTTGATCACAAGAGCCAAAACAAGCTTCCATTATCGCGGCATTCTTCACGAATGATAGTTCATTGTTCTATTAACCAAATATGCAGTTAAAAATTCTGATTTTAACCGCGTGTGTACAATTTGTGATTTGTTGTAACACCTTCAAAGATACAGGGATGACGACAGTGTTGCGGGAAGGAACAAAATACAACCTGAAATTAAGTGGGTGTATCGAAAGAATCGCGTTTTACCAAGAAAACATTGAAAGAGTCGTCCATGAAATTTACATAAAAAATCAAGATGTTCCAACGTTGAAGAGAGACGCGGTAAGGAACATGTCGCAGTTAAGAGTATTCAAAATTACAAAATCTGGTGTGTCAAAAATACATCCTGCGATATTCAGGAATGTTCCAAGATTGGAGACGATCGATTTCAGTGAAAATAAACTGAAAGAGCTTCCTTACGGTGTCTTCAACAATACGCCAATCACACGTCTTCGTTTACACCACAACCAAATTTATTTCATCGAAAATGAGGCGTTCTCCAAGATGCCAAATTTAATTGAGCTTGATATGTCTTACAACAAACTGGACGCCTTAAATCGAAATTGGTTCAAAGATTTGCCTGAATTGCATACCGTCGATTTTCGGTATAACAACATAAGAACAATTCCGCAAAAAATATTCATCCACGCAAGAAAAGTCAGGCGCATCAATTTTGATTACAACGACGTTACGGAAGTTCAACAAATAGCGTTTGAAGGACTAACCGGACTCCAATATTTAGGCCTGAAACACAACCTCCTAAAGAGAATCAACGAAAACGCCTTTCCATCGAAATTTACAAACATCCAAGCATTGTGCATAAGCTCCAATAGATTTAACTTTTTAAGTGATAAGTTCTTAAGAAGGATAAAAATTGACGAAGTCAACTTGGATGGAAATCCCTTCGAGTGTAGTTGCTTTAGAAAATTATCTCAAACAATTTATGGCAACGGCGGGAAAATCGTTCCATCCCCAGAATGCGAGAATTTGAATGTGCCCGCTTGTATCGTTCCTACTATATCGACCGAGAATTGCTATGAACGCGACGATGACAGTTTATCGGAACTTTATTATGCGAAAGTGCAAGAATTACAGACTACTAATTGCACTAGATCTCTGCTAACTCTTTAAGTTAATATAAATAAAAATTTTATTTATTTTATTTTTTTGTAATAAAACATGTTATAAATCAGTTGATGTGATTTTATTATTTTAGTTAGGATGTTCTCCAGTGACCCCACCTATATCTTTTTAAGTTAGTAGAAGGAAAAGTGTAGACTCTTTCGACTAAAGTTGTGCAGTTGATGAAGCTCAATTTAACCATATTTCTACATAGTAAGCTTGGATTGCACGACCATGCTAAATAGCGATGGGTGCTGTCGATCTTATACCCATCGCCATGTTACCGAAAACATCCATCTGTACTTAGCACGCGACCTTGCATCCGCCTCAACGAACGAAAGAGTCTCCGCTCTGGTGGTAGAAATTTGAATTAAACAATTCGGGGTAAATAGCGCCATCTACATTTGCTTGTTCAGGCGAATAACGCATTTCATTGGCTATTCGCCTCAACGAGCGAAAGAGTCGCACTCTGGTGGTAGAAATTTGAATTAAACAATTCGCGTGCTAAGGAGAGATGGAAGTTTTCGGTAGCATGGCGATTCGCATAAGACCGACACCACCCATCGCTGCACTTACCACGAGTCCTCAGTGTAGCGATGGGTTGTATGGGTCTTATGCGAATCACCATGTTACCAAACTGTCCATCTCTACACTTTTCAATGCGGTTTGCAGGGACAGCTTCTATCTACTACTCTATTGTCTAGTTCAGCAACTCGCACCGTATAAACCAGCCTTTACAGTCCTTATTGCATCTTCTCCCGATGGCCTTGACACTTGACATTCACGAGAATATTGTGAATATTTAGCGAGCTTCAAAACAAGACATCGTTGCCAGTGGCGTAGCAATATTGAATAGAGCGTGCAGAGGGGGGCCATCTGCATTAGAGGTGGGTAGTTCGTGAACGAACCAGTCCGAGAGAATGACTCCCGGCTTAGAACAAAAGAACTAGTTCTTTAAAATAAAAAGAACTAGTTCGAAAAAGACATACTTTGCTAAAACATATCTCATTCAGTGAACGAGTTGTGTTGGGCGGCGTGTCTGCTCTGTACAGAGGGACATGATATATCTAGTATATCTAGTTCGAAAGACCTGCTTTGGTGAGGGTGAAACATATCCCATTCAGTGAACGAGTTGTGGCGACACCAAACGAGTGACAAAGCGCACCGCCGCCAGTTGTTTCTTTATCTATCGGCGGTCAATGTCAAACATATAATTAGGCTATAGTTTTTTCTTATTGGATAATGGATATGCCCCATCACCACAGAATCCATCACTGTTAATAGTAGTTTCGCCAGAATTTGCTGTACTATAATTTATAAATAAAAACCCAATTCCAGTTAAAATTGCAGTATAAATAAGGTTAAAATACGTGCAGCAATATTTGTTTTATGCTTTATTAAAGAAATATTTAAAAAAAATATACCTAAATAAAATAAGATAACGATTCTTCGTTCTATATAATTATAAACAACTATTTATTTGCAAAAGAAAAATATACTTAAAACAAAATAACGTTTCTTCATGAAAAAGTGAGAGAGCAGACACCGATTCTGTCCAAACTAGATCCAAGTTTCGTTCGGAACGAGATATACACGCGCTAGAACACACGAAGACACGTTCATCGAAGTAGTACGTGTCTCAGGATCAAAGTAGTTCTTCAGAACTAGTTCTTTGAACTAGTTCCTTTTTGTGAACTAGTTCGGAAGAACTAGTTCATTAAAAAGAACTAATAAGCCCATCTCTAATCTGCATAGACCCCATCTCCGATGAAATTTGTCGATCGATAGGGTTATCCAAATTATCCAATTTTGTGTTAAGAAAGCTGTCCACTTTATTTGGAGTTTGTAAAGTTATTCCTTTGCCTCATTATATTAGTAACTGTATTCTATGATTTTTGGCCTGGGGGCCCATCGTCACTGTTGAACTTGGCCATTCACACTTGGCTACGCCACTGGATCTTGGTGGGTCTGCTTTAAAATTGTAGAATTAACGGAGAGCAAGATATCCCCTCCATATACACCGTTTGTTTACATTAGTTGACCACAAGAGTAAAAACAAGCTTCCATTTACGCGGCATTGTTCGCGAATTACAGTTCTTGGTCCTGTTAATCAAATATGCAGTTAAAATTTCTCATTTTAATCGCCTGTGTACAATATGTGATTTGTTGTAATACCTTCAAAAATACATGGATGACAACAGTGTTACGGGAAAAAACAAAATACACCCTGAAATTAAACGGCTGCATCGAAAGAATCGCGTTTTATCAAGAAAACATTGAAAGGGTCGTCCATGAAGTTCACATTGAAAACCAAGATGTTCCAACGTTGGGGAGAGACGCGGTAAAACACATGAGACAATTAAGAGTAGTCAAGATAACAAACTCTGGGCTGTCGGAACTACAGCCTGCGATATTCAGGAACGTTCCAAGATTGGAGACCATCGATTTCAGTGAAAACAAACTGGAAGAACTGCCTTGCGGTGTATTCAACAATACGCCAATCACTTTTCTTCGTTTGCACCACAACCAAATTTATTTCATCGAAAATGAGGCGTTATCCAAGATGCCGAATTTAACAGAGCTTGACATGTCCTACAACAAACTAGATGCTCTAAATCGAAATTGGTTCAAAAATTTGCCTAAATTGCATACCGTCGATTTTCGGTATAACAACATCAGAACAATTCCACAAAAGATATTTATCAACGCAAGACGTGTCAAGCGCATTTATTTTGATTACAACGACGTTAAGGAAATTCAACAAATAGCGTTTGAAGGACTAACCGGACTCGAATATTTAGGCCTGAAACACAATCTCTTAAAACGAATCAACGAAAACGCTTTTCCATCGAAATTTACAAACATTCAAGCGTTATGCATAAGCTCCAATAGATTTAACTTTTTGAGTGATAAGTTCTTGAAAAGGATAAAAATTGACGAAATCAATTTGGATGGGAATCCATTCGAGTGTAGTTGCTTTAAAAAATTATCGGAAACAATTCAGGCCAAAGGTGGGAAAATAGTTCCATCCTCCGAATGCGAGAATTTGAATGTGCCGGCTTGTATTGTTCCTACTACATCGACCGAGACGTGCAACGAACACGACGATAACAGTTTATCGCAACTTTATTATGCGGAAGTCCAAGAATTACAGACTACTAATTGTACGCGGTCTCTACAGACGGTTTAATATAAATAAAAGATTTTATATTTTTAATAAAACATGTTATAAATCAGCCTGTGTGGTTTTATTTAGTTGGCATGTTCTTCAGTAGCTAGCTCTTATAAAGGCGGAAAAATCTAGAAAAACAATGCATCTCTATGACACCTATGAATGAGTAGCAGAATTACAGACTTCGCCGTACGCTCAACGGGTCTCTCGTCTATCGAATGCAAAATATTTGCATTAACCTCAAAATATCCGACGTGTCAGTGGCAAAATATAAGATAATTGCGTCTCGTTTTCTTGATTTAAAAATAAACTTGTACCTTGAGCGATATGGAACGTGAACAATAGCGAAGACGTGAAGCCAAGTGACGTTTCTTACTTAGATAACAATAAAAAACCCGATAACTGCACTTATAATCAATACTTTGGGACTTGCCCAATAAGTGCAGCAATAGGATAGGACAAGAGGTATATGGAAAAGAGATCAAACTGCAGTGTGGGGCGCGAGGCCGAATGGTGACAACTCTCTTGACAAAAGATTTACATTACGGAATGTGTCCGCAGTATGTCATATACGCAACTGGAGCACGGGTATCAGGGTTTACGGAAGGCTACTGGTAGATCGACGCAGTTCTATGTGGGTGGTGTAAGTATTCGAGTTTAACTTTGGATCGATGAAGGCTGCTCATTCTCTTGTACTTTTTTCTCACTTAGTTTTTGCACATAATAATCAAATGTCAAGTCAACAGTATACGGATATCCCCTCGGTTGTTGTCGAGGATGTGGATGTTGAGCCACCATCTTTAAAGTGGACGGTACTGACGCCTTTTGGAATTTGCCGTTGGTGTTGTAACATTGCCTCTCGGTTTTAACATTCGGGTGTTTCTATTGTTTTGTGTGCTGACACGTGAACAGAAAGCTGATGCTATTCTTAGATGAAGTGTTTTGTTTTTTTTTTTGTTTTTTTGTTATGTAATTACCCAATATAGCACCAGACTTCTGTATACGATTTTAACTAAAAGATACACTACAAACATCAAACCACAACTGTTGTATGGAAGTTAGGAAGTGAGAACAGGAATTGCTAATTATATACATATTTGAGCAGAACATTATCACAGAATTTTTGCAGAATTTAGTTAAATGTGTACTTAAAAAAAACTAAAATATAGCATGGTTTGTTTTTAAATCTGATCTTATATACTTATGGTACAATGTTCATGGCTGACATTTTTCTTTCAAATTAAATCCAAGATTTTTTTTTGTTAAAAGTAGCTTCCAAAATATAAAAATCCAAGTTGGGTGGCCCCCACCCAACTAAATTATTGACACAAGTCTAAACACCTTTACTATTATTCAATTTAGTGAAGTCACAACCACTTTTAATCTCAACCTAATGTCAGTCATAGAATAACACAGTCATGTGATGTCATTAGTCGCTTACGTCTATCAAAATCTGTCAATTGGCAACCATAGCCACGAAGGCTGTGTATTCTGTCAGCGTGCAAACCGTTCATCCCATAGATCTGTAAATTGGTTTACATGTTTAAAAGTCACTGGAGGATGAGCTGGTGTCAGTTTGATCAAAATCGGTTGAATTGCTGAGAAAATGCATGTAACGTTTGCAACTTCCGGTTGTCAGATTGCCCTCAAAAAACAGTACAGTTCGTCCTCTTTCAATTCTAAATAAATACAGCAAATTTCACCCTGATCTGTTATCATAGCAATAGATTCAGGGGACATCAAACCTCGTATTTTTTCCGAAATCTAGTTTTTCCGTCTAGAGTACAGTCTGTCACGTGATCTTACTTGCACACGTTAAAATTATATCGGTGCAACTTGATTGAATTTACAATATATTCACAGCTTACTTAACGTCATTTTCTTAGCTAATTTAATTTGTGATGTCGTGTCCTAAACAAAAGTATTGATCTGAACTAATTGGCAAGCCTATCATACGTATATTGGTTTCACTTTGCTACATATAATGAGCACATAAAACGGGGTTGAATTTTTAGATCAACAAAAAACGCGCTGTTAAAAATTTGCCACATTTGTCGGATTTTGGTGATTTTTTTCTCGAATATTAGGAACAAATTCTTTGAAACTTTTAATAGTTAATACAATTTTTAAAATTATTTTTACAATAAAGTTAAATTATAATTAAGTTATTTCCTCAACCTTATTTGTTTTAAAGCTAAATTAATCGCTTTAATCGTCATTTGAAAAATAAAACAATATGCAATATTTGCAAACCACATTTTTCGACAATATTAACATTTTTAATGTTAATTACTAAAATTCAAAATTATGTCTTACACGATTTTTATTTGGTCTCCGGCTCTTCGGCATTCCAGCATTGATGTCAAATCGATATTACAACCCTAATTACAGATAACAAATCATTTGGCTGTTTTCTTTTCTTTTCACTTAACATTATGCAAAATTTGATTTCACATAATTGAAATTTGCTTTCGGTATTGAGAATTCTATTTAATATTATACAAGAAAAGGTATGTACAGTTTACCGTTCATATATTTGCCAGAACCGGCCCTAGCAAAAACAAGCCTAGTGTTACTTTCGGTGTTAGACTACAAAATTATTAATGAATGTTATGAATTCAATATCTCATACTAAATTGGATATTTTGGCTCTAATTTCAATAAAACATGGACTCTAAAAAGTAATGAATTTAGACGATATGATAAATAGGTTCTCGGAGCTGAAAGTCCTTAAAGCATAGGGTTCTATTTCATACCTACGTCTCTAGTGAAAAGGTCGATCGAAAAAGTTAGATATTTCTTTAACAGGATATGTAGTTATTGATAATAATAAATTATGTTCTTATAAGCCAAACTATGTGTAATATAATGTAATACAGTAATGGTAGGTATTCACAAAAATTAAAAGACCATCAACAATTAATTTTAGATCTTAAAAGCAGTATCTGACATCAAATGAGTTGTTGAAATATTTATTTTAAAAACTGTATCAGTTATGAAGAATTTTGAAGACTCTGTTTATTATTTAGGGAAAGAATCATCAAAATACACTAAATATGACAAGTTATTGGACATTTGTCAAATTCTTAGGAAAGTTGTCGTTTTTGTGGATAAGTGTACTTACATAATATGTAGTTTTCAAAGTCAACAGTGAGTGCACTTAAAAATTTAGCAAGAAACTGAATTATTTTGCCAGGCATGTGTGCAAGACTCCTGGAATTATTCATTCGAAAATAATTTTTAGGTAGGAAACACCTGCATGTTACTCAAATAATTTCCGTACTCACCTATTTGTTCATTATCTACTAACTTTACCGATTGTACAGTTTGTTTTGCATTAACTTCTTATAGCATGCACTTTATATGCACTCGCTCACCTCAAATATTTATTTTGCACTGGATTTCGGTCGCAAAATTTATTACAAACCAGCGATTTCGCTTGGCAGCCGGCCCACTTATAAAACTATAAACGAATATTACATTTTATGATTTGTGCGTTTAAGTTTTGTGTCAATATTAGCCTCTGCATACTAAGTACACATTGGTTATCACTGGTACACAATCGTTTACAATTGTCAGTGTAAATATAGACTGTACAAGATGCCTACAGCAAACAATTACCACAAATTAATTTGTCCTCGGTTCGGCTTTTAATTTTTAGTTGGTCCGTTTTTTTTCGGTGTCCATTATGTAACCATTTATAATGTCAATGTGACACATTGCATATCATCAACGATGTATTTTATCTAAAGTGCGCTCGCTCCACACACCCAAATATTGTTCATAAAAAGAAGATTACGGGACAGTCGCGTGCACGATGGAGTGGACGTGGCTGAAAGACTGGTGGCGGCTAAAAAAATGGAGAAAACAGAAGATGATGAACTCGGAGAACGACGATATTTGCTACTGTGACGATTGCCTTAAAGTACGTACTGATTCTAAATATTTAACTCATCGCTAGAAAACCTTATCGCAGTTAAAACATCACTCCCATTTTATCATCACACGAAATATCATTATCTTCCGAAAAAGAAATACATAATCGGCAGAACCGTATAGTATTTATACACAAATACTACTACCACACTTTCGATCATCGTTTGTTTTCTCCAAGGCCCTCTCCGTTCTTATCTTTGACATTCGACTTCAACCCGCTAGATAAAATTGATTTTCCGCATACGAAAACAAATTTCATCTGCACAGGCACGTGTACTTGTTGCCATTCTGCTTGTAGATTCCATACAAGCTGTTCGTACAGTATTGCTAGTTTAAGTTGAATTGAATGTTTGGTTTAATTGAGGCATGTTTGGATACAGTGAGATTGCTGAGTTGGAAGGATACAATTATTGGGTAATTGGGTGGATTTTACTTTGTTTTATTGTTAGTTTGTGTAATGGTTATTGGCTATGGTTTAGTGATAGCTATTAAGGCAATAAAGTTAGGAAATTTTAGTTAATCAGGATTATTATATAGATGAGATTATAAATGCTACGTATCAGAAGGAAAATATGTAGAATAATAGCCTTGAAAGATGTGTACCTAATACTTTTGAACCGAGTATTCGTTACTATGTATTCGTTATTTGAACTTGAAGTTGATTACTTACTAAATAAATGTTGAGGTTACTTGAAGCGTATTTGATAAACGTTTTAATATTTCAAAATGTTTCGATAACTTTAGTCCCAGTTATAGCGCCAGGAATTTCAAATGCTTGGAGCGTTTTTATTGCTACAACTAGTAGCGGCTCGTGATTTGTTTAATTGGGTGGGCAAAATATCAATGCAGTTTTAAGGACTTATTTAATGAAGTGTTACTATTTGTTATTAAGAAAACACTACAAATTTGAACCGACATATTTTTAAGAAGTAGTTAACCGCAAGAACCAACAAGAAGGTCGAGTAAACACTAAACAACCCTAATAAAACGGCCGACTTTTTGCGCGAATTTGTTGCATACGCTATTGCCTATTTAGCCTATTAGAATACGTCTATGCTATGGTCAGCGCCGGATTTAAGGGAGGGCAGTCTGGGCTGCAGCCCAGGGGCCCCCACCAAAAAGGGGCCCCCACCAAAATATAAACTGTACTGGATATTTAATAATAAGGAAATTGTACTAATACTTACGTGTTTGCAATGCAAGTTCATGATCAAGTAATGTGCTTATGTCTTTAAGGCCCCCACAGCTTTTCTGCCCAGGGGCCCCCACATCTTTTCTGCCCAGGGGCCCTCACAGTCTTAAATCCGGCGCTGGCTATGGTATGGGGTTATCTGCCTAGACCTATGACGTCACACATGCATTTTTCGCTACCCCCACTCCTCCGGCTTGCTGGACAGTTTACGCGCTTGCAGTAGAAAACCGTCACCTCTGGTGGGCACAATCTCAATTGCCACCCCGGCTTGGTAGTTTCGGTTGCATACACTACCGTTATTTACCAATTCTACGGCCAGTAGCGTAGCAGCGTTGAATTTTATTATGTATTCAATAAAATAATGCAGGCATATAGACAGTGGTTGTAAAGAATTTATATTAGGCAAATACTTAACTGTAACAAATATTGTATTAATAACGTCCAAATAAAAATGTGAAACACTGAATATCAGTACCAGGTGATCCAATATTTTTTGGGTGGGCACTGCCCACCCTGACGAGCCGCCACTGGCTGCAACTAGCTTCAACTTAACACTGTTTACGAGAAGTTGAACTTCTTGAACCAATAAAAACTCTGCAAGCATTTACAATTCACTGGTGCTATAAGTGGGACTAAAGTTTTCTGCGAAACTACCGGAACAAAGTATTGCACCCGGTGATTCTCATTTATGATGACCCGGTAATTTTTGCAGTATCACATACTTCAAATATTGAAAATTAACGAATAGTAAAGTACGAATAGATACTTTTTGCACATCTCTAATGTTCAATGAACTTTGTAAGTATAAATAGTCGACTAAAAGCTGAAATTAAATACATCTGTAAATTCCTTAAATCTATTTTTTTCTAGTGCAACAACATTCAAAATTATTGTCATTTATTAGAAATTTTTCGTATTACCTACCTTAAACTACAGTACAATTTATTTGTAGAGTGAATAAACGTTTCTAATGTAAAATATAAAAGCAATAAAGTATTATTTCTTCCAATAAAATAATAATCTTTCTATAATATAAAGTATAAAAATAGCTGTTTGTGATACTATGTAGTGATAAAGGCGTGATTTTATTTAGTAAGAATAGAGTTGTATTTAACATAAAAATATGTATGTTAAAACAAAACAGAAATTCTTCAAATGTATTTAAATGTTTGAGTATGAACAATAGATGCTTATTTTAAAACATTACCTGTAATAATAAATAGAAAATTAAATTTATTAATGATAATTCAAAATAACGACACAACTACATACTTTCAAATCATAAAATAAAACTGTAAAAAGTGTTCTAATTTTGATAAACTGAATCCACACTTGGAATAATGAAAGATTTGATCGCAAAAAAAATAGAAATAAATACACATATACCTGCTTTCAGCAGTTGTGCACAGGACTAATCGATTTCTGTAGTTATTTTGAGATACGTTACAGTACTGGTTTTCTTTTTGTATATCTATACATATTCTATATAGTAACCTTTCTTAGTTCATGACACATTTTACAACTAAGGGCTGGTTTATTCGCCTAAAGTTCTGTATAGCTATGAATCAGATAAATTGATTTTGTTGCCCCATTTTTTGCTATTAACACAGAAATATGTTACTGGCAATGTGTAGGTGTAGAACGTGAATAAGAGAATCAAGTGACAAATTCCGTAAACCATGATTAGTAATCTATTACCTGAATGAGTTGTAACACACCAACAAAATTTGACCTATCACTCCTATCAGACACATAGCTGTAAGAATGTAGGTGAATAAATCAGCTCTAAATGTTAAACTAAATATAGTCTTAAATCCTTCATAAAAATGTAAAATCATAATGCTATGATTTCTGAAAGAAATGTAATAGGAATAAATAGGTCATTAAGTATATCTTTTGATTACAACCCACTGGTATTTTTTTTAGCCAGGATGTTTATAGTGGGGGTATTCCATTTATTATGCCCCTTTTTGGGATATTCTCTACCTGCTTTCGGCAGTTTCACATAATAAAGCTAAACAGCTGTTTACCTTTATACAGTTGTCTTGTTAAAGTTTTATGTCCAGTGCTAAGCAAATACTATATTTTTATTATACGTCTCCAATGTCTCAATTTACCTAATTTACTTTCTGCATGATGGCACAGTTAAAATTACTATTTATAGTAAGTACTTACTCTTATTATAATTAATAATTCTAATGATATATAAAACATACGCGAATAATATTCCATAGACCAATCGAAGAAGTGACACGTTAATGACAGATAACGACCTCTTTCGTGTCAAGTTTGCTATTTCGAAATATACATTTTTATGTTTTGTTCAAGGATTTTAAAGGTGTGTATTACTTCCCAGGATAGAGGTTTTCTACAGCATTTTACAAAATTCTTTGTGTCCTCAATACCTTTTGAAATATTGTACCGATTATCATGTTTTTCTGCACACTGTACAAGAATTCATGAAGATTTTTACAAGCCTTTACAATTTTGTCAAAAAGATACATAAAACACAAAAAGAGGCATACAGCTGTACACAAATTCAGTTATTGATGTGCGTTGAAAAATAGTGAAATTTGATATGGCTTTATCGCAAAAGACAATAATTGCCGCAATTGCAATAATTGCCTGTAACATTATTGTTTTAAAAAGGACTAACATGTCCAAATAATAATAAAAATCTGGACAGTATGCTAAGAAACTTAAGAAATTTAGACCTGGTGTCACAAAAGTGTTATAGAGCATTATAAACAGATTTTTTAGAGTTTATTACAACCATATTATGATATAGTATGGTATAGGACTCCATATTAAGCTGCTGGTTGGTGCTTTTAGGCTTACACTAATAGAAAAATCAAATATGCATGCAACACTAAACATAACCGTTTCCGATTTTTTTACTTAATAATCCTTCAACACTACAACAACTGGTTACATTGAAAAAAGAAATGGTATATTTTTGCTGGTATCTTTTGTTTTTCCGTTATTCGTGGTGATTATTTAACTTTCTAGTTCAAAACTACAAGAATCTCACAAGATACCTGTAAATTTGCATCAATTTTCTTTGTTCAGCGTACATTACAATTTATAATAATAATATTTTTATTCTTTGTATTATACAGGGTGACTTAGAATTATGCGATTCGAGCGATACAAGTCTAGGCCCTCCGGACATGGAGGAAACTGGCAAACAGGTTCTGGTCGGCGTCTGCGCCATGGCCAAGAAGTCGCAGAGCAAACCCATGAAGGAGATATTGATGCGCCTCCAGGAGTTTGAGTACATCAAAGTGATTGTATTTCCTGAAGAGGTGATTTTACAAGTAAGACTGTAGGTGGTAGATATATGAATATGAATATGTATCACAACTATTATACGAATACCGTCTTCCAATTTCGAATTTAATTGGCCACAAAACGCTCGAAAAAAAAAAGAAGCGAAATGGAAGAGTTAAATGTATCCGGAATGCATTTGATTTTTTTGTTTATTGGTCTTTCTATGTTGATTTTGGGACGTGTTTGGGACTTGCATTTGAGTGTTTGAGTGAACATGTACACTGTCATAAGAAAGTCATATAATATTGGCATTTTATTATTTCAATTTATGAGAAAAGTTAGACATGTATTAGCACGTTATTTTCGCTATTGCATTTCGTAGAAGTGTGGGAAGGGCGGAAAATTGTTTTCAAGTAATCATTTTGTCAAGTAGTAAAGGCAATTTGATGTTTCATTGATCAGTGCGCCATCTGACGAAAATATTCTGAAAAACAACTCAGCGCATGTTCACAAAATGTCCCAAAACCCATCCTTTAACACGTGAATGTTTACTGTATTCCGTGAAGCATGAAAACCCCAAATTTATTGAATTAATACCTGAAAATACGTGAAACTGTGCATCTATTACCTACGACGACAAACCGTCGAGCATGCATGTTGATCGTAATCGTTAAGGCGTCCTTTTTCGTTTAATGTCGTTTTAGAAGCCGGTTGACGAATGGCCTAGCTGTGACTGTCTGATCTCCTTCCATTCGAAGGGGTTTCCACTGGAGAAGGCTGTGCAGTACGCGAGGTTGCACAATCCTTATGTCATCAATAATCTGCATATGCAGTATGACATCCAGGACAGGCGGAAAGTTTACTCCATCCTGGAGTCGGAGGGTATCGAGATACCAAGATATGCCGTCCTCGATAGGGACAGCACAGATCCAAAACGTAAGAAAATGTGTTGAGAAATTGAAATGGTGTCAAGTTGACTTAATTCTTTAAAAGCCAAAATAACAGAATTGTAAATGTGAATGAGGAATGTGTAATTAGATTACATAGATTTTTTTTTTGGCAGAGAAACTGTTTGAAATGCTTTCATAAACTGCCCCCAATGCCTTTAAATACCAGTTTGGTGGTGTTTCCATTTGTATGAACAGTTTCTTAAAATACAAATGATAATAATCATTACCAAATATGTCTTTATTTAGATCATGAACTAGTGGAGTCTGAAGATCATGTTGAGGTTAACGGTGTAGTTTTTAACAAGCCATTTGTGGAGAAACCTGTTTCTGCAGAAGATCACAATATTTATATCTATTATCCGACTTCTGCGGGTGGTGGGAGTCAGCGTTTGTTTAGAAAGGTAATTAATTAATCATGTTCTGCACCTCGTTTTAGTTTTTTTGTTTTACTATTCATAATCTGGTTATTATTAACAGATTGGAAGTAGAAGCAGTGTGTATTCGCCGGAATCTAGGGTGCGGAAAACTGGGAGCTTTATATATGAAGACTTTATGCCTACAGATGGTACTGATGTCAAGGTTTGTATTTTGTTTTTTGTAAAAATATATTATTATGTCATGGGAATGGATTCATGGGAAAATTTGCTCCTACAGGAGAAAATGTAGTAAAGTAGCTATTTTGGCACTACTTTCAAATTTAGGAATGTCATAACTTCCAAATCGTTTAAGATGCTTTTTAAAATTACGTTAGTTCTGCCTTTGGTTTAGGCCCCAATTTTTTTCGTAAATCTAGTTGAGAAGACGCTATAACAGTATATAAAGCGCTTAGAGGAGCAAAAATAGAGAAAATATGGCTAGACAAAACACCTAAAATCATCCTGAATTTGGCTTTGCGACCCGATTTTTTGCTCGAATCTTATTGAGGAGACTCTAAGCACTTAATCCGTAACAAAAGATCAGGGCAGGCGGAGAATATAAGCGCGGTACGACTTAACAGAAAGGGCACATTTCTGACGTTCGTGTGACTACTCTAGTCCCAAGTTGAAAATTATACATTTTGGGATTTTTTCCAACTTTTACTCGCAAATGTGCAATATTACTGGAAAATATATAAAACTTGCTAAAAACTATTTGGAAACGCATAAAGGCGACTAAGCGATTGCAATGAATGGCAAAGTTTTAACTATTAGTGTATTGTGCTATGCCAAAACTTAAGCGGTTATTACTTATTACTTATTACACACCCTTTCGACTGAATAGTGGTTCTGTAGAGGGAGAACCTTTAGCACTGTGTACAGGACAACATATGGCTCAAAGTGCATGCGGCAGAATCCTGCAGTTGTGTGTTGTACTGTAATATATCAGCATAATTATAAAATATGCGGTGTGTAACAGGTTTAATACATAAACATTCAGGAATAAAAGATTTTGAGGTACTGTCTATTAGAGGTGGGTAGTTCGTGAACGAACTAGTCCGAGAGAATGGCTCCCGGCTTAGAACAAAAGAACTAGTTCTTTAAAATAAAAAGAACTAGTTCGCAAAAGACCTGCTTTGCTAAAACATATCTCTATGCATATCTCATTCAGTGAACGACTTGTAGGGACATAAAATCTAGTTCGAAAGTCCTGCTTTGGTGAAACATATCCCATTCAGTGAACGAGTTGTGGCGACATCAAACGAGCGACAAAGCACCCCGCCCGCCAGTTGTTTCTTTACCTAACGGCAGATGTCAAAAATATAATTAGAGTATAGTTTTTTTCCTATTGGATAATGGATTACACTGTTAATAGTAGTTTCGCCAGTATATGTTATACTATAATTTATAAATAATACCCCAATTCCACCTAAAATTGCAGTATGAATAAGGCTAAAGTACGTGCAGCAATATGTCTTATGCCTTATTAAATAAATATTTAAAAAATATACCTAAATAAAATAAGACAACGATTCTTCGATCAATATAATTATAAATAATTATTTATTTTCAAAACAAAATAACGATTCTTCAAGAAAAAGACAAAGTGGTAAGGCAGACATCGATTCTGTCCAAACTAGATCCTAGTTTCGTTTGGAACGAGATATAAACGTGCTAGAACACACAAAGACACGTTTATCGAAGTAGTATGTCTCAGGATCAAAGTAGTTCTTCAGAACTAGTTCTTTGAACTTGTTCCTTTTTGTGAACTAATCCGGAAGAACTAGTTCATTAAAAAGAACTAATAAGCCCATCTCTACTGTCTATAAAATTCTTATAAAAAACGATTAATTTTTTTATAACTGATATATCAAAGCACAAAATTACAGATATCATTGGTCAATTTTGACAACATCAACTGGTTCTTCAGATATTTGGATGGTAATTCAACAAACTTTATCATATAAAATTTTAATTATTAGGTTTACACTGTTGGTCCAGATTACGCTCACGCAGAAGCCCGAAAATCACCGGCCTTAGACGGAAAAGTAGAGAGAGACAGAGACGGAAAAGAAATTCGATACCCCGTGATATTAAGCAATGCCGAAAAATTGATATCAAGAAAAGTTTGTTTGGCGTTCAGACAAGCTGTTTGCGGTTTTGACTTACTAAGGTTAGTCTTAATAATTGATGAACCTACAAAACCTTTATACCATTCTTTTTAGAGCAAACGGTAAGTCGTTTGTTTGCGATGTGAACGGTTTTAGTTTTGTGAAAAACTCCAACAAATATTACGACGATTGCGCCAAAATCTTGGGTAATATGATTCTGCGGGAGCTCGCGCCTACTTTACACATACCTTGGTCGGTTCCGTTTCAATTGGATGATCCCCCAATCGTCCCCACGACTTTCGGCAAGATGATGGAGTTGTGCTGTGTTACAGCTGTCATACGACACGGTGATCGTACCCCCAAACAAAAGATGAAAGTAGAAGTTCGTCATCCAAAGTAAGCTTGATTAGTTTCAGTTTCTCAGATTATTTCCTCTTATATTTTATTTATTAAACGACTTTGGTATGCATTCTTTAGGTTTTTTGAGATTTTCGAGAAGTATGATGGGTTTAAGCATGGACACGTCAAGTTGAAGCGACCTAAACAATTGCAAGAGATCTTAGATATTGCCAGGTCTCTCTTGGCTGAAATTCAACAGCATGAAGCTGATCCAGAGATTGAGGAAAAACAGGGAAAGTTGGAGCAGTTGAAGAGTGTTTTGGAAATGTGAGTAAAATATTTTTTTGTAAATACAATATGTCGCATTGAAACAATCATCACATTCGGTTGAAAAACACCCGAGTTATGGAAGATAAATGTTAGATTTATAAGATTTCCCTTAAAGCGCGTACTTCCCACATGTCTTTGAAATGCGTTAGCAAAAACATCAATGCACTTTACTCATGAAATGTAATAATAAAGTGCAATGTTTTTCTGCACTATATCACGGGGTAGATTTCTCCCTTAACATAGAATTGTTAAATTTTCAGGTACGGTCACTTTTCTGGTATAAATAGAAAGGTGCAAATGAAATACCAACCGAAAGGAAGACCGCGGGGTTCCAGTTCCGATGATGGTAAAAGCGCTTCTAGCAGTATGTTTGGTTTTCTTTTCTTTTATTTTTTATTATTGCCGATAGCAATAACCACTACAAAATATGTTATTATAAAATTTGCTAATTTTTCCAGTAGATAAGCCCGCCGAGCCATCTCTGGTACTTATTTTGAAATGGGGCGGGGAGCTGACGCCCGCCGGCCGGATTCAAGCGGAAGAATTGGGGAAAATCTTCCGGTGCATGTACCCAGGGGGGCAAGGTAGACACCTGGCTGGTTCGTATTGCGCTTTTTTGATTTATTTTCTACAAATGGCAACTACGTTTCTTTTCTTGGTATCGTTCTATTTGGTTTCTTGGTGACGTTAGTAATGCCCGAATTCCTCAATTTTTATTAAGTTTGCACTCGTGTTTTCTGTGTGTTCTGGCTAGATAGCTACCCCCAACCCTCTTTGTTCTTAAATGTGTTGTTTGGCTAGCCTTGAAAAGTAATTTCATTTCATCTTCATCAAGAACGAAAAACATCCACAGTAATCCACACAGATTATAATTTATTCATCTTTTTTACGAAAATTACTATGTTCAATAAAAAAAAACTACTTTTGGGTGCTTTGTGTCTTTGTTTTATGTCATTCTGCCAGTTTTATAGGTTAGAGACATTTGATTAAGAGGTTTTTTTTATTGAACATACTATATGTTTTTTTTTTTTTTTTTTTTCAATAATTTATTTAAATTTCTGGAAGCATAGGCTGCGATTTATGTTTTATTATTTATTTTGTTTAGGTGAATACGCGGGTGCTCAGGGTCTTGGCTTACTGAGATTACACTCAACCTTCCGTCATGATTTAAAAATTTACGCTTCTGACGAAGGCCGTGTTCAGATGACTGCCGCCGCGTTTGCAAAGGGCCTCCTCGCCCTTGAAGGCGAACTAACCCCAATTTTGGTTCAAATGGTAAAAAGCGCCAACACTAACGGCCTGTTAGATAACGACTGTGATAGTAGCAAATATCAAAATATGTGAGTTTTTTTTTCTAACCTCTTTATTCGATTTTATTTTTATTTTGGTAGAAAATAGACAGATTTTAGGTAATTTTAGTGACTTTAGTGTTTTTTTGAGTAGTGGGGACAACTATAAATTTAAATTTTTAAATTAAAAAGAGATGATTATTTTAATAACAATATATTATAATAATAACACGTATATTATTATTAAATTAACATAGTAAATTTGTCTATTTAGGTGCAAATCACGTTTACATGAACTGATGCAATTAGATAGGGAATTTTCGCAGGAAGATAAGGAAAAAATTAATCCAGGGAATTCGGTCAGTATAGCGGACGCACTTGAATTTGTTAAAAACCCCGTAAAATGTTGCAAGCATGTCCACGATCTGATAAAATCTCTCATGGAGATTGTCCGACAGAAGAAGGAAGATCCTAAGACTAAAGGTAATGTTTTTCTCCACTTTTCCTTACAAAGAGGTTTTAAGATTGCTAAATATGGTTTATAGACGCAGTTTTATATCACGCGGAAACATGGGAATTGATGGGTCGACGATGGGGTAAAATCGAGAAAGACTTCTTCACTAAGAATAAAACTTACGATATAAGCAAAATTCCCGATATCTACGACTGCATAAAGTACGATCTTCAACATAATCAGCATACATTGCAATTTGAGCTCGCAGAAGAATTGTACGTTAATGCTAAATATCTTGCCGATATTGTCATACCACAGGTAATTGAAAAAGTTGTTGATAATAATTATTAAAATTATTAAGGTGCTACCGCATATTTAATAAAAAGTACTAACAAACTAAATTTCTTTGGTTAGGAATACGGCCTAACGGTTCAAGAGAAACTGACCATCGGGCAGGGGATTTGTACACCCCTGCTGAAGAAAATCAAGGCCGATCTTCAAAGGAACATTGAGGAATCTGAGGAAAACGTTAATAGGTTAAATCCGATGTACTCGCATGGGGTTTCAAGTCCTGGCAGACACGTTAGAACCAGGCTTTATTTTACTAGCGAGAGCCATATTCATTCCCTGATTACAGTATTAAGACATGGTGGCCTGTTAGATGTGAGTAAACTTTTCAATTAGAATGTGTTTTAAGTTTAAAATATTTGTTACTCGTTTCTGTATAGTTATAGTAATTATTGGGCGCGTTCAGAAAACTTAGCTATTGTGTAATCATCAAAACGCGTTGTGGATTTTGTATTGATTTTGTATTAGTTTGTATCGAGTTTGATTACTGTCCAGCCGTTGAGTACTCACTGAAAGACTCTGATAAGCAATGCTACCAACCAGCGTAGTAAAGCAGTGACCCAACATATCAAAAAAATTTTTGTTTTTGTTGGTTTTATTTCTGTAACTGTTTGTTGGTCATCCACAACTTTGGACACCATTAACTTCTTTTCATCCGTTCTTATTCTAATTTAAAATCATTTTTAACCACATATTATATTTCTGACTTTTTGTCAACATTGTTTTCTTCAGTGCTAGGGATATTTATGAGTGGACATGTTTAACTATGTGAATATTTTATGTTGGTATGTTACATACACTAACATACCAACATAAAATATTTCCGCTCACAAACGTCGAGTAATCAACAGGTAGTCTTTAGCAAACCGCTACTCACAACTATTGACAACCGCTGAGTTTGCTGAACACGCCCATTACTTTGTCTTCCCAAGTAATGTGTTTCAGAGAGGTCAAATTTTGTGGGTGTGTTACAACTCATTCAAGTAATAGATTACTAATCATGTTGCACAGAACTCACGTCACATTCTACACACTGCCACTAAGATATTTCTGTGTTAATGGCAAAAAAACTGAGGCTATAAAATCAACTTATCTGACACATAGCTATACAGGAGTTTGCTTGTAGGTGAATAAACCAGCCCTTAGCATGATAGTTTGTTATTTATGATTTAAATTTATAGTATTGGTTACTCATTAGGTACCATGTCTAGATTGTCTAGTAATGGTAATCATTACCTGTTCAATTGGATCTCAAAACGTAACGAGTATTTTTAAAACAAATACTTATTATTCCTATTCTGTTAATTGAAATATTCATTCTTCTGTAGATAATGAAGGATGAGCAATGGCGTCGTGCCATGGAATACATATCAATGGTCTCAGAGCTAAATTACATGTCGCAAATAGTAATAATGTTGTATGAAGACCCAACCAAAGATCCGTCTAGCGAGGAACGCTTCCATATCGAGCTACACTTTAGTCCAGGCGTTAATTGCTGCGTCCAGAAAAATTTGCCGCCAGGTCCTGGGTTCCGTCCACACTCAAGGAACGAATCGGTCGCAAGCAAGAATAATGTACGCCCAGTAAAGATATCTAATACTTTTTTGCTTTTTTCTTTCTTTTGTTATTGTTATTGCATGTCTTGTGTAGAGTTCAACTAATACATCGGATACTGCAACTCCCGAAGACCCCAAGAGCCATTGTTCGCCGAGAATTGAAGAAGAAACTGAGATGGTTGGCGATGAAGAGAAGTCGACAAATTCTTTGAAAACGCAAGAATCTTCTACTAGCTTGGTATCTTCCGATGTCTTAGATCACCAGTATTATAAACATAAGGCTAGTGATCCAATTCCTATTGGGTAAGTGTAGTTTTGTCATTACTATGACACTGTGTAGGGGCTAAAAGTTTTATTTGACAATATTGGACAACGCCTTGCAGAAATTCCCACACCGTTTGCGGACACGAAGCGATGCATTTGGCCCAACGACTGAACGAGGAATTGGCGCAGCAGAACCAGCAGAGGCCCGGAAGGTCAGGCGGTACCGACGCAGAGCCGCGGGCTAGGAGCTACGAGAATAAGCAGAACAAGGGGAAAGGTAACGTTGAACAGCAAGTAATAAATAATGAGCTTCATGCATGCTACATGGTTTGTCCGAGACCGAATCTATATTGATGTCTCTATCTCTTCACATATGGGTCTTTCGATTTTTGTTGATGTGTCGTTATTTTATTTTTATTTTTTGCTTCTCGGAGATTTTCAATAAACGTGTTGGTATTTTTGAATAGCGGATCATCTGCAGTATCAAAGTCTGGATGCTGTCCATAGTCAAAAAGGTACGCACTGTATAATGTATGCTCCTTTTTTTGAGTATTGTGAAGTTATGAATAATACCCTATCTTTGAATCCTGTAAAATACTGGGAATTCTCCTGTAAAGTTTGCTGCTTTACACTTAGTGCTTTTTTAAGTAAAAACTCAATGTGTGCTCGTTGTTTATAAAGTTTGAGTTGAATAACTTTGATTTTGATAACGCAATATTTTAGAAAGTTTTCATATAAAGCAGTGCAAAAATGGGGAAAACATGGTTTCGCAAAACACAAAATCGTTCCGAATTTAGCTTCATAGTCCGATTTTTTGTGCAAATCTTGGAGAGGAAACTCGTAGGACTCGCCCCGTCCTAAAACATGACGGCAAACATTCACCGTTTGCCGTCATGTTTTAGTACGGTGTACAGTATACCGCATGTGTGTGTATATAATTGGAAGCCAAGGATGCTGCGCGTTCTTTGTCGATTATTGTCGAATATACACGGATAATCGAGGTTCTACTGTATCATTTTTAAGGAATAAAACTTTATCAAAATCAGTAAAACATGATAATGACGTACTTAGTTAAGTGAGGAACAAGACTTTTTTAATCAAACTTTATTACAACTTAATTAGCATTATTGTAAACCATTCCATCAAATACAAAGTGTAAAGCAGCCACTTTATTTTTCCACCAATAATTATTCAGTACACACTCGATGACACCATTTGTAAAGTAGATCTTGATATAATTTGACTTTTTTATTATTATTTTCTTGTTTTCAAATTCTTTTATTTGTAATTTGTTCTGTGCAACCCTGATTACTGGATTTATTTTTACCTAAGAACAGGACATGCAAAAAGTAGTGAATGTTTATATGCAAAACTCACTTTTTGTTAGTCTTGTAACCTATATTACTGTTGCTACTTGAACTGTTCGTTGAATTTTCACATCTTTGCTTTTGGTCTGTACATGGATTTTCTCAATAAGTGTCCATACCAATCACTTCTAGTTTATACCTGAGAAGTAATCGATGATATTTTTTTTGACATCTCAAGTGCATTGTGTTTATATGAGCACTTATTGAAATGGTGGTATAGGCTGAATATGTTCAAGGTTTCTGCAAATAGCGCACACTTTCCCTTTGGCTGTACTTACTTTTAACCACGTTTTGTTCAGAGAGTGAGAAAGAGAGATATTCGCATTTGGGAGCCTAACCTAGTGATGTAATTTGCTGCGATCGAAAGATACATGTACGCGAACGTAACCATGGAATCTAACGTGTTCGGAGAGAGATGGTGTTTTGTAGAAATCTTGGCTGAGCGTGTTATAGCATGAGCCAGCTCAAGTCGATGTGAATTAACTCATCTGTCTGGTAGTTCCGTGCGACTGGTGCTCCAGTGTTTCACACGGAAGTCTCTCTGACACTTCAAGCGACCAACAGACCATCGCTGGTCGCGCTAGTGTCCGATTTGCTTCCTCAAGCGTCCATTTTCACCAATTTCCTCATTACTTCTTCTTTTTATTATTTCTTTAATTCGGTTATCACTAAACTTTCATAAAATATTTCTTGCGGTGCACATGCTCACATTGCTATAGAATTTAATTTGTTTATGTTTTTGTTTTAATTTGGTGTCGATTAGACTCCTTTAGACCTTGTGAGTGGGTGCCCTGT
Organism: Aphodius granarius; assembly: GCA_963971325.1. Classification (NCBI taxonomy): domain Eukaryota; kingdom Metazoa; phylum Arthropoda; class Insecta; order Coleoptera; family Scarabaeidae; genus Aphodius; species Aphodius granarius. Next base: position 11,429,703 of record OZ020222.1, on the reverse strand, counting down.
TGCTTTTCATTGTTTTGAGCATGCTTATTCTTGCTTTGCGGTTTCTTTGCTGTCCTTAACAATAGCTGCATGTGGTTACATTTCCTTATTTTTTAGTAACAATTAGTCGGAAGTAAACAGTAGCGTCTTTAGCTGGAAATTTTCTAGTTGGAAATGGTAAAGAAAAGGTTTTCATTCAGTCCAATTGGTTAAAAACTCAGTTTTTTTATTGAATATTATGTAGTTTAGCATTGATTAAATAACTATCTTTGTTCGTAGTTAAAACAGTAGCTACTAACAAGAATGACCTTTACTATAATAATACAATGTACATCTATATTATAGTCATCTACATTGTGCGTCTTTAAAAAATACTGTTTTTCTTCGGGAACTGACTGAAGTATTAATTTTTTAAGTAACAATTTTTGATGCCCCATAATCAATATAACAATTTCAAATATCAATAAAATTTTCCACCTCATGGTGAAAAGGAGGGATAAAACTATTGATTAGCTAAATTGGTAAAGTAGAATTCTCAACAAAAATCTGGATGAAGGACAAAAACGTTGTACTATACTAAATTTTGCTATTAAACTAAATTTTGGTACTAAACTTTATATTAGGGAAAGCATTATTTTTTCATAAATGTTACATGCTGATGACTATAAAGTATAACTATCTTTAATTCTCGGTTTATACTTTTCTTGACCATGACAAACAAGTTTTCAATCTTTCTAACACAACTAATATTCATGCTTTTTTATTAAAACACTGACGTTTTTAAATGTCGCAGTTTTTCAAGTTCACACTCATAGGTAACACCTGCAACGTAAAAGTAGGTAGACTGTTAGTGTATTCAATAAAAGAAAGGTCTAGTGTGCCATGTAATCTTTTTCATAAATTTGTGTTGGCTATATCCTTTATGAATTGACATATAGGTAAATCGTCTGGCAGAAACATCAGAAAACTTAAGTAAGGAAAACAACAAAACTGTTTAAGTCTAATCTAAAACTTGGACAATGGTATAAAGCAATAACAGACTTAAGGTGCATTTATTATCCACTCTACGCTGGCGTGCTGTGCAGCATCGCGCTGCACGATTCCCCCACTCTAGAATCACGGTGGTGTGTCAAGCAATATCCCACGGTTTGGCAGATTTTGTGCCGGCGTGCGTGCTAATGTAATTGTAAACGTACGCAAACAAGATGGCCGATTCTCGATCAGCTGATTTGACCGAAAGGTTGTCAAGGTTCTTGATATTATAATGCGTTGAACCAATAGTTTATTTGAATAACTACAAAACTGAGACGTTTGTACATTTCGCTATTAATTCTTTCGAAATTATTTATATTTCCAATTTTGTATTAATTGTAGTGTGTTGGCACTATATTTCAATTTAATTTGTATATGTTAGGTTGGTAATATCATCTGTCGTAAAGAGGTTATGTTAATGTTTTATTATGGGGTTGTAGTGGTGTATTTTCTTTGATTTTCTTGATATCGCTGCTTCAAAAGTAGAGGTCTAAACAGGAATGTTACTTTATGCATACAGGTCACAAATAACATAATATGTGGTAATAAACAATATTTTCTTATTATAATAACTCCATCGGTCATCCTAAATGCGTATGTTTTATTTGTAGGTACAATAACAGGGAAAATTAACAACAATGCAGAGTACAGATAAAATGAGCATAACGAATACTCAGTCAATATACATACTTCAACAATTTTTGCCAGAACCTTAGCGGGATTCAAATACCGCACGTCCCATAGAATTCCAATCGGTGTGGATTTATTGCAATTGTTGATTTACGTATCAATGTAGATAATTGTTTTTTATGTACCAGAAAATTTTTACTTGGTTATTTAGTATACAAAATGTTTTGTTACTACAGTGCTGTTACTTCGAACAACTATGCACTAGTCCGAAGTGTCTTCGGTAACGACCATGTACTCGATACAACTCCGTAGACCGCATAGAAGAATTCAAAACATTACTTACCTGTGAATTTCTTCAATAAGATTTATTTCTGATTCAAAAGTATACCCTGGCTACTTGCTTTATATTTTGTATTGTTAATACATTTTATCCAATAAATATAATAATTAAATTAAAAATCTTTTAATATAAATATTGAACTGACCATTTTAGCTTATGATATATGTACATGACTACATATTTCTCCATAAATCACTTAAAAACAATAACGAGTTATATTCAGTAATTTAATACTTGAAATAAAACACATGTATGTATGTAATTCACAAACAATGGTATATTTATAAAATATAAATTTTGTGAAATTCCACCTGTTGTACTATGATAACATTTTAGGTAAAGTTGCAGAAACAACTGTTGACTACAGACAATAAACTATTGACTAGGTTTAATACCACGATACAAATTTGTTCTTCATATGCTGTTTCTTTCCTCGTAGTTCATATCCTTCCATACAGAATACAAGGTAGAATCTGTTTTTCATCTTTCCAAAATGTTAATATAAATATATTAACATATATATTATAATATATTTCTAAGCCTGGTTTGCTTTGTATTATGGAATAAGGAGCAGAGCCCATATGAACGCAGCACTACTTCCGTTCAATATCTTACCTTCTTCTATTACAAATGGTTTTAGTACAGACTTTCTCCCATGAAAAACAGATTAGCTAGTGCCTCACAATCAAAATTAACTAATCAAGGTTAGAACAGTTACTAAAATATCGATCTCTAGCCGTTCCTCTGAAGAAGTGTCGCAATAACGTTTGCGATAATAACGTTGCTAACCAATATCCTGATGTAAATTGAATGCCTAAAATGGTTTGGGTACAGGAATTAAAGAATTTATGTACGTTTTATAATTATGGCTCACCTATGCTTCATATCGGTATGTCTGTTGGGTCCCAAAAACTTACTATAAATGATAGTACACATATGACATAACCTCAAATACTTCGTCATTAAAATGCATGCGCAATGTAGCTTACTTGTTGCTATACCAATGGCACCAATGAAAATATGGTGCTAACGCATTAAATCATTCACCAAATAAATCAAAACTAATACAGTTATAGCGAAATCAATAGACATACATATTACTATGTCATTTTTTAAAGAAATCAAGACAGAAAACAGCTGACCGTGTATCCGTCAAATTATCGTTACTCCAAAACACGCGCTCGGATTGGTTACCTGTCCGAAATGAGACTGTAGAGTGGGGACATGAGGGGAAGCCAATCTGTGCAATTCGGCTGCACAAAGTTGATAATAAATGCTACTTTAAAGTTTAAATTAGTTGTCAAAATAGTCACACTAGACTTTTTTTTAATTGAGCATACAATATAACTTCAGTACTGTTTTGTTGTTTTTTATTAACTCTTGATGTTTAATTACATCACTTCAATTCGTTTTGACAGAATCGCTTATTCGTTTTGATAATTCTTATGTCCCTTTGATTTACAATTGACACAAATTTTTGACTAGTTTCGACTAGCTTCAACTATTTACAGTGTGAAATCAGGATATGAACCAAGTACTACATAGATGGCGCTACCAAATCCCGATAGTGACTGTCATTGTTTTTTTAAGGTTAGAACATTTTGACTCAACAACTCTTAACCGTTTTTTACCGTTTGAGCTCTTTGAGGCAAATTATATTGGTGAAAACTACATGGTAATTAAAAAATCAAAACAGCAAAGTTGTCAAATCCGAATAATCGGTTTATGTAAACACGAACTTTGAAGTCCAAATATGAGTTTTGTTCAGTAGACTCTAGTCATTTTAGATGATTTTCAAATCACTACGCATTTTACTACACGTTATAGGTAAATTTGTAGTTAGCTAGACTAGAGTTGTAAAATTAATAGCTTGAAAATTAACACTAACGTATTAAATTTAATCACGACTGAAGATATTAATATTTTCTGTACTTATACGTCGTAGCAAAATTGGGATGGGTATTAATTCTTTGTTTGTTTCTTTTTCTTTTCTATTTTCATCCCCATCATCACAACCCTCCACCCAAAACGAAAAAAAAAATCCCTTTGTGCTTGCGCATGCTTTCTTCTATCTATGTATCTTGCCGCACCAAAAAATTGTATGCCGTTATGATTTCTCGTACCTTATGATTTACAACATACATTGAACAGACCCAAACCCCACCAACGACACCGACACCGATGCCGACTCCATCACACCAACAAACGCCCCGATGTCACCACCGATTTTCATACCCAAGACCGAATTAACAGCCAAGTTAAAGCATAGTCAGTTAAGTCCGATATCCGGCTCTTTCGATTTGGATACCCACAGTGAGGATTCGCCTTATAAACAGTTGAAATCTCCCGAATCTTTAGACGATGGTGATGAAAACTGGCAGAGTTCGACCAATGAGTTACCATTGACGGAATTGAATTTGAAACTGTTTACTTCTGAGCAAAGTTTCGAGCATCAGAGCAATAAAATGAGCACGAATGAGTTGCCCATGAGTGATATTAGCTTTAAGAAGTTTAGTTTGGATGGGGGGGATGATATTTCTTTGGAGGTGAATTGGGAGAGTGATTATTCCGAGGTTGATCTCGATGGTAGAGAATACCAAGAGGTTAAACGCGAGAAAAATGTTAAGAGCGTTAAAGAGAAATGGCCTCAGCATAGGTCTTACTCCGATCCTAATATTTTGGAGAGCGAAAAAATCAATAAGTATTTTTTAATGGAGAAATTCAATAGGCAGGTCTTTGAGGATGAAATCGGTGATGATTCGGGTGGTAATCGATTGTCGGTGGTCGAACCGCCGGCTATACCGTTCAGCTTTTACACTTCGTCCGATGATCAAAACATCGGCGATCACCACGTGTACTACGCACGCAATCCCTCCACCTTGCTGTCTTTCTTCTCCTCCCCGCCGACCAGCCAAAACCACCCGCGTCTGACCGCCTCACGTTCTTTCTCGCAACCGAGTCCCGACATAACCGGTCCGAGCATGTCCAATTCAGATAACGGCGCTACCGTCCCGAGACGCCACCGACACAGCATTGCCGGGCAGATGAGCTATTTCAAGATGCTAGGGTTCGGGTTCGGAGGTCCGTCCGCGTTCAAGAAGCTGACCGGGGCCACGGCGAACTCGCTCTTCTCGACCGCCGTCATCTCGGGCAGTTCCAGCGCACCCAACCTGAGGGATATGATACCGAGCACGGCCAGTGCTTCCGGTGAGTATTTTTTTGTCCACGAAATACGTTTGGAGTACTTGCGCCTACATAAGCTTGATCAAAATTTGATGAAATGTGGTATCAAAGAATAATAGCAAGAACAATCTGTTTTATTGTTCACTAAATTTTATTTGATTAATTTTTTTTGGTCTAACAATTTCTGGTTCTTATAAGGCTAGAAACATACTGGAGCGAAATAGCGTAGAGTTGCTGTAAGCGACCACGTAGAATTTGTATATCTATATCTCTGATATACAGGGTGTAACAGGTATGAGTGCGCAAATTTTGGGAGATGATGGGTTCTGGCTAGTTGATAACAATGTTCCTATGTCAATTTTTTCTTCTTAACTGAAATGTCGAAGGTTAAACTTAAAGACAACATTGTTTGAGTATCGCATGTGGTTAATGGCTATAGCAATTAAAATGGATTTTAAATGATTTTGGAACAGTTTATGATAACCTGCATACCTCTGAAACAATCCCAAAGCCAGCAGTAGGAAGAAAACACCGCTTGTATTGCAAAAGGGGGAAATCATGTTGACCAAAAACGTCAGTTCATTTATATGACACGACGTTGACCATTGTAGTCCGTAACTTTGTCCTTTGATATATCAGTTATTATAAAGAATTGAATAATTGAATAAGAATTTTATGTTCAGTAGCTCAAAATCTATGATCCCTCAATGTTTGCGCACTCAAACCTGGTGCACCCTGTGCGCTATACCAGGGGGTAGACTTCTACCTAAATTTTAATAAATATAATCAAAACAAGCCACCACTTCAGGCTGGATGTATGTATGTGCAAGTCCTTCATAAAGTGATACACCATTTACTTATGCTACATATCAATGGTGTATGTATGGTCAACGAAATGGTGTGTTCAAACATTAAGAAAAGCAATACCCATAACGTAAGAAATACTTTCTAATGCCATCTCGCCTTGCTTAGGAATCATGGATAGTGACTTCCTCGGAGTGCCGCCGATCCGACCATTAGAAACTTTACATAATGCCTTATCCCTAAAGCAACTAGATAACTTTTTGGAAAGGATGACGACCGCGCCTCTCTTCAAAACACCGTCATCAACTCCGCCAAAGTACCCTTCAACACCGCTACCAACGCCAACAAATTCGATCACGACCGGATGTCAACAAGCTAACTCTGGTCATCCGCCACTACGTCTTCAGTCGCCCTCAAGCAGTGAGTATAATTACGATGGATACCGTTTGTTGTGCGAAGGCAGCACTACAAACGTCTTATTTGCCGTGGATAAAAGCAACCATTTGCCTGTCACATGTTCGAACGAATCGCAAGATTACGCGGCCGGATCGGATAAGATTGACGATTCCTCGAATCCTTTATTCTCCAAATCATTCTCTAAATTGCTTAATTTGCATTGGTAACTGAGTATTGTGTACCGAGCTTGGAAATAAATTTATGTTCTGTTTTGATTTTTTGTTTGTTGGGGATAATAATCGTCTGAGATTGATTGATTTTTGTTGGTTAAAGTTGTTGAAAGTGATGACGTTTCAGGGCCAGTGGACTTTTCAACCTACCGTATATGACCGTATGTTTTTCAAACGGCTAAAAAAAGTACCTAAATGGGAAATAGGAAGAACAAAATTTGAAAGAATGAGTTGTACATTGTACGATATTTTCTATCGACTTTGTGATGCGGTTTGAAAAACACCATAGCTTGAAACGTCAATTGGTACCATATTGGTACTGAAACACCGCCATTAAAATTACTATCATAATTGAAACGTGTGTTTTTTTGCTATTGAAAACTAAAATAAAGTTTGACACCTCGATGTTTTAAAGTTATTCTGTCACCATAGTCATGATTGTCAAAACTGTCACGCTGTCACTCTATAAAAATTGCATACATAGAAGAAATTGGATTATAATCCGTATTATCGTTGGTTGTAGTATGATATAAATTTAAATAGATGTCGATTGTCATCCAAACTACAGTGATTCACAAAAGTCTTCATACACCATATAAAATGAGTTGTATTTGTATACGCATTATAACCAATCGCTGAAAAAATTGTAAAAGAAAGCATTGACATTTGTAACTTGTTTGTGATTGCCAAATATAATTTACTGTAAGAAATCACGTAATAAAAAAATACAATCTCTAAAAATGCACCTCACAAAAGTCTTCATACAAATATGAAACCGCATGGGTTTCATGGTGTCTACCTGCAGTAGGTATAGTTTGACGTTTTCTCAAACGTCAATCGAGAAGGCGATGCACTGTATTTCTGATATTTGACAGTCGGAGTGACAGTTTCTGTCAGTTTGTGTCATCGCCGTCACCAGTTTACAGTCATGAAACAAAAACGAAAAGAAACAGGTGATGAGTTACGGAATTTAATTATAAAATTACGAAATGAAAATAAAAGCTATGGTGAAATTTCTAAAATTGTAAATAAATGTCGTGCAACGGTACAATCAATTATAAAAAAGTGGAAACAGACGGGTAGCGTAGTTAACAGATGCAGGTCAGGGCGACCAAAGATACTAAATAATAGAGAAGTTCGATTTGTATTGAATACGATTAAGAAAAACCCGAAAAAGAGCGCGCCAACTTTAGCGACGGAACTTGCTGTAAGAACAAAGAAGGTTGTGCATCCGGAAAATGTAAGAAGAATTTTGAGATCGAATGGTTACAATGGAAGAACACCGCGACGAAAACCTTTGATTTCCAAAGTGAATGCTCAAAAACGTTTAGATTTTGCCCTAAAATATAAGGATAAGGATAATGATTTTTGGAGACAGGTCGTTTTTACCGATGAGAGCAAATACAATATATACGGAAGCGATGGAAGAGGAAAGGTCTGGAGAAAATCTAACGAAGAGTTAAAAAAAGAAAATTTAGTCTGTACGGTAAAACATGGTGGTGGAAACGTGATGGTTTGGGGTTCAATGTCCGCAGCTGGAGTGGGAAATCTCACATTTATTGATGGAATTATGGATCATCGGAAATACATCGACATATTGCGCGATACTTTGTTACCTGGTGTGGATCGTTTAGGGCTCGGCAATCAGTGGATTTTCCAACATGACAATGATCCTAAACATACAGCCATCAATGTGAGGCATTGGTTACTTTACAACGTACCTAAACAGCTCGACCATCCGCCCCAATCGCCGGACTTGAACCCCATTGAACACCTCTGGGAAGAACTGGATCGTCGTATTCGAATACCCGACGTACGGACAAAAATTTCGAACAAAGCTTCCCTGAAAGAGGCATTACAGCGCGCTTGGAACGAGATTTCCTCTGATATCACTGAAAATTTGGTTTTATCAATGCCCAGGCGTCTCAATGCCGTTATTGAAGCGAAAGGAGGACCAACCAAATATTAGTTTGTTTATATATTTAAAATATCTGCTTATTAACTATAAGAAATACACCTGTATGAAGACTTTTGTGAGGTCGATATTAAGAAAGAAATTTTTTTTCTGTGTTATTTGGTGTGAAAGTTTACATTTTTTCGTTAATAATAATATTATATTAGGTAATGCTTCTGTTTTACATTTTTTTACCTATCCTTTAGATCGAGTGTAGCCTAAACACGTATTTTATAGGGTGTATGAAGACTTTTGTGAGTCACTGTAGATGTTGTACCAATTATTTTAGGTTGGAGCGGTCCGCCGAGTTTCATGTCGAACAGTAGTGGTCCGTCATCTCCGGGAAATTCCGAACCGTATTCCAATTCAAAAGAGAGCAGCGAAATGTCGTCGAGTGTCGTCAGCGGCGATGGGTACTTATGATAAACGACTATTCCTAACCTAATTTATATCCGTACGACAATAAACGCACTTGCCTTTTGTTTCTTTAACTTTTGTTTTGTTGCTACATCCCGATTACTCCTTGAGTTTACTCGCGTTCTTGGTCGTCGTCGCATCTTCTTTCATTTTTTCCCTTTTGGTTTTCTTTTGGTTTTTTTTTTTGTGTTTACTCGGATGAGAAATACAAAGTAGGTTATGTGCCGTTGCCGACCAAGATTCCACTTCATGTCTCGATTGTGACGTCTTGTCCCGTAAATAACACAATTTTTAACACAGGCTTAATGTCAGTAACATATCGCACATGTTTCCAACTGCGCCTGGACTCGATCAAGATCTGGGCAGTGTTGCTGGGATCTTGTTGGAAAGCGATGACAAGGATGGTCGTGGTTCTATGGAATTCACAGACTACTACCAGAATTTACAACATACCATACAAGGTAAAATTCTGAACAGAGTAAATTATTAGTTCTGTCAAAAACGTTGTTTGGCCATTTTTTTTTTTTTCAAATTTTCCATAGACATTGCAGAACAATGAATTCAAACTCTTTTCTATGGACTATCTTTTCTTACAGATGAAAGTGGCGAGGTAACACCAGTATCTGGTGGATCCGAAATAGAATTCAACACAAACGACGCCACTGCAGGTTCAACAGCAGATTGTGACGTCACTGTAACCGAGGACATAGAGTCTTCATTGGTACTAGGAGACGATGAAGATTTCGGCCAAATCGACACGCAAAAATTTGATCCGTCCTCGTCGGATGTATTCCTAACCAGTCCTTCGGAACCCTCGAAAACCGAAAAAAGGCTCTCGCAGATAGAAAGCTGGAACAGGAATCAATTCGGGGGCTATAAAAAAGAACAAACAGTTTTCAATTTCAACGTCCAACCGAAACCAGGATCTGATAAATGGGGTAGCACAAAAGAGAAATTCTTAGATAATTCTTTGTCAAATCAACCATGTGTCCCGTTGAGTAGTCCAACCGGTAATTTCGTAAAGAACAACGGTACCGTCCTTGTTAAAGAATGTTACATCGAACCGCCGAAAATAAACAGGATATCAAAAAGTTTTCATGGCCAGACCAACTCTGAGGGATTCTTGCAGATTGGCGTTACGTCGCCGCGTAGAGCTAGTGATTCGGCTAGCCGTGATTTCCAAAAGGATTTCAAGAAATCGCCTCGTAGAAGTAGCAAGGAAAGATCAGCTAACGCTAAATTAGCAACGCAAAAATCGTTGGACATCAAGATGCCTAGGTTTACCACTACGAAAGTTGATGAGGCCGAGCATGCAGCCAGCATGGGAATTCCCGCTGAGTCGGATGATAAGATGGAACAAGCCGAATGTGCTCTTAAAAAATAGATAGTAGTATAAGGTTTAAATGTATGAGGGATAAGAAAATATGTGATCGATATCGTTAATTATAATTCTTTCCTGTTTTTTTGTGGCTTTTATTTTTGTAGAATTATTTGTGGTTGTATATTTTGGAAGATAGGTTACTCCAGGCAAGTATAAAGCTTTATTTTCTTTTTCTGTGACAGCTTTTTTGATGATGAATTAGTCGCCACTAAAAAGCATATAAGAGATGCAAACATTTATAATAGTCCAGTCATTTGGTAGTTTTGAAATGGTTAGATATGAAAATAAAACGACCAATAACAATGTACTTGAATATATATTCCACTTGCTTGTATATACCATACATTTTACGCATACATCAAACATCCGTTAGCAAATAACAATCTATTCTACACTTTTCACATTGTTTTTCATTTTTTTTTTATTATTTTTTAATTTATAATTTGTACTTCACAGCATGCTTTTATCGCCTGAGACGGACAGTACTCTCCATCCCTCGTTAAAATCATCTATTACTACGACTCCTCTCACATCTCTCTCCGTGGTTTATTCAATCCATCTAAAAATTCAGTTACAAAATGAGCGTAATTATCAGCCTTCATTTTCCGTATCTACTAAAGATCCCTCTCAACGTTGCGTCAACATATGTTACATTTTGCGTACAAACAAAAGATTAGAGGTGATTTTTTTTTTAGGAAAACGCGCTTGCTTCTCTAGAGAATGTATTTTAGAGGGTAGTGCCGAATATTATTAAGAAGTGTACATATATCAAAAACAAACTGCGTCAATTGATAAGCAACCAATTGAACACTAGATATGTATATACGACATTCTCAACTGAAGCGAGCGCGTTTTGTTTTTGTCTAGTAATCGGTAAAGATAAAATGATAATAGAAAGATATTAATTAGCTCTTGATAAAAGTATTTTCTCAGTGGAAAGTATTACATAAACCACACTACACATGTACTTATATCGTATTATACAAACTTTTATGATAGTAAAAATAGTATTAAAGCGAGATCAGTTAAGACAGAATTATGATTTATGTAGGCTCTTATCTGCTGTATAATTAATACAAACCCACATAAAAACAAAAAACTAACAGTATTTAGAGAAAAACCTAACCTTGTATGGACTAAACTAAGATTTAATTAAAAAAAAATAATAAGATGGCAGTTGAAGTGGTGACAAACAAATGACCAATGACAAATAAGACAAGAGTAATGATATATCCCTTAAGGTTACAAAAAAACTAATTCACAGTCGGCAGCTTATATTACAACAACAAAAAACACTACATTAGTAACAAAAAAAAAGGTTGGTGATGTTTAGTTTTCATTAGGGGAGCAGTTTTTACGTAACTTGCTAATATTTACTTTACGTATAAAAGTCTCCAAACAGGAGACCGATGATTTGAACAAAACTTTTTCGAAAACAATGGACAATCTAAGCATATCTGTGTTGTTTTAAGTAAACAGCTAGGCACAGGGTATAGGCAGGGAGTTTATACATAAATATATATATTTTCATTTGTATAAACCTAAACATTCAGTGCTTCCGCCATGTTTTCGTACAGAAATGGCGCCTGTTACATTTTTATTTACTACTACAAATTATTGTTCGTTAGATCTGTTATTAAGGAAAGAATATTTAATTTCACAAGCCTCGAGGAAAGTATAAAAATAATTTTTAATTTTAAAACTTTTTTAATTCACAGATCTAACGACGACACAGCACATCAATATTCAGCTCAACGTATCTAAGAAAGCTCCAATGATAGACAGCTTTACAATCATAATCTCACAGCACAGCTACATGTCGAAAGAAAAAAAAAAAAAAAAAAAACGTTTACGTCATGAAAAATTCGATTATTCTGTACTATTTAAAACAAAAGACAACTTCACTGGTCGTAAAATCTCCGAAGAATTTTTCGTTTCTTAGTGCCATTATAAAAAATTTAATTTTGACTTATCACAGATATTCGCTAACTATAAAAATTTTCAAATATTGTTTTCCTTTTTGTTTTTTCCGCACATATTAAAAATATAGTTTTTTGAAATTAATCAGAAACAGGAAAAACAATGATGATCGACTCTTACGAAAATTCATATATAAAGTAAGTTCATTTCTTTCTAAGAATGTCGAATTTTTTTGTTTTACAATTGAAAATATCATCACAATGGAAATAGAAGAGCTGAGCTCATTTTTTCGCCCATATTCAATTCATCACGATTTGCTTCCTCTTGCAGAAATATCTGCACGAACTGAATATGAACTTAAATGGATAACAGCCAATAACACCTACACTAAATAAAAAAAAATTACCACGTATACATATCGTTTTGAAAACGGTTTGAAAACTGAAAGCGTTATGAAAACGCTCACATATACAAAATCAAAACAGATTGCGGTTGGAGACATGCTTTGGAGTATGCTTTACTTATACAATTGTTTTGACTACGATTTAAAAATTCATTTCGGTTTGAGAACAATAGGTATACGTGGTTAATATTTAAGGGAAGAATATTTTGCACTGCAGAAACTCGTACATAAACAATTATAATTAAGACAAAATAATTTTTCTTATAGGGTTTTTGCAGATCACTTCAGCTAAATTAGGGGTTAGAAAAACTCATGTAAAAATTTAAATATTGATATGACGTTAGTCATATGCTGGCACGTTTGCGTTAATATTATTTTGTAGGTTATCTTCTCAATACCACATTGGTCCGCTGATATATTGTGAACATTAGAAAAGAACTCAAATTTTACCCCAAAGTGACGCAATACCCTATTCTTATATGCAATAAAATATTCAGTACATGAAGGAATTAATAAAGTTTAAACACAAAGAAATTTATACGGAGCAGCAGTAACAAAGTATAAAATTTTAAAGAAATAACAATTAAGTAGCCTAAGAATAATTTTCAATACAATAGAGAAAACATAAAGAAAGATCAACAATTTATTAGAAAAGTACAATTAAAATATCCAACCGCTCCGCATAAATATTTTCAAATAAGTTTCATTACAAATAGTACAAAAATTTGAATTTTGTATTTCTGAATTCTTCTCAGAAAATGATATATTACCATACTAATTATAGTCTCAACTAAATTACAACATTATTTGTAAATTATTATCAGCACTTTTTATACTGTTATTAATCTTTATCAATATCAGATAAATAATCTAATTATTTATGCTTTGCTGTAATACAATTGAAGATATTATGTAAGATATAATGTCATAGTTGAATGACATTTTTACAGATTTTCTTAGACATACTTCTCAAGGTCTTATAATCACTGTTGACATCTATAAACTGAAAACATCAAGAATACTAGATGCAGAAGAGATGTACCCAAGTTAATTTGTCCGATTGCCGCCGAGGCAATTGAGCAAATGGTTTATTTATAATTAGAAATTATAAATAATGAATACAAACTCTGTATTCATTATTTATAATTAACTCCACTTTAAAAATAGTGAGGTTATCCTTTTAAAGAAAATGTAGCTTTTTTTAGTGAACAGCAGCCTGTTTGGTTACAGAAATCAAGCTTTGTCCGTACTTTTTGCGTAAATATTCAGAATAGCTGACTTTAGAATTTACACTAACACTAAAATTTGCTGTAGAAAACCACATAATGTTTTAATTGGAAGACTATAACGTAGTAATGAAGTAAGTTTTTTCATTTTTAAGAATTAGTCCAATAAATAACTATTAAATTTTGAAATAAACAGTCTGTATATATAAACAAAAAACTACTAACACAAAAATTAGTAATGTAATATATCATTCTCATAATAAGTCACGATTAACAAAAAAAAATTATTTGAAGCACAGCCGCCAAAACAAACAAACGAAAACGGCACCCCAGTCAACGTAGCCTGCCGTCCCAGAAAAAAATCTACGGATTTTTAAAATAATTCGGAATGCCCTCAAACTCCGGTGGGAGACTTTCCGTCTGCTTAACGTTAAAACTGCCGTCATACTGTCCGAAATCGAAATTATCCTTCGAAGTCGTGTCCCCAAATATATCCATATCCGGTTTCGGTTCCATATCGATTAAATTCAACTCAAGCTCCGGGTCGAGTTTATCTTTGATTGGTTGGCCGTTTAACAAGAAATCCTGAGTTAAACCGGTGCTGTAATTAAAAGTATCATCGGTTAACGGTGTCGATGGGTAAGACCGTGAAGAATAACTCGGGACTTCTTGTTTAATCTGCTTCCGATCGCAATTTGGTATCGGAGTGCTGGGAACCGACCGGGATGGATTATTTAAGTTCTCTTCCGGTTCGAAATTTGATATGTTGTAAGTCTCCGTCAACGGGAGGTTAAAATCATTCCCGAAATCTTGAAACGTGAGGAAATTCTGCACAGGAACGGACTGGGAACGCATCAGAGTGTGCTGTTGTGTTTCAATTGCGTTCGGTTGCTGAATATTCGCGATCAAGTTACTTAACTCTGCGGCAAATTGATCCGGTTGTACTACGTTATTATTTTTGTACTGGGTGTTGTAATGGAACATTTGAGCGTTAGGCACGGTGACCTTTGGACTCGGAGGAGCGGACATCGGCAAGTTCGCCAATTCGATATTTTTCTTCGACTTTTTGTTTAACAGCGGGAAATAAGGGTGGGAATTACCCCTTGCTCTCGGCAAAGGGGTATTCCTCGGACTTACAAATGGGCTCGGTGTTGAACTCGAACACTTCGAACCGGGAGAAATCGGCATAAACGCGTATTTTGTCGTGGGACTTTGCGGTACCTCTTCGGCAAACGGTGGATCAAAACTTACGCGACGTCTGGCGCTTAGATTTGTCTGAAAACTAGGAAGAATAACCTGATTATCCGACTCCTTCAGGAACGTTGCGTTTCCTTTGATGTTTGCGTTGTTATCCTGCACCGGGTGCTGCGTCGTCTGTTCCAGCAGTGAGCGCAGCTGCGATAGTTTGGCCGAGTTGTCGTCCTTCTGAATGGAGCTCTCGTAGATTTTCGTGATCTCCTCTTCATTTTCTTGGCTGTTGTTCTGCCCCAAATACTCATCGAGGGCGTCTTTATCTAAGTTGGCAACACTTATCAGACGCTTCCTCGAGAGTAACTCGTTTGTATCGTCGGCCAATAGGCTCGGCGTTACCGTTTCCTCCTTCTTCCTTAACCTTCTAGACTTACCTGCCATTTAATAAATTAAAAAATTATTCATTGTTTCAAGAATCATATGTACTTATTGAGAAATTGCTATAGTAAAAACCAGGAGAGCTGCAAATAATTAAGGAATCCTCCTCTTCAAATCTTGTTTCACCGATCACGCAAGTTAAAATGAAACAGTCTTCTTTATGTATATCTGTTTCGTAACCTTGTAAGTGACGTGTTATTTGCAGCTCTCCTAGTTTACTATATGAACTTATAATAGTTGAATGTGCTTAGTAGGGTTAAATGTGGGAGTGGCCACACAGATGTATGTACACAAGTTTAGTATGTCTGTCTCCGACATCGCCAGATGCTAAATTGGTTTCTGTATTTGTTGAGGCAGTGGAGCAAATGGGTGATGTAAAGAAGCGCAACCAGGGTTGTTATGTTTTAAAACATTGTTTTAAATATGTTTTAAAACAAAGTTTTTAAAACATGTTTTTTTCTACTGTTACTGTTTATTTCCGAACTACATTCAATAGAATCATTTAGAGACTACCAGGGTTGTTTAAAAATAACAGTGTTAAAAACCTTTTAAAATAAATAATAGTAAATAATTGTTTTGTATTAAATCCAACTAACTACCCGTGAGGTATTTCCCTAACCGTCAGGGAATCCCATTACAACGCCAAATGGAACAGAGATCCTACTATCATCTCTAGAGAGCCAACATTTGCAAAAGGATAGATTTTATATTATTCTTAAATCTCCATGAGCATCCCTTTATATTCGAAAACAATAATTTATTTTTTTCTGACACTTTGCCTTGAAAAATTAAAAAAAAACATGACTTAAAACATGTTTTAAAACATGTCTTTTTTGGAGGTGTTTTAAAACATTGTTTCATGTTTTAAAACACATTTTAACAAAAAAAACTGTTGTTTTTGTTTTAAATAAAAAATTAAAAAATAAAACGTTTTTTATAACAACCCTGAGCGCAACGCGTTTGATCAATGGTAGCCATTTTATCAAATGGAAAAATTCTATGTTTTTTTCTTGTTGAACACATTTTTTATTTGTTTTGGAGTACTAGAAATAACTATACCTTACCTACGATTGTTTCTTGAGATCTGAGTTGCTGGTTGTACGTGGCGGTATCACATTTCGGCTGGATGTGTTTGTACTTCATGTTCTTGGCGGGCGGGGGCGACTGGAGTTGCTTGGGAAGCGGTGCCAGCCTGGGGATGGGCACCTTGCCTAGCGGGGGGACGTTGCCGCCGTCCGGAAAAGTAAGACCGGCGACAGCGGCCCCCGCTTCCGGCACTGGCTGAGCCGTCACCCCGTTGCTGCGGAAATCTAGGGCTTTATCACAGACTGGAATCGGACCCTGGACCGGGCTCTGCTGCTTACTGTCGAAGACCACGCCAGGTGAGAGAATCGGCGACGGCCCGCGGCTGCTAGACACAGAGGGGGGCGCTGATTGGTTTATTTTCGATTTCTTCGGGCGTGGCTTCTGCTCCAACTTGGATTGTTGCGCCTGCAAATGGAAATTGTTAAGGTTTGGATTGGAAATGTGACAATGTAGGAAACCAAATATACGTTGATGACAAAATGTCTTTATTCAAATATTTAGTTTGACTCATTGTTGCATAATCGTCAATAAGAATAAATCACCAATAACTCAATACTCACACTGTTTCTTTAGATGAAAACCAGCAACTCAAAATGCAAAAATGATAAAAAAAACCAAAAATAATCATGAAATTCAAGGTTAAAGTTATTACGGTTTCAATAGTAATTTTAATAATTATGTTACAATGAAACAACAAATCATGCTTATGTAAAAGGTACATGATAAAATAAAATGTATTGAATACTATAAAATAAAGAATAGTACAGTGCGACCTCGATAATCCGGACTAATTAAAACAGGGGTGATCCGGATTAGTAAATAATTCGGATTACTGAAGCGAGACAACTTTTGTATTGAAAAACAAAACTTTTAATGCTAAACAACTAAAAATAGTGTTTACATAAAGATTGTTTCCATCAGAAGTATACCTTATTACTATTTATATTATTTTGTAAAATAATTTGTAATTTTAGTTTGCTTCATTTTTTTCTGGTTCATAACCCAGATATTATACTCGGCCGAATTTAGTTTTCAATTTCAGTTTTCCTATATGTATAATATGTAGTTTGAATGAAGTAGATGTGTAAAAATGCAGATCCGGATTACTGAGTACTATCAAATCCGGATTATAAAGTACACAATGCATTTGAAATACTTGTCCGGATTATTGAAGAATCCGGAATAATGAGATCCGGATTATCGAGGGCGCACTGTACTTAATAAACATAGTTAGATTTTCTAGTAATTTTTTTCCTAAGGCAAAACAAAGCATAAAATATAGCATAGACAAAAAAAAATATTGTAAAAACAAACAAAAACTCTGAGATAGTCAGTAATTATTTTACCTGCAATTTTCGTTTCTGCTCCTTGCCCTCGCATTTTAATTGAATTTTTCGAATTGTTTCCTTATGTCTGTTACTATTCACAGCATTCGTTAAATCACCTGAAAGGAAATCTTCTTAAAAGAAAACATTAGCCAATCGTCCAGACAATAAATTCAAATAATTCACATACCATTCTGTTCGCACGATGGAACAGAAATGATCACAGAAGCAGCATTAGTCCCAACACCAATTGACAACGACTTCACGAGGTACCGGGCCAAATCCAAAAATGTACCAAACTTGGCCCCGAGATTTACCTCCGACCATTGTTTTATTATGGTCCAGGCTGCGTTGGACAAGTCGCAATCGGTTCCTATAGTAAACTCAGATGACTAAAATAAAACGTAAATATAGTTATAATAAGTAATTTAGCTTGTGGTGTATCACTAATCGTACTTGTGGTTTTTGAGATAAGTCTGGCAGCGTTGGGGTTTGCAGCTTTATCCGCGTCCGCAGCCCTGAATAGCAGTATTGCGAATGTCCTCTTGTACCTAATCTTCTTGGCCTTACTTTCGGGTACACCTGTTTCATAACCTTACCAAAATCCGCTGTTGAAAGTGGCTTGATCTTGTTCTCTGTGCAGAATGAGCTGCAATCAAATAAATCCAATCATTTATAAGTAATACTTCTTCATAATATTTAATATGCTTAAAAATCTTGACAAAATTATTGGTTATTATATCTACTTCAACATGAAAGAGGCCAAGATTCCCCAAATAGAACTATGGTAAGATGTGATGAAAAATATAATAATAATAATAATAATAATCCAAGCCTTAACATCCCCCAACAGCTTTCGCCAATTACAGGGGGCATCGGCAGGCCAGAGTATTATTATTATCCGCCCGCGCCTGTGGAACGTCTTAAGATGTTTGGCTCCCAGCATTCGCCAAGGAGTGAGGAAAACCACAGAAAACCTCACCCTGGAAGCAGGTCGCCGGGCTCGAACCGGAGACCTCCTGAGTGCAACGCTAACGTCTTACCGCTAGGCCACACTCAGGCTGAATATTCCTTTGCCAGGATTTGAACCTAGGCCTCCATGTTTTCAGCTTGTTGCTTAAGTTCACCAAAAGACAATAACTTGAATTTTCGATTTTTGTCATGCAATATAACTGTGTGTTTTTTATTCAAAATATTTTAACTTTTTTGCAATATAAATAATTTTCATCCAACTGCTTTTACGGCATTAGTATTGCATCATAAATTCTACTATAAACCATTATTAGAGTAGTTTTAAACTAAGTAGAAGACAGTGACGTATGCAACCAATTATACCCATTGTATGGTTTATAATTGAATCGCATATATTTGATTGCATACACAACTGTGCTCTCCTTGGTTTGAAACATCTATAATAACTGATTCTCAAATCGCATTATTTTTCATTTAGCAAGCAATCTATCAATATATTAATAGCTCTATCAATAGGTTGCAGTTCCTGTATAAATCAAAAAATATCAGGGATAAATTGTATAAAAAATTCTGGTTCAAGAGTAACAATACCTCATCTAAATTGTTTTGCTTAACAATAGATACCACAGTAACATTAATGTTCTGGATGGTTATATGGCAATCAATAGTAATTTTAGTGATTTAAAAGTAAGCCATTTAATGATTTGATCGCTGACACAACAAAACGTTTTGCAAATGTAGCAATAAAAATGCATTTGCACAATTGTAAACGTTCGAACATTACCAACGAGTATATAGTGTTAATAACGACACAACTGACAAGCAGTATAAAATGTACAATAGGGACTTCATAGCCACCTACTTTTACAAAAAAAATAAATCAACACAAAACTATGACCTAGAAACATACATGTATTCATCGTAAACATTTTTCTTCTGCAGAGATATGCCGGGATCTTCCTCCAAATGCGTTTTAATCCATTGTATGGTAAGGTAAATTTCCGATCTGCTGCCGAGCGGATTAGTTGGTTGTTTCAATGGGTCGACCAAAGTATTGTCGGTGGGCAATTTGAAATATAAAAGTAGCTTCTCTAGTGGCAATAGTGTGTCAACTTCTTTGAGGATGTTGTTGATTTTAGCTTTACTACACTCACTAAAAATGTATTAGTGTAAAGTGTCTATAATACTTCTATAATAACGAAAATAACCTGATAGCTTCTTCTATATCGTGTAGTTGACTGTCTCCCTCCTGGTGCAGACTGTCACAGCTGCCATTGTTTAACACTGCATCTCCCATCCCATCTATGGCTGTTCGTCCATCTCTCGCCTGCTAGATTTCGATGATGCTAAGAACACCAGCCGATTTTGCAACTTATTCTTCTTGTACTCACACAGACACACTTAGCACTCTCACCACTGCCATACCACCAACGCTACGGGCAGACAAGACCGGGACATTTTTTATTCTGTCAATTCCAATCAGCTGGTCTAGTTCTGTCCTCTGCTGTTCCACAATCACACAATCGAATCGACTCGGTCGACCCCGAACTTGTAGCAAATGCCACCAAGGCTGTGGTACCACTTCTCCCACATATGTGGCGCTACCTGTTCCTTGCGAATTTTAAACGTTTTATTGCATGTTTTAAATTATTACATAACGCGTTTGTTTCTATCGCACTAAATGGATACGTGTACTTCTATCTTTTTCTTGCGATCATATGATCCACAAGTTGCCTATAAACGGCAAGTAAATAATGAATCTTATTTGGCATCATTTCTAGAAAAATCTGAGAGGAAAATGTTGATTTTTTCAACTGTAATCAGTAGAGTGTGGAATCCTCCCAAATTAAGGCAAAGGAAGTCATTTGGCGCGTCATATTGGTGCTTTTCTAGAAAACATTTGTTTTTTTTTTTCAACTTTTGGGAGACGGGGGTAGTTTCGGCTAGCGTTTGTGAAACAAAGCAAAGTTGTATCAAAAATATTTTTGCTACACACAATAAAATACAAAATTACGTCTGTTTTCGTGGGCAATTTTTGGCCGTTGGCGTTCTCTTTTTAAGGTTTTAATTTGTGAACATATTTAAAAACTTTAGTCTGCTGTCCTTGTAGCCTAGTCAGGTCCCTCAAGACTGGTCATTTTTATTTATTATTTTGTTTGTGTTCGTCCCATTTCATGTCCCCTTGTAGCTGCAGCCCTATAGGTAAGTTATGCTTTTTATTTCTTTTATTTTAGCTTTGTTTGCGGTAACAGTTTCCAACGGTTGGGGTCAGATTTATATTGGACCAGACGTAGTAGTGCGAGGTGAGTAGAGGAATAGCATATCAAGGCATCGCATTGGCCGAGCCTGCAAACCTCTTGCAAACTGTTACCGCGAGCAGACCTTTTAACGTTGTTCAGTAACTTGTTTTTTGCTTGTGAAGTTGTTGAATTCTCATTCTCAGCTTCTCAAACCGCATCAAACGCCTTCTCCGCATCGATAAATATCCAGATGGTTGTCTTTCTTTGATCAGTGGTATGACGTATATAATTTATGATTCCATAAGCTGCTGATGTGGTGTTAGACTGCTTTTTGAATGCGTATTTTTGACAGAAACGGTCAGAATTCAAATTTTCTGCGAATTGTTTAATTCAATATCTACCACCAGAGCGGAGACTCTTTCGTTCGTTGAGGCGAATAGCCAATGAAATGCGCCATTCGCCAGAACAAGGGAATGTAGATGGCGCTATTTATGCCGAATTGTTCAATTCAAATTTCTACCAGCAGAGCGGAGACTCTTTCGCTCGTTGATGCGAATGATTACGGCCATATAGAAATTTAAGGAGAATCAAGAATTAAATTATTATACTGCATATAATATGACATGCTGTTAAATAAATTACATACGGAATTTGTTAAAAAATTATAATTAAAATACGAATTTGCCGAGGACTGCCGTGATTGGCTAAGTGTGAAATTGTCAACGTAGCCTAGAAATTATTCACAAATGTAGGGATTTTTGTTCGTAATGTTGGTATAGGGTTGTCATGACTGTATGTTTATGGTGTTGCAATGTTGCATGCGGTTATTGTGTGCCATCTTCATTAGTATTCAGCTTGACATTGGATAGGTTTGGATAGGTTATGTCAGCTGTATATTAAAGTAATATGTGTTCTCACCACAGCATGGCAGCATAAAATAACTATGAGCAACGTTGTTTCGCATTTTATTATTTGTATTGCATTGTAACTTGCGTTTTTTACCTACAGAGTGTAAAATTGCAATCCAATTTGTGTTATTATAGTGACTATGGCAGCTGTGCATTATTTGCATATCTATATAGGTAAGTCATTGGAGACAAATTTATGTCCTAATTTATTTGTTTGCGCTCGAAAAACGTCGTCAAATTATCGCACGTATTTATCTAAATTTATATCAGAGTTACATTCGCATAAAACGCGTGCCCAAGCACTTGCGCATAAAACCTAACCTTAAATCTCACAACATCCGATGGCAAACAGGTTGTCTCACGGAACTGGTCTATTAGAATTATCTGACGTTTCACTTAATCGACATGTTTTAAACTTTGTAACGCTATTATATTTCATCTGAACTTTAAATCTAAATTACTTTCAGCTCTACTGCGACTTCCGGTACACTTCCGGTTACCGGAAGTCGTCATCAACTTTGTTATTTTAAATGGAATAATATATTTTTTATATCAAATTTGAATTCTGTGTATGAAAATGTATCGATCTTTAAGAGGGTTTCCTATACCCAAATGTCACCATTTTTACTTTCCGACTAGTACCCTAGAAAAAAAGGAAAAAAAACCGATTTAATAATGTCTTGAGCTATATAAATACAGCAGAACTCCTGGTGTATTTATCAGTTCTAAGATCTTAGAAGTTCTAATAATACCAGTTTAACAAAGAAGTCATCCGTATTTATTGATAATTGTAAGTTGTGATTTTTTTCAAATTGTAAATTGTTCTAATAGTTTTTTCTGTTTAGTGTCATTTGAAGTGGGAGATTATCTTCCTCGGGATATAAGAGTAAGAATACATTTTTTAAATAATATTTCTGTTTTTTAATGTTACAATAACTACCATAGCAAATTTGGTGTACTTTTACAATAGGGTATTCCGGTCATGTCAAAATTTGAGCAGATATTCGGTTTAATCTACCGTACAAGTTATCAGGAGTCATACCGTAAAGCTGTAAGCCTTTTCGTTTAGGTTTTCTATTAGATAATTGCAATTAAAAGTGCATTTTATTCGAATTCACCGACCACCCTCGGTAACACACGAATTGTCAGCCAAGTGTGAGTGAACATAACATAAGAAAACTTACAACGTTGCCAAGCCGCCCGTTTTAAGCGATCTTTGTGACGTCACAAAGATCAACTCTAATTCAAACTTCAAATGACGATTTCACTTAATTTAAAGCATTGTTTGAGATTTTATGTGTAAAGTAGCAATCAGTAGCATCCCTACTTTGTGAAAAACAACAATTTGAAAAACACCGGAATACCCTATTATTACCAATTTTTATAGCTATGTGTCAGTTGATGTGTTACAATTTATTCAAGTTAAAGAATTCTTTTATTCACATTCTACACACTGCTACTAACATTCTTTTTTTTTTTTTTTATATAAAAGAGCGGAAGGGATTGGAAGATCCCACCACCACCCCGCTGCCGGGTATCACCGAAGCATTCTGCCGACAGCGACATCTTCCTTTTGATTCCTCTTTAAAATTTAATGCAAGTTTATCCCTTTCGCTCTTTTGGGTTGGGTATAACCTTTACTTCGTAAAAACCAAAATCAAAATTACAATTACCTTACTGCTACCTATACTACCTATAATTTAATACCAGCCATGCCCTTACTTAGTAAACATGCACCTTAAGTACTATACACCCCGCATACATGCAGCTTGCACCTGCCCATGACACTAGGGTTTGAAGTCCTTTCTTCCTCCAAGGCACCTGTGGCTCCAGGCGTGCCCTACACACTATACGCGCACCAGACGCACACACCACTTCAAGACGCTTCGGCGGCACCGCACTGTACACGCGCACTTGCGTCACCATTGGGACCTTCCCGACACTCACGTCCACTATGCTGGGGTACACATCGCTTACCTTCTTCTGGGACTGCGGTATTCCGGCGTTCCCTCCCTGGCTTCGGAATTCCTGAAGTCGTTTTGGTCCGGTATTCCGGTACCCGTACCTCCTCGCTCCGGATTCTCCTGGAGCTATCCTGCGCCGGACGTCCTGGCGCTATCTTACCCGCTACTAACATTCTAAGTTACAAAAATGAAACAACAAAATCAACTTATCTAACACATAGTCTTTATGCATCAGCCTTAAATCGATTTATCTCTTCCCTATTTTTATACGGTTATTTTTTGTAGTTTCTTCCGTACTTGTTTCAATTAAGTCCCTATCCACCATCTGTGGACATCTGTGGCTAGAAGATAAAATTTATCTGAAGGAGGATATATGCTACATCCTCCACGAAGATTTTGTCGAAATCTTTGTATATAATGTAAAAGGGGAAAATTAAAATGTTCTTCACTTCAAACTCTGTGTTTCATTTGAACTAATAAACTATTTTTTTTTAAATTTAATTACTCAACGGTGAAAAGGCGACAGAAGAACCTTACTGATTTTTCGGTGTCGCTTATAGATACCGAGATCTCCTATAGTAACGTCGAAATTGGCCCACCTTGTACATAAAAAAACAGATTTAATAACTTTAATCTTTATTAATAACAAAACCGTCTTAATTAATTAATAATTTATAATAAACATCGTCCGATTGCATAGTATTTGGGTTCCTTTTCTTTAGACAAAAACCGTGCACTAAATGTAAACTGTTAAGCTTATAAATAAAATGTCTGTTGAAATTTATATACATATTTAATGTCACTGGAGTATGAGCTTGTATCAGTATAGTCAAAATCAGTTAAATCCCTAATAAAATGTGTTTAACATTTGCCACTTCTTGTTGTCAGATTGTGGCCAAAAGCAATCCAGTCGTCCCCTGGCGATTCAAAATCCGTATATGTACTAAATTTCAGCCCCATCCGTTGTACCGTTTGGACGTTATCGTGTTCACAGACGCACGCACACACACCCACACACACACACACATACATTTTCTAGAAATCATTGCTATCGGTTCAGGGAACCCCAAAAACTGTCCTTTATTTTAGAATACACGCTTAGTGACCGGTTTTTATTTTGTTATCAGTATGGTTTACAAGACCGAGAAGAAGAAGGGGGCACACACTAAACAGGGAGACAAAAATAAGAAGAGGGTATTAGCTGCGTCCCTATCTAGAGGATTCCACATCCAGGCGGACTTCAATCAAGACGACGCCCGCACCGCCCACGTGAGGTTAGATATTAACGAAAGGCACCGATGTACTGCAATCGTAGCCGTGGGCTATGGATTGTTTTTTATTAAAGATATTTGTACATGGGAAACGAGCGACATGAACGCGATTCTCCACGCGGGGAATAGTGTGTACTCGATCAGTAGGGAATCGCAGATCGGAAACCACCAGTTTTTTTTTTTTTTTTTGTTTTTAATAGAAACATTTTATTCGAAATTAACGAGGAACGCTCCGTTCGAGTTGCGCGTCGGTCTGCCAGAAGATCTTTATCCATGTGATATCGTTACCACCAACAAACAATCTTTCGCCGTTTTCCCGACAGACGAATGATGCCTTTCTTTCTGTTACCATTCCGTGGATCAGCATGGGCACTATTGCGTGGCCGGGCGAACTGGCGGGCGATATGAACTCCCGAGCGTCGCCCACAAAATTGACGACCTCTCCCATTCTATTCCCGTATTGTCAGCCCTGTTGGCGAATAGACCTCGATTGCGGTAACCCGGAACTATAGAGGCGTCGAATCTTTAAAATTTGGTATTTTAAATTTTGGAGAATTAACCCAACATTATGATGTAACGCGTGGGTTAAAGTAGAGCGTCATAAATGATAATATTGGTGTTGGTCGTGCCGTTATTGTGCTGTCGACGTTCACGTGAGGGCCGCTGGCAATGCAGCAGCATTTCCAGGGATGGCGGTAGTTGCAAAATACAGTAAGCAGGATCTATTTATCACGTTCACGTGTAACCTGTTATGGCCCGAGATAACGGCCCTCGTGAAATCGTGGGATGAGCCACAATTGCGTAGATTTGATATGTAGGGGTTTCGGGCATAAATGGAAAGTGTTTGTAAGTGATAACACGCAAAAGGAGATCTTTGGGAAAGTAACCACGTACGTCTACGTAGTTGAGTTCCAGAAGAGAGCCCGTTCCTGATTAAAAATTTGACTGCCACATAAACATCTAGGTGTGTTTGCAGGGCCGGATTAAGGTTGGCTGGGGCCCTAAGGCACACCAATTTCTGGGGCCCTTCAAAAGATAGTTAGAGGCCCCATGTTCCTATGTCGGGCTCGGGACATAGGGACTCATGTTCCGACCTGGGGACACGGGGCCCCTAACTATCGGGGGCCCCAAGGCACGTGCCTCACGTGCCTAGTGGATAATCCGGCACTGTGTGTTTGAGCTTGAAGATCATCATGTATGTACATCTTCAACTATGTAGGTACATACACAAGGCTTACGACTACGCGCTGCTGCGGATTGACGCTGCCGACAAAATCTTGGAGTACGACGATATAAACTAGATACGTCAGTTCGTGCCATAGGCAACCTGGCAACTTCTCATATTTTCTCTGCATGGAATTCGTTCAATAACATTAAACGCTGTAGCCAGTGTTGTTCAAGTTGGTACTTTGGGACCAAATTTGGTCCTTTCTGATGTCAGTTGGTACCCTGGTACCCCTTCAGTCAAACTGGTCCCCACTCGTTTTACTTTGCAAATCCAATTATAATTTTTAAATTTTGTGCTCCAGTGTTTTACACAGTACAATGTGTACAGTGCAACCATTATTTCTACATTGTAATGTATATTTTCTTTGATTGTATCCCTCAATTGACCAGATTGTTTCGTACAATTTTCCCCGCCACCATAGTTATTCGATGGAGGTTGGTAACGAAAGATCAAATTTGGTCCTCTCCAACTGCCAACCTGGTACTCTCCAAATAACGGCCAGGAACAACACTGGCTGTAGCTCTTTAAATTATTGACCAACATGGCGCAAGACCTATAAAGTACCCTATGCAAGTAAACAAATGTGACAGCTCATCTGATCAAATCCTTTATGTAGGACTGTCTTAGGAACCGATCAAAATCGTTGTCCCTTTAAATTGTTGATCAAACCTATTTCACTCTCGGATCACTAGTTCCTTGTCTAGCGACACATCTTGTTGTATTTAACCTTTGTTGACTATGTGTTATGTTATGTAAATTTTATTATAATATATTGAATCTAAGCAATACACTAAACTCTTGTGTGTGCAAATTCTGGATGTGATATATATTTCATATAACTGTTAATAAATATATACATTACATCAATGTACTCTTTATTGCCTTTTAATGTCTGCAAGTATATTTGTTATAATATACATCTGAAACAAGAAATGTTATATTTATTATTCTATTCAAATTGGTCTTTTTATATACCCTGATATCAAAACAATGTCATCACAAACGCATTTTCTATTTTGCGTGGTTAGTATTACTTTAAGCCTGAGTGTGGCCTAGCGGTAAGACGTTGGCGTTGCACTCAGGGTGTCTCCGGTTTGAAGCCCGGGGACTTGCTACCAGGGTGAGGTTTTCTGTGGTTTTTCTCGCTCCTTGGCGAATGCTGGGAGCCAAACATCTTAAAACGTTCCACAGGTGCGGGCGATAATAATAATAATAATACTCTGGCATATCGATGCCACCTGTAATTGGCGAAAGCTGTTGGGGATGTTAAGGCTTGGATTATTATTATTACTATGCACCTCAATATTACATATTTGCCTCAAAAATCCGATTTTGCATTAGGCTGAGGTTATAGTGAAGCTTTGGGCGTAGTATCGACACTAGCTGCGCTGTAAAAACCGAACCATTGTTTTAAGTTGGATGCAAATCAAAGCTGTGATAATAGCGGTCACCCAAACCTGTTCGTTTTACATAGCACTCGGAAACCTTCGATAGACATTAACATACGAAGAATGTTAGTGAGTAGATGCTGTATTGTTTTTTATTTGCTTTAGCAAAACAATATCTCTGATTTGTCGCATATTTGCCGATCAAATATTTGTTTCAATGAAACAAACAGCTGATTTGCAAGAAAAAAAAAAGCAATGTAAAAATTACACATTTTAATAGTTTTGGGGGCAATTTTATATAAAATATCAATAGAAATAACAGAGTGGCTGAGTCAACTCAGTATGGATGCAGAACTTGGACCATTATCTCCAAAATTCTTGTGAATACAATCCTGTCCTTTGGCGTACTTGAAGAATCAAAGAAAAAAACAAGCAAAACACTCAATGAATAGTTCTGTTAGTATAAATAGAATTTATTGTACAAGGTGACAAGACTGTGATACCTGTGCTTCACACTTATAAAACTTGTCATTATACACAAATAAACTCTTATATTTGCCTCATACAGTTTTTGCATAAAGATCTAATAATTTACATAATCTGCTATGGCCACCACAGTACCAACCACCGTTCCTGAAATAATCATCAGACTTATATCGACGCTCCAGAAGAACGACGCAACTGCAAAAAATGGTAAAAAACGGTCTATAAATGGTAAATATTTTATTAAACTACAAATTGATCTTTTTACTTATAATTTTTGCAGTTGTGTCGTGATTTTGTACAAATAGTTATTAGAAGCTAGTGACCAATATTCAATAACAACATTTACCAGAAAGTAATTATTAAGATATTTGCAGTTTATGAAGTTTTGCTTATTATCATTTGAATCAATGTCATCCATAAGTAATGTACCATCAGTTGGTAAGAAAAAAAAAATAGAACAAATATTTAAAAATCGCTTTTATTTCGTCATAAAACATTTGTATAAAAATAAATTAAAACTATAATATATAATGGATATATAAATAACAAGACATACACAATTGCACAATCATTCCGAAGAATTAGCTTTTTTTACTTCTCAGTCGATATCGTTGGGAAACAATTGCCTTTCGCCCTCATGCAAGAAGATCTGCAAAGCTTTATACAACAAATAAACGCCGTACATCCGTTTCTGCTGCGGGGACCAAGTGGCTGCAACGCCGTAGAAATCTCCAGCTTTGACGTTTGTCACATTCTCAATCTTCAAGGCGGTAATCATAGCCGCCTCTCTCGTGTACGCCTCCACGGGGATCGTATTTTGAAATAAGTGTAAACAAATCACACCGTGATTATCCTGCCAAATATCTAAAATCCTCTGTAGTTTTTCACTCGACGGAGTTTCTTTCGTTTTATTGAAGTGTGAGACCGCAGAGTATAAATGGGCGTAGGGTCTCGACCGTTTTCCCTTTCCCACGTAGAATATCGCAGATAGGAATGTTTCCCACACTTCCGCTTTATCCATTTGTTCAAAACGATTCGGTAGATTTTCCGTGATTCTTGGATCTAGTAATAAATATGTGAATGATGATTTTGTCGTTCCTTCTCGCCATCGCCTTGTCGGATCTGGGGATGTGAATTGCTGTTTTACGACCTCCTCGAGAGGCACATAAGGTGACAGGTCCTTCCACCATGTTGGATTATTTAACGTCTTTTGAAGTTCTCTTGAGAATGCTGGAAAATAAAAATTGTGTGGTTTACGCAAAGCTTTTTAGCTAAAGAAGTTGTGGTACTTGCATTTTAGAACATTGTAGCAGAGGAATCTTATGCAATTGAAATATGTCATGTATAAAAAGTCAAAAAGGTGTGTGACAGAAAATTGAGACTGTACAGTCTGATACAAACATATTATTTCGGATAATTTGAATGTCCTGAATGATTTTTTTACATTTATATTATTCTTATCTATGGTCATGTATGCAGAGTGATAATTATGACACACATATATGCTATAATTGAAATCAGACCAAATATATTTGCACTTTGTATAGAATGTTGTCATTCTAATTTTTATTCTTTACAGACATTATGGTCACACCAACTAAAATACATAATTGAAAACGTATGGTCATTTGAATTTTGTTATGGAATTTTGCAAATCTGAAAGAGCCTTTAATCAAACCACTAGCATTCATTTTATACAATAAAAATTAAAAAAAGATGGAAACTTTACCCAAAATGTGTATGTAATTTTTGTTTAGATTTCATGAAGTATTAAATATTTTAAAAAAATGATATTCAATTCAATAAATTCACACTTACTGACAAATTAATATTATAAATAACAGATTTTAAATAATAATTACCAGTTTCCAGAAGGTTTAATGACCCAATATAATTAAAAACAATAAAAAAGATTATTTTGAATCAATTTATTAAGCAACATAAGCAAATTGAACACTCACGACTGATTACGTATCATTATTTGTTTTGACATCTAATCTGTTGTTATTTTGCGTAGTGCACATCGCAAAACAACAACAGAAAAGTACCAAATTTTAATTCTTATTTTTATATATCAATATCAATCAAAGGTGAGTATTTGTAACATACAGTGTTTGGCACTAACTTGGACACAAATGAAACAATTATTATGTTATCAATATTTCAGAAAATTTTATTTCAGTAAAAAGTTTTTATAAAAAAAACTATTTTTGTTGCTTGGTGTTCGTTTTTGTTTTCTGTTGTGAGTTATTAAAATAAAATGTTAGGATGTGTTTTTTTAGTTAATTTTTAAATACTAAATTTAAGTTTAGTTATTTCTTTTTAATTTTTGAAGTTTTTCAAATAAAATTTTTGCGTATCTTTTTTCAGAAAAATTTATCTTGAATACATGCATGTTAGATTACTGTTAAACTAAAAGTTAACCTTCCCATTAAAGTCAAAGTTAAATGGAATGCTGTGTTTTTATTGGTCAGAAAACACCAACAGAAAATTATCAGATTCTGCTTTAAATTTCATTCCTTTTTTTTGTCAGCATTCAACAACACGTTTTAATTATTATTCAGTCAGATCAGGCGTGTGGGCCATCTGGTGGTGATATTCTGCAACCTTTTTCACTCTTGGCCAAGAGAATTTATATTTTTGTCCCTTGCTTTGCAAAATTTCCATAGAAACTCAATAACAACCACTTTCCTAGGATACAAAAATAATAAATGCAGTACAAACCTTTACAAGTGTCCTTGATCGGTATCACTCCTTCTGGTTGTTTTTTCAAATGGTACAACTTCTTCAAATAAACCCGCTTAGTTGTCTTCGTAATTGGACCAGGATCGAATCCTTGAATGGTCAACTCCTTCCGCAACGTATCCGTGTCATAGTCGAATGTTTTTGGTAAAGATGTCTGAGAAAATGTCGTTAAGACACTCTCATTTCCCGTTCTGGATTGAAATAAACAAAATTAATCACAGATCTTATGATTTAGTCTACGATAAAACTTACCCGACAAGCGAAGGCCTCACAATTCTTTTCTCGTATAAAACAATCCCCTCTTCCTCGTCGGTGTACTTATAAACTTCAGAAACGCTCACAAAGCTCAGCTCGGTGCTGGTTGTCGATGTATGAAGGTTAAAACCATTCTCTGAAGGCAAAGACGACGAAAACTCAAGAATATTTCGGTTCAGGATATTCGAAGCTACGGAACCATCCGTACAAGTACAATAATCACTACTCGTGTCCTTTTTCTTCTCGTTGTCTTCCGTCAATTTCTCGACATCTCCAGAACTATTTACGTCGATTATATCGTAAGTCTCAAACCTTCGGTCCGTCATAATAATCTCTTCATGCTCTCCATCGGATTCCGGTAAAGTTAACACGCCGCTTTCCCGGGAGGATTGTCGTAGATAGCAATTATCTTTCGAGATGTAATTTGAGCATTGCATTCCGTGATGCGGTCGTCTTTTGGTTACGTTGAGTGAACTCTGTTTTCGGAGTAATTCTCTTTGATGGGAGCTGTCGGATGATAGGGAAAGACGGTCGTAGTCGATGTGGTCTATCGCTGGGTCATCGAGGATATTGTTGAGATGGTTGCACCAGTCGCTGACGTAATCTGCTGAATTTGTCTGAGGTAGATCGTTTAGGTTGGTTTTTATGTAGGCTGTATTGGTCGCTTTGTTGGTCGTTGAGATTTCGTATTCGCCCACCATGTTTCCGTTGTGGACTAAAATTTTATCTGGAAGTGGATAATAAATCGTTAATTATGATAGTCGTTGAGAATTGAGATATAACTTTGATATCAATTAGGGCACTCTTCCAAACTTAGACCACAAAACATTATGTTGGCTAGGAAGAATTTGTCTATAATTTGCTCTAAAATTCATCAAAATCCACCAATGATTACAAAAGTTATTGGACATACAACATTTATCAAATTATTAGGTGGGAATTTTTTTTTTTGGCGCTGAGTAAATGTTTGTCAAAAAATATAAACGATAGGTTAAAAATAATATTGAACAATGGGAATTTTTCAGTATGTATTTATATAAACCTGACCTATAAATCAATCAACGCAAAAAAATACAAAAGACATTGCTATTTAGCGATATCTTCTTGTATAGTTACAGGGTCCATCAAGCTGACGCGTGAAACGAATTTTTTTTACAGTAAACAAATGATAATCGCGACATCCTTGCAGACGCCAGACAAATTACTACTCGACAACATGACAACTAAAGTTATAAAAAAATGCGATCTTTCTGTGTCAATATTTTATCTCATATGTATATCATCAGCCATACGATAGTCCCTCCTTCTGTGTCAACATTTCGTTGAAGTTTGTCTAAGTTGGCGCCGTCAATCCGAAATACGACCACCGAGATAAGACTGTCTATCATATCAGATGCAACAAGATCCGAGTGTTTTCGCCAAATCAATTGGTTAAAAATAGTGAATGAACTTTGGACGATTCTTGAAGTTTTCTGGATCAAGACGGAATAACCACGATTCTGATTACAATTTTAATATTGTTTCTAGTATAAAACCGTTCTGAATACATGTTTTTTTTTTATTAATAGATTTCTTCAGATATACAGTGTGTCCAGAAGTCCGCACCATATGGGAAAATCTTTTACTATCCATTTCTCAGAAAATTTTATTCTTTATGAGATCTTAAAAATATTGCACTATGTACTGGGTGTTTAAAAAAATGTGAAACGCGCATACGATGGAATATTAATATTATCGACAAATTTTATTTGGGAATGTTGCTTAGAATTAATAATTACGCTCATAGGTGGCTGAAATCACAGACCTACCGCCAACTTTCATAAAGAATAAAATTTTCTGAGAAATGGATAATAACAGATTTTCCCATATGGTGCAGACTTTCCTGGACACACTGTATGTAAACTTAGATTTTATCTTAATTACCATGTTCGTTATGCGAAAGCAATATCACCTATCTTGAAAAACCTTTCAATATAAAAACCATAAAATATTAAAGTACCTATGTGGCGCAAAGTAACCCCTTAAGGAGCAAAGTAACCCCAGTTCACGATTTGAAAATAAAACGTCAAAGTAAAACGTCAATTTGTCGAGTCAAACGGAATGCCAACTTTCTGACAACCTCGTTGGCAATTGTAGTTTCGAAACCTTCTACAATAACTTCAATTTCGTGAAGCCACAGCCACTCTGGATTCCTATTTTTGCACTGGTATGAGTCCATGTGCTATAAAGTCCACTGCGTAATATAAAATGTATGTGCACTGTGCCAAGATACAATCTACGAGCATTATTAACGTTACTACTGTTATTATTTATGTTCAAAGTGTCCAAAAGATTATCTTTATTCTTCTATTAAGAGATAATCATAGTAAGACATGATGACATTATAACCCATACGACCGAGCCAAGAATATCCGTAAATCCAGTTAAATCTGGTTCAAAGTCAAATACAATGAATGAATTATTACTAAACGTATTATTATGTAATGCAGAAATTGATTAATAGTTCTGTGATAGCAGCATATTTATTACGCAGCTTGTTTGTTATTATATTATTTACTGGTGACGGTGACGTAACAGAATTGTTACAGTATGTTCAGTAAGAAAAGATGTAAGGTGCCTGGATTTAGTTTTTCTTAAATTCGTGCCTTACGTCATACAGAAACGTAAGAAAATTTAAGTAACGAGACTTACTCGCACGTGTAAATAACCGTTTTTTTTATGGGAGAATTGATCGTCTTTAAAATGGTTAGACCGTACGTAGAATTATTGTGTGCTGGCTAATGGCTATCAATGGCGGCTCGTCAGGGGTGGCAAAAAATATTGGATCACCTGGTACTGATATTCAGTGTTTCACTTTTTTTTGGACGTTATTACTACAATATTTGTTACAGTTAAGTATTTGCCTAATATAAATTCTTTACAACCACTGTCTATATGCCTGCATTATTATATTGAATACATAATAAAATCCAACGCTGCTACGCTACTGGCCGTAGAATTGGTAAATAACGGTAGTGTATGCAACCGAAACTACCAGGCCGGGGTGGCAATTGAGATTGTGCCCACCAGAGGTGACGGTTTTCCACAGCAAGCGCGTAAACTGTCCAGCAAGCCGGAGGAGTGGGGGTAGCGAAAAATGCATGTGTGACGTCATAGGTCTAGGCAGATAACCCCATACCATAGCATAGACGTATTCTAATAGGCTAAATAGGCAATAGCGCATGCAACAAATTCGCGCAAAAAGTCGGCCGTTTTATTAGGGTTGTTTAGTGTTTACTCGACCTTCTTGTTGGTTCTTGCGGTTAACTACTTCTTAAAAATATGTCGGTTCAAATTTGTAGTGTTTTCTTAATAACATATAGTAACACTTCATTAAATAAGTCCTTAAAACTGCATTGATATTTTGCCCACCCAATTAAACAAATCACGAGCCGCTACTGATGGCTATGATACATCTTACAGAAATGCCACAGTCATACTAGGCTGTTTTATTTGCCGCTAATCGCTGGTGCTGCTAGCAGCAACAACAGCCAGCGGCTATTTTGTGGTCACATTACGCTGTTTACCAGCAAAGGTACTCCTGCCGCTGGTGGCTACTACTAGCAAGCCTCACTTCAAACTACAAGGTCATTTCTGGTGCATTTTATATGTCACCAGGTAGGTACATACAACAGTGAGACAATGTATTGTCTTTTGTCACGTGAAGGCGTCGCAACCATGAAATATTTCATATTTGATACCAATTTGTGGGGTTTTATTGACTACCTGGCTACATAAATTTTGAAAACACTGTACAAGAGTATAAATAACATAACACGAGTGTAAATAACATAAATAAGGCCATGATAACAATAAAATTAGAAATTCTATATTTTAGATGTATGTATTTAGTTAAAACGTCTACTACGATTAGTTATTTACAAAACTATTTAATTATTAATTAAATCATTATTTCAATTTTATTATTAATTAAATTATATATTTTCATAAAAAAATCTCTTTCAAGTCTTCAATTATTGTTTCCCAGTATATTTCTAAATAACAAATTGTTCAAAAGTTACTCCGTTCATCAGTAATTTAGTTTCTACTTTATATTTATGTTTTATTTATATTAACGTCAAACACAAAAGTAATTGAATCAGTTTTCCGTCCAATTTGCTAATTAAAATATAATATACAATTATATAATTATACTATTTAATATACAATTGATATAATTAAAATCCGATATATTTTACAAAAGATATTAGTATAGTATAGTATATGCATTTCTACTTCAAATAAAGCCCAACACATAATATTTGCATTGTATAAAATGCATAAATAAGCATAATACAGGTTATTCAATTTTGAAGAAATATTTGAATTACACTTTAAAACAAAAATTATAAATCACATATTTATAATTGTATATTATTAGTTATACATTTAACAACAGCAGTGGCGGCTCGTCAGGGGTGGCAGGGTGGGCAGTGCCCACCCAAAAAATATTGGATCACCTGGTACTGATATTCAGTGTTTCACATTTTTATTTGGACGTTATTCATACAATATTTGTTACAGTTAAGTAATTGCCTAATATAAATTCTTTACAACAACTGTCTATATGCCTGCATTATTATATTGAATACATAATAAAATCCAACGCTGCTACGCTACTGGCCGTAGAATTGGTAAATAACGGTAGTGTATGCAACCGAAACTACCAGGCCGGGGTGGCAATTGAGATTGTGCCTACCAGCGGTGACGGTTTTCTACTGCAAGTGCGCAAACTGTCCAGCAAGCCGGAGGAGTGGGGGTAGCGAAAAATGCATGTGACGTCATAGGTCTAGGCAGATAACCCCATACCATAGCATAGACGTATTCTAATAGGCTAAATAGGCAATAGCGCATGCAACAAATTCGCGCAAAAAGTCGGCCGTTTTTTTAGGGTTGTTTAGTGTTTACTCGACCTTCTTGTTGGTTCTTGCGGTTAACTACTTCTTAAAAATATGTCGGTTCAAATTTGTAGTGTTTACTTAATAACATATAGTAACACTTCATTAAATAAGTCCTTAAAACTGCATTGATATTTTGCCCACCCAATTAAACAAATAACGAGCCGCTACTGATGGCCAAATTCTTTATAAAAGACATTTCAAAAATACATAATTTCCTGAGTTAACATTCATGCTAGTTGCTGTAAAAGTTAAACAAGCGCTGGATAGCTTAGTGTGACCATAGCATTTCTGTGCTAGTGGCATAGATACTATTGCTTTTCTTTGTTGACAGTAAACTGAAACTTTCGAATGGTCATTGACCACTCATGCTTTGTTACTCCTGCTCATTTTCTAAAATTTTATTTCTTTAAAAATATTTTTAATCACATATCTAACCAAAGTACAATAAAATCAAGTCTAATAATAACTTCTTAATCACCTTCTGACTGATCGAAAACAAAAATCCTGACAAGGACCTACACTTGTTTTTTATCCGGACGTGCAAATCACTGGAATGTTACGTTTTTGATAAAAATACGATTAAAATTCTAATGAGTATCTATATGATTATACGGATCGTTGTAAATCATTTGAAAACAAAAAATCGGACTTTGATAAGATGCAATTTGACTTTGTTGCTAAGTTACCATGTTACCATCGTGTCTGATTATTTTTCTTATTTCTGCCAATTAGAATTTTTAGTACCACATACGTTCGATTAGATATTTTTTACACACTTTACAATAACTAAGTGTTTTTGTGTTCTAAGTTATTATATAAACGGTGGCCCATTAGAAAAAAAATGATGAATATATTTATGCAAAAAAATATCCGATAAAAAGTACCGTATGATGCGAATTTGTCTGGAAACACTGTATGCATAAATTAAGGCTAATTGTATCCCTTTATTTTATTCATTTTAAAACTCAACCCTGAGAGCAAGATTCTAAGAAATGTCTTCAAAGTTTGTTTGTATAAATTTGGTTATTTGATAAAGCATAATGTAGGTGGTCTCAATTTCTTTTTGCTTGCTAATATATGAGAGGTCAATACGCCTTATCATAAAAACTATTAACATCGAAATTAAAAGTTATTATATAGCCATTAATGATAACAATTCAGTTATAAATAGTATTGAAGATAAAGACGCGTAAAATTATTTACTCCAAACTGCTATAATAAGCAACGTGCGCAACATACTAATATCTATCGAAATCGGTAAACAAGGGTATTACAGAATTATTTTTCTGGTATATATTTATAAATGAGCGCCGAAAAAATAATCCCAGAATAAATTAATAGCCGTGTTTTTCAATTCGATTTAATCATTTTTGGTTTTTTTTTGTATCCCTAATCCGTGACACAACTGATCCTTGTGTTGTTCCTTCTCACGCTGATAGAAACAATTATCACGGCTTATCAGTGCGAATATAATTTATACTCGAGTGAAGTGTCAAACCGGAACAATTGAATCATTATCCCGACCAAAGTCCGATCAAATCCGTAATAACTGTTGACGTGGTGAACACGAACCTTGGTTTATCGAATTTATATTGACACAATACCAGAGACATTAAATATTGACTATTGATCTTATCAACTATGCAATTAAAAAATATTTTTCAATGGAAAAACTGCCAAACAATACTCAAAAGTGAAAAAATTAAATTATGAGCTTGGTACGTGAGCATAGTGCCATAGTGCTCTGAAATTGTACTAATTCCTATGGTTTAGGGCAAAAAGTTACTATAATTTGATAGTTTTCAAGTTCTTTGTGTCATTGCATAAAAACTGAAGTAAAATTTTCTATGTCGGTTTAGTTTAAATAAATAAAGACTGTATTTTTAGTATGTAGTTCTTTTCTAAAGTGCAACTTCAACGTAAATTTTGTCAAAAAAAAAAATTTATCATTCCTTATTATCATCTTCCAAATATAAATGTTCCTAAACACGGCATAAAAATAACTGATATAAGTCGAAAATATCAGACATTAATGTAAGTAACTGAACCTGAACCTACCTCAAAGTTGAATAAATAAGTACACACTAAGTTGCATTTTTCCATTAATTTATCTACAATGTATTTGTTAAACATGATACGGTAAGTACGTATAAATATACGATAAAAACCGAAAACTAAATATTATTGTGCGCACAATTTATCTACAAACTTATTGCATGGCATTTTATGTTAAAGTGACAGAGTCAATATATACAGTGATATACAGTCTTTGTTATTATACAGAGTCATTTTTAGTGTTGTCACGTGACCGGCTAGTGACTTTTGTGCAGCAAATTTGTTTGTCTGGCGTTGGCACTTGGCAGCACTGGTGAAAGTTACTGAAACATGTCATTTAACATGTCATTGGCGTTAGGTTTTTTCTTGGTGTAAACTTGTGTCATTTCGATATCAGAAACGTCAGAAAATTTAAATAACAAAAACAATTACAAAACTGGCTAACTCTAACCTCTAAAACTTGGATCATTGATAATAAATGGAGTATAAAGTTTAATTGTCAAATTTCAATAGTCAACCTACAATATTCTTAAATAAACATAGGATATACCAATATGTATACAACACCAATGTCATTTAGCGTTTATATAGTAAGGTCATGTTAGTTTTGAGTTTTTACTACTCTGTTATCAGGTTATCATTACCATAATATATAATGATCACTAGATAACTCACTTATCTGGTTAATAATAACACGGCATTCTGTTATACTTGGCAAAATAAAATGTCAGTTTGACGTTAATGTAATATTCGTGGCATATCAGGTTGTTAGTTTTAATGCAAGTTTGTCACGTTTACTTGACGAAATAAAATGTCAGTTTGAAGTTAATGTAAAATTCGTGACATTTGAGCTTATGCTATTTTATTGTTATTTTAATGTACGTTTATTATAGCTTTCTTCGAGCAGTTGTCGAACTAGTTTGTTATATCGCTTATGCTGTTTTAAAAATGCATGTCTGGTATGACTGTGTTCAAAAAATGCAGTTTACGATTAATTTTTTATCCACCCAGTATTTCCATAACTGGTTAATTCCAATCAACACTAGATATCAATGTATGTACATACATACAGCGGTAATTTTGTATGTGTAAGATTAAGCATAACTAACAGATAACACTAAAAATACAAATCGAAAAGCATGTTTTCACGATCTAACAAATCAATGGTGAAACAATCTTGATTGATAAGACGGCAAATGACCCGTGCATGTACCAAAAAAAAGAAGAAAAAATAATCGAACATGAAAGCAATTTGTCAGAGTGACCTACATATATCGCAAAACCCCAAGCCAAGGCCTTGATACTAATTTGCACAAATAGATTTGTTGTAATAACAGTGTCAAGCAATTCAAATCAGAACTTTATCAAAAGTAACAAATTATGT
The DNA here is from genome assembly GCA_963971325.1 of Aphodius granarius. Lineage (NCBI taxonomy): Eukaryota > Metazoa > Arthropoda > Insecta > Coleoptera > Scarabaeidae > Aphodius > Aphodius granarius. Next base: position 11,389,932 of record OZ020222.1, on the reverse strand, counting down.
TCCACGATAAGTCAAGGCAGGACAATGTATTCGATTTGCAAGATTTTTACCTTTAGATAAAATAATATAAACTTACCGAGTGTTAATTTGTATGCATCCTTCGTGGACAAGTTCGCAAAAATCGAATGTCGGTGAAAATTAATAAAATCTTGAATGAGATCAACGGCTTCTTGCCACTGTTCGTCCGTGGCATAGTTCAGAGCGGTTTTGTAGCAGTTGTCTTCTATCTGCGGATCTCCGCCGCATTTCAACAAAAGGTCCAAAATCTCCAACCTTCCCCAGGCTGCTGCGATATGGACCGGAGTTAAACCTTCATCCGAAGGAACATTCGGATTGCCACCATGTTGGAGGATCAGCATTGTCACTTTCATGGCGAATTCCGAGGAATCGCTTCCAATTATCAGGTGGAAAGAGGAGATTCCACGGCGCGGTAATACTAAGTTTGGGTCTGCTTTCTTCTCAATTAAAAGCTTTTTCACTGAACTGTAAAACATAAATAACACGATTCATTAATTTTTTTATTAATTCAACAAATTTAAACAGTTTTAACAACATATATTAACATTGATATCGAAATATTGGTAACTGTTGCTGTCGAAACAATAATATAAAGGACATACAATTCCAAGAACAATGCTAATCAAATGTTTATTCAATTGATTCAATTGTAACCAATAGAGCAGGTCAATAAGTTCTGAATATTGTGAAAGAAATGCTATTTAAGACTTCAAGATTTGTATTAAGTTGGTCTATTGTTGATAAAATACACAAAGAAATAGTGCGGGTAGTTTGTTCGTTATTGTTATTGAGCTCTAAGTAAACATCTATTCTGTCTAACAATCAAGTTATACGGAAAAACGATAACGTAAGTCTCAAATAGTATAGAAAACTAGCTCTGTGTATAAGTCAAAATTTTCGATTTTAGTTATTGGGCATTCTAGAAATATGTGGTTAAGGCTTCCCACCTGTCCACATTCGCAATATGGACATTTTATGATACATTTTAGGTTATCTGCTATCTGTTACTGTTGTTACAAATGTCCGGCAGGGGGCGTTTCGGGTTTGACGTTACTGTGGTAATAGCAGCAAAACACGGGTCGACAAAAATCGATTTTTTGGATCGAAAATTGTTTTTAAGGCCGTTTTTTTGCTCAAAACTCTTTGCGAAGAGTATTTAGAGGGATCTTATCGTAAGACATGAGAGCGAGCGGCTTTTATAAGGTCGGCGGGAATGGATAAAAAATGTAAATTTTTGACGTTCATCGATCCGCTTGTCGGAATTTCTAGACGTCACGTGACATTTTCTCGAGGTTCGCCTTCACCCGAAGAGGTGCAAAAACGTGATTTTTTTCAAAATTGACGCATTTAATTTACAATATATCGCGCAGTCCACGCGGAATTGTATCCTTTTTTCAATTCGAGCGTCAAAAGTAATATCGAAAAGCCCAATTTTGCAGCTACTCGATCGCGAATGTCGGCGAAAATGGGCGATTCCGCTGAACGCGCCCTACACTTGAAAGTTCGTAATTAGTATAGGTAGAAAAGTTCTTACCTTTTTACCATAAATGCCCACCATTTACAAAGAATTACAAAGAGACAGCATTCATTGAAAATGTATTGTACAATTGCGAAAAAACACTGTTAATGTGACAACACAAAGAATTCCACATATTTCTTTTCTAATGTAATGAGTTAAGTTTTTAAAATACATATACAGAGTCTCAAAAGTCACCGTCATCCCGCTAAGCGCTAAGGGACAACGGTGACATCTGAGCTGACCAGAAAAATAAAATCTTTAGTAAAAAGTAATTCTTTTTTTTTATATTAACACTTATGATTTTCACGAAAATTGTAACTTTAGATGAGTACTCGCGTACTGCACCTAAAATATTAATTACATATTAAAACTGGTAATGATCACACTGCAAAATATAATTGATACTACCATGCCTCTTGACAAGAAAAGAAAACATAGCGCAACCAAAACATTCCACTGCAGCAGATTACTTTATTTATTTGATGTGAAGATTTTGCATATATTGAAAAGAAGTAATTGTTAAATTATTTTAATTCTAGTTACGAATTCTAAAGGTGGGTCCAGACTGTATCACAAAAAGTGTTCTTTAGCTGTTTATAAAATTTACTGTTTACTGTTTTATAAAATATTACGTTGTATAACTTCACACTCTGTAACACAATAGTATATTATTATACAAGTTTTATAACACGTCAAATTGGCGCATGAGTTGTTTGGAGCACGAGGAGCGCCAGCGACGAGTGCCCCAAATGAACGAATGCGCCAATATGTCTTATAAAACGAGTGTAATATACTATTTTTTCTACTTTGCGTCATTAATTTTATAAAAATTTAGAAGTATATTAGGTAAAATTCCGATCTAGAGTATTTATGGGTACAACCGTTGGTAACACTGTCATCTGTCACTTAAATTCAAATATCTGTGAAAAAGTAATTATTGATAATTATTATATACCATCATATACTAGTAGTACGAAACCTAGGATGCAACACGCATATTTAAATATGTATAAAAATATACATACTTCGCAGTTTGTGCGATTCTAAAAAATCAGTTTGTGCTTACTTTTGTGGTTATGTGTATTTTCGTTTGACATGTATTTGATATCAATGTCACCAATCTTAGAAAAAAGTTACTAAAAACGGTGTTACAATTTGCTAATTGTAACACCGAAAACAGTGTTACAATGTGTGCATTGTGAATGCAAAGTAGAAAAACTATTGTTATTTGTTATATAACACGAAAATTAAATCACGTCGTGTTGTGTAACATTTTTTCTATCTTTTCCTAACATTGTTAGTAGTCTGGACAGAGCTTAGTAAAAACCACTTAATTGAACTGACAAAAAATAACAATCAACGTTAAAGTCGTGGTTATACTTATTTTTCGGGGACTTGACTTCTATTTAGCTTTTCTAATACATATTTTGATAAATGTCTATCACTTTAATTGGATAGTTGTTGGGATTCAGAATAATGAATGTAATTCTTCTTAGGAAATAAAATTGCGATCATTTGCACCTAAAGTGAAATATGGAAAATTGTCCAGAATATAACTTTGTTGTCAAAAGCCAAGATTTTCAGCCATCAGTTTCATTTTGAAGTGTGAGCAACAGTCGCAACAGAAATGTTATTCAGGGCTGCATGCTAAAAGTTATGTTCTTAAAAAGTAATGTTGTACATGTAATCCAATGGTATCTGAATTAAAGTGTCGATTATCATAAAAATAAATGTCGTAAATGTCAAAAATAAAAAAAAAATCATGTTTCAGTAGCTCTTAATGGGATGACGTTGAGTTTTGGGACTGCTGTATATTCATAAACAAGCCTTTAATAGCTAAATGTATGTTTGCTCATAAAAAAATATAAACTATAGACTTTATACTTTTTTGTGCATAGTTTTGTTTCATTAAGTTTATAAAACTGTTTACAGCGATATGTGCAAGTTTTGATGAAAATAAATAATACATGTTAATAAAATTCATTTTCAAACAAAAATATAGTTATCAAGTAAAACAATTCAAGTAATTAATAAATTCTTGTTGTATCTTATCCTGTTCATTCTTCTCTCAAAACTATTAAATTAATGTTTGTTTATTATTCAAATAATTCAGTCTTCTGTAAAAACTAGTAACACTTAAGCCATGAATTTTGACAATAAGTGTACACAAATGAAATACATCAAATTTCCATAAAAAACGAGTGCTTTTTTGATATTGTTATTTGGAATGGATATATAAAATTAATATCTACAATCATCATTACTGTATATAATTATATATAATATACTCATAACAACTTCAACAATGAACAAATCTCATTGAATAAATAATTGATCGCATTATCTCTTAATAACAGACTGTCGTAAATCTTCAATTACTTTCCCACATTTAAATGAATGGACTCATCGTATGCATAATATATAGAACACTCTCACCTTCGACGCACCAGCATTATCAGTTATGAACGTATAATACAAGAAATTATTAATTATGCTATCGCAATTTACAGGTTACTACCAAAAATTAAATTCAACAAAATAAAAAACAACAAAACACGCATCGACAAATTTGCTTCGAGATGCATTATTAAAATAATTACCTAAAATCTTGGTCTTCGATGGCATCATAAAGAACAGAAGCCAAATACACTTCGGTGTGGGTTCTGCCTCGGTAAATGTTCATGGTCACAAAAGTAATACAAGAAATGTTTCATCAAAAAGTATGTGAAGTTTATCACTAGACACTGGACACCAAAAATTCACACACTATCCCACATAAAGCCTAAACTGCGACTACATCGTGCCGGACGTCGGGATGTAAACAAAACGTGAAATACGAGATTAGGATTATTAGGTTAGGTTTTTAAATCTACGCATGCGCGCAAGATAAGGACTAAACATTTTGTGGCTGTCCCTTTCACGTGTGAGTTGGTGCAAAAACCTGCATCTTTCCGCTTTTGGTAGTTGTATGGTTATTGTTCAGGTGTGAAACAAATGGAATTTGTTATTTACTAGTTGGGACTTATCGGATTATACCTTCGGGTAGTCAAATTTGATACTTCACGAAGAACTTTGACAACTGTTAAGTTGTGATAGGTAATGCTATTTATTCTGAAGTATCAACAGTTATTATTGAACACGTAGTTTTCTTAGATTATAATATCTAATAGGTATTTATTTTGTGTGATTCAGTTAATTAGATTGCATTCGCAAGGGGTCTCAGAAAATGTAAGCAGCTGTACTACCATTTTACTACATTTATGGTCTTTTACTCGTGAAAATCATGGTTAGGTGAGTAAATGTTGACATTTCTTTCATTTGCCAGCTTGATGTGGATAACTTTAAACGCTTAACAAGGTTTTAACAGTAAAAATTGCATGTGTTGGTTTTTTATTCGTCAGCTGATTTTTGCAGGTTAGAAGTAAACTAAGGTTATGTAGAGGGTGTTTGTAGTCGAAGCAGGTGATAAATGATCATCCTGCCACGCCGTATTCATGATACAGCAAAATATTATTTCATAATATTCATTATTGTTTATGAATTCCGTTAATATTGTAACTATAATATTGGTTTTCTTCAATAGCAGTAAAAACCCGTCATTTTGAATGAGACTGTTGAGTTTTTGCATTTGCTTGTACAAAATAAATGCTTGAGTGAGAGGTAAATTGGGATATGTACTAGCTTTCTATTTGTAGAATATAATACATTGTTCTAAAATTACAATTTTAATAGTATATTATGGGACAAGTGTATAATGTGGCGTATATTGTCTAGTTGTGTTGTCCCACATAACCTCTAAATTCATGAATTTTTCATTAACTGACAGTTCAATTCGCCTCAACGAGTGAAATGGTCTCCGCTCTGGTGAAATTTGAATTAAAACAGTCGGGATAAATAGCGCCATCTATCGTGCGGCGTGTGGCGCATTTCATTCGTCTCAACGAACGAAAGAGTCTCCGCTCTGGTGGTAGAAATTTGAATTAAACAATTCGGGATAAAAAGCGCCATCTACATACGCTCGTTCGGGCGAATTGATTAAGTCAAATATTTACATAAATAGACATATGCATAACATATCCATCTGATGGTCACATTCTCCAACTTTTTTCGTTCTTGTTTTCTAGTTTGAAATTTAAACAATGTTAAAACAGACAGACAAATTAAAACAGCATAAACCAGATTGTTTAAATGGCAACTGCATAATAAATAACAGTGACAGATTATTTGTGTCATTTAAAAACTATGTAATAATAAACTAGTTTGTGACAGGTGCTCAAACAAAGCTAATACATACTTTCCTTCTAGGGTACTAGTCAGAAAGTAAAGATTATCGGACATATCAGTCTTCAAACCTATTTTGAACAATAATAATGACTGGATCACTTTGTCACAATCACAAAATAGTTTTTCTACTTTGCATTCACAATGCACACATTGTAACACTGTTTTCGGTGTTACAATTAGCAAATTGTAACACCGTTTTTAGTAACTTTTTCTAAGATTGGTGACATTGATATCAAATGCATGTCAAACGAAAATACACATAACCACAAAAGTAAACACAAACTGATTTTTTAGAATCGCACAAACTGCGAAGTATGTATATTTTTATACATATTTAAACATGTGTGTTGCATCCTAGGTTTCATACTACTAGTATATGATGGTATATAATAATTATCAATAATTACTTTTTCACAGATATTTGAATTTAAGTGACAGATGACAGTGTTACCAACGGTTGCACCCATAAATACTCTAGATTGGAATTTTACCTAATATACTTCTAAATTTTTATAAAATTAATGACGCAAAGTAGAAAAAATAGTATATTACACTCGTTTTATAAGACATATTGGCGCATTCGTTCATTTGGGGCACTCGTCGCTGGCGCCCCTCATGCCCCAAACAACTCATGCGCCAATTTGACGTCTTATAAAACTTGTATAATAATATACTATTTTCTACTTTGCATTCACAATGCACACATTGTAACACTGTTTTCGGTGTTACAATTAGCAAATTGTAACACCGTTTTTAGTAACTTTTTTCTAAGATTGGTGACATTGATATCAAATGCATGTCAAACGAAAATACACATAACCACAAAAGTAAGCACAAACTGATTTTTTAGAATCGCGCAAACTGCGAAGTATGTATATTTTTATACATATTTACTCATGCGCCAATTTGACGTGTTATAAAACTTGTATAATAATATACTAATTTCCCTCATGATAGAGACTCAAAAACAATCAGTGGTGTATGTTGTAGGATACTGCATGTCAGCTTCAAACATTTATTTTGACTCTGTATTTGCAGTTAGTTCTATAGCTTATATTCTTATATAAGCACTTTGTCACTTTATTTGCTCGAAGAATAGACCTCTGATTTGAATAAATACGTTCAACTTCGCTTTATTTTACTGATTTTTATTTATTATTCACATCAGGTAATAAATAATAACAGCATGTTAGAAAATGAGTTTATTTCCAAAAAGAATTATAACAAAAAAAGAAGCATTTCACAAAATATCGATCTTAAGTAACGGTTAAGTTAAAATCCGGTTTGCTTTTACTGTACCAGCGATTAAAATCTAACCGATGCAATAATTGCAGCAGGTGCGGCCCAGAAACTTTCTGATGAATGTTATACAAAACCCTCAGCAACATATCCGTCAGGTTATTCGCTCTGGTTTCAATGTCCTCCAAGTCTTTCAGTTCGGGCTCGGTCAATTCAGAATCCCACGTGTGCGCCAATAAACAAAATTCATTACACAACTCTAACAGAAGGTATATTATACTATACATCTAAAACAAACATAAAAAGTTACCCTTTAAAGTTTGTTTTTAAATTTTTATCACATACCGTATTTTTTCCTGTATAATTCAGCGTTGGTACTTGATATAAACTATGCTTGTGAGCGCCCTGAGCTGTCTAAAAGTATAAAAAAATATTACTTTTATTGAATTTTGTTAAAAGATAAATTTACTTACTTCATCTAAAGTCATCACAAACGTTTTACTCAATAAACGACTCATAAATTTTGCGTGCTGCCTAATAATGTCCTCAAATTCATTGGCGTTCTGTACGGCTTTCTTTAGAACAGAGAATTCCGCTTCTATGACATCCACTTGCAGGTAATACTGAAGATTATTGACTAGGAACATTAAATTGTGCCGTAAAGTCCAAACTCGATGATCTCTGGAAATTAAATAATCGATAATAACAACCAAAATAATTAATCAATGAAAAGTTATACATTTTTTTCTTTGTGGACATATGCATTTGCCACAGCTTATTCAGCTCTATGTGTGTTCTTGTAATCGTCAATAGAAATCGGAACAATTTATTGTATAGCTCCATCGTTTTCGGGTGGAATATTATATGCAGTGGCCATACAATGTCAAAGTTGAGTTTTAGTCGTGTCCATGGATTTTCGCCTAAAAGGCAACAAATTTAATTAATCGGATTTAAATTTAGTAAATACATATATATGAACTTTTTTACAAATAACAAAAAATAGAACTGATTTTCTGGTTGTGTGCTTTATTATAGAACATGCACACAAGTTTTTTACTGGTTTATTGCGGTGTTAGCGTTGTATATAGCATAGTAGTAAGAAGGGATTGGTGTTTTATGAGTTATTGCATTTATTCTGCTTTTGATTTTATTAATGCACGCACAATAATTTAGAGCTTAGAAAAAAAAAACAATCAAACAAAGAAATAAAGTTGAGTAGTTTTAATCTAAGAAAATCACCGTGACATATGCAACCAATTATACCCAGTGTATGGTTTATAAATTGACCGTGTATATTTGGTTGCATATACAACTGTGCTCTTCTTAATTTGAAACATCTATAACACCACAAATATTTCCAGTAATTCTTCGTACCGTTCGAGCAATCGAGTGAATCATTAGTTTGCATCCCGAAGAATGATACTGCGGAATCGAAAATCTAACAATAAGTAAGTAATTAATTGTAACGTAGAAGCTAGAAAAAAACTGAGTCGCTTACCGGCCTCCGAGTGCTTCACGATAGCCAGCTCAAACTTCTGAAAGCTCTTATCGTATTCTCCATACATTTTCATCGCTGTCTCCGTGAAGACGAAATTCAGATTCTTTACTATGTAGCTATTCGGGGTTTCTTTCAACTGACTCCCTGCTGAGATGATGAAATGTTGGAAGAGTTCACCGCGGCCCAATGCGTAATAATCACGAACGTGTTGAAGATGGTCTAGTAATTTAGCCTCTTCAACCATTATTGTCCACAAATACTGAGAAAACGAAATTTGCCAATAATTGTTAAAGCTGGTGCGTAATTATTAACGTACCTTTGTTAATTTTAACCTGCAGTCCTCTATGGTTCTCTCAAAACTGGCCAAATTAAACGGATAATTCTCCAGCTGTTGTATTTTCTGGTAATATTGCGTATCATTACCTTCCCAAATGTCCCGTTTAAACTTGAGCTGGTAATTGTCATCTAAAGTTTTCTTGGGATCATTCCTAACAATCCATACAATCCGTCCCATGAAGAGTATCGTCTCCGCGGTGTCACGACAGATTATCGACGGTAACATTTCGGGTTGTATGAAGAATTTCCGTACCGAGCAAGGAACTGTTTGATTTTTTCTCTGGAAGTTTTTTACTTTTTTAAGTTCTTATTAGTTTTTTGTTAAATTTAACTTACTAATGGTGTTGTCATCTCAAATGACGTAATGTGCCCCTCTCCTTTTTCCTGGTACTCAAAATTCTCATCAGGGCAGTTTGCGTCGCAAATGAAAAACTCATTGTAACGATCAACTAAATCACCGTAAATTATCCAGTTACATAGGTGTCGATAAAATACTGTATTGACCGATTTAATAATCCTAAAGGCCAATAGATTTATGAGAAATGTTGTACAAATGTTAGGGAATTAAATTTATAAAAAAATTCCAACATGCATCTTGTCATTTAATTTTAAAAATTTTCTCATCTCTATAATATAGAATCAACAGTATAAAAGACTAAAATGTTCTATCTTTTCTTCAAGACTAGAATGTTCTATTTTTTCTCTAACATGCAAACTCACAGTTTAAATGAATCTGACACCCACAGATGGTCTAAAAATTGCATTAGTAATTGCACTAGTAAAATAGCCTAGAAACAGTTTGAGTGCACAAATTTTGAGGCATAAAAGGCTCAAAATCTATTATTTTTGTGCACCTAGGACTTTTTTGACCTAGGTTTTTTGTGCTCTCGTCTTAAGGTTTCATTTCACAGAAAATTAAATAGCCAAAACAAAAAAAAAAGAATTATCTGTAACTATATTCAAATTTGAGGCAAACAAAAGCTTTTGATTCATGATTTTTTTTATTGAACATAATATGAACAATGAATAACTTTATTAACTGAAAAAGTGTTTTGTATTCTATTAAACAACTAAAAGAGATGTAATGCACATACCTATCTGTGGCCTGCACTATGGAAGGAATGTTACAATCGATATAAAAATGCAACCTGCCTAATAACAGGGCCCCGTGAGTCTTTTCCGTTTGTATCATTCGAATCATACTCTTCAGCACATCGAATAAGGTATTGTATTTCTCGATACTGCCCAACACGTAGGTCAGCGTTAGATTCGGATTGTTCAGAAATCGTTCCTCCATATTAATTATATCGTTTCGGTAAGTTTCTAAGACATCGTCAACTCCATTGCAAAACGCTTTTATGTACAATCCGGGCTGTAAATCCTTACAACTAAGAACTACCTGATTCTCTTCAGTTCCTGTAACCTTTCTGTGTTAATTTATGCTGAATTTATACCTGTTTTTTTGTTACCATTAGATGGATTAACTTGATATTGTATCGTTTGTTGTGTGGCTACGGTTTTTCTAAATTCCTCGATTTTGTGGTACGACACTGCGATCTCCATGATTTTTCGTAATAGTTGTCGCTCACCTGGGTGCAGGAAGTCATGTAATACAACGTTATTAAGCCACTCCTGTGAAAATAACCCAAATTAACTCAATTCTCTTTTGGCATGGTAAATAATTGTGTACTTCTTCGCTTATTGTTCTAAATAAGTCTCCACCGCAATTCCACAAGGAAAACAAAGCCTCGTGTATCATTTTCTCCGTTAATCAACAATAAACAACTTTGGAAAAGCGAATTTATTTTGAGATTCGATTGAAAATTTTTGTTAATATCAAACTGACGTTCGTCACGTCACGTGGTGTATATCCATTGAAGTTTTCTAACGATCAAAACGTTAATTCCTTTTTATACGGTGATAATATTACGTAAGATGTTTTAAATAGTATTTAATTTGTGTTTTTCGGTTATTAATAAGTAATTCTTTTGTAGCAATGCGAACAATTATTTGATTTCTTGTTGTTGTGTACAACCTGAAGTTAGTTGCGGTTGGTACCATTGCTTGGTGGACAAGTTTGTTTTGACGCGGTTGTTGAGAATAGTTAGGTTGGCAGTACGTGATAAAGAAAGAAAGAAGAAGAAGCTGGCTCTTATCCTTAACCTTCGCGCATGTTTCGGAAAATTATGAGTTTTCTGAAGAATTGGCATCATTTGTGATGTATGTTTTCGTTTAAAGTTGTTTGTGAATGTAAGAAGTGTAGAATAGTAAGGATTCGTGTGCCCAAAAGTATCAAGTAACATATGATTTCCAGCCGTTTGTATTCGGCGGCATTTACACCTAGGTGAGAAAAATAGTTTGATTTTGCAAGCGATCGTCAAATTTTCTGTACTGGGGGCACAAGAACAGTATTTTAAATGAACGTCCTACTAAATCCGTCGCATGAATGCCACAAACGCAGGAGGAGATGTCTGAGAACTTAGATGAACTGCGGGTACATATCTGTATAAATTTCGATAAATTCGAGTTCTGATTAGGAGAGCTAGTTACTAACGCGATTTACGTTTCTTTTAGAATATGCTGTTAACGTTTCGTGTCTCAGAACTGCAGATGCTATTAGGTTTTGCCGGCAGGAACAAGTCTGGACGTAAGACTGAACTGCAACAGAGATCATTAGAACTGTTACGCGTTAGATCCGCTCCTATTCAACAGAAAATTAGGGATTTGTATAAGACTATTCAGTAAGTTGAAAGGCTGCGACTAACGAGTGCACTTTCCAATTTTTTTTTTTTTTTTGTCATCTGACATGTGCCCTCCGTCGCCATCAATCTGACTGTACTGTCAACTTAAACTTTCCAGGCAAAGCGGTGCTTTAAACAATCCTACCGTTCCTCAAACCACAGCTGCTAATAAAGATATAGCTCCGGCACCAATGAATACCAATATGTCCCAGGCCCAAGCGGGCATGGTTCGTGCCACTGCCACTGTTCATCCATACAATGTCGACAACAGACTGAACGTAAGTTTTTCAATTTATCTTTTTACTTAAGTTTTACTATTCTCATGATCTCAAATAACTTTTTTTTATCTTCGATAGATTTTGATGATTCTTTCAGACAATTATAGACAAATTCGTCTAGATTATTTCTACAACTTTTAAATATTTATTTCTACAACTTGTTTCATCTCAATATAGAGATTTAACTGAAACCTTGTAAATTTAACTTTCATCTTTCATAACTAACTAAAATAATGAATTATGATTCAATAACATACTAGAAATGTTGTACTTTGAAACATACTTTTCAAAATTACTACTAATGCAGAAAACCCAAGTTAAACGTAAATTTTTTATTTGTGAAACTAGAACTCAGTTTCTAGATAAGGTGCAACAAACAACAGAAGAAACTTAATGCTGTCTTCTTTCTATGTAGCTATAAATTAGGTGTCATAATCCTAAGGCAACCAATACAGCGTTTAATATAAAATTGTATTTTGTCCCTTCAGAGGAGAAGTAGTTTAAGTTCTATTAAAGTTAAGATAATTTTGTTCAGAAGCTCATTGTTCTGTTATGATTGAATGTTTTGTATATAGACTCGCCAGGCAGCAGCGAACATGTATAACGTGCAATACCCGCAGTATCAGGCGCCGTACTCTGCGAAGCCGCCATCTGCGATGGTTCCAGCGCAGTATCCGGTACTGCCCGACGTCAGATTCAAGCGGTTGCCCTTCTTCGATATAATGACTGAGCTGGTGAAGCCATCCTCGTTGGTGCCTCAGAACAATCATCGGATGCAGGAGGGCTCCTTCTACTTTCACTTAACGCCGGGCCAGGCCACCGATATTGCCAGCTCTAGAGACGTCCGCCATGGGGCCAAGTGCGAGTACACCAAGCAAGTTCAAATGAGATTCTGCCTCCTCGAGACCACCTGCGAGCAGGAGGACTTCTTCCCCCCGAATGTCATCGTTAAAGTTAATAATAAGTTGTGCCCGTTACCGGTAAGTCCATTGCAATGTATTTCATATTTCTTTTTTCTTCTAGTCACGGTAAGAAAGAAAAGCAAACAGCACCAATTAATTTAAATAATCAGAATATAATATCCTCAATCATTAGCATTTAGCGTTTGTATTTATTTTATTTATTTTGTTTTGTTTGATTTAGTTGTATAGGTATAACACGTACAGTACAACTTCGATAGATCGGACACTCTCTAGTACGGACACTCCAGTAATCCGAACGCTCTTGTCAACCGGACATTTTAGAAATTTTACCTCCCTAGTTCGGACACAAAATATAATTTGCAGTTAAAACCAGGTAGAAAATACCAAAGTATTGTTTAACATTTATGTCTTACTGTAAAGCAACCGGATCACATAAATTGCCACTTAATATTAGCAATAGCGGCAAATCGAGAAACTTTTAAATGCAGAATGAGCTCAATAACAGTTGTGTCTGATAAAGGACGGATGAGTAGAACATTGCTTACTGAATGTTTCGAAAAATATTTTAAGCCTGAGGTTAAGACAGTTTTAACAGGGGTTAACAGGCCCCAAAAAGCTCTAATGTCGATGCTGCCAACGCGTTTTCTTTGGGCATCAGGTGGTCTGCAGAAAACAATTTTCCCATGGAAATCCTGCTTCTCAAAAGGCCCAGAGAAAAATTTATTAACGTAGCTGTATCCAAAAGAATATAAACAAAGATTGATACATTTTTAAAAAATAACTGAAATCTTTTGCTTATTTTATCCATTTATGTTCAGAATTTAGTTTTTAATTTTATGTTTTGGTTATATGTGACCTCGGATGCGAAAAGGGACCTATCGTGCGAAAATAACGTGCACCATAACGGTACATATCGGAAGAGACCTTACGTGCGAAAATATTGTGCAAGATAACGTTACGACAGGTCCCTTTTTGCGTCCGGGCTCACATATATTCAAATATTCCCAGTTGTTTTCTTCTTTATCATAAAAAATCACCCTTCCCAACAAAAAGAAAAAAACCTCCAGTGATCCGGATACCTCAATAGTCCGGACATGGTCAGGAACGATATATATGTCCAGATTAGCGAAGTTATACTGTACAAGTCTCTATTAAAGATATATTTTTCAAAATACTACAAACCAGTTATGTTTTAAAACATGTTTTAAAAATGTTTTAAAACAAAGTTTTTAAAACATGTTTTTTTCTACTGTTACTGTTTATTTCCTAATTAAATCAATAGAATCATTTAGAGACTACTTACCTTAAGTGTTGTATGTTGACCAGGGTTGTTTAAATATAACAGTAAAAACCTTTTAAAATAAATAATAGTAAATAATTGTTTTGTATTAAATCCAACTTACTACTCGTGAGGTATTCCCCTAACCGTCAGGAATCCCATTACAACGCCAAATGGAACAGAGAACCTACTATCAACTCAAGAGAGGCAACATTTGTAAAAGGATAGATTTTATATTATTCTTAAATCTCCATGAGCATCCCTTTATATTCGAAAACCATAATTTATTTTTTTCTGACACTTGAAAAATAAAAAAAAACATGTTTTAAAACATGTTTTTTTTATTAGGTGTTTTAAAACACTGTTTCATGTTTTAAAACACATTTTAACAAAAAAAAATGGTTTTTGTTTTAAATAAAAAAAAACCGTTTTTTATAACAACCCTGCTACAAACACAAACCTATTAGAAATACAGCTCACACATAAATCACTATTTACTTATTAATACCAATTTGCCCTCTGGCGGCAGTCAAATAAACTAAATTCAAGCATGTTCTATTATAAAGATTTCACTACATTGATATTATTTATTTAAAGAACCTTTCTTTATTAATTTAGAGTAGTTTGTAAATAAGTATGTCTTTCTTTAGAACCCAGTACCTACAAATAAGCCTGGCGTGGAGCCGAAACGTCCTCCACGACCGGTCAACATAACCCCGTTAGTGAAATTAAGTCCCACCGTTCCGAACACAATTCACGTGTCGTGGGGGTCCGAATACGCCCGGGCCTACGCGATCACCGTAGCTTTAGTGCACAAGAGGAATTCTCAGGATCTGCTGCAAAGGCTGAAGACGAAAGGAGCCAAACATTCCGACTACACCAGAGGCTTGAGTGAGTGAAAACTTATTCCTCGTGTTTGGCATCGCCGTTTGTTTTTTTTTTTTTTTTCTTGCGCGTTGCAGTAAAGGAGAAGCTGAACGAAGACGCGGATTGCGAAATCGCCACTACCTCGTTGAAGGTGTCCCTACTTTGTCCGCTGGGTAAGATGCGGATGACAACGCCCTGCCGAGCAATCACATGCCAGCACTTACAGTGCTTTGACGCGTCTCTGTTCCTGCAGATGAATGAAAGGAAGCCCACGTGGAGCTGTCCTGTCTGTGATAAACCTGCTTTGTATGATCATCTGGTTATTGACGGGTAAGTTTTTTCATCCAAAGCATTTTGAAAGATCAAAAACTGATAAAACAGATAGAATTATACGAAAAGTACATCTTTTTCTACATACTTTTTTTTTATTATTTCTACAGTTATTTTCAAGAAGTTCTTTCCTCGGCTGCTCTAAGTTCCGAGACAAATGAGATCCAGCTGAACAAGGATGGATCGTGGAGCACGCACACTGTCGAAAAGAAACCACCACCCCCAGCACCAAAAGTCGAGAAACCCCTGGCTGACGATTCAATCGAAATCATATCCGATGATATTGGTAAGGATCATTTTTGTTTTGTCTTTTATTTTTATTTTCTTTTCCATTACTTTCCAGTGTGATTTCCTGTTCCTTTTTATGTTCCGTTTCCTGTGCGATTTTCTGTTCCCTTTCATGTTGCTTTTTTTTTTGTTCTTTTTTTTTCCTGTTCTATTTTATTTTCCGACTACTACTCTAGAAGGAAAGTATTGTAATCAACAAAAAGAAATTAGGATTTTCGCAAAAATACACGATTTTAATGCATTCCAATAATTTCTGCAAAATGTATGTGGGTATGTATGTGACTATTGTTGTATGTCTATTCTTTCTTTTCTGTTACTTTTCTTTTTTTTTTCCGTTTTGTTTTTCTTTTTCTTCTTGTTATTACTTTACTGTTTTTTTACTTAAAGCAGAAGTGGTGACGTCGGGTCAGTCGGCAATATCGACTACAACGGAAAAGCCGACTGCGGGGGCCGCTGAGACGGAGAACAAGAAGGAGAAGAGCGTCGTCGACCTAACCCTCTCGGATTCGGAGGATGACGAGCCTCTCGCCAAGCGCAGGGCCACCAACCCGAAGCCGGACTCGACAAATAAATTTTCCGGTGAGTGTGTAGGAGGTACTTTGATAACCTTTGATTGACACTTGTTGCTTATAAGACTAAGAAATTAAATTATATCAATTCTTCTTCACCACTCTCATTTTTTTTTTTTTATTGAAATTGTGCATTAAATACTTTCCAAACAAGATTTTAACAAATAAAAACCTGAGGGTTAATAATAGCTTCTTTGTATTAAAATTTCTCCTAAGGGAATATTTAATTATGTATATTTATAGGTGCAAGAACCCGAAATGGTTTAATCCCAAAATAGAATCCCTACCGGTCGAAATGTGTATAAATTAAAAATGTGAATGCATTGAGAACCCATTTTGGGAGGTGATTTGCATTTGTTTCAGTTGGTTTGACTTTTCTCGTGTGTTTAACGTAACATTTTATGCAAACCGCTATCTATATTGAATCCTGCATTGTTTTTATTGTTCATTTAATAATTGTACGATAGGTAGTCAATCTATTTTTTATATAGAACATTGTTATTTATGATTGTAAGTTATGTATTAAATACATTATTTGTAAGAAAGCGTGGTTTTTGTTTGTTGTGAACCAGCAATCTCAGTTTCAGGGAAACTTGATAATTCTCCTGATTTGGTTCTGGGAATAAAGATAGAAAAAAATAAATGAACAATAAAAATTATTTTCACTGAATGTTGGTAAATATATATATATATATTTTTTTCTCAGGCATATCCGCCATCTAAAATGCAACCGCATACACGTGTTTCGGACTTGTTAGTCCTCATCAGATGAGGACTAACAAGTCCGAAACACGTGTATGCGGTTGCATTTTAGATGGCGGATATGCCCGAAAAAAAAAATCTCTATTTGTTTAAATTCACCGCTGATAATTTGATGTTTATATTGATTAAGGGCTAGTTGTACTAACTGTATGACCGAATCATCACGGTGATCATCTGGTTAGCCTATGGTTTTAACATGGGTTGACCCAAGGTCACAATGATCGGGAGGTGATCAGAGTTATTACAACTCACCTTATGTATATGAATAGTACGTTGATGAAATGGATATGAAGACATGGCTGTTGTAAAGGTAAGACAGTTTCATATTTATTTTTAATATTTTTTTATATAACATGTTAGTAGGGGAATGGTTTTCTAGTCAGTTTATAGATTGACAGATTTTAAGTTACATTGGTTTCAGAACATGAACGTTGTACAAGGCTGTGGCAGATCACCAGTTTGGCTCTTTCTGAGCACAGACAGAACACGAATACTTTTTGACCAAATAAAAATTACCTCCCGAGATTCACATTATTATCCTCAAAGAATCCATGAAGCGATCAAAATCTTAAAACATTCAATCTCAATAGAGACGACGGTTGGCAACTGCATCACAACTGGAAAGCACTTCTACGACCACCACAGCCAATCACAGCTACCCCTATCGCCCTCCCAACCAATAGACTTTCACTACCTGACCCCCAAGCACCAACAAAAACCCTTACCCATAGGCAAACGTCATTCTCTTTGTAGCTCCCTTACTGTTACGTCCTGAAGATGCCTCTTGCAATAGAGTGCGCGAATCGTTGACAACTTTATCATCATTGACGCGGTTTCCTCCCGGAAATCTAGAACTTACTGTTACTATATTTGAACTAGTTTTGTGTCCTTAGAAAAATAATATTGTTAAGTTGTAATAAAGTCAAACTACAGAATAAATGTGTACATATAGTCTTATGTCTTTTACTACAAAATGTCCTAATTAAAAAAAAAAAAAAAAAAAAACAAGAGAATTTCAAAGATAAACAATAAATTTAATTTAATGAGCAGAATTTAATATTTTATTTTTGTTGCAAAATCTGTTAAGAATCTTAATGCAGGTGTCGCTAGTAGACAAATGGGTGGTGACATTGGTATTCTGAGTTCTTATTGTAAACAGGCTTTTTCAGTTTTTTTTCTTGTGCATTTATTTTACTGCATTATGCCAATATATTTAAAAATCCATTATTTATAAATATATATATATGTCTAATTATAAATAAAGATTATTAGAAATCCACTAGAAAGTCTGACTAGGGTTCCTTACTTAATTCGCCAATTTGCCCTCTGGCGGCGGTCGGAAAAACTTGTGTATATCTTCTATAAAGAATATCGCCTCTTTGCTGCACTATGCGGCATTTTATTAGCATTTTGAAACTGTAAATGACAAAATTTGTCAGTTCATGGTAGATTCACAAATACAAGAGGCGTTTTTTTTTCTTTTTCAGGTTAAGAGAGCGAGACGTTTTCAAACTTTTACGTCTGTTTCTTTGCAGACACAACAAGTATATCATCGAGCAGTAACCAATCACGAATTACAACAACACCAGGCCCGTCCTCGGTGTCTAGTTCCGGGTATCCCGCAAGTCCTGGTACTGGTGTCATAACGCTGGACAGTCCGTCCCCTCCCAGATCTCCGCCGGCTGTCATTCAAAACCCAGTAGCAATAATGCAGCAACAACAGATACAATCTACCGTACCTGCGATGCCTACTTATCGAGGGGTTACAAACGGCAATACGATGTCGTCGAATATGTTTAGCAGCCCGATGACTTCTTTTCTAGATTTGGATGCGGAGTTGACCAGGGGAAATTATTTTTAAGTTTGGAATTAACAAATAATAACAAAGACTAATGGCTGTTGACACGGCGTTAGGTGTAATTTATGTGTAATGTTACTGAAATCAAATGGAAAGAGAGTATTGAAGTATTTTATTTTTAGATTATATAATTATGTGTAAAACATTATTATCTTGTCTGAGTGGAGTTTTTCTTTTATATTTGGAGTACGAATCATTCTATGTATGTAAGATATTTCGCTAAATAAAAATTTCATGTACATATTGTATGTTAAGTAGGGAAGATTAGTTTGTTTATGTTGGACGTATTTGTATTCATCGTCATGTTAAAATGTATATATTCAGGTTAATAATACAAATCTATGAAGCGCTGGTTACTCTTGAGTCCTATTTAGGTAAGTGTAAAAATGATGGATTGTGAAGCCCATTGAGAAAAGGACTTTAAAAGGTTTAGGTTAAGTCACCTTTTCATTTTCTTTACCAATATTTAATTTATTTTTGTACGCACTATGTACGATGTTAGTTTAACTTTCCTTGTATTATTATTTCTGGGTATGAAATATGAGGAATAAACATTTTGTATACAACTCTGGCTATATTTATTTTTAATTTTACACCAACAGCATCCACAGAAGAATATAAATGGTAGACTCATAGAAAAAATGAATTCAAAAGATAGGCGATGTCAATCCAGGCTTCACTGGATTCTTTAGAGCTAAATTATTATAAACAAAGTTTTTCTGGTGTTTGTGCTTTTATTCTTCACGTTGTGCTGTGATATACCAGCATTTTTTAAAATTCCGCATAAATTTTGTGTTCAACAATGTAATTCGGTTACAACTAAATGCCCATACACTAAAATCACGTTTTTTTTTTCACATCGCCTATCCATCATTTACTTAATGTCTGATTATAACTAAAGGTTAAAAGGAAATCTGACTAACTCTCACAGTCAGCCATTTACTCAACTTTACAGGTATGCGAATATGAATACCAATTTGCCCTCTAGCGACAGTTGGGCAAAGTAAACTTGTGTACATGTTCTATATTTAAAAGTTTATTAATTTAAGCTTCATTTAAGGCATCAAAAAATGATTCAAGGAAGATAGGGATCGAGTAATCCTTTGGAAAACATAATATCAAACTAACATATCCAACATAATAAGCATTAAGAAATTACTCAGAAACAAGTTATAGTTCCAGAAGAAAATGGTATTGTAAGGACCTTTTGCAGACCTCTTTCAAGTTAGCCCCCCCACATTAAAATTTTTGGAAAAAAACTACGTCAATCGTTTGAGAATCGTTAGGGAGGGTTTGGGAGAAGATTTTTTTCGTTTGAGAGTACACGGTTTTTGAGAAAATGAAAATTGTTTATATGACCGTCAACTTAGCCCCCCACATTTTGTGCATACCTCGATTGCAATAGGTTAGAAATCGTTAGGGAGGATTAGGGAGTCCACTTTTGACGTTTGGGAGTTAGTAGTTTTTGTGGAAATAAATATAAAAGTTGAGAACATAACCTCACTTTATTTGTTTATGATTATAAAAGTTCCACCGCTTTGTTACTCACATATTCTTTTGAAAATTTTTAGTACATCGTTAGGGAGGACTTATGAGTACAACTGTTTTGTTTGGGAGTACATGGTTTTCGAGAAAACTGAAATTGTTTATTCGAACAGCCCCGATCTTTACAATTTGAATATATTTTTATCGGAATAGGTTCTAAATCGTTAGGGAGGATTAGAAAGTCTAATTTTATCGTTTGGGAGTTAGTAGTTTTTGTGGAAATAAATATAAAAGTTGAGAACATAAACTCACTTTATTTGTTTATGATTATAAAAGTTCTACCGCCTTTGTTACTCACATATTCTTTTGAAAATGTTTAGTACATCGTTAGGGAGGACTTATGAGTACAACTGTTTTGTTTGGGAGTACATGGTTTTCGAGAAAACTGAAATTGTTTATTCGAACAGCCCCGATCTTTACAATTTGGATATATTTTTATCGGAATAGGTTCGAAATCGTTAGGGAGGATTAGAAAGTCTAATTTTATCGTTTGGGAGTTAGTAGTTTTTGCGGAAATAAATATAAAAGTTGAGAACATAACCTCACTTTATTTGTTTATGATTATAAAAGTTCCACCGCTTTGTTACTCACATATTCTTTTGAAAATTTTTAGTACATCGTTAGGGATGACTTATGAGTACAACTGTTTTGTTTGGGAGTACATGGTTTTCGAGAAAACTGAAATTGTTTATTCGAACAGCCCCGATCTTTACAATTTGGATATATTTTTATTGGAATAGGTTCGAAATCGTTAGGGAGGATTAGAAAGTCTAATTTTATCGTTTGGGAGTTAGTAGTTTTTGTGGAAATAAATATAAAAGTTGAGAACATAACCTCACTTTATTTGTTTATGATTATAAAAGTTCTACCGCATTTGTTACTACAATATTAATTTAACTACCTTGTTATTGTTCTTATTTGATGTAGATATCATTTATTCTTGTTAACTAGTTACTTATGGCTGGTTTACACGTTGCCAGCGACTAGCATGCCAGTTGCTACGGCACTAGCATGCCATCATTGGCAAAGGATTGGTAATGTCCAGTGGCTATTTACACGTTGCTGATAACTGTCATGCAAGTGGCGGTTTTCCCATACAATGCCAGTTAACGGACAATATCGTGCCAGCAGGAGGAGTACGAATTTTGGCGGTCCATTTTAGGGTCCTTTTTATAGTTTTGGACATAATTTACATTTATTCAATTTTCAAAATAAACTGAACACTGCGCTTTGTCATCATAAGCTTGGACTGGATTGTACTACCGACTCATTACCGACTGGCTTGGAACTGTTTACAAAGTGCAAGCATTTGCGCCAGTTCAAAAAAGTGGTGGGGAACCATGCCAGTCTGCCAGTGAATCAAATAGTTTTTTTTTTGCTGGCATCGCTAGAAGCTGGCACAACTGGCTTGCCAGCCACTGGCAAGATGGTGTCTACACCTTGCAAGTTGCTTGCCAGTAGAGCTCGCCAATCACTGGCAAGCTCTACTGGTAGGCATACTGGCAACGTGTAAACCAGCCATTATTCTTTGTTGAATTAGCTAATAAATCAGATCAATAAAAGATTAAAAAAATAACTGAACATCGTGAAATCAAGGAAAGGAAGTATTTTTCTTATATGTGATGTTATATTATACTCAACTTTCCGACTACCTCGTTGACGCATTGATAGGCCTAAACCTTATGTATTCTTCAATTTCGTGAAGCTACTGACGTTTAAATATAAAAATTTGCCAATTTCCAATCATAGTGTAATCACAATATATTATGATAAAATCTGTACATCTCACACATCAATGCAGTGGTGAGTATGCAGCAAAAAATACACATGTCCATTATTGGGCGTGGAATAATTGGTTTTAATTTATCAAAAAATACAGGAAAGTCCGCACCATATGGGAAAATTTTTTATTATCCATTTCTCAGAAAATTTTATTCTTTATGAAAGTTGGCGGATGGAATGGATATTAAAAGATTTTTCCATATGGTGGGGACTTTCCTGGACACACTGTATACTTAGTAAATAAACTTCCTCCATATTTATTTTAATCTCCATTTTCCCCAATCTGATACATGTACGCACAATCATTTATTATGTTACGTTTTGGGTTCGAAGAAAACGTCCAGTGTGTGTAGAGTTTATTTATTTTAAACAATACTAAAAATCACAACTCTATTTATAACTATAACAACTCTATTTATGTAAATACAGCACTTATTTTTATTTGCACACGGTCGCTATGTGGATCTCTCGGTATTCACTCGTAGCGCTTCCAGGCAAGAACTGACTATCGCGGCGTCCGTTGCGCGCTTTTATAGTCCGCGCCTCGACCTTCGTGATAATTCCTGGCCTTTCTAGATTCTTCGCGAACATAGGCCGGACCAGCCCGCGCGCCTGTCAGTCCACCACGCCGCACGCCTTTCCGAGTCCGCCGGAATATTCTATATCGGGGAGTCGCACTCGCGTTTACTCTTGTTTCTTCTCGAATATTCCCGCGCCGCGGCGACGTCAGTCCTCGCTTAAGCAAGGCACTATCGTTACATTGCCCTCCTCTTAGACTGTTTCGCCCCGAAACAGCATCCCCATGGAGGTACTGGCAGTCAGGTCCTTTTGTGCAGGTGCCCGTACTGTAAAAATAGCACTGGACACTTTTCTCAGTTGGCAAACGGGGTCGCAGATTAAAACAACAGACGACGATCTGGATAGAGGTGTCCCTGAAGATGGTCTCCAGCATGTTCCTTACTACCCTCCAGTCCAGCCCGTCCAGTCCGCATCCCAGCTTTGGTATGGCCAGTTTATTTTCACCATTTAACAACATACGGCGTTTCAGATCCAGAAGTGATGCCCACATCGAGTTGTAAGTTGGCTTGGCAAACGAGGAATTCTTGGTCACCAAATAATAAATGTGCCTCTTGTTCGTTTCCAACTCAAGGGCTTTTCCGATCTCCGGCTGTTGCTCCTTTAGTTTTTGAATCTGCCCAAATTTCCTTCGAAAAACCGTGGCTATTCCTTTTCGCATAAGCAGATCGCATCCTACGCAATGGGCCAACGAGTAATCATCCGGCATCGCAAAGAGGTCACGACGTTCTTCCTTCGTGACACCATACCGCACCTTGCGGCCAGTTGAGAACTCAGCAAGGAACTTCTCTAGTTCGTCTCCTTTACCTATCTGGTTCACGCGTTCTTCGTCAACGTTGGTGCCCTCATACGGTGCCAGACGATTGAAGTGGACAACCATTGGTTTTCCTGAGGGAAGCTTCTTAATCCGGTACACCACGTCGTTTATCCGCTTAACGATTTCAAAAGGACCTTCCCAGTTTCGTTGGAGTTTGGGCGAAAATCCTTTTCTGCGCCGAGGATTGTACAGCCACACCAGGTCTCCTTGTTGATAACCTCCCTGCTTGCCCCTTACGTCGTATCGGTCTTTCATCCGTTCGCTCGCATCCTGAAGGTTCTGCCTCACGTGCTGGTGGATATCATCCATCTTCCTCTTGAGGTCGGTCACATAGTCCTCACCCGCAACATCATCTCCAGGTTTCGATCCAAACTTCAGGTCACAGGGCAGCCTGAGTTCTCTGCCAAATAAACTGCTGGCTGGACTTCGACCAGTGCTCTCCTGTACAGCTGACCTGTTAGCTAGCAAAAACAGGTGGATGTGGTTGTCCCAGTCTCTCTGATGATCGGCAACCACCTTGGAAAGGTATTTTCCCATGGTTCTGTTCATCCTTTCCACCATGCCATCCGACTGGGGGTGCAACGGGGTAGTCCTGGTCTTCTGTATTCCCAAGGACTCGCACACCTTAGTAAAAAGTTCACTCTCGAAATTCCTGCCCTGGTCTGAGTGGATCTGCAGTGGGACACCAAAGCGGCAAATCAGCTCTTTCACTGATTGAGGCTGCTGTTTGGTCAGGAAGGGCATACGCTTCGGTCCATTTACTGAAGTAGTCCATCACTACCACGATGTATTTATTGCCGTTGTCGGTCTCGGGGAAGGGGCCTGCGACATCGATGGCTATTCGTTCAAAAGGACTACCAACGTTGTATGGCCTCATCGGTGCTCGTGGCTTCTTCTGGGGTCCTTTACTTTCGACGCAAACGTTACATTTCCGGCACCACTCCTTGACATTGTCCTGGTAACCCGACCAGTAAAACCGCTCTTTTAGCTTCTCGACGGTTTTTCGGATACCAAAATGTCCTCCGGATGCACCATCGTGGATATGCGACAGCACCTGTGGGATCCTATTCTTTGGTATCAATATTTGTAACGTGTAAGTTGTACCATCATCATTTTCTATTTTTCTCTTTAATAGTCCATCCTCCATTGTAATCGAGTCCCACTGGGCCCAATAAGATTTTAGCGCCGAAGAACCGGGAGCCACTTCCTGCCATGCCAGTTCGGTCGCTGTCCATTATCCTTCCAATCAAACAGAAGTCTTAAATCTGGGTCGTTTTTCTGGTCAGCAATCAATCGTTCTGTTGACCAATCTTCATCCACGGCAGTGGTTCTATCTACAACGGCGCACTTCCTCTCTACTCGGCAACAGTGTTCGCAATCCACTGGACAAGGTCTTCGAGAATGTGCGTCGGCATTCCAGTGAATCCTTCCTGCCCTCATTTTGGCCATGCTCTCCAGAAACTTCTTGCACTTGTTCCTGGTATGGCCTAATTCACCACAGTGCCAGCAGCGCAGGGACCTTCTCCCATTTTCCTCCAGCTCGACACCCCGAAGTCGTGCATGTCCCCTGGATGTTTCTTTGGCTACCTCCACTTCTAAGGCATGGGTCAATGCATCGACTATCGTCCTGGGTCGTGCCATTCTGAGTGCCTGCTGTACTTGCACATCTCTTATGCCATCCACAAAGGTATGGACCCCAAGAGTTTCCAAAAGGGTTTCCGGGGCATTCGGGTAGGCATACCTGACCAGGCGGGCAATGTCTGATTGAAATTCCTGTAGGGTTTCCGACGATTTTTGGATTCTATTCTTCAGCTGGAGTTGAAATACTTGTTCGAGATGAGCCTGGCCGTATCTCACCTCGACTGCCTTCACTAACTTTTCGAAGTCGTTCAACTCGGATTCGGGCAAAGTCTGAAGAATGTCCACCGCATTGCCGCGCAACGCCATAGTCAGAGAAATAGCTTTCTCCTGCGTTGTCCATCCATTAGCCCTAGCAGCTGCATCAAATTGTTTCTTGTAGTTATCCCATGATGTGGTCCCATCAAAGGTTGGTGGTTTAATGCAGGGCTTGACCTCCCTTATCACGGAATCCGTCGCAGCTACTTGGAACGTTTTCGCATTCAGTATGTCGTCTTTATCTGCTTTTTCAGCAATTTCTTTTATTTTATTATCCACAATCTTCAGATTTTCTTGTAGCTGCTCTTCCAGACTTCTCACCTTGAATTCGAGGCTTCGAGAATTTTCTAGAACCTTCTCTTCAAGGTTTCCTTTATGTTCGAGAAGTTCCCCGTGTAGTCGGGTTTCAAACATCTCTTGTCTGTTTTCAAGGTTTCGAGCATTTTCAAGAAGTTTCTCATGTAGTCTCTCGACGTTTTGAGAGTTTTCCAGAAGCTTCTCTTGCAATCCGGCTTTGAGGTTCTCGAGGTTTTGAGAATTTTCTTGCATCTTTGTTTCAAGAATTTGCGAATTTTCTAGAAGCTTCTCTTGCAGTCTCTCGATGTTTTGAGAGTTTTCCAGAAGCTTCTCTTGCAATCCGGCTTTGAGGTTCTCGATGTTTTGAGAATTTTCTAGAAGCTTAGTTTCGATGTTTCTAGAATTTTCTTGAAGCTTTATTTCGAGAAGCTTCATTTCGAGACTCTCGAATACGTACGTGTCTGGATCTTCGCCTATCGATATTAGATATTCTGATAGCCTCTTCTTAAGATCTTCCTTTTTTCCAGACGTGTCCAGATCACGATCCTCCAACTCCTTTCGCAAATCCTTCACCTTTAAATTGTCCAAGGTGGCCATGATCACTACACACACTTGTCACTTATATTTTCTTCAATCCCACTTCTGACACCAGTTGTTACGTTTTGGGTTCGAAGAAAACGTCCAGTGTGTGTAGAGTTTATTTATTTTAAACAATACTAAAAATCACAACTCTATTTATAACTATAACAACTCTATTTATGTAAATACAGCACTTATTTATTTGCACACGGTCGCTATGTGGATCTCTCGGTATTCACTCGTAGCGCTTCCAGGCAAGAACTGACTATCGCGGCGTCCGTTACGCGCTTTTATAGTCCGCGCCTCGACCTTCGTGATAATTCCTGGCCTTTCTAGATTCTTCGCGAACATAGGCCGGACCAGCCCGCGCGCCTGTCAGTCCACCACGCCGCACGCCTTCCCGAGTCCGCCGGAATATTCTATATCGGGGAGTCGCACTCGCGTTTACTCTTGTTTCTTCTCGAATATTCCCGCGCCGCGGCGACGTCAGTCCTCGCTTAAGCAAGGCACTATCGTTACAATTACATATAGATATATAACTCCGTGGCCAACATGACATTCGTATAAACAAGTTTCCCCGAAAACCATGCCCTCCCAAACAAAAAAATGTACCCGAAAATACTCCCTATCTAACTATCTAACTATCTTCTAAAAGTTTTGAAATAAATACCTGCGTAAGAAAGCCGGTAATAATTTTACAACGATAAAAAACAAAGTGAGGTTATGTTTCCACCTTTCGTATTTACTTCCACAAACGCTGCTAACTCCCATACGATAAAACTGGCCTCTCTCAACCTCCCTAACGATTTCGAATCTATTCCGATAAAAATATATCCAAATTACAAAGATGGGGAGCCGTTCCTATAAACAATTTCAGTTTTCTAGAAAACCATATACTCCGTAACGAAAAAGTTGTACTCCCAAGTCCTCCCTAACGATGCACTAAAGGTATTCAAAAGAATATTTGAGTAACAAAAGCGGTAGGACTTTTATAATCATAAATAAACAAAGTGAGGTTATGTTATCAACTTATAAATTTATTTCCACAATAACTACTACCTCCCAAACGTCAAAAGTGAACTCCCTAATCCTCCCTAACGATTTCCAATCGATCACAATCAAAATATGTACAAAATGTGAATGTCGGGGGGCTAAGTTGACGGTCATATAAACAATTTTCATTTTCTCAAAAACCATGTACTCCCAAACGAAAAAAATCTTCTCCCAAACCCTCCCTAACGATTCCCAAACGATTGACGTAGTTTTTTTGCAAAAATTTTAATGTGGGGGGTCTAACTTGACAGAGGTCTTTTACAGTCAACTTTACAATTCAGGCTGTGCACGATTTATTGTTGTGAAGAGTACTTTAGAATAGAATAGAATAGAATTTTATTATGTGTGAAAATACATAAGTATATACACTCGTCAAGCTGTCTACAATATTGATAATATATACCTACATAAATATAACTACAGAATAAGAAAGTAGAGAAAATAATAATAAAACAAAACAAGACAATAACAATGAAAATTTCTACAACTTAGCGTACATAATATAAAACAGTGACTACATCAAAGGACAATGGTTCATCAACAGCGACGGACCTGTTAAGGACTGCTAAACATAGGCGGCATTTGTCCCAAAAAAAATCAAAGTACTCAGCAAAACTGTAGAAAGAATGCACCGTCAACAAGCCCTTTACTTTCGATCGAAACTCTGAACTGTTTAGATTCTTTACTGTGTCTGGCAACACATTATAAAAACGTATGCCGTAATAGTTGGTTGCCCATCGTGATCTTGTGAGACGTACGAATGGTTCTCTGAGCTTTCCACCCGATCGAGTATTATGGTCGTGTATGTCAGAAGCATTTGAGAGATTTCTTAATTGTAGGACTCTACCTTGGGTTCAGCAGAGTTCGTAAAGTTCGTAAAGCGCAAAAAAGAAAATTCTTCTCAACGTCCAAATATTTTTTTGAAGTTCACCCGCAATAGTAACTTAAAATTTGAAGAAACATAATGTGTAATTTAAATTACATACCCCTTATTATCACCTTGATTTGAGATTTCTCTCGTTTTTCCTTTCGGACTAGTACCCTTGAAGGAAAGAATTATAATTGATGGAAGGAAAATTGGGATTTTAGCAAAAATACGCGTTTTGGGTTCCCTGAATACATTGCAATGATGTGCATGTATGTCTGTCCGAAACACGTGTCCACGGTTGCATCTAGTTAGCGGTTATGCCCGAAAAAATACTTTTACTGTTTAAATTACACCGCAAATAATTAATTTTTCTTTTATTATACCATGGGCTAAAAGGCGTACCTTGGGGTGTACTGTTTACCTCGACGCGACGTTGCTTCTTATCCTCCATACCGAGGATGTTGCGACCGAAGCATCAATTGGTGACGTTGGTCTCCCTGATTAAGGTCCCTTTTGTTTACTTCTCCATAGAGCTCACCCCAAGGTACGCCTTTTAGCCCATGGTATAATAAAAGAAAAATTAATTATTTGCGGTGTAATTTAAACAGTAAAAGTATTTTTTCGGGATGAGGACTAACAAGTCCGAAACACGTGTCTACGGTTGTATTTAGTTAGCGGTTATGCCCGAAAAAATACTTTTACTGTTTAAATTACACCGCAAATAATTAATTTTTCTTATATATATATATATATATATATATATATATATATATATATATATATATATATATTTGTATAAATATTTGAGTATTACATATAGGGTATTATTAAATTCAGTTCATTTGTCTTAGAATGAATAATTAAAAAGACTCTTCAGATCGAGTGTACAAGAATCATTGAACATCTTGACATAATAAAAATGACTGGAGAAAAAACGAATGACAGAGACATAATTATGTTATAAAAATTACCAAAATTGTTATTGGCAAATTTGCATCAACACAGAGATGGCTACCACTGGCACACACATACAGAAACAAAACACAAGGGCCTAACGCCGAAACAAATTGAACTGCATCGTTCAAAATTACAACTGATATTGAAATATTTAAAACCACGAAGGCTTTTTCCCTCCACATACAGAACCAGAAGTTCGTTATGCAGGCAAAAATTTACATCCGCCCTACACACCACTCAGAAAATTGCCCAAACTTCTTTCAAAAAATCTCTTTTCATAACAAATCGTCGAAATTCGTCCAGGGCACGTCAAATGGACCCGATTTCCTTACACAAACATCTCTGTGGTATTCTTTGCCCATCTGTTATAACTTCGATCCATCGGTCTATGAAATCTCAAAACAAAAGACAAAAGTCCAACTTATCACAATACTCGTTACTTTCATTGTTAAGGTATACGCGCCGATAAAATGTAATTCATCTTGCACAAAAAGTCCTAGACATGTATTAATGACAATCCAAATCCCACGTTAGTATAGCAATGAACTAAAAACTGTAATCGATCCAGTCATTCAGAGGAACAGTTATTTTCCTCACCCGAAAAATATTTTACTTACGATGTTAACAGATCCAGATAAGTCATCATCAGAGAACGTGGATTTAAAACGATTATGTACACCAGAAAGTAACGCGTCAGAAAAAGACGCGTCAGAATACCACGATCTTATTTATCAGTTGGGATACGTGCGATGTGACAGATCTGGAAGACTTAGTTAATACTGGAGCAACTAATTTAACATTTGTGCAATACCCATGCCACAGACGCACTATGCGACATTTCGGTTTCATCCGCTCAAGATTAGAAACACGAAAATTGATGCTAAGTTTGAAACCAAAAACGATTATAAGATTAGATCATAGTTAATTTATAATTTCATTTGTTTTATTTGCAATGTAAGTTCATGAATAAATTTATTATTTCTTGTCATTTTCACAGATTAAAGTACAAACCAGAAGGCAACTAATCCGCACTATCACTAAAGTTTAAAAAATAAAAAATTAAATTTACGTGTTTTCGTTCCACCCTTGTATGTATGTCTGTGAACACGATAGCGCCCAAACGAACAACGGATCGGGCTGAAATTTGGTATACATATCTTTGAATTACCGGGGGACAAACTGGATTGTTTTTGGTGACAATTTGACAACCGGAAGTGGCCAATGTTAACTGCTTCTTCTGATTCATCCGATTTTATAGAAGCAGTTTGACATAATCCACAGCCTTTGTCGCTATGTTGCAAAGTGTCAGATTTTGACAAACGTCAGTGCCACTGACATGACATACTGACATTAAATGTCACTATGACAAATGTCATTATATCAGAAACTGACGTTAAGCAGGGTCCAGAGAGGCTCTGCCTTCACAAAATTGAATAATTGCAAGTGTTCAGATACTTCATTGTGCCAACCATGTAGTCGGAAAGTTGGGTCACTCGAGGTATTTAGTACTGAGAATTAGCCTGAGTGTGGCCTATAGGTAAGACGTTGCACTCAGAATTGTTGGTGCGATCCCGGTGAACTGCTTCCAGGGTGAGGTTTTTCTGCGATTTTCTTCACTCCTTGGCCAACGCTGAAAGACAGATATCTAGTCATCTAGATGCTAGACGTTCCACCTACGCGGGAGATAATAACAATACTCTGGTCTGCCGATGACCCCTGTAATTGGGGGTCTTAACTCTTAATTATATACAATAATGATATAAAAAATAATCAGCTTAACATTAACAAAAACTATATAAAATATTTATTATGATAAGTGTCGTTGTTCATAATATTGCCACTGATTTTGTAACAGTTTATCATTGAGAAATTTGTTTAAATTCACATTATATCACAGGCTAATCTGTGATTGATACGTTAACGATAAGCAATTAAAAAGGTCTGTTAAAACAGATGAAAATATCCTAAAAAATCTTTTAAGAGAAAGTGACGTACTGAGTGCCCGTTTTTTATGAAAGGGTTATCCAAGACACTCTTAAAGCGGTCAAGTGATAAAATGAACTATTCAACTTATATCAATGTTAGAAAGAAGAAATTCCAAATCTTTGCTACTGCAAGAATAGGTGATGACAGCTTTCACTGATATATCAGCGTCCAACTGACAATTTGCAAATAGTGACGTCTAAATGGAAACAATAATAAGTCAAAATTAGTCGTTTTCGGTTTCAAATTTCTGTGATGTATCCGTGATCGAATCTATCCGCGCGCAATCTTATAATATACCTTCTCGGAGATTCCAAATTAGAGTACGAAAAGTCATCAAGGTAAGCCAAAACTATTCTCCACTGCGATGACTACCTTTTCGTCGCGTATTTCCCATATCCTCTCTGGTTCTCTAATTTTTTATTCGATCTTTAGATGTTGATGTCCTCGTCTGTTGAAATAAAATTCCATTCATGGCCACGTGTCTTCGAAGACGTTGTCTACACACCCCTTGTCCTCTCAAAGGTTATGTCCGCCTCCTTTTCGAATGATAACTGCTACATGATTTATGTCTCGGAAAAAGCAAAACCAGAAATAATATACTTGAGAGATGGTTTCGAAGTTAAACTAATACACACTTTAAATTCTCTGGATGATGTTACAGCAGTATGCTTTCAACTGAAGACGAAACGAATAATCGGTTGTGGAACATACTTAGGACAAGTTGCCCTCTACGATACCCAAAGAAAAACAATAAGCAAACTCTTTGGCAACGTCCCATCATCTGTGAAGCACGTTGACTTCAACTTTTCCGACGAACATTTGGCTGTAGCCTGTACCAGTGGAAGTGTCGTCTTATATGATGCCAATGACGCACATTGTGTTGGGAATTATGTTATTTCCGATACAGTCGAACCAACCGCTTTGAAATTTCATCCCACCTTATCCAACATCCTGGCTGCTGCTAGTGAGGAAGGTGTCATCATGGTTTGGGATACCAACACAGCGAACAAAACATTCTCTGCACAAACGCATACTGCTGCTATTTCCGGTCTTGCATATGGAAAACTCGGCCATGATATCATCGTAACCGTTGGTGAAGACAATAAGTTCTGCGTGCATGATGTTAACATCAAGGAGTGCGTCTTTAGAAGCAGCACTCAGCATGGCTTAAGTGCCGTGGACGTTAGTCCAGATGGAAACACGATTGCTATCGGTTCTCAAGAAGGTTTTATGTATATGTACGATGTTAGGAATTTACTTCAACCGCTGACTTGTTGGAAAGCACATTCCACAAAAATTACTAAAGTGTCGTTTCAACGGAGAGTCATGAAGAAGAAAGGTAATATCATCGAGGAATTGTGTAGTATAGTTGACTTTGCAATAAATAATATTCTTTTAGACATTCTGAAGATATCTGGGAAAAAAGATAGAGACATAACGTCATGTTTGGATATGACTCAAAGTTTAGAAACCACGAAAGAAATAAGTATAAACTCCAGTTTGACCACAACCAAGATGAGTGGTCATTCCACAGCCACAAGTCAGCTAGTTGATGAACCTAAGATGACTCCACAGAATATCGCTGAATATATTGATAAGAATGAATTTCTGAAGAGTATGAAGGTTGAGTTGCTCGCATCGTTGAAGAAAGACGCCGATGAGTTGAACGCACATCTAAAGGAACACATTGAAAATTTGGAGACGTATATCGAGAATGAGTTCGTCAAAATTGACGCCCAGATGACGCAGAAATTCGAGAATCTCTACTCGGGGAAGCCCGGTGATGCAGTCGCGTGAAAAATTATGCAAATTTATTATCTATATTGTAAAGTTATGTTATATGTCTATTCAACACCAAAACAAGTTGTTTTCTTTTTATAGTGTTTATAGTGTTTTCATCTGTTCTTAATGAGGCCTTTTTACAGCATGTTTAAATTCTGGTTTGTGACATTCATTTGAAATAGTTAGGTCATATACATACAACATCCTACAAGGCTTAAATCATGATTAACGAAAAGTTTAATTTAATTCGGTAGTGCACTGTAAACAGTGTGTAATTGTGTGTGTAATTTACCATACAACATATATAGCTGCTATTTCGCAGTGCATTTTCTTTACTAACATTTTACACCCACCTTTCCGACTAAATTGTTGACGTAAGCGTCACTTTTAAGTATTATTCAATTTCGTGAAGCCACAGTAACTCTGGACCCCAACCTAATGTCAGTTATGGAATAACACAATGGCATGCTATGTTAGTCACTGATGTTTGGCAAAATCTGACAATTCGCAAATGTTGTGGATTACATCCAACTGCTTATAGCTTATAGCGCCTAAAATTGTTCATCCCAGTGACCTGTAGATTAGTATATATATTGAAAGTCACTGGAGGATGAACTAGTATCAGTTTGCTCAAAATCAGATGACTCCCTAAGAAAACGCATGTGATATTTGCCACTTCCGGTTGTCAGATTGTGGCCAAAAACAATCCACTTGGTTCCCTAGTAATTCTAAATTCGTATACCAAATTTCAGCCCGATCCGTTGTACCGTTTAGTCGCTATCGTGTTCACAGACATACCCACATACATTTTCCAAAAATCATTGCATTCGTTTCAGGAGACACCAAAACGCTTATTTCCACTAAAATCTCGACTTTTTTCAATCGATTACAACACATTCCTTCTATGGTGGTCGGAAAGTAAAAAATTCACACTTGTTTTAAAGTTTACAGAAATTGTACTGTATTTTGTTTGATCAAAATAGTCACTACAGTTTGCTCTAAAACGAAGGAGCTGGTATCAAAATCTATCAGAATTAAGCCAATTCTTCGGCTTTGAAGCAAAATATTACTACAATCATACTACAATTCCAGTTTTCAAAACCATCAACTGTCAGCACAGGACGACAGTTTGCAGTGGTCTAAAAAGCAATTTGGACTTTTGTGACCAATTTTCGATGATAGTTGTCAAAGAATCAACCCGGCTAAGGTTACAAGTTCAAGTATTGACGCTCAACTTTTGACATATGAGTACAAATGCTCCTCCAGTTGCTCAACCAATTACCCCGGTAAATATACCACCCCAAAACATGGATAAAGCTCTACCAAGATGTACAAGCGCCTGTGCACGACGTTGCTCAGACATACCACAGAAAAGGATCAACGAGATCGCAGCAATGATATCGGGTATATTGTTCTGGCAAGGCTGGTGGATTCTGATAGACATGGCGGTAATGCACCCTGCATTTATGAGGGAACACAAAACGTACCATATCCCAGGAGTGGCCGGATCACTTGCCATGTTAGTGGTTAACATAGTACCTTTGAGAGTTGTCAGGAGAGAATATGGTTCATGGAGCATTGCAGCAACAATGATCTTATTCTTTGGGCTGGTGATGGCGTTCGGTGGACTGATCGGAGGAACGTATATCTTAGTGCATGATTTCCTATTGGAGCTCGAAGAAAACCTTTGGCCCGGTTTTGCTATTTTCTTTCAAAATTTATTGATATTCTTGGCTAATATGATCGCCAAGTTTGGGACAAAACCTCTATCGATAACCTTCTAGTGTTAATTTCTTATTGATAATGTAGAAAAACGAAAGTACTATATTATGACATACGTTTGGATGATTTCTCTTTATGTGTGTTTTTGTGGTTTTGTTTCACGTATTTATTGATAAGTCTCTTCATATGATTGGATATCTTTGACAACTATCTTTTATCTACCACACTTTTATAAGTATGTTTATAGAGTTATTATGTACATTATGTATCTCCCTATAGTGCTTATCGTATATCAAACTTTCTCTAACATATGAACGTGAGACTTGGTAATGGCTAGATTAAGTTTTAATCATTGTAATTTTATATTGAATACCGATATGCATGCCTGCTCATGATATTACATATTAATGCATTAGCCGGCCAACGAGCGGCATGATTACTTGCGCTAATGCGGCACATGTTTTCAGTAATCACCAAGAGGGGAAAATTACACGTTCCGAGCAAGGAACTGGAGATTATACCAATATCCCAGACCATTAGATTGGCTCTTTTCCTCTAGCTTGAATGTATGTGAGAGGTTAGCAGAATGAGCAGAATCAATCGGGTATTACGGTCACATACAAAATATCTGACACATGAAAGCGTTAAATTTGAAATTGAAATTCTTCAATTTTATTAAGGCCTTTTCTGAAATGTATTTAAATTTAGCTTGCTTTTTGAATGTCAGTATAAAAGGAAGAGGTATATTTTAATCATGTAAAAGAGCTTTGCATTCACAATGCACACATTGTAACACTGTTTTCGGTGTTACAATTAGCAAATTGTAACACCGTTTTTAGTAACTTTTTTCTAAGATTGGTGACATTGATATCAAATGCATGTCAAACGAAAATCACATAACCACAAAAGTAAGCACAAACTG
The DNA here is from genome assembly GCA_963971325.1 of Aphodius granarius. Classification (NCBI taxonomy): domain Eukaryota; kingdom Metazoa; phylum Arthropoda; class Insecta; order Coleoptera; family Scarabaeidae; genus Aphodius; species Aphodius granarius. Next base: position 11,354,361 of record OZ020222.1, on the reverse strand, counting down.
ATTATTTAGAATCGCACAAACTGCGAAGTATGTATATTTTTATACATATTTAAACATGCGTGTTGCATCCTATGTTTCGTACTACTAGTAAATGATGGTATATAATAATTATCAATAGTTACTTTTTCACAGATATTTGAATTTAAGTGACAGATGACAGTGTTACCAACGGTTGCACCCATAAATACTCTAGATTGGAATTTTACCTAATATACTTCTAAATTTTTATAAAATTAATGACGCAAAGTAGAAAAAATAGTATATTAAACTCGTTTTATAAGACATATTGGCGCATTCGTTCATTTGGGGCACTCGTCGCTGGCGCTCCTCGAGCCCCAAACAACTCATGCGCCAATTTGACGTCTTATAAAACTTGTATAATAATATACTATTTTCTCCTACTTTAACATTGTGAATGAATTTTTGCAAAGTCAGTAATATCTCAAGAACTACAGAGGATAGGTATAGGAAACCCTAATATTACAGAAAAATCATAATAACCCTGACAAAATCGATGCATTTTCCTATGCAGAATTCATATTTGGCATAACATATTTAAAATAACAATACTGATATCGACTTCCGATGACCAGCAGTTGAGCTGAAAGTATTTTAAATTGAAAGTTTAGATGGAATATAACACCATTGCTTGCAAGTTTAAAAAAATGTCGATTTCCGTGAGATACCCTGTATAAAGTCATTGGAGGATGACCTGGCATCACTTTCAAACAAAATTAGTTCAAAAACAAAATCCGTCAATTATTATTGTTAGCTTCCGGAGACATCGAGACATTATTGATATAGTTACAGGATAAAATATGTATTTTTATGCTATTAACTTAACTTTTACCAAAATATTATATCAGTATCAGAGGAGAACTTGTCGATGTGTTTAGAAAACTGTCTGTTGTTGTAAAGTGCTTATAGAGACCAACAAAAGAATCTAACGTAACTTTATGATAAGAATTAAAATAGTCCACATTTTACCTGAAACATAAGAACCCAAGTCATTTAGTACCTTTTCGGTATAAAAAGTTATAATGTCTTGCTTCTGATTAAACTTAACACAATAATAAAACGAAACAAAACATTTTTGAGAAAGAGAAAATTCAGGGTATGTAGTTCACCTATATGTTCACAGATGGCGCTGGCATGCTTTCTTGCAATAATCGCTTTCAGCCATAGATTTGAGCCTCCATATTTATCGTCACAGTCCTTAATCCGTAGGTAATCGCATGCCAGTTAAAAGCGCGCAGCGGGCCTAAATCCATTTAAAATACCACCCAAACAGATCATTTGTTCGCGTTAATTGGACCGAATTGAATTCAATTTTGGTTTGGCATAATTCGATGATGTTACGGCATCATCCGACCGTAAAAGCATCCGAAACGGATGGAGAGAGAGAGAGAGAGAGAGGGAGAGAGTACACATTTGACGTATTCGGAAATGTGATGGTACGTCTAGGTAGCGTACCGCCGCCGCTGACAAACAAATGAATTTCACGCTCTCCCGGAACAGAACCGTGTAAATAGCGTAAGCTGCTGTCATTGATCGTAGCCAGCAAAACGGGCGACGCGTTTTAACGACACCCTAAGCATAGGCGCCGTAAGAAACTTTTGCTTAGGGATTATCTGTTTCATCTTCCATATTGTGGTATTTTTTGACCGATTGTGACAGTTTTTAAGACGATATAAAGAAAATTGTTAGAATTAACGTACGCTGTGGTAATTATGAAAAACTTATGACAAAACCTTGACCAAACTTATTTCAATCTTATACCACTAAAACATCATGTTCATTACGCAGATCAAAGGCGTTGAAGATATAATTAGCTAAAAGAATCATCAAAATCCACCCAATATAACAAAAGTTATTCGCGACCAAAGTATCTCAAACTTTACCGTTTCAAGTTGTTTGCGGCTAACTTCCCCCTTCGCCAGTTCGGACGCCCATGCATCCCGGTTATTATTGTCGAAAGACCAACCGGGGGGGCCGACCCTTCGCACTAAAGCGATTAAAAAGAAAGCAGCGGCGTTCGTACGTACGGTCGACGCTTAGTAGATGAATGCAGTCATTAAAAAACGGGGTTAAGCGGCTCGCTAATAATACCGCAGTTGGCTTTTACTCCAGCAGCAGCGGCCAGAGCTGCGAGCTGCACAATGAATCGACGGCGGATTCCTTTTTGGTCTGCACCCGTTTCCTGTTGTAATTAACGCGTCAAGTGGTTACTCGGCTAGAATCCCGCTGATGTGTTTACAACTGTCTCAATTGAGATTGGTCTCTTTTAACACTGAACGTATTATCGTCTTAACAAATTATGCGGCTACTTTGTTAGCTTTGGAGATGTTATAAGTAATAAATTATCAAGCAGGGTACACATTTATAAAAAGAAATTACTACCGTAAATTGGATTCGGATTGAGGGCCTAGGTTCCAATGCTCTAAAACGCGAGGTAATAGTATATTATTATACAAGTTTTATAAGACGTCAAATTGGCGCATGAGTTGTTTGGGGCACGAGGAGCGCTAGCGACGAGTGCCCCAAATGAACGAATGCGCCAATATGTCTTATAAAACGAGTGTAATATACTATTTTTTCTACTTTGCGTCATTAATTTTATAAAAATTTAGAAGTATATTAGGTGAAATTCCAATCTAGAGTATTTATGGGTGCAACCGTTGGTAACACTGTCATCTGTCACTTAAATTCAAATATCTGTGAAAAAGTAATTATTGATAATTATTATATACCATCATATACTAGTTGTACGAAACCTAGGATGCAACACGCATGTTTAAATGTGTATAAAAATATACATTCTTCGCAGTTTGTGCGATTCTAAAAAATCAGTTTGTGCTTACTTTTGTGGTTATGTGTATTTTCGTTTGACATGCAGTTGATATCAATGTCACCAATCTTAGAAAAAAGTTACTAAAAACGGTGTTACAATTTGCTAATTGTAACACCGAAAACAGTGTTACAATGTGTGCATTGTGAATGCAAAGTAGAAAAACTCTTTTGTTAAACTTAACTTAATCAAGAAAAAAACGTTAATAAATATTATAAATAAATGTATAAAACTTCATTGTTTTTCCTATAAATAAAACTGTAAAATGGTAGAGGTAAAAACTGATTTATTGCCATTGACATTTCAAGAAAAAAAGAAAACCGAAATAGTAGCTTTTTATGAGAGCTGTTAATTAATCGATTTATATAACGTAATTTATAGGTATAATATCGAGGTTTCCAGTCTCCAGGCGGTACGGTGTAATAAAAACTTTTTAATGAACGTTTACGTTCTCCGGCAAAATAAATTAATCTAACAGGTACTTGTGTTAATATTTTGCGACTCTGACTTTAGATGTAATATCTCTTTTCGAGCAGCTGTCAAGAACTAATTCTAAATTAGTTTGTTAGATGTCACTGTCGATGCTATTTACAATACAGTTGCCATAGAAATATCTACTTTTCAGTAATAAACATGTGTGATAATGTAGTATTTTTACTTTATCATACGTAGTATGACAAAGTATTGTAATCGTGTCGAAAAAAAAATTGAGATTGTAGCGGAAATATGTCGTTTTGGGTCACCTGAACATGTTTCACCAAGGTACAAAAAAATGTCTGTGTGTGTGTGTGTGTGTGTGTGTACCCGTTTTTTGTGGCGACGATTCCGGAGAAACTACTGAAGGTATCGAGACGAAACTTCATATTCAGAAGTTTCGTGACTAAACTTAGAGCTGAAAGAAGTTTTGTCCAAAAGGGCCCAAAGGAACTCGAGGTTTACTCTTATCATTTTTCAACGATTTTGCAAATTAGCCGCCATTTCTGTAATTTCGTCAAAATAGTTAAATAATAAACTATAGTAGAGAAAATGTTGTATAATTTATGTCCATTCCATTTTTTGGAAAAAAAAAAATTAAATCATAGTAAGCGGATGCCCCTTGAACTTCCAAATTGCCCCCCTGAACACGGCTGTATCGTATGATAAAGTCATGTGCCTGGCCACATCAGATTTTTTTATAAAGTGTTCAAGAATTAATGTTACGATCGTCAAATAATGTTTCACAATGTCCTTAACAAACCGATACAGATGTCAGATCTGATAGATTACTTTGGAGGATGAGCCGGTACCAGTTTTGTTAAAATCGGTTGGATCTCTAAGAAAATGCATGTAAATTCTGGCAATTCTAAATACGTATACGAAATTTCAGCCCGAGCTCATAGCTCCCCATTAGGGTATTACGGTCATGTCAAAATTTGAGCAGATATTTGGTTTAAACTACCATACAAGTTATCAGGAGTCATACCATAAAGCTGTAAGCATTTTGGTTTAGGTTTTCTATGAGATAATTGCAATTAAAAGTGTATTTTATTTGAATTCACCGACCACCCTCGGTAACACACGAAGATGACCGATCACCAATAGAGCTGGCAACAGGGGAACAGGTCGTAGCTGGGTCGTAGCCATGCGAAACACTTGTCAACCAACGTGTGAGAGTGAACAGATAATAAGAAAACTTACAACGTTGCCAAGCCGCCCGTTTTAAGCGATCTTTGTGACGTCACAAAGACCAACTCTAATTCAAACTTCAAATGACGATTTCTCTTAATTTAAAGCAATGTTTGAGATTTTATGTGTAAAGTAGCAATCAGTAGCATCCCTACTTTGTAAAAAACAACAATTTGAAAAACACCGGAATACCCTATTGTAGGGGGATTTCAAAACGCATAATATTTCCGCTGAAATCCAGACTTATCCGTCAATTGCAATCCTTCTATGATTTGATAACTGTGTTTCGAGTTGCTAACGTTATTTCATGTCATACAGCAAACGGAAAATGTTAATAAAACTCCGTATTTTACGATTTGTTCAGTTTGATTGATTTGACCATTTTTTTCTTTGTTCTATCAGATGTTAAACATTATTTCAAATTGACTTTCAATTTAACCTTGTTCTGATCATTGTTTAATAAAAATTGTTTCTTCAAATGTTAGTTTCCTGTTGGTTGAGCAAAACAGACGTTTAACAACACATTTTTACTACTGGTGCCTTGGAACGTACCTACCTACTGTAATTCACGCGAAAATATGGGATTTCGGCGCGTTTTGGCGTCTCCTGAATCCATGGCAATAATTTTTGGAAAATCTCTGTATGTATGCGTATCCCTATGTATGTATGTATGTGTGTATGTATGTCTGTGAACACGATAGCGTCCAGACCCAGACGGTACAACGGATCGGGCTGAAATTTGGAATACTTGTTTAGACAAACAGGATTGGTTTTTGTAACAATCTGGCAACCGAAAGAAGCAAATGTTACATGCATTTTCTTAGGGATTTAACCAGCTTAGATCAAATTAACACCAACTTATCCTCTAGTGCAGTGTTTCCCAACGTGGGGCGTATGCCCCACTGGGGGGGCAATATGATTGTTGAGGGGGGCAATTGGAATATAGAAAAATTTTGAAAAAAAAAACCTACCTTAAAGTCTCTTTGTACCGTTGATACTGCAACCGTTAATCATACCCTTGAGGCTAATTATTAAATATCCCTACACAATTCTAAATCTGAAAAAAAAACTCACAATAGGGAAAAATTTAATTAAGCCATCAATATTTGTAAAAACGTTTTTAGAAAAATATGTCAAAGATGTGATAGCTATGCCACTTAAGATACATTGTTGACGAACATTTTATTGAAGGTATGTTATTCTGTAAATTAGAAAGCATCACAACCTCCGGAGATATTCTTCATAAGCAAAAAAATTACTTCCATGTCTTTAATATTCCAATACAGAACATAACATCCTGTACTGCAGACTGTGTTCCTAACATGATGGACAAGAAAAGCGGCTGTTTAAAGATAAGAATCCAGAAATGCTTCTTGTGCATTGTCTAATATAGTTCCATAGGGAAAACTTGGTAACCAAAAATGTTTGTCCAGTTCTCAATGAAGATTAAATTCGGTTATAAAATATGTCAATTGTATCAAAGCTACTGCCGAATGTGACATTTTAAGTTAATTTGTGAAGTACAAAATAATTCATACTTTTTATAATTAAATTTAATACTTCATTGAACAAATATTTTTGGCTACCAAGTTTTCCCTGTGGATTACACAATGCACAAGAAGCATTTCTGAATTTTTATCTTTAAACAGCCACTTTTCTTGCCCATCATGTTAGGAGCACGATTGGCAGCACAAGATGTTATGTTCTGTATTGGAATATTATCGACATAATTAATAACATAGTTTTTTAGCTTAGAAAAAATATCTCTGGAGGTCGTGGTGCTTTCTTATGATTTGCAGAATAATATTTGTTCAAAAAAATGTTCCTTATTAATGTACCTTACATAAGTTATCAACAAGGCCTCAGTGCCTCTCACTCTTGCTCATTTTAACCATTCTTTTTCTGACAGTGTTGTTACTAAGGGGCACAGCTATCACATCTTTGTCATCTTTTTCTAAAACCGTTTTTACAAATGTTGATATTGACAGTTTAATTAAATGTTCCCCTATTTTGTGCTTTTTTCAGATTTAGCAATGAGCACGAATATTTGATAATAACTAGATTCAAGGGTACGATTAACACTTGCAGTGACAATTTCAGTTTTAGAGTAAATGTTTAACTTTCTGTTGTTATAATAAAATATGGCAGATTTGTGTTGTATTAATTTTTAAGTGAATGTTTATTTCTATTTTGTTATAATAGAATATGTAGCAAATTTTGTTTCTGCTAAAATGCTTAGTATTGATTTCAATAATCAAATAAATTATTGTTTTATATTATTATTTTTATACCCCCAATGGCGCAAGTTTTTCATTACGTCACAGAGAGGAAATTAGTCAAAGTTTGTTGGGCAGAATGTGTACCAATGACGAAATGAGAAACGTACACCGTTCCGAGTAAGGTTCATTTCCAACTCTGTTACAGGTATAAAAAAAGACAATATGAAGTGGGGCATGAGATTTTTAGACCAGCTTCGGTGGAGCATAGCTCAAAAAAGGTTGGGAAACACTGCTCTAGTGACTTTAATTATGTATGCCAATTTACATATCTATGGGTTGAACGGTTTAGGCGCTATAAGCATCCATAGAAGTAGTCAAATTTTGATAAACGTTAGAGGCCGCTGACATTAGGTTGAGATCCTCAGTGGCTCTGGTTTTACCAAATTGAAGAATGCAGAATTCAATGTTCAATGTTTCAACGAGGTGGTCGATTAGTTTATGGTCGAATAGATTTTTTCAACTCTTACAAATCCAAAGGATGGCAAAAAGCCAAAATCGATAGAGATAATATTCAAATAAAAATAAATTAATTAAATAATTCTTTATTAATAGTACACGCATCAGTCAATAAGCCCACAAAACTTTTGCCAATCCTTGTATGCGTAGAAAACTTTCCCCGCAAACAAAAAAAAACAGCAGGCAAAATAAAGAAAAACAACAAAGGAAATCCAGAAACTGAACGTAGTAAGCACACTCGACGTACGGTAATCCAATACGAAAAACAGTGTGTATTGCAGCGCTACCGCTTGCGAGATCTGGAGGGCCTCTCGGATTGACAGTCGCCGGTTTAGATATAGGCGCTCGCAGCTTGGGCAAGGGGCGGAGCGGCGCTGGAGGGGCGTTATGCGGGGGACAAGGACCTCCGCAGCGAGCGACTCAACGCGGCACCGCCTCGGCGCGACGCGGCAACGTCGACTCGGCGATTCCAGTGGAACAACGGCCGACTCGGCTCTTGTTCCACTGGACCGGGAATATCTTGGAACGGCTTTCATCTGCGGACGACTTTAAAAAAGTCTTTTCATCTTGTCTATCCATGGCGGAACGGACCGGAGGCAACGGAGCCGTGCTAGGACTGCCCGCACCAGTGCCGGCATTAAGAATTATTTTAATGGGCTACTAGATTTAATTAGTATGGTAATGTTGTGGATCGTCTTATAAAAGAACTAAGAAGCGTTTGTCTTCTCGGTTTGAGGTATGTGGTTCGTTTGGTCGATGAGAAAGGATTGTTTGGGGAAAAATATATACAGGGTTGGGCAAATAACTGTACGAATTGAACTATTTTAATTACATTTTGTACACTAGTTTTTTCACTACTCGAGCAAACCTATTGAAATTGTTGATTACTAGAATATTGTGAATCTAACATTGTCTTGGATAATATGAAATATGAAATGAACATTTTTACATAACATGTTGTTATTTTTACAGTCGCCTGGTATTTCTATTATTTTTAGTACAGTGATTATACCAGTAGCGGCTCGTGATTTGTTTAATTGGGTGGGCAAAATATCAATGCATTTTTATGGACTTATTTAATGAAGTGTTACTATATGTTATTAAGTAAACACTACAAATTTGAACCGACATATTTTTAAGAAGTAGTTAACCGCAAGAACCATCTAGAAGGTCGAGTAAACACTAAACAACCCTAATAAAACGGCCGATTTTTTGCGCGAATTTGTTGCATGCGCTATTGCCTATTTAGCCTATTAGAATACGTCTATGCTATGGTATGGGGTTATCTGCCTAGACCTATGACGTCACACATGCATTTTTCGCTACCCCCACTCCTCCGGCTTGCTGGACAGTTTACGCGCTCGCAGTAGAAAACCGTCACCGCTGGTGGGCACAATCTCAATTGCCACCCCGACCTGGTCGTTTCGGTTGCATACACTACCGTTATTTACCAATTCTACGGCCAGTAGCGTAGCAGCGTTGGATTTTATTATGTATTCAATATAATAATGCAGGCATATTGACAGTGGTTATAAGGAATTTATATTAGGCAAATACTTAACTGTAACAAATATTGTATTAATAACGTCCAAATAAAAATGTGAAACACTGAATACCAGTACCAGGTGATCCAATATTTTTTGGGTGGGCACTGCCCACCCTGCCATCCCTGACGAGCCGCCACTGGATTATACAGTAGTACATACGTAAAAGTTGGCAAGTATGTTTTAGTATTCAGTCTTGCATAAAGAACGCAATCGTTTAAATATCTGAGGTGTCTCTCGCCCAACATTCTGACCACCTCGTCGACACAATGACGACGTATTTTGGCCCGATCCGTTTGGGCGCTATCGTGTTCATAGACATACATACTGGGTCATCATAAATGAGAATCATCGGGTGCAAAACTTTGTTCCGGTAGTTTCGCACTAAACTTTAGTCCCAGTTATAGCGCCAAATGCTTGGAGCGTTATTATTGGTCAAACTAGGTCTAACTTCACACTGTTTACCAAAAGTTGGACCTAGTTGGACCAATAAAAACGCTCCAAGTATTTTAAATTCACTGGCGCTATAACTGGGACTAAAGTTTTGAGCGCAACTACCGGAACAAAGTATTGCACCCGGTGACTCTCATTTATGATGACCCGGTACATATGTACATACATACACCCACACACACATATGTAGAGTAGTTTCAAACTAAGAAGAGCAAGCAATATAATGAAAATAAAAGCTTTTACCAGGGAATAATAAACTTGATGCACTTTTGGTTTTCTTTTGGAGGTGATATACTTTTACAACAAATATTTGTTCAGATTGTATCTAGTTATTGTTAGAGTGGTTTTAAACTAAGTAGAGCACAATGACATATGCAACCAATCATACCCAGTGTATGGTTTATAAATTGCCTATGTATATTTGGTTGCATATACAACTGTGCTCTTCTTAGTTTGAAACATCTATACATACGCACATGTACCCACAGACATTTTCCAGATATCATTGATATCGATTCTAAGAAAATATCTGACGTGGCCCCCATCCAACTTTCCGACTACATTGACACACTGTTTACACATTTATAAACTCTCTAAACGTATAGAGTATAGAGGGTGATCCCTAAACTTTAAGTAAATTTGTATACATATTTAAAGACACTGCAAGATGAGATGGTGTCAGTTTGGTCAAAACTGGATGAGTCCCTAAGAAAACGCATGTAACATTTGCCACTTCCGGTTGTCAGATTTTGGCAAAAACCAATTCACTTCGTCCCCTAGTAATGCTAAATACGTACACCAAATTTCAGCCCAGTGCGTTGTCCTGTTTGGGCGCAATCGTGTTCACATCTCTTCTTACAACAACCACTACAGATATGTATAATTGTATAGATATGCAGTTTTGATTTTCATTGTATTTCCCGTTTGATCAAAAGTGCCATTAACTTTAACATTTTTATTGTAAATTCAGCGTTGTGTATTTTTTTAATATATGTAGATTTAATTCAAGAAATTTACAGTTATTGAGTCACTAATATCAGTGTTAGTTCTAATACTATCTACGGGAATTAGGGTTACTTCAAAAACCCGAACTATACTGGGTGGAAATAAACTAGGTAGAAAACCAATTTTAACGTTCTTGACACTTTAATTGGCAGTTATACCGTCAATTACGCGTTTTCCTTCGGGAAACCACGAATTAATTGATTCGGACAGCGGAAGTCACCATTCTAAATAAAAGACAGTTAAACTTGTATTTTTGAAAATTATCTCTATGTAAGTGTTTTTATTACTTTTGTCGTTTTATATGTTAAATTCTAAATCGCATAGCCAATGTAAATTTAAGAAAAGGATTGGCATGCTAGACCTTTTTTATTGAACATACCTTATTTTTCACAGAATTGAGTTTTTCTTTCCCCTATGAGGAAAATATTGTTTTGTAATCGACGGGAAAAATTAGGAATTTGACAGAAATTTATTTTGCGATCTCCGGAATCCATTGCAATATTTTTTTGGAAAATATCTGTGTATTCATGTCTGTTAACACGATAGCGCCGAAATGATATATCGGATCGAGCTGCAATTTAGAATTACGAATTCAATTGCTTTTGATGGCAACCTGTCAACCGGAAGTGGCAAGAATTCCATGTATTTTCACAGTGATGCTATCGATTCAGAGAAAACAGATTCCAGCGCATCCTCCAGTGATTTTAAATATGTATACCAATTTAAAGATCATGGGATGAACGTTTTATCCTCTTTAAGCGTTCACAGAAGCTGTCTGACATAAACAGCAGCGTTGGTCGCTATGGTGGCGAATTGTCACAGACACAGGCAAGGCTTTTTATTATTGGTAATAATACTACAAGAATAACGACAACAATAACACATCAGAATAAATACAATAAAAATATGTAAATAATAAATTTTCAAAAGTGACAAAAACCGTCACCTGTTGGGTGTAACCTATAACACTGTAATCTATCAGAGAAAAATTTCCTTAATGTTTATAAATACATAGTAGTAATTACTGGGTTCAGCATAGAAGTAATGGGGTCGGTCCTAATATAATAACTTACCGGAAAATTACCTTAAACAACACTTAATTAGCGTTTCTAATAATTAAAATCCATTCATATGTAATAATAACCATTAAAAGAATTAGGGGACATTAACCTAAAAATTTAATAGCTCCATTTTTAGGTCATCGACATTTATTATCGATCGATTAATTACCATTAGCTTGTTTAGCACATTTCTGTGCTACATTTTGTTAAATTCAGGCACCAATTTTGCGCAAATTTTGGGAGATGATTGGTTCTGGCTAGCTGATAACAAAGTTTTTATATCAATCATTTCTATTCTTCTTAATAAGTATCGAAGGTTAAAGTTAAGGACAACATTGTTTGAGTAGGTATCGCATGTGGTTATAGCGATTAAAATGGATTTTAAATGATTTTGGAACAGTTATTGATAACCTGCATACCTCTGAAACAATACCACAGCAAGCAGTAGGAAGAAAACACCGCTTGTATTCCATGAGGGGGAAACCATGTTGACCAAAAAAAGCTGTAAAATCTTTATGCAGTACATTTCAAATGTTATTTATTACTTTGTTTTTTAATTTTCTTGCTATATAATGTTTAAAGAAACTTCAGTTCATTTATATGACACGAAGTTGACCATTGTAGTCCGTAATTTTGTCCTTTGACATATCAGGCATTACAAAGAATTGAATAATTTTGTATAAGAATTTTATGTTCAGTAGCTCAAAATCTATGATCCCTTAATGTTTGCGCACTCAAACCTGTTACACTCTGTATACAGGATCATGTAATATTTTATACTTATATTGCATGATATGAAAACAAAGTTTATTCCTCCCAAAAGATTCGCACATTCGCCAGTCTTAAATAATTGTAAAAACTAACAACGAAGTGAAACTCCAGGCTGAAAGATCACGGTCCATTGCCATTTCTGGACGATGGACGCCAGATCCCAGTGAAATTTTCTGCGAAAATGTAAAGACATTTTCTAATGTAGGCACCTATTGTTTATTTAAAATTGCCCCAAATAATTGTGTTTACTAGTAATTACTAACACAGTTTATTCTTATCTGCTTATTCTCAAATACAATAGCCTCTATATTTCCACCAAATCCTTCTTTTTACAAAGCCATCCGAGCGCTAGAAAACACGCTGTGAAACAATTCTAAACAAGAAAAAGCAAAGGCAGACAAAATAAACGAAGACACGTCCATTATACGAGACTGATTCCGACCCTGCCATGGTCCTTGTAACGTGTATTACAACGTATCTCTGTTATTTGGTCGGCCGACTGGCTGGTTCTCTTCACTGTCTCATTGCTCTTCTTTTTTCCTCATCCTTCTTCTTCTACTTCTTCCCCATCGTCTCGCACTCTCTCTGTCTTCTTCGCAGGCTCTCCGAGAGAGCTGCCTTCGGCCCATTACGAAGAGGTATCGGTATTTCATATTTACAACTCCTTGTGTCGTGCTAATGGATCTCTCCGACTCTGTCTGGACTTACCTCCGTCTCGTGTTCATTCCACTTGACCGGTGTCTCGTTTTGCAGACCCAGCTCGTCGCCTATCCTTTGAATTAACTCGATTTGCTCGCTCTTCCTAGACAGGATGTTCACGCGACTTTGTCACAATGAATACGTATACGATATGATATGGCGTCCTTAGAAAATTGGCTACACACGCAATCGTTAGGTAGTTTGGACACTTGAGATGCTTTTTGTGCTATTTACTGGAACCATAGAATGAGATATTACTGCTTTTATGGTAGTCTTTCACAACTCTATAACAGCATATTGATTTAAACATGTTTTAAAACATGTGCTTTAAACGCATTTTGGATGCTACAATGGTTTAGAAGTGTACCTAAGACGAAATATCTTTAACAATCCTTTCTCTAAGTGATTTTTTTTTAACCAACGACATTCAAAAGCTACCGAATTGATACTTGTAGAGTTTAGAAGTAAGCAAATATACATGTACGGTATATATTTTTATAAAAATTATACTGCCAAGCAATAAGAAAACTAATATTCAAAAGGGACTCTATTCTATGTAAGCAAATAAGTCAATAAACAGTGTAGGTAGCAGTTCTTTAGTTTTCATTCCAGCATAGATAAAGCACTACGAGCACATTTTTATTAATATGTATCAAGAAAATGTTCTCAACGCATAATACTGTTTTCACACTGTACAATGTTTATCTGGTGCCATAACTGTGTGTCAACGACCTAATTGATCATCCTGTATGATAATTCAACTACCCATACAGAAAATTGCAATTGAGCGTGATTTTTAGTACAAAATTGTATCGTAAATGTACATACATGATGTATTTCTTAGCTTAATTACAAAATCAGTATCCACGACAATTATTATAAGTGGTATTATTATAACTCCTTTGAAAAGTTCCAATTCACTTAATGGTTATGTCCAACAATTAAAGTAGTTGTAAATATGACACGTAACATGATAGGAAATGAGCCATTGTGTAACTGTTAGGTAAATTATTAACAATAACATGCAATTTGAGTGGTCGGTTCTCATGAAGTCAACGATCGACGAAACAATAAATAAATAATAAAGTAAACCTTTATTGTTGTGCATTTATTGTAAGATTATGTGTTTATTTGTTAAGGTGTTTAACGACATTGCACGGTGACGTTTATTCTATAATCTGATTATAAACATGATAACTAAAGGCTGTTTGACAAATAAACTATTCGACACGTCCGTGGGTAAACAGTAAAATTAAAATGAGTCTTTTAACTAAACAAATATAACCAGAGATATAAACAGTACCTTCTAATTCATTCAAGTAGTCTATATAATTATGTATTTAAGCTAATATATTCATACATGAATCACAATATGCGTTATTATTCATAACTTTATATTACTCAGTACTCCTAAACTTTATACTTTATCGGTCCTGTAATACTATCACAGGAAATGGTCGTTTATTTAAAGAGAAGAAATAGTTTTCCGTCGGAATAGTTTACTTCGACAATTTAAACCTGCTATTAAAGCTGGTAATGACTAGATTTGCTCGTCGGGAACGAGAAAGAACAACAAGCAGAACGGTCAAAACAACTGCCAGCAGCAAACGATACTTGTAACACCTGGCTTGAAACTTTGTCTGAACTGGAAAAAGGTCCCCTTCGTATGCTTTTCACGTTTATTCACGTGTCTGTACACACCCTTCGGTTCTCCACGTTGTTTTGATGGCGTACAAAGTACATACAAACATAATATAACGCTTCAAGTACAAGTCTATTTCATCAAAGGAGGTTTGCGTGTGAGTATGTAAAATATTTGGCCACGCGATTAGTTTTGTCAAGGTGCCAACGTTTTTCAACATCAAACAAACGTTGAGTTTGCGAATGCCAAGATACATTATGGTGAGAGGCACCCAATTCACAATCAACGTTATTTCGTCCGTAATTTATGCAGCCGATAAACTTATTAGTGATAAGTGACTTCTTGTTTTCGTATCAATAAAGCCAGTAAAAATACAATAAACACCTGTCTGTGGGTTTTAGTGCGCTCTCGAAATATATTCTAATAAATAAGGTAATTAACAGTTTGTTATTTTTGGTGGGTTCGTGTTTTTCTCGACTCGTTGGGTTGGGAAATTATTATGCAAATTAATGTATGTTGACAGTTGTTTGGATCGGATGGTTGGTTGCATGAATTAGTTATTGATAAGTAAATACTGTAAATATAATAATCTGATAATTAAAGCTTTTATTTCGTCGTAATTATTCAGTTATCGGGTAAACAATGAATAAAATAAAATATGGGGATTAACGAACGACTATATTGTTTAATATGAACTGAATAATGATCTATAGAAGATATTATTTATGCAATTTGTACATTATTCTGCGTCGACAAATGTGCAAAATTAGATTTCTGACATTTACACTTTCTCTAATGTGGTACACAGTTAATTAAGATAGATTTTATAAACTTATATGATAAAATGAGAACGTATAATATTATAAAACAGTAAAAATATTAAACACACACACAATATACAGAGGTAAGTAAAGTAAATTTTGACACGAGGCCTTAATCAAACTATCTCAACTTACTTTCCTTTGTCTCTCTGGTAGTGACACTGTTTATAATATTGTTCTAAAAAATAAAAATCATTTTATTTTTTTCATTATAAAGATACGTCTAACAAAATAAAATGACACTTTTCACAATTATATCGGAAATGACTGTACCAGTTCAATTAATCACTCGAAAATTCATACTGTTCAATTAACTTCATGACATACAACCGAGAACATTAAATCTTTCGTGCCATATATGCTCACGTTCGCCACGTTAAGCACAGCACCTTTACCACCTTATTTAAATTGAATATCCCACACAGAACGGGTGTCAGGCACAATTTGTCTTAATGCGTCTTAGTGAGGTCCCCGATTTGCATGAATGTGAACCCCAAGGGCCGACCACAGCTCCATATACATATGCTAATGATATCCGAAATAAAAGCAGCAAAACGGGTCGTTGAATATCCCTCTTACGTGTTTAAAGGCTCGACGTGCTTGTTCTGGCCGGGCAAGGGTGAGACCACGGCACTAAGAAAAAATAATAGGAAGCTCAGAGTTTAACAATTCACGTTCTCTTCGTCGCTCCTCGGTTGTGTTCTTCTTGCCTCCCCGATCTTATTGACTGTATAATGAGGAGATATTTAAATGAGGGGTGGAGGAAAACAACAGTGGCTAGTAGGCTGGCTTTTATTGTATGGGTTGGTGGCAAGCCATTCTGTATAATTAATATTTGGTAATTTTTCTTTATTGGCATATATTATACAATCAGTTTTTTTTTAAATATAATCAAAGTATATTTTTTTTGTGACATTAACATTTCTAAAGTGCCACTTTCGACTTTTACTTTTATAGCTCTTTATGAAGCATTGATACATCAATTAAAGCCTGAGTGTGGCCTAGCGGTAAGACGTTGGCGTTGCACTCAGGGGGTCTCCGGTTCGAGCCCGGGGACCTGCTTCCAGGGTGAGGGTTTTCTGTGGTTTTACTCACTCCTTGGCGAATGCTGGGAGCCAAACATCTTAAGACGTTCCACAGGCGCGGGCGATAATAATAATACTCTGGCCTGCCGATGCCTCCTGTAATTGGCGAAAGCTGTTGGGGGATGTTAAGGCTTGGATTATTATTATTATTATTAAAAATCATACTTATTACTGTGCGGAGTGTGGATTTCATTGACAATTTTGTTGTGAGCTGCTTATATTCTATTAGGATCTTCACGAATTATGGCAAAAGATTGTTTTTAACTTTTGGGGGTAGTTTTGGACTAGAGCCTATTTTGGTCAATTAGTCAATCTGTATCTCTCTTTGTTGGGTCTGATCCAGGTTGGTAGAATTCGACAACATCCGCGGGCTATTGTGGACATGTAGGTATAGGTAAAAGTTGTAAACGCCTTTAGATTTGAGATTTCAGCAAATTTTTGGTGTCATCGATTGGTGGCAAAGGATTACTGGCTCGAATAGAGTTAGTTTTATTTTAATATCACCAAGATTGGTCGCGTAATTGTCATATTTATGTACACGTAAATTTCGATAAGAGGGGGCTGAAAGCTGTTCGCAGCCTTAAACGTTACCTAGATGTCACGAATGCTGCCACGAATGCTGCGTCGAGTTCTCTAAATCTGGATCGAACCCATCAAAATTCTCATAGGTCAAGGGGAGGGAAATCGAATGGTGTAGGTTTTATTAAAATTGGAATAAGGGTTGTAAAAAAATGGAATAAGTAGAGTCGAGAGAAAAGTGTATATGATTGTATATGAAAAGTCTGTGCTTCTTCTAATTTTATTGCTTATTTAAAGTGCTTATTTTCCAAAATTGCTTAAAAATCGGAAATCTATTTATTACAATCAGTAAAACGACAAATCAAAAACTTGTACACTGAATAAAATTATTTATAATCTTAATCAAATGAATCAAATAACTTTCATATATTATAACATGAATATTAATATATTTTCGAATAAATCGCGTAGAACCAGCAAAAATGCGCGGTTAGATAGCATCTGTTGTTGTGGCAAATGATAATTTTGTAGGATAACAATTCATGAATCATTGCTTGAATTCCTCGTCAGCACATTTCACAAGAATAGTAAGTACTCGAATAGTATAACATTGCATTTCGAATTTAGGAAACCTCTACTCGACAGTTTGATAGTTTCGTTTACAAATCAATCCAAAAAACAAACAAACAAATATATGCATTACTGCATACAATTTCATAATCTAATAAAATATTTACGTAGATACGTTTGTTTGTATAAAATAAGCAGCCGTTCCCTAAAGAATTAATAAACATATCGTCGAGTATTTCTGCACTTCTCAGGCAGGACAGGTTAGTCGAGCGTCTCATTTAATAGCCGGTTTGAAGCGGCATAAAGATTAAAAATAAACACGGCGCGACCAAAGACAATGGGAGCGGGTCCCATTAATAATGCGGAGCGAAGTGAACCGCCTCGGGAGTTATTCCAATAAAAATTTCAATTTAGGGTCCGCTGAAATTT
Source organism: Aphodius granarius (assembly GCA_963971325.1). NCBI lineage: Eukaryota > Metazoa > Arthropoda > Insecta > Coleoptera > Scarabaeidae > Aphodius > Aphodius granarius. The sequence continues at coordinate 11,336,514 of OZ020222.1, read as the reverse complement.
TAATTTCCAAGTGTGAAACGTTTATACGGCAAGAAGGCCTTTGTGCTCTCGCTATTCCATTTTCATCGCGCTTTATTCCCTTGCAGAGCCACAGTGGTTCAGATTACGATCATACAACATACAGAAATGTGCTACGTGTATACAAACGTTTTGAAAATGGTTTGAAAACGATTTGATAACCAAAAATGTTTTGGAAACGGTTTGAAAACGATTCTAACTACGATCTATAACTAAGAACGTTTTGAAAACGGTTTGAAAACTATAAAAGTCATAGATAGGGCAAATTTAAGAAAAAATATAATAATTGATGTTTGAGATTAATTTCCACCATGTTCAGAAACTGAACTATAGTGTGGGGTAGCGAAATTTTCCCTTCTTTTAAAATTTAATTTCGCTCCGTCTTCAGCGCACATCAGCAGTTCGGGTTCTGAGACACCCTCCCGGCAACTCTCCTCCCTCCTAATTTAAGCTGGATATTCGACATCGATCGTTCTTAACGTCACCATCCTGGATCTCAACTCCGACAAAGGATGAGGTTTATATATGAAGGGAGAAAAAAGAGAGAGGGGAAAACGTCTTCTTTTCAATTTTGTGTCCTCTCTGCCACTGGATACTAAAGACAGTAGGATTTGGTTGATTTCGTGACAGAAATACCGCGAAAATATATTAGCTTTACTCAGCGAAGAAAAGAAAAACGCCTAACTAAGAATTTGACAAACTTTGATCTGTAATATATTTTGTAATCTTCTGTAGATTTTAATTATTCTTTCAGCATATTATTGACAAATATTTTCTGTGTAACCGACATGATGTTCCTGTCGATATTTGGTTATTGTATTTCAGTTAAACCTTTATGCGCATAGCGGGATATATCAGCAGTGAGTGTAGCATTGACAGGGCTTTATTATAATGTAAAACCATCAACCGACAGACCCTAATTACTCTATAGGGTTTTCCCAAAAATAGACTACTGAAATCCTTTTTCTTCTTGCGATATACATATAGTTATACATATAGTTATACATATATTGTTTTAGTTAAACGACTATATTTTCTTTTGAAATGTAATGAAATGGGCTTATACGTAATACTGAGGCATACATTTATTCATTTTTTTTTCTTTGGTAGTGGGTCTTTCTAATAACATGCTGCATGGCGATGGCACGACGAATTTTCTGCGAAACACTGTCACAACATCTATATCTTAAGCGCCAGTCAAACCTTCATCAAGTGCTTAATTACTTGTACATTTCTAGGAACAGCGTCATTAAGCTTGCAGAGTCAATATTGTCATGAAGGTTGTGTTAAGGTATATTTTGCAACTGGATTACGCACGGTATATTTTCTAACAGAATCTTACATCCCGAATTAATGTTTGACACTTAAAACTGTGCGCATACATTATTATTTCACAGAATGATTGACCATGACCAATGAAGGAACTGACTGTCGGCCACCTTCTTGTTAATAATATGTCGTCTCAAAGGTCATCTGTTATTTCAATGAAGCTTCTTTTGATGTAAATTGATGTGTTTGCAAACTGGTGTCGCCTTCTTTATCGGAGGGCAGAAATCCCAGGTAAAGAAGGTTTGGTTGTTCAATGGCATATATACCCTCAAAAGCTGAGAATTAAAAACTCTAGGTCTAGAAGCTAGAGGACTAGAGGATAGATTATGTGCATTCTACATATTCTCCTACAAAATGTAGAAGAACGTATAGCAATAAAAATATGCAGTAATTCTTTTGAGTATGTTCTTCTTCCAATAGTTTTTATAAATATTGAGTGTAATGGTCACAAAGAAGGATTACTGGCTTTGTTTTCCGTACGAAAGACGGTAATAACTTACGTGGAAACCAGGAGAAGTTCAACGTTAAAAATGGGACTTGCATTGTTGACAATCCATTGTTTTTTCCCTATAGTTTGGCTGTTGAGAAATGTATTCTGAAATGTAGAAGAAATCAAATCCACGTCAACACAAATTCTACGTGAAATGCAAAATTGTAGTTTCTATGTAACTGTAAGTAGAATTTTATTAGAACCAGTCAAATATTAATATTGAATATTAACGTAACATTATTTGGAAAGACTGATCTTAGTAATTATGTGTAATATTCAGTGCATTTCAAAATATCTGGAGTGTTCTCCATCCAACTTTTTGACTACCTCGTTGACACATTAATGTCTCGACACCTTCTGCAATACTTCAATAGTGTGAAGCCACAACCACTCTGGTTCCCAACCTAATATCATTCATTGAGTGACATTAAATGCCATGCCATGTCAGTGACGTTTATCAACATTGGCCAATTCGCAACCATAGCGATGGATTCTGTCAGACTCAACGATGAGCTGGACTTCAGGTTGTCAGATTGTCACCAAAAATAATACAGTTCGTCCCCTGGTATTCCTAAATATGTGTACCAGATTTCAGCCTGATCCGTTGTATCGTTTGGGTGCTATCGTGTTCATAGACAAACATGCATACATACACACGTACACACATCGATTTTTATAGTTTTCGTCTAAGATACTAGTCGGAAAGTAAAAACGTAATTTGATTTTTAAAATGCCTAAACAAAACACCTAGAAGAACTGAACATAATTTTATATTATACAGAAATATCGAAATAAGACAGGAAAACATTATCTTTTTTTGGGTTTGTTAACTAGTATTTAAGTTTTGACATCTTTCATCATATTCTGCGTAACGAAGAAATCATAGGAATCAGTTACAAAATCAAAAAGAAAATCAAATTTTGTTATATAACTTGTTACAAATTCATTAGCTGTACGATTTTTATGAATAACGGTATAATTGTGTACAGACAGATACATTCATACACGAAACGTATGTAGACGTATACACTGTACAGTTATTATGGCAGCCAGAAGTAAATTACATCAATCAGCCGGCTTTTTATGCGAGCTTCTACGGTGCTGACATGTAAATGCGAAGCGCCAGAATTGCCCTCATTAAACGCAGAGCATGTCGGTCGATCGCTAATTAAGTTGGCAATAAAAGCAAAAGAACCGTGCTAAAATTCGACTGAAAAGTTGTGCGTCCGCTTATTACTGCCCCTGGCTACCTATTCTCAAAATCATGTTGATTAATCCGCATACGGAACCATCTATCTCTCTTCTTCTATTGGCCTCAGGCAGAAAGAGAGAGATTGCTACATTTCGTCCACGGATCCCCAGTAACTAATTCGAGAATATCGGCCGTGATGTTGCCTTGTCGCTGTAATTTATCGGCAGTCTCCAGACGCTATTAATCGATACTAATTGGTGTTTTTGTGTGATGAGGCGCTATTAATATTTAATGTTTCGTGACTGGGGTGAGGTTAGAGGTGATTGTTGTTACAGTGAGGTTATGTCGATCCGGAAAATGTCAGATTAAGGTTGACGAGACTAATTTGCACCTGAATCCACAGACGAGACCTGAATCGGTTTTTGCAATCGGCGCGGCGATCGGTCCAGTCGAGGGGTAATAAAATCAATAAGCATTGAATTCGCAACGCTATTGTGCGCATCTAAATGAAATATAACTGTTAAATTGTCAGCGCTTCGGTATTATCCGACTCGCAAATTGAATCCCTGTTAAAACAACCAGTTTCAGTGTTTATTATGGTTAAGGCTCATAATAGTGGTGTATTATTATAGTTGTTACTAAAATACAGTCTTATGAAATGGGTACCTAATATCAATTTCTTAAGTAATAATAGAAATATGTTAAGCAATTCATTGTTCTACTTTTGTCTGTTTCTAAACTATGCGGTCACTTTCAAATCCATCACTAGGATAACGTACTGTAAAGCCAATCAAAACTTAACCTAAGACCTGCTCGAAAGGACGACATTATACCACTCTGGCAACCCATCTATTGTAGTTTCTATGACATATTAACATTTGTCGTAATGACATTAAGGGCTAGTTTTTCAATACTGGTTTATTTCTAAGTTCTACTGAACTCATCAGTAACCATAGTAACTGTCAGTTTCTTGAAAGCTGATTGGTTATTGAGCACTAAAAAGCAGTACTAAACTTCGGTCATAGTTTAATCCAATATTGAAAAACTAACCCTTAATGTCATGTCATGTCAGTGGCACTGACGTTTGTCAAAATGTGACAGTTTGCAACACAGCGACGAAAGCTGTGGATTCTGTCAACTTGCTTTTATAAACGATTATAGCTCCTAAACCGTTCATCCCAAAGGTCTACAAATTTGTATACATAATTAGGGCCACTTGAGGGTGAACTGGTGTCAATTTGGTTAAAATCGGTTGTCAGATTGTCACCAAAAGCAATCCAGTTGGTCCCCCGGTAATTCTAAGTATGTATACCAAATTTCAACCCAATCCGTTGCTCCGTTTGGACGCAATCGTGTTCACGACAATACATACACACATACATACTACATACATTTTCCAGAAATTATTGCAATCGGTTCAGGGGACGAACTGGATTGTTTTGGCAAACGGATGTGGCAAATGTTACATACATTTTCTTCGGAATTTATCCAATTTTGACCAAACTGATACCAGCTCATCCTCTAGTGACTTTGTAATATGTATGCAAATTTGCAGATCAGAGGGATGAACGCTTTAGGCGCTATAATAGTTTATAGAAGCAGTTTGACAGAATCCACGGCCTTCATCGCTGTGTTGCGAATTGTCAGATTTTGACAAACGCCAGTTATACGCGAGTCTGTTTATTCACCAGATTGATGACATGACGTCAAGTACTGATAGAAAGGAGTGGGGGATTTGATGGTTGCCTGATGGAAACAATTTTAGTGGGACATCCTGACGGCCTGGTGGAATAAATTGATGAGCATGCGCTGTCATCACACATTATGATACGTCACGCTAACACCAAATTTAAAAATAAGTGATATAAGTACAGAAAGTACCCTTAAGTTATATGTCATAATCGGCTTTATTAACTTTGATAGAATATATATTTTGTTGTCTAGCATCTTGAAGCTGTAGGAGATACATAAAGCTTCCATTACATTGTTATTTTTTCTTAAAAAACAGCGCTGCCAAGCCGACAGAAGTTAGGTTAAACCAAAAGTCAAAACACCGCCCATAGAACTGGTCACCTGTTTACCCCTTCTCCAATCCATCACATACACCAAACTTCAAAGCCGATGAGTTGGTGGATGCACCAACACTAAATCAGTGATTAAAATTACGCCTAACCGATGACATCGACTGATGGCATCAGGATTAAAATGACCGTTTTGATGTCATCAATTCCCATCACTGATGCCAATCGGTGTCGGTATGACAAATATCATTACGTTGTAGAAACTGACGCGTCCAGAGTTGCTTTGTTTTAACAAAACTGAATAATTGCAAAAGTGTTCAGACACTTAATTGTGTCAACAATGTAGTCGGAAAATTGGGTGAGGGCCACCCCAGATATTTACTTTCCGACTAGTACCCTGGAAGGAAAATATTGTAATCGACAGAAATTTTTTTTTGAGATTTCTGCGGAAATACACGTTTTGGGGTCCCCTGAACCCATTACAATGATTTCAGGCCCCAAAACGCGTATTTCCGCTGAAATCTCGATTTTTTTCCCGTCGATTACAATACTTTCCTTCTAGGGTACTAGTCGGAACGTAAAAATGCACAAACGTTGTTAGTGGATGCTTGCAAGCATAAACACACAGGATAGATCCAGAGAGAAACAAATGTAGAATTTTATCGTCAGTAACGAATTCACTTGAGAAATCCTAACTATGTATTACGTGAATCGTGCACAGCTCATTAATTCCAATATGATCGCATCTGTCTTGCAAATTGAACGTCAAACTCGGTCGAGCGCACCACGTATATAATTAAACGAAAACAACCTTATAATTATTGTTGCATTCGCGTGATCCTCACCAACAATTCGATTCATTCGTGTGTGTATAGTGTATACACAAACGTAAACCCGGAATCAACGTTTATAAACAAAGCAGATCTGCGAGATAGAGAAGGACGGAAATAGAACCAACGTGTTTCGCTTCGCTTTCGTTCCTCTGTACTCAACAATCATGGTCCATGGAACAAACACGATGTGATGGTGTTATTGTACCTATAATATGCGAATGCGTACGTATCGACGTCTGTTCAGTATTTAATTAATTTGTTACTAGTTCCCCAGGGCAAACATGTGCATCCTTCTCATTTGTTCGGATGCAAACGGTATCTTTCTCTCTCTCGGCGGAACACGATGCCCGATGCTGTATTTTTGAATCGTTCGCTCGCCGAACGAATACGTCCAGAGCGAGCGATCTATGCATTAGAGGTGGGTAGTTCGTGAACGAACTAGTCCGAGAGAATGGCTCCCGGCTTAGAACAAAAGAACTAGTTCTTTAAAATAAAAAGAACTAGTTCGAAAAAGAACTAGTTCGAAAAAGACCTGCTTTGCTAAAACATATCTCATTCAGTGAACGACTTGTGTTGGACGACATCAAACGAAGAAGACAACGATTTTTCGATCAATATAATTATAAATAATTATTTATTTTCAAAAAAAAAATACAAATAAAACAAAATAACGATTCTTCAAGAAAAAGACAAAGCGGGAAGGCAGACATAGATTCTGTCCAAACTAGATCCTAGTTTCGTTCGGAACGAGATATTCACGTGCTATAACACATGAAGACACGTTCATCGAAGTAGTATGTCTCAGGATCAAAGTAGTTCTTCAAAACGAGTTCTTTGAACTAGTTCCTTTTTGTGAACTAGTCCGGAAGAACTAGTTCATTAAAAAGAACTAATAAGCCCATCTCTACTATGCATAGGGCACACGTTCGGTGAGCGAAGGACTCCAGAATACGGTCCCAGAGCTTTTGATAATGGCGATAAATTTCCGGACTGGTTCTGATCCACGCTGTATTGTTATGGACTGCGGGTACGTTTTGTTGCCTCAGGCAAAGCGGCTTGTATGTATAACTAGTACAAGTCCAGGTCCATGCATGGAATTCGGAATTGTCGAATGGAGAGGCGACTTTGATGCAAAACTAAATTATGCTCGAGAATAATACACGTAATTATGTCCGGATTTAATGCTTCATTTATCTCATTGTTGTGGTGATGGTTTTATGTTATTTGAATAGAAGTGAAGTGCTTGTCTTGTATGGTCCTTTGTTTGTACTTTTGATGTTATGACCTAAAATTTTGATCTCCAATAAACTTTGTAATCTTTGGTGGATTTTGATGATTCTTTCAGCAAATTATAGCAAGTATTTCTTCCTGGCTAACAGTATCATTAAAATAGTTTTTTTCTGCAACTCCTTTGATCTGTGTAACTAACTTGATATTTTTGTTGTTCAAGATTGGAAACCCCTGTGGAAGAATTAAGGACCATGGTCAAACATTTGACTACGCAGTTTTAAAGCCAAATTGGTCTGGAATGTAATGTTTTTTGTTTCACTTCGATGTATTAATTGTCGAAGAAGATACAGTATTGTAACTGAGATATTGACAACTTTAGTTTCACTTAAAAAAAACAAATAAAGTACCTAATTACTAATGAGGTCTTTCTTTCTTCTTACGGTTCAAGAAGTTGCTAGCGATCTTTTTACTTTCCGACTAGTACCCTAGAAGGAAAGTATTGTAAACGACGGAGAAAAAATTTCAGCGGAAATACGCATTTTGGGGTCCCCTGAACCGATTGCAATGATTTCTGGAAAATGTATGCATGTATGTATGTATGTATGTATGTATGTATGTATGTATGTATGTATGTATGTATGTATGTATGTATGTATGTATGTGTGTATGTATGTCTGTGAACACGATAGCGCCCAAACGGAACAACGGATCGGGCTGGAATTTGGTATACGTATTTAGAATTCCTGGGGAACGAACTGGATGATTGTTTGGTGACAATCTGACAAACGGAAGTTGCAAATGTTACAAGCGTCTTCTCAGGGATTTATCCGATTTTGGCCAAACTAATATCACCTCGCCATCCAGTGACGTTAAATATGTATACAAAGAGACAGATCAGTGGGATGAACGGTTTAGGCGCTATAAGGGTTTCTAGAATCAGTTTGACAGAATTCACAGCCTTCGTAGCTGTATTGCATATTGTCAGATTTTGACAAACATCAATGCTACTGACATGACATTAAATGTCAGGATGACAAATGTAATTCTGTCATAGAAACTGACGTTACGTAGCGTCCAGAGATGGTTCTGGCTTTACTAAATTGAGTAATTGTAAAAGTGTTCAGACACTTCATTTTGCCAACGATGTAGTCGGAAAGGGGTGAGGACCACCCCAGATCAGGGGCGGAGATGGGCGATCGCCAGGGGCGAAAAGTTAAAGGGGGCGAATATACTGTTGTTTTTTCAACTATCTTCATTTAAACAAAAAATTAAGAGGTAGTCAGAAAACCCGGCAGGGGCGAAATGGTTTCGATCGCCCAGGGGCGAAAAAAGTCTTAATCCGCCCCTGCCCCAGATATTTATAATTGCAACAGAAATCGTCAAAATTGGTAAAAAAATACACGAATTACGCAAAATGAAAGTTAAATTTACAAGGTTTTATTTTTAATATATCGAAATGAAACACATTTCAATACATTGTTAATTAATAACTTTAAAACTGAGTAGGGAAAAACTTGAACAGGGGCTTTAATTATTCCACAACCTGTTACAAACCTAGACCACAAAACAACATGTCGGTTACGTAGATTAAAAATTGTGTTCTTTAGGAAGAAATTTCTTGAATTATTTGCTGAAAGAATCACACAGAAAAAGAGTTTTATAAATAATTATCTTGTTATCCAAAAATAATACAATTATTTCAAGATCATCAGTCGGTGAGCCCTATCAATTTACTTGCTGGAGGAAGCTGAACATTATTAGCGAAATATTGAACAAATAAAAAGGTCGTAGCGGAACACTGCTATTGTAGCCTTACAATCTCAAAAACCATACATAATAAAAGTTTTTTTACTTTGCATTCACAATGCACACATTGTAACACTGTTTTCGGTGTTACAATTAGCAAATTGTAACACAGTTTTTAGTAACTTTTTTCTAAGATTGGTGACATTGATATCAAATGCATGTCAAACGAAAATACACATAACCACAAAAGTAAGCACAAACTGATTTTTTAGAATCGCACAAACTGCGAAGTATGTATATTTTTATACATATTTAAATATGCGTGTTGCATCCTAGGTTTCGTACTACTAGTATATGATGGTATATAATAATTATCAATAATTACTTTTTCACAGATATTTGAATTTAAGTGACAGATGACAGTGTTACCAACGGCTGCACCCATAAATACTCTAGATTGGAATTTTACCTAATATACTTCTAAATTTTTATAAAATTAATGACGCAAAGTAGAAAAAATAGTATATTACGCTCGTTTTATAAGACATATTGGCGCATTCGTTCATTTGGGTAACTTTTTTCTAAGATTGGTGACATTGATTTCAAATGCATGTCAAACGAAAATACACATAACCACAAAAGTAAGCACAAACTGATTTTTTAGAATCGCACAAACTGCGAAGTATGTATATTTTTATACATATTTAAATATGCGTGTTGCATCCTAGGTTTCGTACTACTAGTATATGATGGTATATAATAATTATCAATAATTACTTTTTCACAGATATTTGAATTTAAGTGACAGATGACAGTGTTACCAACGGCTGCACCCATAAATACTCTAGATTGGAATTTTACCTAATATACTTCTAAATTTTTATAAAATTAATGACGCAAAGTAGAAAAAATAGTATATTACGCTCGTTTTATAAGACATATTGGCGCATTCGTTCATTTGGGTAACTTTTTTCTAAGATTGGTGACATTGATTTCAAATGCATGTCAAACGAAAATACACATAACCACAAAAGTAAGCACAAACTGATTTTTTAGAATCGCACAAACTGCGAAGTATGTATATTTTTATACATATTTAAACATGCGTGTTGCATCCTAGGTTTCGTACTACTAGTATATGATGGTATATAATAATTATCAATAATTACTTTTTCACAGATATTTGAATTTAAGTGACAGATGACAGTGTTACCAACGGTTGCACCCATAAATACTCTAGATTGGAATTTTACCTAATATACTTCTAAATTTTTATAAAATTAATGACGCAAAGTAGAAAAAATAGTATATTACACTCGTTTTATAAGACATATTGGCGCATTCGTTCAACTCATGCGCCAATTTGACGTCTTATAAAACATATATAATAATATACTATTACCAACGAGCGATAGGCCATTATTATCATATGTTGTAAGCATTCCTACACAGGTATGAATACGGCCTGTATGTTTAATTAATTTATTGGATGCATCAACCATCTGTCATATCGATCATACATCTGACATTGTATCACACAGGAAGTGAATGTGTTGTTTTTTAGTTGAATTGCGCAACCCGTCTCGGATCTTGTAATAATGTAGGTAATCGTTTTGTTGAGCTGGTTCCATTTCATAAATTCCCATTGAGATATGATTAATGGAATCGAAACACCTTGCCGCGGTAATTACGTTGCGCAGACCGAAAAAATACGAAAGGAAATTGTAAATTTGTCGTGAATATTGTGCTATCGTGCGATGGTATTTGGTGGCGTTGCATAAAAATCAATCTAATTGGAGATATTTGTAGCTGGCAGCCGTGAAATTGCCGTAAAATTACCACTTGAGCAGCAATTACTCAAGTAATTTGATTTACTAGTCGTGCATTGCCGTATTATTGGTGCCAATAATAAATTTGTTTCGGGTTGTAATTTAGGAGTCGAGAGATTTTCAACCTTTTTATAGTTCTTATCTTTATTAACTTACAACGTGATGATATTTATTATATTATTCGATAGATTTCTCATTTTGTTGCACTATTTTTACAAAACGTAAACGATTGTTGTTAACATTTTATTCCGAAATGTTTAGGATTATCTAATTGGATGAGCAAGTTCTGATACATTTCTCATTATACACCATGTTTACTTTTTTTCATAAACCTATTGATGTTATTTTCAGCATTAACTATTAACATAATATGCTATTTCCTGAATTAATTAAAATCTATTATTTCTATTATTTAGAAAAATTTAAATTAGAATGGAGACTTCCGCGGTCCGAATGAATAAATTCTTGATTTCCGGGAGGAAACCGCGTTATTGATACAATCAATAATTAGTAAAAAGAAAACTATTGAGATTTTTCAATAAATCTTTTTCAGATGAGCCAATAAATTTGACAGACGAGTAAACATAGCGATGCGTTTGATGATAAATTTGATCATCGCAGCGCATTTCTCGCCCGAACAAAAGAATCACGGGTTTGCAGGGAGGTTTGGTGTTGGTGCGCGCTATCGCCGCAGCGCCGAGCAGCGCCTCGTCGTTCGTGTCCGTTCGGAGGCGCTCGTGCCGTTCGAATGGCTTCAGTCAGTTGATTTTGTGTTGTTGGCCAACGCAGAGTGTACGTGTGATGCGGGGATATTTTCTGACAGGAATACAGAATAAACGATGAGAATAAAAAAACGCGTGTTTCGCCAGTTTCTGTGATTATTTTTGTGTGTGATATTTTCCCTAAGAGGGAGAGAGATAGTGTGCTATAGGGAGTGTGTTATTGTATATGGTGTGCTTGTGATACAACAGTAGTGGTGCGTTCGAATGCTTTTATTATTACATCGTGCTTTTTCTGGTATTAACATTGGTGTTTCCCGTGGAATTGAACCTATTATAAACTCGGCGCAAAAACACGGTAAGAAATACATTATTTACGTGGATAACCCGCATGTTTTTTGTGTGATTTGTATTGTTTAGCTATAGGAAAATATAATCTCCCGTCTCCGTCGCGCTCATCGCTGCATACACGTATCTATCTGTCTCTGTCTGTCCGTAGTATGACGCCTAGACATCTTGGTAAATCTGTCTTTGGAGGTTTCTTTCTAACCGCTGCCGGGTCGACTCGTTCTATCTCGCTCTGTCGTCCCGTTGGTACTCGTTCGATCCCTTGGAAGCCATTTTGTGATTTTCTGACTGAACGAAAACCGTTTTCAACCAAACATTTGTTCAGCAATTTCGAGAGACTTCTTCTGGCTTCCCATTCAAACAAATAATGACACTGTTGCTTTTTTGCATCTGAAAAACACAAAACATCAATTTATGGGGAGTAACCCGTAAAAAAAAACAATGGAAAAGTCCCATTGTTTAAAAGTCCCATTAAAAAAAAAGTTTTTTGTTACGTTGTTATATGTGTAATGTTGTATTTCTACTGGTCTTTGGGGTTATTTATGAAAAATTCTGATAGAACATGTTATTTTTAGCACCGTACTTAATGTAGGTACATTTATTTTTACAACGCAATTGTTTAGTTTTATTGGTTAAACAAACGTGCTTGCACTTAGTACGATACACATGTCAAAGTTGTTGTACTTACGGTCGTAACTATGGTAATTAAAGTTAATTCATTAACAGAACAATAGAGCTACACTTAAAAAAGCTGTTTCATTTAATGGAATTGTATTTCAAGAATTTTGTGTGGTTTGAGCTACATATAATATTTTGATAAATCGGTTATAATAGTAATTACGGAAGGGTGCTATGTTAGGGGTACCTGAATTGGGGTGAATTGTGTATTAGGGGCCAAAACGTGCGTACAAAAGGGGGATACCTCCCTCAAAAATTCACCCCTCACCCGTGGAACATCTGGACTACCCGTTTGAGCCCTTAATCCGAAGGACGAATTGCCTGTCATCGCCACCCATGATCTATTATAAGGCAACGTTCATTTCTCAAGTGGTTATTTGTTTTGAGGTTACGTACAATTTATAAGTATTCAAAATGGTAATATGTAATCGTTAAAATTTATGAGCTTGTAAATATGTAAAGGCGCTTTTTTCAGTTTCTCAAATACAAAAATAACGTTACCGTTTATTGACAATATAAATTTTATTGGCAATGATTGCGATCAGTCACGATAGTCAAGCAATAAAATGCCTATTATTACGTGGCTTTCGGTCTCTTTCTATCGGTGTGGTGCGCGCATTGAGTACTGTATATCGATTATGCCCTTGAGTGCTACTTAAGACTTTTTTTGTAACTGTTATTTCGTGAGTGAGATATAGTGAGTTTTTTTCTAGGAATGTTCTATTATCGTTTTACGTGACAAGTGTCCACTGTGTGCGATAATAAGGAATTCTTTTCCAGGAGCGAGAAAAAAAAAACAGTTGGCTGGTGATACTAACAATGACAGTTCTTTGTGATTGACGTCGTTTACGTAACCTACAAATTAGGTTTTTCATACGTTCCCTAACATGGATGTGGTAACCACACAATAGTTCGAATACAAGAATATAAATATACATTTAGTGGCCATTGTTGGATTTAAATTACCATCAATTGTATAATTAATGCATGTATTAAAGTGAATGTAATTTGCGGCGCCGTTAAATATGGTAAAGATGTGTTTCTTCGATTATTTATTGAAATTCTGCTTGTTACGTAACCCGTTAAACGGCTATTGTTTAACTGACCGCGGTGTGTTGTAATTTACGGTGATCAGGTAAAATACTCGGTCTTTTGCGGAACATAGAAGTTGTATTATGACACTTGAGTTCGATTTGATCTCGACGTTTAATGATTTTGTGTATATCGATGCCGATAAGAATTGTTACTTACAAGTGCTGTATAATTTTTAAGTGTTTGTATAAATAGCGAGTGCCGCACTCTTTTTAGATAGCAATAATAGTATATTATTATACAAGTTTTATAAGACGTCAAATTGGCGCATGAGTTGTTTGGGGCACGAGGAGCGCCAGCGACGATTGCGCCAAATGAACGAATGCGCCAATATGTCTTATAAAACGAGTGTAATATACTATTTTTTCTACTTTGCGTCATTAATTTTATAAAAATTTAGAAGTATATTTGGTAAAATTCCAATCTAGAGTATTTATGGGTGGAACCGTTGGTAACACTGTCATCTGTCACTTAAATTCAAATACCTGTGAAAAAGTAATTATTGATCATTATTATATACCATCATATACTAGTAGTACGAAACCTAGGATGCAACACGCATGTTTAAATATGTATAAAAATATACATACTTCGCAGTTTGTGCGATTCTAAAAAATCAGTTTGTGCTTACTTTTGTGGTTATGTGTATTTTCGTTTGACATGCATTTGATATCAATGTCACCAATCTTAGAAAAAAGTTACTAAAAACGGTGTTACAATTTGCTAATTGTAACACCGAAAACAGTGTTACAATGTGTGCATTGTGAATCCAAAGTAGAAAAATTATGTTTCACTGATTTATGCTTTGATCTCCAGTTGCTTAAATACTTCATTCAGTAAATAATGGACCGTTTCTTTCTAACTAATATGATATTGAAAATAATTATTCCTACATCTCGTTTGATGTGAGCAACAATCATGTTTTGGTGGTACTCTCTTTTTACCAGAACAAAACAAAAAAACCACCGCCGTCAAATACACAACCCGGTGGGTCAGCGCTTTCGAAAGCTCGAAAAAATCTGATGTGGCCAGGCATATGACTTTATCATACGATACAGCCGTGTTCAGGGGGGGGGGGGGGCAATTTGGAAGTTCAAGGGGCATCCGCTTACTATGATTTAATTTTTTTTTCCAAAAAATGGAATGGACATAAATTCTACAAAATTTTCTCTACTATAGTTTATTATTTAACTATTTTGACGAAATTACAGAAATGGCGGCTCATTTGCAAAACCGTTGAAAAATGATAAGAGTAAACCTCGAGTTCCTTTGGGCCCTTTTGGACAAAACTTCTTTCAGCTCTAAGTTTAGTCACGAAACTTCTAAATATGAAGTTTCGTCTCGATACCTTCAGTAGTTTCTCCGGAATCGTCGCCACAAAAAACGGGTACACACACACACAGACATTTTTTGTACCTTGGTCAAAAATGTTCAGGGGGGCCAAAAAGACCTATTTCCGCTAAAATCTCAATTTTTTTTTCGACACGATTACAATACTTTGTCATACTACGTATGATAAAATAAAAAAAAGGGATACTTAACGAGATTAAGCTCATCTTTATTTAATTTGGGCGCTCATTGCTTTTTGCATGAAATCCTCCGCGGTGAATCGGGTTGCTTTTATTCTTGTCTGGCCGACGGATAAAAAAGCGGAACAGGTCGGGCTGACAGGCGTGACGGTCGACAGGGGGCGCCCGTATAAATATTTGCGCATCGGAGGCGGCGGTGGACGCGAGCGCCGCATGTCGTCGCGTACTAGATTTATTTTTCGCAAACAATAAATTTTCCGGAGCCTCCCTTGTTCGAGCGGTCGCCGAGTGTCGGTATTACTTTTTTGTTCGTGCGTTGAGCGGTTATTTGTACACTTTGTACGTGTTTTTTTTTTTTTTTTTTTTTTTTTAATTATGAGGGGATGGTGATTTTGGATGATGATACAATTCTGGAATGTCAAAGGAATTTTGTGTTTATTTAACTCATGATAAATAAACTTTTTACAAGAGATGTTTTTAAATTTGGAAGTGGAGTTCTGAGGATTTAAAAAAAATAAATAAAATGGACGTTCTCAAATCAACTGCTTGTTGGTGTTTTTTTTTTTTACTTTATCATACGTAGTATGACAAAGTACTGTAATCGTGTCGAAAAAAAAATTGAGATTTTAGCGGAAATATGTCGTTTTGGGTCACCTGAACATGTTTCACCAAGTACAAAAAAATGTCGTCTTTGTGGCGACGATTCCGGAGAAACTACTGAAGGTATCGAGACGAAACTTCATATTTAGAAGTTTCGTGACTAAACTTAGAGCTGAAAGAAGTTTTGTCCAAAAGGGCCCAAAGGAACTCGAGGTTTACTCTTATCATTTTTCAACGATTTTGCAAATTAGCCGCCATTTCTGTAATTTCGTCAAAATAGTTAAATAATAAACTATAGTAGAGAAAATTTTGTATAATTTATGTCCATTCCATTTTTTGGAAAAAAAAATTAAATCATAGTAAGCGGATGCCCCTTGAACTTCCAAATTGCCCCCCTGAACACGGCTGTATCGTATGATAAAGTCATGTGCCTGGCCACATCAGATTTTTTTTCAATGCATATGTGATTTGAAACATTAAACAAACCAGTAATTCGGTCTGTCAACTTTTTCACCGGACGTCTTCTTCAAATTCTGAAGACCACGCAGAAAAAAGATAACACATCAACAGTCGCAGTAAACATGCATAATAATGCGATCGTGTGACCACCGCATTCTGTACCTATAAGTCCGCCATTTGATTCTACGAAGCGCGGAAACGTGACACCGACTGTCGTTAATCAGGAAACAAATGCCACGCGGCATATCCGCCTCTTCTCGGTTACAAATCGATCGGTTACGGCCGCCTTGCGATTGTCCAACCAAGTCGGCTTTGCCCGCCTCCGGGCACACTAAAGGTACGCACAGACTGGCTTGTTCAAACTAGTGCGGACGCGGGCACGAATTTCTGTCGAAGTATGTACCGTGTTCGTGTCCGCTTTTCCGCACCCGCTTGAGTAAACTTTAATTTATATCGGTTTCATTTATTAATTTATACAATTTGCGCGTAACTGCCCGTCGATATTACGTCGTCCGCATTGTGAGGTACGTTGTTTCTCTTTCTGTCGCAGCGGGCTTGGATATGAGTGCTGGCGGCGGCAACGTTCTTAGAAAGGTCGGTCGTATGACAGCTTACTGCCTAGCCGTTGCCGGCCGGCGAGAGGTCGGCGATCACAGCGTGCTATGCATGCATGCGTGCGCTGTTTGCGACCCGCTGACGTGGCTTGAGTTGTTTCGTCCAACAACGTGTTTGTTCAGCCAGAATTATTGGTCGTCAACAAAATCCAAGTCGCAAAAAGTAGGGTAGAACGAAAATAAGTATGTACCCACATAAAAAGTGAAACGGAGTTTATTGTGTTTGTCAAAAGTGGTTAATCTTTGTATTTTGAAGATTTCTTTCCGTCGATTTCAACACATTCCTTCTAGAGCAGTGTTTCCCAACCTTTTTTGAGCTATACCCCACCGAAGCTGGTCTAAAAATCTCATGCCCCACTTCATATTGTCTTTTTTTATACCTATAACAGAGTTGGAAATGAACCTTACTCGGAACGGTGTACGTTTCTCATTTCGTCATTGGTACACATTCTGCCCAACAAACTTTGACTAATTTCCTCTCTGTGACGTAATGAAAAACTTGCGCCATTGGGGGTATAAAAATAATAACATAAAACAATAATTTATTTGATTATTGAAATAAATACTAAGCATTTTAGCAGAAACAAAATTTGCTACATATTCTATTATAACAAAATAGAAATAAACATTCACTTAAAAACTAATACAACACAAATCTGCCATATTTTATTATAACAACACAAAGTTAAACATTTACTCTAAAACTGAAATTGTCACTGCAAGTGTTAATCGTACCCTTGAGTCTAGTTATCAAATATTCGTGCTCATTGCTAAATCTGGAAAAAGCACAAAATAGGGGAACATTTAATTAAACTGTCAATATCAACATTTGTAAAAACGGTTTTCAGAAAAAGATGACAAAGATGTGATAGCTGTGCCCCTTAGTAACAACACTGTCAGAAAAAGAATGGTTAAAATGAGCAAGAGTGAGAGGCACTGAGGCCTTGTTGATAACTTATGTAAGGTACATTAATAAGGAACATTTTTTTGAGGAAATGTTATTCTGCAAATCATAAGAAAGCACCACGACCTCCAAAGATATGTTTTCTAAGCTAAAAAACTGTTATTAATTATGTCGATAATATTCCAATACAGAACATAACATCTTGTGCTGCCAATCGTGCTCCTAACATGATGGGCAAGAAAAGTGGCTGTTTAAAGATGAAAATCCAGAAATGCTTCTTGTGCATTGTGTAATCCACAGGGAAAACTTGGTAGCCAAAAATATTTGTTCAATGAAGTATTAAATTTAGTTATAAAAAGTATGAATTATTTTGTACTTAACTTGAAATGTCAGATTCGGCATTAGCTTTAATACAATTGACATATTTTATAACCGAATTTAATCTTCATTGAGAACTGGACAAACATCTTTGGTTACCAAGTTTTCCCTTTGGAGCTATATTAGACAATGCACAAGAAGCATTTCTGGATTCTTATCTTTAAACAGTCGCTTTTCTTGTCCATCATGTTAGGAGCACAGTCTGCAGTACAGGATGTTATGTTCTGTATTGGAATATTAAAGACATTGAAGTAATTTTTTTGCTTATGAAGAATATCTCCGGAGGTTGTGATGCTCTCTAATTTACAGAATAACATACCTTCAACAAAATGTTCCTCAACATTCTTAAGTGGCATAGCTATCACATCTTTGACATATTTTTCTAAAAACGTTTTTACAAATATTGATGTCTTAATTAAATTTTTCCCTATTGTGTGTTTTTTTTTCAGATTTAGAATTGTGTAGGGATATTTAATAATTAGCTTCAAGGATATGATTAACGGTTGCAGTATCAACGGTACAAAGAGACTTTGTAATGGGTCGGAAACCCATTATTTATTTATTAAGATATGATCAAATTAAGCGAGATATTTGTAAGAACATTCGGGAATGTCAAAGGTTTTTGCTAGGGTTGAACATCTGGTTTAGGATTTGACCGCGTGTTATAAGGTTAAAATTGAAGAGTTGTCATTGGCTAAGAAGAAATGCTTCCGGCTTCCTTTGGGGTCGAGGGATGCAAACGAACAGATCTCGCTCTTCTCATTTCAACCACCGTCATGTAAAGTACACGTTTTTGTGGAGCGTTCTTAGGCGCTTAAGTTTATCCCTGGTAAGTCTTTTCAACTCGTCTCGCATTTCATTGTAAATTAAATTATTCATATTTCTGCTAAAAGTGTGTCTGTCTAAATCAACTCCTAGGTTTAATTTAAACGTCAATATGTTCAAAGCTTCATTCATTTTTCTATGTAACCTATCAAACGGGATTGTTGATTATTATTGTTAATAGATGTTATTGTTTTGATAAGTGTTTCGTTTCATTTGAGTAGTCTTGCTTTATCAGCCCTTATTAAATGTTAAATACTTAAACGCGTCAGTTAGTAGTCAGAAAATGTGTTCACAAGGTTCAAGAAAAAGAACCCAGTTAGTTTTGCCTTCGAATAAATTGGAAGAGATTTGATGAATTAGAATTTTGACCAGTAATTAAAGCCCTTAAGCCGCACTTGGCCAAAATGCTACCATGTAGGGGGTCGCGGTTGTTTCGCGCCATTTTGACCTCCTACAACTTTAAGGTAGGTTTTTTTTCAAAATTTTTCTATATTCCAATTGCCCCCCTCACGTTCATTACTTGAATAATCGCTAGAAATATGCATTATATCTTCTGTTCTTGTCTTTGCGCATAGGTCATTGCTCGCCATGTTTAACCAGCCGTATCTATACCCATTTAAACATTATTACAACAATTCATATAAACACGCCTTTAATTACGAATACATTCACACTTCACCGCATTTTCCGGCAAGGATTTCTCTCGCCCGACAGTAATTGCGAAACGTTGAACACTCACAACTAATTACAAGCAATAAATCGATTAAAAATCAATTAGCGAAGGTTGTTAATTAGTATGTCGGTCGTATCCTTGTGACCGTCATCGGCATATCCACTATTATTATTATAGGTGGTACATTATGCGGAGGTATATCGAGTGACTAGATCCATTGTGCGGGAGGAAATCGATTTAATTAACGGTCTATGTTCGACTATGTTCAACACCCGAACAATATCGCGGTAGGTTGGTTAATGGTGCGGCCAACCATACAGAACGTACAGTAATCGACTTGGCATGTCGAACGTTCACTCCGGGCTATGCGACGCGCCCACTGTTCCGACGATTCCTAAATATAATCCCGCGACAATGTCGATGTGATTTATACGATTATAAGTATTCACGCATGCCGTGTTTTTTTACTTTATCATACGTAGTATGACAAAGTATTGTAATCGTGTCGAAAAAAAAAATTGAGATTTTAGCGGAAATATGTCGTTTTGGACCCCCTGAACATTTTTGACCAAGGTACAAAAAATGTCTGTGTGTGTGTGTATATGTGTGTGTGTACCCGTTTTTTTGTGGCGACGATTCCGAAGAAACTACTGAAGGTATCGAGACGAAACTTCATATTTAGAAGTTTCGTGACTAAACTTAGAGCTGAAAGAAGTTTTGTCCAAAAGGGCCCAAAGGAACTCGAGGTTTACTCTTATCATTTTTCAACGATTTTGCAAATTAGCCGCCATTTCTGTAATTTCGTCAAAATAGTTAAATAATAAACTATAGTAGAGAAAATTTTGTATAATTTATGTCCATTCCATTTTTTGGAAAAAAAAATTAAATCATAGTAAGCGGATGCCCCTTGAACTTCCAAATTGCCCCCCTGAACACGGCTGTATCGTATGATAAAGTCATGTACCTGGCCACATCAGATTTTTTTTTGCGAGCGTGAAAATAATAGAGTTTTGTTTTAATTGTCACACTTGAAATGTATTTGATTGTTTTGGAATTGAGTGCGTGATTTTATCGAAAATATTGTGGTGATTTATTTCTATAAATGAAACATTAAGCAGTCTTTTTTGTAGAGGGTTGTATAAAATATAAATCTGTTTTTTTTACACAATACATTTTTGTTTGGTAATTTTATTGCACGTCAAATGTTGCCGAAACTTTCTAGCATATACTCCAAATAATTTCTTATTGGTCGTACTCAAAATGTGTGTGTACATAATGTTACAGAAGATACACATTTGTCCTGTCACGGATAGGATGTGAAAATCGTAGCGCTTGTTTACGTAAAGTCAACACTAAAATTTTTATTTAACAAACAGTCCAAAGTTCCATCACGAAACCTCGTATCATCAGACCGATGTTTGTGTGCCAGTGATTCACTTCACACCTCAGTACCATATGCTCTCACTATACACATTTAAGTACCCAATAATCCCATAGCAACTACATGTTTATTTCCTTTTTATTGTAGAATCGTCCATCACTTGAACGCTACACGTATTTGTCCTGCGTTTCCTAAATTTTATACCCAATATGTGACGAGAGCTCTAAAGTAGAGATGGGCTTATTAGTTCTTTTTAATGAACTAGTTCTTCCGAACTAGTTCACAAAAAGGAACTAGTTCAAAGAACTAGTTCTGAAGAACTACTTTGATCCTGAGACACGTACTACTTCGATGAACGTGTCTTCGTATGTTCTAGCGCGTGTATATCTTGTTCCGAACGAAACTTGGATCTAGTTTGGACAGAATCGATGTCTGCTCTCCCACTTTTTCTTGAAGAAACGTTATTTTGTTTTATTTAAGTATACTTTTCTTTTGCAAATAAATAATTGTTTATAATTATATAGAACGAAGAATCGTTATCCTTATTTTATTTAGGTATATTGTTTTAAATATTTCTTTAATAAAGCATAAAACAAATATTGCTGCACGTATTTTAACCTTATTTATATGTACTGCAATTTTAAGTGGAATTGGATTTTTATTTATAAATTATAGTACAGCAAATACTGGCGAAACTACTATTAACAGTGGTGGATTCTGTGGTGATGGGGCATATCCATTATGCAATAAGAAAAAACTATAGCCTAACTATATTTTTGACATTGACCGCCGTTAGATAAAGAAACAACTGGCGGGCGGTGCGCTTTGTCACTCGTTTGGTGTCGCCACAACTCGTTCACTGAATGGGATATGTTTTACCAAAGCAGGTCTTTCGAACTAGATATCATGTCCCTCTCTGCAGAGCAGACACGCCGCCCAACACAAGTCGTTCACTGAATGAGAAATGTTTTAGCAAAGCGTGTCTTTTTCGAACTAGTTCTTTTTCGAACTAGTTCTTTTTCGAACTAGTTCTTTTTCGAACTAGTTCTTTTTCGAACTAGTTCTTTTTATTTTAAAGAACTAGTTCTTTTGTTCTAAACCGGGAGCCATTCTCTCGGACTAGTTCGTTCACGAACTACCCACCTTTACTCTAAAGCGCCATCTATACGTCACATTTTATCAAAACAATCTTATTTTTTATTTTCTTGGGTATATCTTGGATACCTAGAAAATGAGATCACCTAAACGATTCTGAGAAGGGTGGAGCCGTTCCTTTCAATTTCGACACAAAAAACACGCCATTTGTATTACGGAAGGCTGTTCCACGTTCAAATACGGGTAGAGCGGCAGCCGGTCTTTATACTCTCTATATGGTTTCATGTAAGAGGACGAGGTCTCGCCATCCAGTCGAGCGCGAGCTCTGATCGTTGCTAGAAACGGAGAGATTGTATATTATATATTGTACCTATTCACAGAGAGGCAGCACAATTGGGTATCACTTACCTAAACGATTTTAATTGTATGTCAGTTTGATGCTAAATGAGTTAGTTGCCGTTTGGTTTGTGCGTTTATTGTTTATCCATTTGGTTTATTACATTGATTGATTAAGTCATTAAGTGGAAGTCATTCACAGAAATGACGTTTTTTCTATAATGAAAATGTTCAAAGAAGATATATAGAAAGAAAAGAAATGTAAAATAAAAACGTAGTTCTTTGTGGATTCTTTGGGAGAATAATTAATGTTTGAAACAAATAAAGATATGGGCTACGTAGGCTGAAAGAAATTTTTTATTTGAAATGTTTATCAAGTTTTGAAAGAATTATTTAAAAAAAGGAAGTGTAGATTTGAGTGACGAGATTCTGTTGTAGGAGGTCAAAATGGCGGGTAACATCCGCGACTCCCTACATGGTAGCATTTGGCCGAGCGCGGTTTAAGACTTTAATTACTGGTCAAAATTCTAATTCATCAAATCTCTTCCAATTTATTCGGAGGCAAAACTAACTGGGTTCTTTTTCTTGAATCTTGTGAACACATTTTCTGACTACTAACTGACGCGTTTAAGTATTTAACATTTAATAAGGGCTGATAAAGCAAGACTACTCAAATGAAACGAAACACTTATCAAAACAATAACATCTATTACAATAATAATCAACAATCCCGTTTGATAGGTTACATAGAAAAATGAATGAAGCTTTGAACATATTGACGTTTAAATTAAACCTAGGAATTGATTTAGACAGACACACTTTTAGCAGAAATATGAATAATTTAATTTACAATGAAATGCGAGACGAGTTGAAAAGACTTACCAGGGATAAACTTAAGCGCCTAAGAACGCTCCACAAAAACGTGTACTTTACATGACGGTGGTTGAAATGAGAAGAGCGAGATCTGTTCGTTTGCATCCCTCGACCCCAAAGGAAGCCGGAAGCATTTCTTCTTAGCCAATGACAACTCTTCAATTTTAAACTTATAACACGCGGTCAAATCCTAAACCAGATGTTCAACACTAGCAAAAACCTTTGACATTCCCGAATGTTCTTACAAATATCTCGCTTAATTTGATCATATCTTAATAAATAAATAATGGGTTTCCGACCCATTACACTGTGTCTATGAAACAAAATCTGCGGTATTAGACAAATAATATAAAGTAATTTTAAAAAGGTCCAAAATATATCTATAAATATAGAAATTGATTGATTTTGCTTTGTTTAATGTTTGAATATTCTGTATGTTTGCATTGTTTTTTTTTTTTTTTTCATTTCGTTCAGAATTGCAATTTCAAATACGTTTCGAAACTTTTGACTGCCTCTGTGTGTTTTACAAGTTGTGGTATAACTTCCACTTCTTTGTCGAAGCTTGATTCATCTTGAACTGAAGTATGTTCAAGATATCTATCTTGTTTATAAGATTCTCATGATTCTTCATATACGACGCCCCAATTAATAATTTCTTATCTTCTTGCATCTCCGGAAATGTGATCTATCAGTACAGTAACTTCTTTTATTTGGTTCTCTAAACCCACTCTAAACACCAGTTTATTCCTAAACTGTGATAATAGAAGATTATATCCCATTCTCCAACCATCACCAACTTGTATTAAAAGATTACTCCAGTACTTTTTAATCAGTTCTAATAAGAGTCTAATAGACACTAAACAGAGCAAAATTATAACAAAGTATTTCCCCATTTACTTGGCGGAAATCACTTCGCTGTTTAGTTTAAAGGGTCGTTGTCTGATTATCGCTTCCAATTCACTTAGTTCGGATTACTGGAGGTTTGGATTCCGGTATGTTCGGATTAAAGAGGTCATACTGTATAGTGTTTTACCTGAAACATTGCAAATGCAATTTTCATCTTTCATAACTAATTTTTTGAGAGATTGTGGCAATTTTTTCAACACGATTTAAAGAAGAATATTAGAATTAACGATCGTTGTGGTAATTATGAACAAAAAAAGATTACAGCTTACTGCTGCTAAAGAAAAAAGACTTCAGTAAGCTGTTAATTGAAATACTCTGTAGGGTAAGTTTTGATTTAAAACACTATATTTTCTTCCACAATTAACATATCAAAATGAAAATCAGAATACATTACATAATTAATTTGGTTTTAAAACTAAGTAAGGGAAAACTTCACTAGAATCCTTAATTCTTCCAAAGATGTTCCAAAAACTTGATCACAAAAACATCAAGCGGTTATAGAGGTCAAATGAGTTGTAGAAATAATTCTTATAATAAATAATAAACGTTTTGAAGACATTTTGAAATGGTGAACCTAATTTTTCAATTTGGAAATGAAACAATAACCTTGTGTCCACAATTACGTATAGTAAACCAAATAAGTAAGCACACCATCGTTAAGAAATGTTATCAATGTTTTAAGTTAACATTACTACTACTTTTTTTTACATTCCTGCATATTCCAACTACATATTACATATACAAGGTATTTTGTGCTGCAATATTTTTAGAAATACATAGTACATAGTTACGTATGTAAATTTGCCTTCGGGCGTTTATGAGCAAAACGTGCCATTTTCATGAAAAATGAGGCATACATTCCACTTTTAAAGACACCTTAAAGTCAACAGCAACCTTCATTAAATGATTAATGAATTTCGCCTTTGTAAAATTTCCACGAATTCCTTATATGATAATAACAAACGGGCTTGGGTTATCAAATTGTCATTTCGGCATGCGAACGCGAACATCTGAGCGTCGTTTGCATACTAAAAACGCGACCCGAATTCATTACGGTCGGATTGCCCGCGGTAGGTCATTAATATTCAACTATAGGCTTTTGCGTGATGACCCTATATATTAAAACTTGGTAGGCTGCGTGTTCTGCGCGTCGCTTACGTCACACACGCAACGGTTTTTGATAGTCTGTGGTTTTTGACCTCCATAAAACACGAAATTACAGGATACATAACCTCAAAATTGAAAAAACTAAGTATTAGGTACTAAAATTTTATTATATTAACTAAAGAGGGATTTCTATTGAAATCCTGATTAGGTTTTCGGGGATGAAGTAAGGAACTGGTCGGATTTATACCCGGGGTTGTGGAGCTCGATTATGGACCTTTAGGGGAGAGTGTAACATAGGGGTTGGTAGACAATGAGAGGTCGGATACTTGTCCGCTTTTGTGTCGACGATCTGGACAACAAAAAGCATCTCAAACAATGGTTTCTGTTGTAATAGACGCTACGTCGTTCGTGTCTGGTTCATAACGAAGTGTGAAAATTGTTATAAAAGATGCTTTTCTGTATTCTGAAGCAATTGAAAGAATGGGTGGTAACAATCAGAATATTATGAAGATAATCGAAAGTAGACCGGTAAAATATAGATAAAACACTCCTCTTATTGTGTTAATATTTTATTTGATGACATTAAACTAAATCACATTAGTAACATTGGCATAGAAAATTTATACAACACCGACTGACTAATAAACTAATACAATAAATAAACCTTGTCGTGTAAATTACGACATAGTTGCTAATTTACATTATCATTCAGTTAGCGGTGTATGTTTAATAATATTGTTAATCAGCGCAAGCCGTGAGAATAGTATATTATTATACAAGTTTTATAAGACGTCAAATTGGCGCATGAGTTGTTTGAATGAATGAACGAATGCGCCAATATGTTTTATAAAACGAGTGTAATATACTATTTTTTCTACTTTGCGTCATTAATTTTATAAAAATTTAGAAGTATATTAGGTAAAATTCCAATCTAGAGTATTTATGGGTGCAACCGTTGGTAACACTGTCATCTGTCACTTAAATTCAAATATCTGTGAAAAAGTAATTATTGATAATTATTATATACCATCATATACTAGTAGTACGAAACCTAGGATGCAACACGCATGTTTAAATATGTATAAAAATATACATACTTCGCAGTTTGTACGATTCTAAAAAATCAGTTTGTGCTTACTTTTGTGGTTATGTGTATTTTCGTTTGACATGCATTTGATATCAATGTCACCAATCTTAGAAAAAAGTTACTAAAAACGGTGTTACAATTTGCTAATTGTAACACCGAAAACAGTGTTACAATGTGTGCATTGTGAATGCAAAGTAGAAAAAAGAGTTTTTTGCTTTCGTTGGTTTTGATTGATCAAAAATCTCGGTCAAGTGGGCAAAGGCGCGTTCGTATTTGAGATAATTTGCATGCGATTTGCATAAACAAACAGGTGGCGTGTTCACGCGTTCATACGCGAGTTGTACTGAATTATTCGATGTGGGTATTTTGATTAAATAAATACGACCGAGCGACCTGAATACTAATGGAATTGTGGCAAATGCAGTGAAATGTAAAGTAGCATCTGCATTTCTCGCTAGCGATGTTCTTGGATGATTGGATATATTATGCAAGTTGTTGCAAGCAACAAATTTATCAAGTAAATCAAATTTATTGACTTATTTTAGTGAGAAATGTTGCTCAAGTATTGTAGTGGATTGTTGACATTTCTCATTTTTTATCAAGAAGTAAATGAATTACAATTTTAATTGCAATGAATAACTTACCGCAGACAATTGAAATGGAATTATCAGTACCATTATTATGTTTTTTAGGGTCTTGTGTCAGTAAGTTCTATGTCAATATCAAATCGGGTGTAGTCCGTACAACTGTGAAAAGATGGAATGATATGGTATACATCAAACCACCGCATATACAAAGAGATAAGCTAGAAGACCTAAAAGACATGATCAAGTACTTGCCAGGCGAAGCTAATCACTTTAATTCGGACCTTATCCGAGAGTTTTAAGTGTCTTAATTAAGTTTTTATTTACATAACCAATAAACAGATACCTTGTATTCTTGTTAATATACCTTTCTTATTGAAATATAAGAGTAGCTGACGCTTAATTTGGTAAAATATCTGATTTATGAATTCTAAATTTCCGGGAGGAAACGCGTCAATGAAGACAAAGTTGTCAACATTTCGCACTGTGTTGCAAGAGGCATCTTCAGGACGTAACAGTAAGAGAGCTACGAAGAGAAGAGAAGAGAAGAGAAGAGAAGAGAAGAGAAGAGAAGAGAAGAGAAGAGAAGAGAAGAGAAGAGAAGAGAAGAGAAGAGAAGAGAAGGGAAGGGAAGGGAAGGGAAGGGAAGGGAAGGGAAGGGAAGGGAAGGGAAGGGAAGGGAAGGGAAGGGAAGGGAAGGGAAGGGAAGGGAAGGGAAGGGAAGGGAAGGGAAGGGAAGAGAAGAGAAGAGAGAGATTCTCTTCGTGGCTCTCTTACTGTTACGTCCTGAAGATGCCTCTTGCAACATGTGTGAGAAACTTTGACAACTTTGTCGTCATTGACGCGGTTTTCTCCCGGAAATCTAGAACTTAATGATTCGGACCGCGGAAGTCTTCAATCTAAATATACCTGATTTATGTTTGAAATAATCAAATAACGTTTGTATCACAAATCAAGTATGTTAGAAACATTAATTAGGCGTAAAAACAATTAAGGGAATTACTCATTTTGAAAGTTTGTCAGTTTCCTCGGAAATAAATTTTGGTATTTAAACCCTTTTGATTTACAACTCTTCAATCAAAGAACACATTTGCATTGGATTGAAAAACAGTTACTTACTATCTTCATGTTTAGATTGGAGACTTCGACGACGAGAATATAATTTTTTTGCATTTTGAGAATACCTTTCGCTGTGTGTTGTTTTCTAATTCGTATACGTCTGTCTTTAAAAAAACACATAATACATGTTAATAAGCAATAAAACATAAGATAACTGTTAATAAGATAATTATTCCTCATTCTCTACAACCTAATCGGTTAATAATTGCATTCGTCAAGGTAGGTAGGCGTTCTCGGAGCCGACACAAAAAGGCACAATTAGACAGCGACCGTACACTTATTTCCCCTTGAGGACACGTCCTGCGGATGACTCGATCATTTAGCAGTCTCGTAATACAGAAAAAAGAGAAGCACCCGTCCTTCTTAAGCGAGAACCGGTCCCCGGCGTATTGGGGATATACGGTGGTATTATGTTCCCGGCACAGAAACACGCCAGGTATAGAAACACGTAAGTTTATCGAGGAAGAGGGGTGCAGCGAAGCGGACGGGGGAGCATTCGGCGATAAACCGTTCATGGTTTGTTTGTCTTGACGACGAAGGATGGATACGGGGCCTGGAGATTGCTTGTCTACGCCAGGAGAGATCCGCAATCTGTCGCTTTTGTGGATGTTTATCATGCGATTTAAACACGTTTTATTGCTCACGAATTGCCTTCGCTGGATTAATGTTTCGTAGACAATAAAGCTGAAAACACACGAGGCGTCACGGCGCCGATTCGTCCGACGCTTGCGTGTGTGCAAACGCAGGCGGCGACATTTCGTTGCTGTATTCCGGTTCGACGATTCGTCGCCACACCGCTGCTGAGCCGTGTGTCCTCTACAAGTGGATTTGTCTGTCAAGTCGGCAGACGAATCGGCGGCCGCTTCGTCGCGCGCCGCCTCGTGTGTTCTTAGCCTAAATATGTTGTAATGCGACATTTCGATTCATACCACTAATTCATATCTGATTGTATTACATACATGAATTGTACATCGTTTCGCACGTAAAGAATATGCATTGTGTGACGAGAGACTAAAGCGCCATCTATAATACTTCATGCTTTAACTAAAAGTTTTTTTTTTTTCATGAATCTGAATTTGTTCACTTCTCACACCTTCATTTCACTGCCAGGTTCATAAATAACTCTTGCCAGATTAGCGTGGCGATTAAAATTGATCTATCTGGCTTATGAATCAACTGTATAGACTGACTGCACACGCACTTTTCGTTTTGGCAGACCTAGTGGGCGCGGTGTCAGCATATTTTCTACGACGGACGTTATTATAAAGACTTGATTATGGGCCGACATACCGCTTTCATACATAGCTTTAAACACTTGTCCAGTGTTGAATTTCCCCGGCTCTGTGGGCGAGGTTGATATTATAAGCTTATAACTTTTTATACTCCGTGGGTGTGACTCGAGAGATTGTTATTGTTGACACGCGGAAAGCTACTTTCAAATTCCTACCCAGCTGTGAGAAATGCAACGACGCGATTTACTGTTTTTGAAGTATGGAACACGTCAAAAATGATTTTTCTACACACAGAAAAATACTTCTGAAAGCATTGTGTTAACAACTAAATAAATTACATGTGTGCTATAGCCGTAACTAAATATTTACTCACATAAATACATACATTTTTCAGAAATCATTGTAAAGGATTTAAGGGACCTCAAAAGGCGTATTTCCGCGGAAATTCCGAATTTCCGGTTTTTATTAATAGGCTTGTTCGCTGAGCATATTCTGAACGTGTTCGGTGATGAATTTGTATTGGACGAGATGTGTCATAGTAATGACGGTATGGAGGAATCATTGCAAGACCTTAAATTGGTCCAATGTACTTGTTAATATGCAGGATCCATTATATGTTTCATTTAAACAACATACCAACAAGAATATGATTTTCTCACGTACAGCTCAACCAACATAAACAGCACCTAAAATTTGTAAACATCGGGATGCGCACAGGACAAGTGGACCCCTCCACCATATTTTGGTGGAGGCAACGATGATAAGCGTGCGCAGTAAGAACGTTTATCTACGCGGCAGCATTTGAATATTTATTTACGTCCACGCGATAGGTTCACGCGCGCTGCGTATATGCATCTCATTCTCGCCGAATGCCTTTCTTCGCGCAGGTCTCAGGTTAACTTTAAGTTGGTTTTCCTGTATATAGGATATCTTTTGCTGTATGTAAAAACATGTTAAAACTCCTACATTGATTCTCAAATAGTATATTATTATACAAGTTTTATAAGACGTCAAATTGGCGCATGAGATGTTTGGGGCACGAGGAGCGCCAGCGACGAGTGCCCCAAATGAACAAATGCGCCAATATGTCTTATAAAACGAGTGTAATATACTATTTTTTCTACTTTGCGTCATTCATTTTATAAAAATTTAGAAGTATATTAGGTAAAATTCCAATCTAGAGTATTTATGGGTGCAACCGTTGGTAACACTGTCATCTGTCACTTAAATTCAAATATCTGTGAAAAAGTAATTATTGATAATTATTATATACCATCATATACTAGTAGTACGAAACCTAGGATGCAACACTCATGTTTAAATATGTATAAAAATATACATACTCCGCAGTTTGTGCGATTCTAAAAAATCAGTTTGTGCTTACTTTTGTGGTTATGTGTATTTTCGTTTGACATGCATTTGATATCAATGTCACCAATCTTAGAAAAAGGTTACTAAAAACGGTGTTACAATTTGTTGATTGTAACACCGAAAACAGTGTTACAATGTGTGGATTATGAATGCAAAGTAGAAAAACTCACTTTTTATATCAACGCACACAAATTGGACGCGTGGCAGAACCATTAAGAAACAACGAATAATTTATTAACATTAAACAAATCATTGAAAAGATGCTGTTGTATATAAACACTTCGATGAAATTATCTTTTAATCTAAACATCGCCCGTAAACATTCAAATCTATACTTGTTAATTATTTTTCCACGAGTGATTCATGAACATTGCCACTTAAAATTAATCAATTTTAATCAATATTGCATCAGATCGGAGTAGAGGGTCAGATGTCATCAACAAACTCTTTGCTGACTATGATTATTTCGTTATAAAATGACTTCGTAACAAAAACAATGTTAGACATCCATTAACCGAAGCTTGGCATCTATTAAAATGTTAGGTAAGAGAGCTACTGTAACGTAAAACACTTGAACCGGAGACGATAATACTGTCCTTGACAACCATTTCCTGCTTCCTGTCTACCACAAAAAGTCTGTTTCATAACAAGACATCTAAATCTTTCCTCATTATGTTAACTGTTGTGTTGTGCTCAGTCATGCATAAAGAAATGTTCAAATCTAATGGGGATCATAAGATTATACGGATTAATGAAGTCAATTTATGATGTATGATGATACAGAGGAAAAAAATCTGATGTGGCCAGGCACATGACTATCATACGATACAGCCGTGTTCAGGGGGGCAATTTGGAAGTTCAAGGGGCATCCGCTTACTATGATTTAATTTTTTTTCCAAAAAAATGGAATGGACATAAATTATACAAAATTTTCTCTACTATAGTTTATTATTTAACTATTTTGACGAAATTACAGAAATGGCGGCTAATTTGCAAAATCGTTGAAAAATGATAAGAGTAAACCTCGAGTTCCTTTGGGCCCTTTTGGACAAAACTTCTTTCAGCTCTAAGTTTAGTCACGAAACTTCTAAATATGAAGTTTCGTCTCGATACCTTCAGTAGTTTCTCCGGAATCGTCGCCACCAAAAACGGGTACACACACACAGACATTTTTTTGTACCTTGGTGAAACATGTTCAGGTGACCCAAAACTACATATTTCCGCTAAAATCTCAATTTTTTTTTCGACACGATTACAATACTTTGTCATACTACGTATGATAAAGTAAAAAACACCTAACATAATATATCTAAAAGACTTGTGCGAGAATACGGACTTCTTAAGCACGTCGGCAGACAAATTAGTCTGACCAATAAGCACTATTAACACCAATAAATATTTCTCAGAATATGTACTGCTATCTTTAGTAAGTACAGCTTTCATGTTAATTTGGTAACATCCTCTTCAAAGCATCTGAAAATATTAATACGCAAGTCAGCGGGCAAGCAAAGTTAAAAATTGCCAAATGGTTGGTCGCCCACTGACCGAGACGGACTGGTAGGTACGTGGTCGTTGAACGGCTCTCTTCAAACAACACAGCGAACATTTAATTTAACGAGCACGGACAAATATGTTCCCGAGAAATGGCCGGCTTTGATGTATTGTCGTGTCACCTTGCAATGAATTCGTAATGCCGCGCCGTAGTAGTAGGTCAGGTACCAGCAATACCCAACCGACTTCTTTCATGCATTATGCATGCTTACCACAACAGGTCTCAGGTCGCAGCGGCAGCTCTCACTATCTTGCCATTTTTTTTTTCTTTCTCGTTTCGTCCCCGTGCTCTTCGCCATATATAAAAGAACGCGGTGACATATGGTGACACACTTTTCGGATAATCGATTCCGCTCGGGTTTTTAATTAATGGTGTAATAACGAGACCGGATTGATTGCGCTGTAACCTTGCCAGGAAGGCAATCGTAAATATGTGTTGAGCTTGACT
Source organism: Aphodius granarius (assembly GCA_963971325.1). Classification (NCBI taxonomy): domain Eukaryota; kingdom Metazoa; phylum Arthropoda; class Insecta; order Coleoptera; family Scarabaeidae; genus Aphodius; species Aphodius granarius. The sequence goes on along the minus strand of OZ020222.1, from coordinate 11,303,917 downwards.
TTTGGCCAGCGCGCAAAAATTAATGATAATTGTTTGGCCCCGGATGGATACTCTCTGTCCAAAATATATTTAAACCAATTGAGTAATATTTTTAGTTTTGTGCGTCTATCATACGGGTTTGTCACTGTAATTAATTACATACATACAGAGCAGACAACATAGTTGTAATAAGAATATTTCTTGAGTATGAAACAACATACATTTTTACTAACTTATTACAAGAAAATACATTTTTCTACTTTGCATTCACAATGCACACATTGTAGCACTGTTTTCGGTGTTACAATTAGCAAATTGTAACACCGTTTTTAGTAACTTTTTTCTAAGATTGGTGACATTGATATCAAATGCATGTCAAACGAAAATACACATAACCACAAAAGTAAGCACAAACTGATTTTTTAGAATCGCACAAACTGCGAAGTATGTATATTTTTATACATATTTAAACATGTGTGTTGCATCCTAGGTTTCATACTACTAGTATATGATGGTATATAATAATTTTCAATAATTACTTTTTCACAGATATTTGAATTTAAGTGACAGATGACAGTGTTACCAACGGTTGCACCCATAAATACTCTAGATTGGAATTTTACCTAATATACTTCTAAATTTTTATAAAAATAATACGCAAAGTAGAAAAAATAGTATATTACACTCGTTTTATAAGACATATTGGCGCATTCGTTCATTTGGGGCACTCGTCGCTGGCGCTCCTCGTGCCCCAAACAACTCATGCGCCAATTTGACGTCTTATAAAACTTATATAATAATATACTATTTTAAAATCACTTCTAATCAGAGTTGTTTTGTTTTAATCTATGTAACGTATGTACTTTTAAATGTGTTTTAGTGTACTTTTGTGGATCTGAGGCAATGTTGTGTTTCGGAGCTTCATGAATTAGTTTGGAAATTGTTTTCATTTTCAGACAGTGTTGATGTACCACCATTAATAAAAAAGTTGATGTATCATTAATAAATAATTAAACTAAAAAAAAAAAAAAAACAGTATTTAGTCAGTGCCTGTCAACAATTAAGCCTGTTGTTATATTTGATTTTCTCGTAGTCATTTCTGTGTAGAATAATCTAAAAATAAACATTCTTTTTTCCATACATACTAATGAGTGATGACGCAATCATGTCTACTGTTAAAACTGGTCCTCGTCAATAAAAACGTTTGTTTTCCAGAACGATTAGCAGATACCTTTAACAGGAAAGTCTATAATTGCCTCGGATAGTATGCATTGTCTACTCAACAATATCCCTCTAATAGCGCTGTCTGCGTTTTACATAATTGTGTATTCACGTCAGACAAAAGAACGCCGCTCACCTTACGCGGTATCAACTCGAAGACTATATCGTCTTCTTGTCTAGCATGTGACTCGACCAGTTCTGTTATTAGTACTTGGCAGTGCCGTGTCAATATGCCATGTCACCATACGTAAATTGCCGGTAATTATACCTGAAAACAGAAGAAGAAGGTGTTAATAACGAAATAATTTCCAACGAAATAATTAGTTACGTTGATACTTACGACTAAATATAGATAATTTTAAAGGCTCACAGCGAGATCCTTGACGAACGCGCCTTTCCATTAAGTAATTTTGATGCCCCTGGCGATTGTTGACCGGGCGGACTCATTAAAGTCCAATTGGAAATCTTATTTTTTTGACGCGCCCGATATCGAATATATCTATTAAAACGTCACTCGTAGCGTAAAAAGCAATTATGTAGCCGATTGATTGCGGTATTCGTGCGGTGTATAAAAACACTTTATGGTGCCTTTATGACTAACCGTAATTGATTTGTTTATTGTTGTTTATGACACAACTCATTGATAATTCATGCAAAGTGTCTTTTTTATACCTATTTGCTTTTGTAATACTTGTTCTGCGTTTAAACGTTTGCTGTGGTAATGGATCTCTATGTGTACACATTTAATTTATCGAAAATGTTTAAATAACACAAAAAAACTTATTTACTTTACATTTTCATACCACACCGTGTGCTCGGGCATTTTAAAACTTCTATTCTTATGTTCAAATCCAAAATTTGCAATGTTATTTGCAACATTTATTAACAACGCTCTTTCAGTTTCAGGGTTATCGTAGTTGATGTACTTCTTCAATAATAATCTTCACGTAAGTACACCATCTTTACACTTATATACCATCTTTAACTTAGCTTTCCATAGGCGAAAGTAAATTGAATCTAAAGTTTAAGTACTCTTTAACTCTTACCGTCTATTGCACCCGGCACTAGAGATGGGCTTATTAGTTCTTTTTAATGAAATAGTTCTTCCGAACTAGTTCACAAAAAGGAACTAGTTCAAAGAACTAGTTCTGAAGAACTACTTTGATCCTGAGACACGTACTACTTCGATGAACGTGTCTTCATGTGTTCTAGCGCGTGTATATCGCGTTCCGAACGAAACTTGGATCTAGTTTGGACAGAATCGGTGTCTGCTTTCCCACTTTTTCTTGAAGAAACGTTATTTTGTTTTATTTAAGTATATTTTTCTTTTGCAAATAAATATGTTAGAATCAAACACAGATTCTTACTACAAATGATACATTTAATGACCGAATCCAGACTTTACAATAATACACGTGTTATCGTTACTAAACTATAACCGAGAGTGAGTCCCGTCTGCTGCATTCCTTCGAGGTTCCTTCCATCCTCGGTGTTACTGTTTATGTTTCATATCTCCAGACATAAACAGTGCATAGGGGCGCTCGTCTAGTGGGACGGTGTGCAGACGTATTTCTTACACTCGGCCATCCTGTTCTTGTGGGCTGTCCTCAGGCCACTAAATAGGAACAAAATCAAATAAGTAATTGAGAAATAATAATGCATGCAACATGCTTTTCCAGGTATACAACATACACAGCATCGGGCGAGAAAGCCCTCATATATTCAGCAGCTTTCGCTGTGGTCGAAAAGACCTTCGTACATACAACAGCTTTCGCTGCCGGAGAAGTAAACCTGTCGCACGCAATAATGTTCTTTCAAGCTAGTCATCACACGCAACACTCTCACACCAAACCGTCTATCCCTATTCAAGACTTCATATCGTAGAAACCGGCCATGATATCATAGTATTTAATGGTTCGTAATATTCGTCGACCTCCACAACTTGTCATGATGACCCTAAAATAAAGCGGTTAAATGGTTTCTCTTGGGCGACAACCCTCAAACCCCACAAATGTCTCTCGGGCAACAACCCTCAATTCCAACAAAACTTTTTTTTTCTCGGGCATCAACCCTCAATATCAACAAAACATGTCTCTAGGGCAACAACCCTCAGTTCCAACAAAATATTTCACACGGGCAACAACCCTCAATATCAACAAAACATGTCTCTAGGGCAACAACCCTCAGTTCCAACAAAACATTTCACATGGGCAACAACCCTCAATATCAACAAAACATGTCTCTAGGGCAACAACCCTCAATATCAACAAAACATGTCTCTAGGGCAACAATCCTCAGTTCCAACAAAACATTTCACATGGGCAACAACCCTCAATATCAACAATACGAGTACCAGTACAGTGTATTTGAACGTATCTACTACAGCAATTATTTTTGGCACTCACAAGTTTGGATCGTGACCCAGGGCTTCAATTTTTCAACAGCCACTACTGTTCGCCTACGTCGGTGGCCCTCTCGAAGGTCCTCGACTTCGTAACGGTCATTGAAGAGTACCTTCCTTACGCGGAAAGGACCCTTAAATTTTGGCATTAATTTTCTGCTGCAGTTAGTGTTGGGTTCGCTTGATATCAGGACCAATACTAGTTCGCCTTCGCTGAAAGACCGTGCTTCACGTCTGGCCTTATCATAGCGCTCCTTCTGCTTTGCTTGATCGCGCGTGATATGTTCTTTAATTTTTGGTCGAAGTTCTGCCAAGTCGATCCTCTCCACTTGCTGCTCCACTTCTTGAAGTATATGTGACTCTGCCATCGGTCGCGGCTTATACCCAAGGAGTGCTTCAGATGGGGTGGATCCAATGCCCTTGTTGTATGCAGTATTCATCGCACCTTGGACTTGCTTGACATACGCGTCCCAGTTGGCACTATCACTTTCCACGCTCGACGTGGCCAATGCTTGTACAATAGTTCTGTTATACCGCTCACATTGTCCATTTGCTCTCGGGGTAGCAACCGCATTTAGCACGTGTTTTATTGCGTAAGTGTCACAAAAAGTTTTAAAGGTACGAGATGTAAACGCGGTTCCACGATCACTTATAATGCGTTTCGGAACACCGAACAAACACATGATCTCACGTAAGACCTTCACGACCGTTGAAACTTTGGTTGTCTTTACAGGTTCGATTGTCACAAATTTCGTAAACGCGTCCACGATAACGATTAAAAACTTGTTCCCTCTATGGCTTGTTTCAAATGGACCCACATGGTCGATGTGCAGGGTGTGAAAAGGAACCTCAGTCTTTTCGATGGGGTGGAGTTTTCCTTGTTTCTTACCAGGGCAATGTTTATAATATGAGCAGTTAAGACAAGCCTGAACGTATTTTGTTACTACGCGTCGCATTTTGGGGAACCAGTAATTTTGCTGTATCCTTCTCAGGGTGTTTTCGATCCCTGGATGACCTGCCTGGTCATGACAAAGTCTACCAATTTGCCAACGTGCTGGTTTGGGAACAACCCACAACTCCTTTCCATCGTCCATCTTTTTGAATACTCTTCCATCTTTCAGTTTGTACTCTTTGAAGTACATCTTTGTTTCCTTGTTGGTTTTTTCCGTCATGAGTATTTGGCGAATGCGTGATAGTTGTTCATCTTGTAGCTGCGCGCTCAATACCCAGTCACCCTCGGTGAGATCTATCTGATTAATTTCGGCGGCTGCATCATGTATTGGATACCGGCTAAGAGCGTCTACATGAGGCATCCTTGGTCCTGGACGATAACGCACTTCAAACGAAAATTCCTGCACGTCAAGCCACCACCTGGCGACTCTAGGAATGAGATCCTTTTTCGTGAAGGTTGTGCGTAGTGCACTACAGTCAGTAACTACTGTAAAACGCAGTCCAAGGAGATACACCCTAAAATGTTTCAAGGAGTGAACGACGGCCATTGTTTCCAATTCATACGAATGGTAGTGGCGTTGGTCTAATGTGGTCTGCTTGCTGTAATAGGCCACAACTCGTTGTCCGTCGTCGTGCATTTGCAGCAAAATTCCACTTAATCCGGTGGAACATGCATCCGTGTGCAGTTCAGTCGGTAGATTTGGGTCGAAAATCGCTAGTACAGGTTTGCTGCTGAGTAGTTCCTTAATGGTTTCGAAGGCATTTTCTTGTTCCATATCCCAGGTCCACGAGATATCCGACCGAGTTAGGCGTGTCAGTGGTTCCGCTACTCTAGCATAATTTTTCAGGAATTTGCGGAAATAACCTGATAAGCCTAAGAACTGTCGAATCTGCTTTACATTCTCCGGTGGGCTCATGTTCATTACAGCCTCTACCTTTTTAGTGCCCGGTCGAACACCGTCTTGGTTAATTTCTCTGCCGAGGTAATCGATGGTTGATGAGAAGAATACACATTTCGAAATATTTAGAGTCAAGTTGTGTGAACGTAGAGCCTCTAACACTAAGTGTAATCGTCTTAATCCTTCCTCTTCATCAGGACATGGTATTATGATGTCATCGATGTATGGTTGTGCGATCTCGCTTATCGGTCTCAATACTTTGTTCATTAAGCGCTGAAACGTGGAGGGCGCATTTGATAGGCCAAAGGGCATTCGCAAAAATTCGTAGTGAGCATCCGGAGTAATAAATGCTGTCTTGGCAATGGAATCTTCGGCCACTGGTACCTGGTAAAATCCACTACTTAAATCGAGTGTAATAAAATATTTGTTTCCACCGAGACGGTCGATCTGATCGTCAATGAGCGGTAGGGGATATTTATCCTTGACAGTTATGGCGTTCAATCGTCGATAATCGATGCATAGTCTGTAACCGGATGTTTTCTTCTTGATTAATAACACAGGATTTGCGTATGGTGAGTTTGATTCGCGGATTATGCCATGACGCAGTAGATCTTCTATCATATCCTTCAGGATATTTCTTTCAAAAGCCGCCATTCTATACGGTCGATATACAATGGGGTTGTCAGATGTACAATTGATTCGTATCTCTGCAGAGCTCGTTCTTCCTAACTCTGCCAGGGATGTTGATATTCTGTCCCTGAATTCGGCTAGCAAGTCTTCGCATTTTGATTTTACACCCTCGTTCACGTTACCGAAGTTTATCTCATAATTTAGCTCTGAGGTAAAACAATCCAATTGAGCGCACTCTACTACGTCTTCTAATGACCGGATTGACACCTTTGCGCCCACCTTGACCAGCATCACGTTAGGTAAATCCAGAAAGTCTCGGCCGACAATACAATCGTGTATCATAAACTCGTCATCTACGACTATAACATGAACGCGCGCTTTAGCTTCGCAAATCCGGACCCATGTTATCATCCGGCCAGCACCCTTCACTCGTTCTCCAGTAAAACTACGCAGGGTATCGTAAGTGGTAATTTGATACTCTAACCCTAGTGCTTGGGCAATGGACCTACGCAGAAGTGTGTTCGAGCTACCTGTATCAACTAAGCACTTGACTTTGCGTTCTCCCACAAACGCGGTCATAATGTAGGGGTTGCTTTTAGTTTTATTGTCCAACTTTAGTTCGTTGACATCGTGGCGATTTTCGTCATTATTTTTCGTAGGAAATCGACTGGTTTTTAAATTTTTCTGAAATTGGTTCAGCCGTCTGCTATTTTGTTGTCGCGATTCATGTTGTGTTTGTTCGAGTTTACAATCTCGCGCGTAATGATTGCCCTTGCAATTAAAACATTCGAGATTTCTCGGAACAAATGGAACCGCTTTGATGTTATGTTGCTGCAGTGGGCGATGTGTGGAAGACAAAGTACTGGGCGAGTTCTGTTTTAAATTACAAGCACTCGTGAATTGCTGTCGATTTGCAGGGACGCCCGTGGCAGGTACGCGACCGAGGGTACTTAGATATGCAAAAAGATCATCTGTGTTCTGATACCGAGCACTTTTCGCTATGTTGACGATACTTTCGTCCGTAATCCCTCCTATGATGGCATCGACAAGGTATACCTCCGGTATGTTAACTTGTAATAGTTTTAATTTTGCCAATTTGTTGTAGCAATACACACTCAGGTCTTGCCCAGGATGCGTACAGTAAGTCGCCGCGTTCCATAGCAATTTTGAAAACGGTAGTGGCTTCCGGAACTGTCGAGTTAGTGACTGTCTCATAGCGGCCCAATCGGTCGATAGTAGATCTTGCGAATCGTACCATCTCCTCGCCATGCCTTTTAATCTACTTGACACTAACCTGACAATAGCTGCGTCTGTCCACCCATAGGACTTTGCCAAATTATCGACACGTGCCGTCCAAGCTTCTACTAGCAGTTCGCTCCTTTGGGGATCGAATTCCGGAATCACCAACTCGTCTCCCATGGCAGGTTGTTGATATTGTAGTCGCTGTTGTGAACTCCGTTCTAAAGTTGACAGTCGCCGTCGTAGACGTTTAATTTCCCTTCTTGAATTTTCGCGGCTAGTCGCACTACTGTCACTTGACGAGTCTGAAGATGAACTCGATGATGAGCTCGGCGATCTTCGTCGTTCGCTTTGTCGCTTCCTTTTCTTATTTCCGCGTTTGCCCATGTTATTTCACTCACGAAAATAAATGAACAAAAATTTAAGAGGAGATATTCGAGTTCTCACAGCACAACCCGTATTTCCTTTGTTCTAAAAACTTCAATTCTTGCGAGCCACTTCGAGTGTTTATTCTGATATTGTTTATGTTAACACCTTCACACAAAGAAGTTCTATGAGGACGCCAACAGACTCCACGCCGATAGCCGACACGTAGATATTGAAAGCGTAAAGTCACTCACTCTTTGCACTACCACTAGTAAAAACTTTACACCGGCGTTTTGCGGTAATCCCACTTCTGATTTTGTTAGAATCAAACACAGATTCTTACTACAAATGATACATTTAATGACCGAATCCAGACTTTACAATAATACACGTGTTATCGTTACTAAACTATAACCGAGAGTGAGTCCCGTCTGCTGCATTCCTTCGAGGTTCCTTCCATCCTCGGTGTTACTGTTTATGTTTCATATCTCCAGACATAAACAGTGCATAGGGGCGCTCGTCTAGTGGGACGGTGTGCAGACGTATTTCTTACAAATAATTGTTTATAATTATATCGAACGAAAAATCGTTATCTTATTTTATTTAGGTATATTTTTTTAAATATTTCTTTAATAAAGCATAAAACAAATATTGCTGCACGTATTTTAACCTTATTTATACTGCAATTTTAACTGGAATTGGGTTTTTATTTATAAATTATAGTACAGCAAATTCTGGCGAAACTACTATTAACAGTGATGGATTCTGTGGTGATGGGGCATATCCATTATCCAATAAGAAACAACTATAGCCTAATTATATTTTTGACATTGACCGCCGATAGATAAAGAAACAACTGGCGGGCGGTGCGCTTTGTCACTCGTTTGGTGTCGCCACAACTCGTTCACTGAATGGGATATGTTTCACCAAAGCAGGTCTTTCGAACTAGATATCATGTCCCTCTCTGCAGAGCAGACACGCCGCCCAACACAAGTCGTTTACTGAATAAGATATGTTTTAGCAAAGCATGTCTTTTTCGAACTAGTTCTTTTTCGAACTAGTTCTTTTTCGAACTAGTTTTTTTTGAACTAGTTCTTTTTATTTTAAAGAACTAGTTCTTTTGTTCGAAGCCGGGAGCCATTCTCTCGGACTAGTTCGTTCACGAACTACCCATCTCTACCCGGCACTAGTCGCCGTTACTTGTGAAAGGGTGCTAACTCGATACTGTCAATTGTATGACGTAACGAACGAGCGGTGATGACATTAGGCGGAAGGGTTGTTCCATCATGTGCATAGTCTGTTATCGTTCGTGATTGATTTGAAATAACAATTATCAGATGACCATGAGGCCGTGACGTGTGACCCTCATCCGTTTGATCGTAGAAGCCGACACATTTTAATTAGTGGCAGCGAGGGGATCGCTTTACAAGCAAAAGCGTACGTGAACGCGCGTTGGACGTTATAAATTCAGATATTACGAGAGATAATGGCCGGCCATAAAATACAAGGTAAATTGGTCTTGTAGGCCGCATGTTGGAAGCAGCGAGTCGCCGTCGAGCTCTTTTAATAACAGTCTCGTTTCGCATCGCCTCTACCATGACCGTCTATTGCCGTAATTAATACGTAACCGAGAATCTAATCACCGATGCGCTTCTCGGCATTTCTCGAAATAACTGTTAAGATCACTGATTGAACGCCATTATAGTTAACCTAAAAATTGTGACAGATGGGAATGTCGGTAATTTAGCGGTACGATGTTACCGATGGGGAATATGCGTGCGGGATTGCGGCTGGTTGTGATTAATTCAGTTAATCACCGTAATAGGAAGCTGGCATCCGACTGAATAATGCTTAATAATCAATTACCAGTCAAGGGGTAATTTAATGTTCAATTATGTGTTTATACACGGCGCTTGGGGAGATTACAGGATGCCGATGATTTTGTGCTTTTTGTTCATAAATCTAGAATCATCTTTGGATCTCCAGGATAATAAGAAGCTTATTTTTAAGTTGTTAATTGCAAATTGGATTGGCATATGGTTGAATAACGTATTCATCATTTAACACTACTGTCGTCCGTAATACGTGGTTTACTAATTCAAATTTTTTTAAACATACTCCATTTAGTGCCTTAAACAGTTCTTAACCAAAGTGGTAACTTTGATTTAACATCTAAGATCACATATTTGCAATACCGAATTGTTGCACTCCCTTGTTGCACTTCCGGTTGTCAGTTTGCCACCAAAAACAATCCAGTTCGTCCTCAGTAATTCTAAATATGTATACTAAATTTTTAGCCCAATTCGTTGTTCCGTTTGGGCGCTATCGTGTTCACATACATACATTTAACAGAAATTATTGCAATGAATTCATGGAACCCCAAAACGCGAATTTCTGCTGAAATCACATTTTTTTTGTGGATTACAATACATAGGTACTTCCCTTCTAAGGTACTAGTTGGAAAGTAAAAACACTAAAAATATATGTAATCGCTACAAAAGTGAATTGTGTTGTCATATTTCTATCAAAAGAAGATATCATCCTGATGTAAACATATGTAGGCAAAATAAATCTAAAATTATTGTAAAATTACACTAGTCAACAAAATAATAAAAAAAATGTACATTAGATGCCACAATTTTTTTCTTAGATGGCCCGCTAAACTCACTCAACTCAACTTTTTTGAATGGATATGTTTTCGAGTTATAAATTTTTCTTTTTTTTGTTTCTTTTTTGGAGGTAGTTCGACTATTTGGAGCATATCTCGAGTTCGGAACATCAAATCTGGTCGTTCTGTACATCAAATTAAAGCCAATTGAATCACCAATAAATGTTATTAATATTGTTTTATAATCGCTTCAGTGGTTTCAGTGTAATTGACCATAATTTGATTTTTTTTTAGTATAAATGAAAATCGAACATTCATTTAACCGCCAGGGAAAGGTAGAAATAGTAAAAATATGCTCAGTTTCTTATTTTTTTACGTAGAGTTTACGCTTTTACGAAGAGAACAAGGTATTTACGATGAAAATCTATGAAAAAATACCGAAGTTATGACCAGATTGGACGTTCCTAACTCGAGATATGCTCCAAATAGTTGAACTACCTACGAAAAAAAAAAAAAAAAAAAAAAAAAAAAAAGAAAAAAAATTGTAACTCTTAAACGTATCCATTAAAAAATTTTTTAATGCGATTTTTGAGTTTAGCGTGCCTTAGTTTTTTATTAAAAAAATAGTCGCATCCAATGTACATTTTGACTGTTGACTAGTGTTATTATTACATTATTATTAAAAATTGCTTATATGTGTCAGTTTTGGATGGTTGATGAAATTTTCGAATTTTTTTATTTTTTGTCAATTTTTACTACAAATGAAACCAAATGTACAAAAAGCTCTAATTTTCTGTGGCAGTAACAAATATTTGGATTAAAATGTGCCAATACCTTAGTAGCTATGATTATTTAATAAACCTGTTTCCAACACTCAAACTTGTTATAACAATAACTGAATCATTTATTTTAAAAACATTAAAGGAAAAAGATTAAAGGAATAATATCTGTGTATGTATGTTCAATAGATTGTTTTGGCGAAGATGGATTAAACGAATTTTGGCCAAACTGGCACCAGCTTATCGTCGAGTGTCGCCAAACACAAATTACAGATCAATGGGATTATTGGTTTATGCGCTATAAGCGTTTAAAGAAGTGGTTTGGCAGCAATCACTATGGTTACGAACGTCTCAAAAAATTGAGGAATTGCAGAAGGTTTAGACGCCTTAATGTGTGAACGAGGTGGTTGGAAAGTTGAATTCATTTATGACTTAAAATATGATAAAATATTGAAAATTGTAAATTATGGCAGAAGAATTTGATTTTTTTAATGAAAGTAGTGACTTGGGTAGGTACATACTAAGATAATGATTCTAAATCACTTAGTAAACACATGAAACTAAAAAGCGAGTCCGAACATTTACACTAATTAAAATACACACTTTACGACATATTTAAGTTATTACTTCGTCGCTATAGAAGACTTGCGTTCGCTCGTTCGTTCGTGCTTACGCATTTTATTCTTATTACTATGGACGTAAACCCGCTTCCAACTACAATAAAACCGGGCGATTAATAACGCGCGTTATAAATGTTAATTAATTGTTAATTAGCATAGGAATGCGCTCGCCCGCCGTATAAACTGCTCTGCGCGCCGTCGCTCGGCCGGATGTACGGTTTAATGGCTTCTGTCAACGCAGGGGATTAAAATAGGTATCGAATTAGTTGCGACTTAATTTATGGCAGGCTCACTTGTTTTTCAACGTTGTAGGAGGTTAATTGGCCGTGCCGGTAATTGTAGATGGCGTTTTGTATAATGATAACTGTGCTTAATTGTACATACCGACCGATTATTGATTTATTATATTGTTTTTACGATCGAGAACGAGAGGTGTATGAGTGATTTTATCAATTATAGTGGTCGTAATAAAACGACAAACATGATTGAGGCGATTCGTATTCGTAAAAAAATGTTACGGTCACAAAATATTACACAACGCTTATGTTGAACTTAACCCTTGCACATTTAACTTCCACTTTTAAACCTTGCCAATTTAAGTTGAGCATAGTACAATAAATCAAACAGCATAGCGTTTAGAATTGACAGGGCTTTATTATAACGTAAAAGCTAATCAATAATTAACAGTTCCCTTAATAGTCTACAGTTTACAGGCTGTTTCAAACTTAGACTACTGAAGCCTTTGTTCTTCTTGTGGTATAGGAAGTATATATATATATGTATAAGTATAAGTATATATATATATTGTGGTATAGGAAGTATATATATATATATATAGGATGTAAGATGTCTTCCAGAAGATGAAAGAAAACTGGTATATTCTATTCTAGGAAGAATTTGTCTAGAATTTGCTGTAAGAATCAACAAAATCATCAAGAACTTGTGATCAAACTTGTGGAATTTTTAAGTGGGTGTTTTTTTTTGCGCTGAGAAATTGAGTATTGTCGCAAACATTGATATTTGTCAGTTCGTTGGGTTAGACAGTTTTGGCAGATATGTCGGTTGGTTTGGTGGAGGTTTGTTTATGGATGTAGCTTGGTGATGGCTTAGAAGTATTCTCGATTTGATGGAAGAATAGATCGGGAAGTTGGCGTTAGAAAAAACGATTGATTAGATTTAGATTGATTGTCATTGTACGAGAATTAAGTTTCTTACAACGTGTAATACTCGACCAAGGAATAAATCTCTTTGCACAAAAGTAGTTTTTGTGACAGTATAGATATTCATATCTCATCATATGATCACTTTTAACATCACCCGGCAGTCCAAATATTGGTCCGGAACGGACATCTTAACCACAGAACTGTTATTTATGTACATACCTGGACGAGAAAAAAGGACCAGAACTCGGGAATAATCACTTTCCAGCGCCCTTCCAGAGCCTTTTCAAATACAACCGACTTTAGTGGTAGGCCGGGGACAGTCTGACTTGTCTAGCCATTCGGTTTGTGCGTTTGTCTTTCGCTAGAACTCGTGCTAAAACTCAGTGCAATAGTTGATTTTAGTCCCCAGCAGTGTTTGTTCGTAGCTTTTTGTGTATTGTGTATAAATTATAGTAAAGTGACGTTTTTATTTGGATTATTATTGGATTACTTACTAGCATATTTGAATAATAAGGTAGGGAAATAAATTGAGTTGTACCACTTCTGAAACATTAGCATAAATGTCCTGAAGGTTCTTTTTTTTTGGGATTGGCAACCGTTGATTATATCTGCCTGAAACCGGTAATTTATTAGCTCTAAACTGTTGGTATGGGACTGTCCCATGTTAATATAATTCTGAGAAATACCGTCACCAAGCTTGAAAATGCAAACAAACACATTTAGGTGTGTGGGTTTTATGAAAGTCTCACGTAATTGCGAAAATTTATTATACCTTATGAATAAGCAATAAGGTGAACTATCTCTTGTTTATTGTGTGTTCTCCTTTGAGTGTCATTTTTTAAACAACGATTTGTTCGTACGCCTGTGACAACTGTATCCGTAAGTACCGTTGTGCTGTCCGTGTATACTAACAACAAAAACGAATACCAGTGCAGCGTTCAATTGAAAACAATACAATTTCCTGCACAAAACACAGAACACGTTGAGTGCAGTGCAACATGAATACCGGACAGGCAAAGTGTGCACAATAGCGTGAAATAAACGGAACGCATCCTCATGCGTTTCGTTAAAGTTTTACCACTTGTTTAATTTTCAGGAAATGATCGGTCTTCTGGGTTTATTTTTTTGTGTAAGATTAAGACGTTTTTAGAATGTTCAATTTGTGTTCTAATTGAAGATAAAATGACAAAAGCAATGGACAAATCAGGAAGAAAAACATAGTTGGGAGGAATCTTTCCATTTACAAGACATTATAATGGTCCAATACGATGTAAAATTGTGAGGGAAAGTAGAATGACACAAGTAAAATCCATATAATATTTTCCATATTTTCAAAACATAATACATAGAATACAATAAGTGCAATAAATATTTGGTTCAAGGTTTAACTTACCCAGTTACTGCGGTGCTGGCAATAGTACTATTGTTCTTTGTTCTTGATTATTTGAGATTTTAATATAGCGTTGAGGTTTATTGCTATTGTGTAGTTTCGGGTGTCTAAACTGTAGGAATATTTAATAGTTAACTTGGCCTAATAAATTTAATGATTCTTTGGATTTCTTGTCCTTGTGTGTCCTTTTGTAAATCTTGTTTATCAAAATAAGCGCAACTTTGTGAGTATAATATAATATAGACGTATTGGTTGGTATGAATTATTAAAAGTCACTTCAGTCTGAAACTAAATTCATTAGAAATAATTTCACATAGAAGTATGACCCATTAAAAATCATTGTATTACTCACCATGACCAGTACGGTATAATACTCACCAATGAGCAATATGTTGTATTATATAATAAGTATATAAACACGAAATGAAGAAAATATTGTGTACACTAAGCCTGAAAGTGGAACTTACAAGGATTATGAGGAAAACCAGGATTGTAATGGAATAGCTTACACGGAAAGAACTCTGTTGTTGAATATCAAGAAAAATTGTTCTTGCGTATATAGTGTAGCATGAAGACGATATTTTTGCTATCCAAATAATATTTTATTGTAATAAGAATTTCAATATATGTAGTTATTTCAACGGCTAGTTATTCTTCCGGTTTAAGAGTTTAGTATGTTTATTATGTCGAGTATATTTTGCTCTGACGAAGAAAATGTTATTCTACATATAAAAAGATTAAGACGTTCGTTTTACAACAACAATATTTTGATGGGTGAAAAATATACATGCTTCAACAAACTGTTTCTTGACCCAATAGTGTACGTATGTATCGCTTAAAACAGACGTAATTCCATTGAAGCAGTTCCTTCATACTTAAAACAAGAAAACGTAATACTTGGAACATCAAGAAAATCATATTCTTACTCTGAGAATGTTATATTTTACTTCAAACCAATCAAATGATCTTTCTGCGGATATAGAAACAAGTGATATTCTTCTCTCAAAGATATTCGTGTGAATATCTGGGGTTTTGCCTAACAAAATAACTGCTGGATGTTTTATTATGTAGACAAGATAAAATAACATATTTTGTAGTAGTTATTTTATCTAAACTATAATAATAAACTAAACTATAGTTGAAACATCTAACTGAAACATATTTTAGGGTTTTTAATAAATAAATAGTAAAATTAGCAACGATTACTATTTAACTAATTTAAAAACGCCACAACAACTATCGAAAAACAGTAATGAAACTAATAAATTCAATATTTTATCTACTTTTACGATATCTACTTTAAAGTATCATTTTTCTCTATTATTTTTCTCGGTGTGAAATAAAATGATGCCTCTTTTACCAAGAACAGTATAAGGTTGTAATTAAACTCAACGCATGTCCGCAACTGTTAATCTTCAATGAATTAGCTCTCCATTCCACCATCTGCAAGTCTCATGACGCGATGTCACAAACACTTCAGTCTTTCTTCTAAGTACTTCTAAGTAAACATTTTTTTAAAGAACGCGATTTACGCTCTCATAAATACCCGCACAGTAAAATTAACAATGGGGAAAGTGATATTTTCTTGGCTGCGGACTGCAGACGACAATAAACATCGGCGACCCACTCGAAATTTCAACGGTACGGAGCCGTTAAGCGAAATTACAAGACGGAAGTTCGCCAACTCGAAACCCCACGACGGAAACTCTCCCGTTGGGGTAGAACTTCCATTAAGTGCCTCAATCTTCGCGAGAAATCCCACCCCAACGACGTCTCTAGATCCCCCACGAGTCCAATAAATAAGAACATAAATTGCCCGACGGTTCTACGAGTTCCAATTTTATTAAAACCGATAAGAACCAAGGGTTATCTGCTCGCTTATTCGGATGATTAAAGAGGAAATCTGATCGATCGATTATCCTTAGTGAAATTGGTATTGTTTCATGGTTGTGTTAGATATTAAGTTTTTTTTTTTAACAACGTTTATACCTACTGCCAATCAAGTCACTCTCCAAAAATTTATAGACCATAAATGCTTCTCAATCGCAAACATTCATTGATGCAAGCGACTGACTGTCTAGTTTGTTTTGTTAAGATTGGATTGGCTATATTCTAGCAGAATTATAACGCTATTTGTAAGATTGTTCTCACAATGAGTACAACCACAACCAAACCGACAACCATCTCAATAAATCAACTAAAACATAATATTCCGCAGTTCGTTTTACAAAACCACGATGAAATCATTATGTTCGCTATCCGTCGACTCGGAAACCGGCAGCATTTCACAATCAGCTCGTAAATACCGGCACTGCTAACCGTATTAAACATTCGTGCTTACATTATAGATTCCACTGAACCGTAACCGTCACTGGAATGATTCCAGTGACGGTTACGGTTCGCGAAATACCTCATCGATTATAATGTCGAACTAGATCGACCGGAAACCGTATTTCTGCACCATTTGCTCCGACACCTTCGCACCCTAATGCCTCTCGGCTGGCCGAATTGAATATCTGAGGTGGTTGGGAACGGTTTCCGGCCCGTGTAATCTCCTCCTCTCGTCCGGTATAAGGACCGGGAGATCGTGTGGGCCCCGTCTGCCACGGCTGGTTGCGTCTCAAACCCGTTCTCTTCTCGCTGCGATTGCCGTGCACAGGGGGAATGCAAATGATCTGGAACCGCTGGAATGCGTTGACGACGACGACTTGGCCAACCGGCAGTCTACTCGAATTGCCTTTTCCTTATCGATCTGACCGACCGCATATGGAAAGCTATATGTACTTTGTTAACTGATGGTTGACTATTTCAAGTAAGTATGCTTGGAAGGAAAAGGAAATAATCTTAGAGATAGCGCGATTTTTATTTTTATTCAAGTCCAACTTTCTCAAAGTTACTAATGTTAGCAACCATAAAAGTTAACTGACAGTGACAGTTTCTGATAAATACTTCTCGGATATTTAGAATTCTATATGTGCCTTTTAGTAATAGTCTAAGATCTAGATCGACCTTCCCTTATCCTTTTTCCTAATCAAATCTATATTTCATACAATGTAAGGTATAAATGAACACAATGTTCTAGGGTTGTAGTAGTTTTGGGTGCGGTTTATTCCGTTGCACCTAGGCCATTCTTGGCCCTTTGTGTTTACCCATTTTTACATACTGTTAGATAACGACAACCTGAGGTGTTCAACTGGTTGCCGGCACCCACGGTTTTACGCCTCTTGCGAAAGGCGATGGGACGAGCTGATGCCTGGATTTGAACCCAAGACTTCCTAGCAGGAGAGCAGCACTCTACCGCTAGAGCCACTCGCCCCACGTTCTAGGGTTGCCGCCCCATATCCTGGCAAGGCTATTTTTAATTAAAAATTATTTAAGGTAAATTAGTACTAGTAATTTACCCTCCTCGTTTTTCCTAATCAATTGTATACCAAAATGTAGGTTGCTTTGTTGCGAACATCGTGGTGTAGGGTTGCCTTTGCAAAAGTTGGCATATCTTAGGGTTGTCGCGATTTTAAATATGAATAGTTGAGTAAAAGGGTACGTTCACATGACAAGCGCCTAGCGCACGTTTACACTACCGCTGTGCTATCGCCTGCTATTACGACAGACAATGAAGCAGAATAGCAGTTACCTTCGTACTTACCAGTTACCAATCTTAGTTTTTTGTCGTTTTTTGTAAGTCTTTGGCTCTCGATTGGTACCAAATGTTTCAAGAAAAAGAATGACCGTAACTATTTAAAAAAATACCTTAAATAATATTTGCTTGCCAGGATATGGGGCGGCAACCCTAGGACATTGTGTTCATTTATACATTATATTGTACAAAAAATAAATTTGATTAGAAAAAAGGATGAGGGAAGGTCGATCTAAGTCCGGATCTTGTACTATAAGAGTATAACTTGGTTCTAAAATCAACAGTATTGCGTCACTTGTCATAACTTTCAATAGGTTTATTTGGCGGAAAATTGGAATTACCTTTATAACTACAAAAATGTGGCAAAAAAAATTATGAACAAAATGCTGAAACCATTATTTCTAATACATACACAATAAGGCTGTAAATTTACTTTACAAACTCCAAACATACCAATTTATCATGCTTGGTAGCATGATAAATTGACATATATCGAGTACTGTGTTGACATTTCTTAAAACGACATTTCTTGTGCAGAATATACACTGCATGTCTACATCACAATCAACCAATCACAGCTAAGCTTATATTTATGCTGGCTTTAAGCCGCCGATTTTCTAGGCGTATGTTATATTGTTCTTAACTGTAGTTACGTAATGGATATGTGACGGTGCAAACATAATTTTTCTACATAGTTTTAGTTCAATAGATTTCCCATTTTAATCAACTGACATGAATATATATATATATATATATATATATATATATATATATATATATATATATATATATATATATATATATATATATATATATATATATATATATATATATAAACATTATATATATATTATTTTAAAGAAGCCACTTCCTACTACATACTATTTTCAATTAAATACTGTCCATAAAATTATTATTGCAATGATTTATTCCAGCCTAGAAAAGTGTGTACATCTTTTTATATTACAACTACAAGTAAAAGTATGTATTTTCTAAAGCCTACAACCACATTTCGAACAGTTCAGACTGTTCATTGAATCGCCAGCCCTTTCAAACAATTAGGGGTGCCATGCTGAGTGAAGGCTTACTGGAAATGGCCACAATCACAGGCACCCCACTGAACAATACCCTTGCCTTTGTAAGACCCGATACCATTATCCTCATGGCAACCTAGTCAAACACAATGAAATCAACATGAAGAAGGCGATTTTAGACTTTCGTATCTTCGCATATGTGTCATTTTTACTTTTCGACTAGTCCCTAGAAAGAAAGTACCTATGTATTATAATCGACGAAAAAAAAAATCGGGATTTCAGCGGAAAGACGCGTTTCGGGGTCCCATGAATCGATTGCAATGATTTCTGGAAAATGTCTGTATGAACACGATGGCGTCCAAACGGTACAACGGATTGGGCTGAAATATGGTATACATATTTAGAATTACCGGGGGACGAACTGGATTGTTTATGGCGACAATCTGGCAACCGGAAGTGGCAAATGTTAGATCATTTTCTTGAGAATTTATCCGATTTAGACCAAACTGATACCTGTTCATCCACCAGTGACTTTAAATATGTGCACCTAATTACAGACCAGTCGGATGAACGGTTTCGGCGCTATAATATGTAGTTTATAGAAGCAAATTGTCAGATTTTGACGTACATCAGTGCCACTGACATGACATTAAATGTCGGTATAACAAATGTCATTATGTCATAGAAACTGACGTTAGGTAGGGTCCAGATGGGCTGTGGTTTTACAAAACTGTGTGTTTTACCAACAATGTTGTCGGAAAGTTGGGTGAGGGCCACCCCAGATATTTTATTTTGTATAAAGCTCTTGTTCCAATATTTGCTGTCAAAACTGTTTCTCATATTCATTAATACACAAAACACATTTTCAATATCGCTTTGATTAGTGCGAAGATACAACAACACAACACAAAAGGCGTAATCAATCGTGTGTGGCTTGGTTACATATACATATAGACCACCGTGATTCGTAAGCCGAGTGATTGAATTTAATACCACTCGAGTCCAGGTCGGTTGAACAGAGCGCGGTATTCGGTTATGCTAATTAGATTAGTTATGTAAATAGGCGTGATTAAATAATTTGAATGGTGCTGGCCACATTTTGAGTTATCGTAATGCGTTCTCGGTCGCCGCCGCGATATCAATGGAGAGATCAGGACATAGCCAATGAGTTGGCACACCTGTTCCATTAATTATTACACACAGCCGGGCACCTTCGTGTTTAATAATATATTACCGAGAAACTGATGTCGTGTCGCGGTCATATTGGGTCGCGTATTCGAACGCGATCAAGATACGGTAATATTTTCAACGCGAGGTAAACTAAACGCTCCCGCATGAATAGGCACTTTCGAGTTTTATGTTGATTGAATTGCTTTACCGGTTTTTCCCGCAATATCGCAAAAACATAGCTGCTAAGTGAGTAAAACTAAGCTAAGTGAATAACAGTGGTCCAAAGATGGAACCTCGAGGAACACCAGACGCGCTAATTCAGTATAAATTATTAGAAGGTGTGTTTTTCTTAATCTTGGTGTGATTTAGAGGAGCAGTGGTTTTCTTAATTAAATATAAATAAAACGACGTTAATATGTATGCCTGTCTGTGCGATACGCAAAATCTTTCCTCCCCTAGGTGCATTTGTATTCCATAATGGTGTCCGGGAGTGAGTCGAACGTCCCGAAGTTCGCCCAACTGTAAAGCTCCTGAATAATGTATAAAGCTCCTCTCTTCTTCTTCTTCGACGTCTCTCCCCTCGCACGGCCGCACTCTCATACATATTAAATACCGCTGGGTATATGACTGTACGGATACGTCGCGTAGGTCTACATAGGCGTGCTTGCGTATGGGCAAAGGGGAGGTGGATTTAAAAAATAACGGATAAATTGACAGGTGGAGATTAACCATTTTATTCTGTTTTTAAGGGGTTATATGTACTGTTAATTTTTAAACATTCCTTATAACTTTTAATGGTAGAAAGATATGAACTAAAGACTAAACTAGACAATTTACAATACATAATACATATTTTTATTTATTTTTTTAAGCATAACAACCCTGGCTACACCATGTAAGCAAATATTTGACTGCTTTTAGGAGCAATTTTTGCAAGAAGATATTAAATTACATGCCTCATTTTAAATTAGCAACTTTTACTTCAGTTGACGTTGACGCAAAAAGGTTTTATAAAATATGCAGTAATAGACTTTTTATCAGTTTTTTCATAAACAAGCACCTCACAGTGTCGTGGAAATACAATGTTCTTAACACAAGAACGACTTATTTTTGTTAAATTATGTTGTTTTGTTGATAAACGTAGGTATTATTTATTTATTTATTATTATTTTTATCACCATTTTATTGAATTATATATGGAAAGTACGTAAGTAAATTTCCAAAATGTTTTTTTTTGTGAATTTTCTTTTTTTGCATCTATCGTGGCCACTTATTTTTCCAATAAAAACCGGTTACTTCCCAAGAATAAATGCTTAAAAATCCACAGTTTATTTATATCCTTTTAAACACACGTAATGAAGTGAAGTAAACCAAGATATTCTTCAAAGATTTGCTAGACGTGGATATAACAATTTAAATTTCTTACTGACGCGTGGATTAAGTGTCCAGTTTTATACCCTCTGAGATCTCGGCGTTTTAATACCGACCATAAAAATCATCTTAACCCCTATAGTAAAATTATCTAACGGCGCCCATGCGCGTCTATACTGCCGGACGGGCGTCACAGGCGCAATAAAACGGATATATTAATATACGATACGGATGTTCCGCACCTCTGAACTATCGTCCGTCCGTATCCTAGAATATTAAACCGGGCGAAATTGGATCGTTCGCCAACCTCATCCGTCTCCAGAGAACATCAATCGGCGAATTTACGATCGGCCGCTCGTTTCGCAAACGTAAAATGAACCGGAGATGTTCTGGTACTGCTATTGGCACGAATTTTAAAGCGTGTTTATTTACGACAGTTTATCATTTTGTACCGCGAGATGAGATAAATATATCTAATATACGTAACGCTCGCGGAACAGATCGGTATGTTGCCGCGTATCTCATTATATACACTTTGGACTGTGGATCT
The DNA here is from genome assembly GCA_963971325.1 of Aphodius granarius. NCBI lineage: Eukaryota > Metazoa > Arthropoda > Insecta > Coleoptera > Scarabaeidae > Aphodius > Aphodius granarius. The sequence continues at coordinate 11,281,909 of OZ020222.1, read as the reverse complement.
TGTAGAAATTCCGCGAGATAAACTCACATTTTGCACATACCTATCACTTTTTAATGTAAAAAAAAAACATTACAAAAACATTAAAAAATAAAACATGAATCAGTAAAATAACAGGCTCAAATGCATATTACAACACATGAGTCGTCTTTAATTTCTAATCCTCATCTTTATGGGCGGTAGGCAAAATTTAAAAGCACTAGTGCTTTCGGTCGGCCTTCTCTAGCGTCTGCCATAACGTGTTTCTAATTTAGTACGTGCATTGTACGTAGTCACGCCGCATGATTTTTATTATGGCCCGGGAATGTTAATTAAGTAGTACCAGACTGACCGGTCGACTGCTGTTCAGCTGATACTGACAGTACTCGCGCATACAACGCAGAAACACGAACTTCCATTGTCTAATCTTAATGAACGCAGTAATAAATATTGTCAGTTGTATCCATCGTGTGTTGTAGTTATGTTTGCCGTTTTATGTAGCTATATAGTAGTCAAGTAGTAACAAAATGGGTAAAATATATATTTTTAGCATAGTTGAGGTTCAGTGGAAAAATTCAGCTCACGTCGTTTACGCTCTTTATCGCAGCTAATTTGTTTTTCCATGACATGAAGGTATTTTGTCGTTCGTGCTAGAAAATGCCGGTGGAATGCAGGTTATTCTTATCATTGCGGAATTCTTGCGTTGAATGATTTAAAGTATCACACTATTGGTATTTGAGACGTTTCGTAATTTCTCGAATATGCCAAGTTGGCTTTTTTTGTTCTACTTAAAAAAATTGTCGCAAAAAGATCAATTATTATGTCTTCTTTCAAATACCGTGGACGCTTTTTAGCACAAGTCATTTTATAAACCCTTTTCTTATGCACTGTGGTATAACAGTGCTGTCACTTTTCTGTTGAGGTGTTAATCAAAGTGAGACAGTCACAATCTTAGATCAAATGATGTATAATGTACGATAGTAATGCATATTACATACTTAAGTTATAATTTTTCACTCGATTGTCATATGGTCATTACTGCTGTTGTAATGTGGTATACTACGACGGTTTTAAAAGGCCAATAAGAAAATATTAAATACCTACTGTATAGAAAATGCATGTTGCAAACGTTATAACAACATTCCATCAGTTTAGTACGAGACTTTTTAACACACTTTTAAACGAAGTCCTGAAATAGACTTTTGTACTTGGTATAGTAACGATTGATGTATCTTTAGGATCATTTAGTATAATTTTATCAGTTCTTTTTGTGGGCGATCAAAACTGCAGAAATTATTCTCCTGTAGATAAGTGTTGTTTTACACATCTAATGACCTTTTTACCTTCACACTGGTACCCTAGAAGGAAAGTATTGAGGTCTCCTAATAGATTGCAATGTTTTCAGGAAAATGTGTGTATAAATATAACTTCGTATAAGATTTAAAATGTTTTAAGGCCCAACCAGCTGCTAAAAGTTCCTTCTCTACAGTTCTTTGAACTCAAACAAAATATCCCATCCGTTACACAAATAGAGCTACCGTAAATAAAACATTATATTCATTTTGCAAGTACATACTGTTGTCTGATCCGTGGGAGTAACAAATTAAGCACATCTTCGTTTTCCCTGCCTCTCGGCTGGTGGTATTACTCCTTCAATGCTGAATTCGTTCTACGGATAAAGCTTCGCCTTCATACGATCCGAGAATGATCCGTGGGAACTCTATAATCCGGTGTTCGATGCGATTCTTATCCTCCTCCTGCCTTCAGCTCGTCCCTCCCGCCCATCGTTCGCCTTCCCGGCAAGTAGGCATTGTTTGCAAAGTGTGCTGCGCTACGTCTTGCGAAATAACGCCTCAAATGGAAATGTCTGCCTGCAAAATGCAAATGGACGAGCTTTTTATCCGACGGCGTGTTTTTTACGACGATCCTCTTTTATTCGTTCTACGATCGACGTTTATCGATTGTTTTTTTGCGTTGTCAGGTCGTTATGTAGATATGACGAAGAAATGTTATTTTTCTTCGATACGTGCGTCAGCTGTGTTATAATTTATTTCCTTCGTGAGCAAGCTGTTGGTAATTATACTGTTTTAATTATTTATATATGTATTTTTGCGTAAGATGTCAATCGACATAAAATATCAATGACAAATGAAAAGAACTGAATGGATTCTTATTGCCTGAAAAATATAAAATTTATGACTAGTATCATTAGTTTTAGTTTGACGAGCAAGTTTTTCTTGTTACTTTCGGTTTGATTCATCAAACATTCATGTTATGTTAATAAGTGTTATTGTCTAGTATGTATTTCCATATGGGGGTGTGGATAATTGTATGTGTACAGAGTGTTTATTTAACATCTATTCTGACAACATAATTGCAATACCGAGTAGAAAGTGCGCTATGTCTCATCCTATCGCGCCATGTAACACGATATAATAACTTAATAATACATCAAACAACTCATCAATCATGTTAAGTGGATTTTTTTATCATTGCTCTGTATAATGTATTATACGCGTATGTACACTCCCGTTTGTTTATCTTGTATACGTTATTAGTTATTATTAGGTACACTACATTTATTATTACAATAAACCGCTTTACACAGTCAGATAATCTTGTGTAATTTTCTTTGTTGGTATGGATTTTTGGTAAATAAATTTAAGTAATGTTCAAAAATTCTATTCTTAATTTTAAAGGACTAATTAAAGCCAGCGTAAATATAAGCTTAGTTGTGATTGGTTGATTGTGGTGTAGACACACATTGCACATGAAATGTCGTTTTAAGAAATGTCAGGACAGTACCTATATGTGTCAATTTATCATGTTATCAAGCGATTTTAGGAGTTTGTAATGTAAAATTACAGTTTTATTGTGTATTAGAAATAATGGTTTCGTTTTGATCATAAATTCTTTTTTTTGTGCCGTAATTTTGTAGCTATGAGAGTAATTCAAATTTGCCGCCACATTAACCTATTGAAAGTTTTGACAAGTGACGCAATACTGTTTATTTTAGAACCAAGTATTTTCAAATATAACTAGAACTTTGTGAACCAGTGTTGCCAACGTCAGAAACCCATAAGTAATGCTTAACTTAGGAAAAGCTGACATGCGAACGGTGCAAATGATGCCTGACTTAAGTTAGGCATAAAGATAAGCTGTTCTTAAATTTAAGTCGTTCTTAATAAATACGGTGCAAATGGAAAACTATATTCAAACAAGTGTTTTATAGAACTTTTGTTGAAATTTCATCTATCACGAGAAATAAGTCGAAAATGTATTTAACAACTGCTTCATAAAGTTGTCGTTTTTACTTCCCACAAAACTTCCATAGAACGGTCACTAATTGCAACAAATAACACCAGCTGTTAAATTTGTAAGTTTAAATTATGTATTTGATCAGTCGTTTAAAACTTTCGCGTTTTTTTTTCAGCATTTCATATAACTGGAAACAAAACTAAAATGTCACTAATCTTTGAAAATCACATTAACTGTCAAATATGTAAGGTTAAGTTTGATATTTGACATGTCATTCATAAAGCTTTTGTTCAAATTTTGCACATCTCGAGAAATTAAATGAAAATATTGCTTACAAATAACATTTGTAAGGTTATGTTAGGTTGAGCATCTCGACAAATCACTTGTGAAAAAAGTTTTTAAGAGCTTTATAAATGGGTTTTGTTCAAATTTTATTCAGCACGATAAATTAAGTAAAATCATTAATTCCATCACATTACCAATAAAAGAAGTTGACTAATCTGTCAAATTTCTTAGGTTATGTTAGGTTTTTATTTAAATTGACCAAAGTTTAACCTAAAAACGGTTTTAGTCAAACATTTAACGACGAATTTGTCACTAAATGTAACAAATACAACTCTTATGATGCAATTGAATCCTAATACAAAGAAAAACCAATAAAAGTTAACCATAGAAATGCGACGCTGGATCGTTTGAGTGTCGAAGAACGTTCTCTCGGAAACATTCTGAGAGTTCGGCTAAGCAGAAAGCCGGTTTGCCACGCTAGAGAAGTCGGGGAACAGCGCGCCTCGAAAGCAATTAAAAACGCCGAGGCAATAACTCGAAACAAGAACAAGGAGGCAAAGAAACTGGCTGTATGGAGGACGACGCGGTCGGTTGCCCGCTTAGAAACGGTACGCTGAACAGATGTCGCCGAGTGTATCGGCGTGTTACATAAAGTCGAACAAGATTAGAGAAGGATAAAGAGACGAGATCCTGTGTTATTCGCCGCGTCGTTGTAGGAAATCGGTTCGTTCAGTTGGCTGTAACAAATTTATTGGCGGTTCTGCTGGGTACCGAGATCTCTGTGCGTCTTGGTTCTTAGTGGAGCCGCTGTATTGGAAACCAATTATATCCGAGTCGGGAAGTGATTTGGAATCGCATGCTTTCCACATGGCCGTAAATAAGTCAAGATTGCGGATGGGTTTAATGAAAGAGCAAGTAGACATAGTTAACGATTAATTAAACAAATTAGCTTATATTATATTACGTGCACACGTATGCACACCAATTGCTGATGTAATTGTGGTATTATAAGACCCAAATGGATTGCTGAGTCTTCTGTGAACAGATTGGTAAATTTTCAGCAATGTATAAAAGGTATTAAGTGCCTTTATGTCCCAGTTACCGCCAATACATTCTTGCTCGGGATTAGTGATGGGCACGTTCGAATGAAAGAATCGATTATAATATATTCTGAGAATCGATTCTTCTAATTTTAAATAACAAAACGACAGTAAAGTTTTTAAAACACCAACAATTGTCAGCTATTGTGTTGTTTACTCTGTTATATTAGAACGGACACTCAACTAAAGGAATGTTTAAACTCTCTTATTGTCTAAACTACTGCCAAACATTCCCATAATACATACCCAGAAGCTTAAAATTTGTTCAGTAAAGTGAGCTATATGAACGAGGTTTCTGGTGCCTAATTGACCATTTTACTGCCAAACATTATGAGCGTTCAGCGAACTCGACGGTTGCCAATAGTGTGATTACTTGTTTATTACTCGACGTTTGCCAGCGGATTTTTTACGTAATTTTTGATATGTTGGTTCACTGCTTTAATACGTTGGTCGAAACTACTGTTGATGAGAGTCATGCAGCGAAAACAGAACTGCTGTACTGTAATCAAAACCACAACGCTTTTTTTTGCTGACTACACAACCGTTGAGCTCGCCCATTGTTGCCCATTGTTGCTCATTATACGTACACACAATCTTGCGATTTGTTTTGTAAATTACAGCCATATAAACAAAGTTTAATGGCTAAGCTGAAGCCATATGAACAAAGTCTAAAGTACTTTATTGACCAAACGACTGCCAAGCATTCTTTCTTACCATATGTACATACCTAAAAGGTTGCAATTTGTTCTGTAAATTGCAGCCATATGAACCAGGTCTAATGGCTAATTTGAAGCCATATGAATAAAGTCTAAAGGAGCTTATTGACCAAACGACTGCCAAGCATTCTTTCTTACCAAATGTACATATCTAAAAGCTTGCAATTTGTTCTGTAAATTGCAGCCATATGAACCAGGTCTAATGGCTAATTTGAAGCCATATGAATAAAGTCTAAAGGAGCTTATTGACCAAACGACTGCCAAGCATTCTTTCTTACCAAATGTACATACCTAAAAGCTTGCAATTTTTTCTGTAAATTGCAGCCATATGAACCAGGTCTAATGGCTAATTTGAAGCCATATGAATAAAGTCTAAAGGAGCTTATTGACCAAACGACTGCCAAGCATTCTTTCTTACCAAATGTACATATCTAAAAGCTTGCAATTTGTTCTGTAAATTGCAGCCATATGAACCAGGTCTAATGGCTAATTTGAAGCCATATGAATAAAGTCTAAAGGAGCTTATTGACCAAACGACTGCCAAGCATTCTTTCTTACCAAATGTACATACCTAAAAGCTTGCAATTTTTTCTGTAAATTGCAGCCATATGAACCAGGTCTAATGGCTAATTTGAAGCCATATGAATAAAGTTTAAAGGAGCTTATTGACCAAACGACTGCCAAGCATTCTTTCTTACCAAATGTACATACCTAAAAGCTTGCAATTTTTTCTGTAAATTGCAGCCATATGAACCAGGTCTAATGGCTAATTTGAAGCCATATGAATAAAGTCTAAAGGAGCTTATTGACCAAACGACTGCCAAGCATTCTTTCTTACCAAATGTACATATCTAAAAGCTTGCAATTTGTTCTGTAAATTGCAGCCATATGAACCAGGTCTAATGGCTAATTTGAAGCCATATGAATAAAGTCTAAAGGAGCTTATTGACCAAACGACTGCCAAGCATTCTTTCTTACCAAATGAACAAAAGCTTGCAATTTGTTCTGTAAATTGCAGCCATATGAACCAGGTCTAATGGCTAATTTGAAACCATATGAATAAAGTCTAAAGGAGCTTATTGACCAAACGACTGCCAAGCATTCTTTCTTACCAAATGTACATACCTAAAAGCTTGCGATTTGTTCTGTAAATTGCAGTCATGTGTCACAAGTTCTGAAGAGCCGTATTGTTCGAACTACTGCCATACATTGTTGCTTATTGTAAATTGCAGCCATATAAACAAGGTTTTCATAAATTAATAACTTATTAGATAAAATGAAAACCTAATTACCTAATCAACAAATAGTCAAAAAATAAAAATATAAAATATACATGTAATCAACGGGCACACAAACTCGACGTTAAATATTTTAGATTTTAATTTATTCACTATTTGGTTGATGATGGCCTAACAGCCGGAACTGGTTTCAATTGACTACAAAGAAAAATATATTTCTATGTTATGTAATAAGAAAGTCTAACGTGATTTATTGCTCAAACTACTGCCAAACATTCTAGCTCATTATTGTTACCTAGAAGCTTGTGATTTCTTCTGTATATTACATATTATATATTACATACAGGCATATGAACGATCTTATCGTCCAAATCACTGGCAACTGTTGTTGCTCCATATACAGTACATACCTGGGTTTTGTTCTGTATATTGCAATCGTATGATCAAGGTCTAAAGTGACCATTTCACCGCTACATCTAAACATTCTTGCTCATTATAGATGCCTACAAGGTTCGGATGTGTTCTGTAAATTGAGTGTTGCGTTTGTTGTTTTCAGGTGTAAGATGCAGTGTGCGAGGCAGTGGGACGCCGCGGGGCAGAGTCTCGGCGGCGGGGCCCTTTGCAGCGGCGCATGGCGGCCCCAATGAGATCCACCAGCTCGCAGCAGGACGCTGGCCACCGAGCTAGGGTGGCGGACACCAGGCACCAGCAGGGCCTGGCAACTGCGATAACGACAACGACGACGGCCGCATCCGCACAGTCGACCGGGGGCCCGACCGCTTCTTCATCGGCAACACTGACGCCATCATCATCCACTTCTTCTACGGCAGCATCGGTTGCCGCCGCTAACAACACCACCACGAACTTGGAGTATGATGACAACGAGTGGGACATAGGCATCGGCGACCTGATCATCGACTTGGACGCTGACATCGAGAAGACGAACGAGGGCGGGAACTGCGGTGTCCAGCCACTTAGTGGGGGCGGCGGAAACGCGGCCACCGACGCCACTCTTCAAACAGCGACAGGCGCCGGAACTCATCCGGCCGGTAGCAATAGCGGGCACGGCGCCAACGCCGCGATGGCCACCAGCGCCACTCCAAACACGTCCAACAAGACAGCAGCCAAAATGGCCATCGAGCATTCGGCCACTGTAGACAAGGTACATACTCAACTTCTACATTAAGAGTTGCCTTCGGTTAACAGATTAAGTTTCACATTCTATGCGATGGGTAATTTGCAGGTATATGAACAAGGATTAAAGTGCCTTATCGTCTAAACTGCTACCAAACATACTTGCTTATTATACATACATACAAGCTTCCGATTTGTTCTGTAAATTAGCTAATTGGCAGCCATATGAAGACAGTCTAATGAACTAAATCACTCAAACTACTCCAAACATTATTGTTTTGTACCCACACGCTTGCCGCTTCTTCCGTCAACGCCAGTCCAAACGGTTAATTTGTAGCCATATGAATAAGGTTTAAAGTGCTCTATTTTCCCTACAGGCTTGCAATTTATTTGGTAAATTGCAGCCATATAAACAAGGTCTAGTGGTTATTTTGTACCCATATGAATAAGGTCTAAAGTGGTTTATTGCCCAAACTACTGCCAAATATTCTGGCTCATTATACAAGTTCACACCCTTTCGATTTGTTCTGTAAACTGCAGACTTAATTATTTAACCAAATTATTTATCATACTGTTTGTTTGCTGTTGATAAAATTCTGTTACGTCCATTAAATCTGACTTCACTTCTTCTGCCGCTTCCATCACTATCTCATTTTCCAATTTTGCCCTCCAAACCCTACAAGAGTTGATTTGGACATAGAGTTACTTCCGCTGCTCTTGCTCTTAGCGACTAACGACTAACACATTCTTAGCAACATCCAAACATTTCTTTATATTCGCATGTTTTTGTACGTATTTTTTCGGAACAACCTGTAAGTTGAGCACTACACACAATCTACAGATTATGAAAAAAAATAGTTGATAACATTTTTTTTTCATAATCTGTAGATTTTGAAAGACGTACTTCTCTTAGGCCGAGATTATAGTGGAGCGTTGATGCTAGCATGGATACTGACGTCGACGTTAGCGTAGCGATTTACTATGATTGACAGACCTTTCAACCTGTCATTTCTTCTACTATAACGAGATAATAACAATTAAGTATTTGTCAGTTTAAAGCAAAATTCTGTCTGTTCGACAGCATATTCTTCTAGGATCCACCGCATTAAAATTATATAAGCTATCCCAGCATGACGTAAAAATTAGTTGCAAGAGCAGATGTGCAGTTAATGGAAACATTAATAAAGACCGTCATAAAACTGGGAAATTCTGCCGTTTAAGGAACAAATAGAACTATTTATTGAGTTTTTTATTGTTTTTCTTTGATTCTGCAAGTATGCCGAAAGACAGGGTTGTATTGGCAAGGATTTTAGAGGTAATGGTCCAAGTTTTGCATCCATACTGAGTTTACTCCGCCACTCTGTTATTTCTGTTAATATTTTGTATAAAATTGCACCCAAACCTAGTAACAATCTTTACATTGTTTCTTTCTCGCAAATCAATTGTTTGTTTCATTGGAAATGTTTGATCAGAAAATATGCGACAAATCAAAGCTATTGTCTTGCTAAAACAAATAGAAAACATTTCAGCATCTACTCACTTTCTTCGAATGTTTATTTCTATCGAAGGTTTCCACGTTAAACGAAGTTTCCTATGTAAAACCAACACGTCTTGGGTCACCGCTAGTATCACAGCTTTGATCGACTCTCGACTATATTGCATTCAACTTAAAACAACGAAGCTAGTATCAACGCTGAAAAATTCACTATAGCCTCGGCCTTATTTCAATAATATGTTTGTTGACATTTTCAATAGCAAAAAAAACATGACCGTCACAAAACCACTATATTCTTGATAACATGATTATATAATTACTATATAATTCAGCACTATCGCCTAAACTACTGCAAAACATTCTTGTTCATTATACAAACCTACAAACTTGCAATTTGTTCTGTAAATTGTAAGTCTTGTAAAGAAGATCTAATGGTTCATTTGCAGCCAAATTAACAAAGTCTAAAGTACCATATTGCTCAAACTACTGCCAAAAACTTTTGCTCATTACACAAACCTACAACTTTGTGATTTGTTCTGTAAATTGCAGTCATATAACCAAGGTATTAATAGTTACTTTACATTCATATGAACAAAGTCTAAAATACATACAGCCCAAACGAATCAACTTTTAATTCATAGTAATTACACAATTAAAAAGAGAATATTATATTTAGCAACATTAGGTACTAGAAAATTAATTACAGTTATTAAATTTTATTACTTATTATTACTTCATTGCCCGTTAAGTAATAATTTGGTGTAATTGCTATATAGACCATAATTAAGTTGCCGAATAATATCTTTAGGCGGCGAACGTGAGAAATCGATAAAATCACCAAACGACTATCATTCAAGTCTGTCCACCTTTCAATTATCGCGTTATTGCCAGAAAAAAAAACGCTATAATCCTTCATAACGGACCGTAATACGTAATTTTTACGCTTTTAATACGCTTTTAAATCTTATACCTACCTCGTATCGCCAGATGATAATAACGCGAAATGCAAATTTAATCTGGTCGTTATCTATAACGTGAAAATCTTGTTAGCGATTTAATATTTACGGCTCGCCAGTTACTGTTAAGTGCTGGATAGTTTGTTGGGAATTACTGAATAGTTGGGGGTTTTCTAGAAATGCTCGAGAATTTTTTTGTCTAATGCCCTATATTATTTTTAACTTTTATCACTTACGACAGATGTAATGTGTTTTCTGAGTATGTTTTCATTTTATTTATAGATAAACGTACAAAATTATGCGACAAACTAATTTTATGAGTTTCTGACTGAGATGTTAAAACCCCCACCCACGTGAGTTTTTACGTAAAGCGACGTGACGTTAACGCAGATGCCATCGATCAATGCATGGCATGTATTGATATAGTTGGGACTAGGTATTACCCGTTTGCATCTGGTATTTTTTGTGTTGAAAAGACGATGTTTTACAATCGCATTGTAATGTAAGTTTTTTTTCATACACGCGTAGATAAGAAATAAAAACAACAAAACCATTTCAACGGAATTAATTTTGTGCGTTAGGTCATTTTCCGTTTACTGTCTATTGTTTAACATCCGCCACAAAGCGCGGTATAAGCCATAGACTACCGTTATCACACCTTATCAAAACATTTTTACTCAACACTGATACCATACAAATATCCGATAAGAGTTATAAGTACGGTTATGCGTAGAAACGAACGGTTTCCGTCGCACGCAACATGTCCACTGTTAGAATTTGCTGGTGTCGTCTAAATACGACAATTAGTTATTCCCGTTGTTTTTCTTCAAGGGACTAAAGATGAAGATAAAAAGGACGAAGCCTGGGACGAAGACGTCCGAGGCGAAACACGAGATAGTGAAGAGTAACGAGCAGAACGGCAACGCCGAGGGTGGAGACCCCATCACCAAAGGTGGAGGAGGCTCCAATAGCAACAACGCCGCCGGCGGAAAACACCTTTCAGTGGTGAACTCCGTCGGGCCTCCAGTTTCCGTGGTAAACGCGAATTCCGCCACGCAAAATTCGAACAATTCCGGTGGTAGTTCCGGTAATAGTAAGCGTAGTTCTGGCGGCCACCGACGCGATAAAGCCAGAGACAAGCATTCTGAGAAACAACAGCAACAACAGCAGCAACAGCAACAGCAGGGAAGTGGGCAGAAAGTGGTGGGTGGTGCGCAACAGGGTAGTGGTGGTGTGCAAGTGTCCGATGTGAACGGTATAGTGAGAGTTAGTGCACCGCAAACTGGACCTCAAAGGCCTGTATTCCCGGCGAGTACGGGTCCAGGACCCCCGGTTCCTCAAGTGGTTACCCCAGCTGGAGGACCTCCACCTAGTCCTGCAGCAGCCACCGCTCAAGGGTCCGCAGCCAAGCCGGAACAGGCAAAGGTCGGATCGGGGGCAGCTAGGCAACCCACGCCGCCATCTTCGGATGATAGGAGTTGTTCTTCCCCACCACCGTCGAAGAAGTTAAAGACCGAACTGAAGGTATGTTCTTGTTTGCTGGTTATTTTTAATCCGTTCAAGATTTGTTTCCAAATTGCGTTTGGTGGAGGTCCTTTTTGTGTGTTACTTTGTTTATTATGATCGATGAGTCCGTGAATAGGAAATGTTGGGTTATGTTTACTGAAGTTTTGTTCTACTGAAAATATGGTGGACTTTTACCAAAAAGGTCGGTAGGTCTCCTTAGGGCAGAGGGCGCTGCAGTCAAGCAAGAACAAAATATTATCTCGAAAATACGTAAAATAATTTCGTGTTTGATACTTTTAGTGTCTCAGAAACCCAGAACACTAAAGTTTGTTATTAGAATGTTAAAAGCTAATAAATAACTGAATAACTAACCTAAATAAACATAGAAACAAAGCTGTTTAACGGTTTTTTACTGTCACCATAAATAAAAGCGATTGCAAAATATTCATTGTGCTGTTAACAATGTAAACAAAGTGTATTGATCGGAGTATATTTGCGGAGTCGTTTATTTATTGCCAATCTAATGTCTCGTGGTATAATTTATGACTCTTAAATTTTAACTACTCAGATCTCTGTGAATTTATTCTTAAAACTTACAAACCAAACATATTTCCTGAAGAAACAACATTTTTGTAGTTGCTTTTCATACTTACAATTTGTGTTTATTTTGTTTTATTACCATTCTTATTCAACTTATTCAATCTGTTTAAAATTATTCTATATTAAATTAAATTGATTATGTTGAGAAAAACGTATTTTACACCTATAATTTACTCTAGAGATTTTGATATGGTAATTACTTCCACATTTTTATACATATATCGAGTAACCAAATATATTAGTGAGGTTTATGTATATGTACATTGTACCATAAAAAACCGCACGAACTTATTTGTTTATATAAAATTAGCCTTTGTCGCTATGGTTGCGAATTGGTAGTTTTTGATTAACATCACTGGCCACTGACATTACGCAGGATTTGAGAGTAGCTGTGCTTTGTGAAATTGAATAATTGTGTAACGATCGCAAGAATGTTTGGAAGAATGTTTAGGATGTTTAGGTGCTTCACATTTTCAACGAAGTAGTCGGAAAGTTGGGTTGGAGCTACCCCAGATATTTTTGTATTATTTACAACACTAGAAACAGTGCTTGTAAAATGTCTGTAAAATAAAGTTAAAACAGTAATTTGTTTTAATTAAACTATATCTGTTACCTAATATGAAAATTTAGAATATTCTGTTAATAATGTTTTAAAACAGTAGTAAAATTAAAAAAAATATGAGTTCTAGGTTTAAGCATTTTGAAATGGAATTATATGCTTTCCTGTTTGTTGTTCAACCCAAAGTTCTGTCTAGGTTTTTGAATTAGAAAGCTTTTTGCAAAATAGAGCCGAAACAAATTATTTTCAATCCAAGATTAAAATGCTGCAAATTTCTGCACTACCAACTGCAAACCGTTAAACAGCCTCAGTCAATGGTCAATGTAAATATAACCTAAGAGATAGTATATAGTTAGTATGTATTTGGTAATATTGGTTTTCATGTTTCATTTAGGGATGTGTTCTGAAACTGTTTCTTGTTTGATATGGTATTGACGAAACAAGTATATCAAAACATCATAATTCTTAAGCTTATATGGTGCAAGCTTAAGAATTATGTTTTGATGTCTTTTTTTTGCAAAAATGTAAATTATATTTATAAGGTGTAGCAGTTCCTACTTGAATAACATAATTAATTGGCTGATTTAATTAAACATTCCCCTTTTTAAGTCACGAAACTATGTCCCTTTTCAGTAATTTCTTATTACATTACGTTATTCTGAAGATGGTTTACAATCTCAGCACCTGTAGTCATTGATTTTTTATTAGTAAAACATATTTTTTTCTTGACTAATAATTGACCATTTCATATGTATTGACTATCTTCCTAATTGCTTATTCTAAGTCTCCCCTCGTCGACAAGTAACTTTGTTAAAACCACATTACCCCTGTCTACCAAACATCTGTTTTCTCACAACTAATTTACCCTTTTGTCATCCCCTGACAAAACCTATATTCGATACGCTTCAACAATCCTTATAAATTCTCATTTGACATAAATTCCTTCTTCGACGCCGATATGACATCTCCTCACCCTTGGGGGCATATTCTCCACTTTTCAATTTCAATTTCCACCCCATGCTAGGTTGTACAGATCTTTCTCGCAAACTCTCGTTGATAATTCCAACAGTTGGAAGTGCCCTTACGAAACCCTCATTCGTCTGCTCGAGCTCTGGTATCACTGAGGGGTTGAAGGGGGTGCACAGAACTGGATCGAAATACGTAACGAGTAGGGTGCGGTGGTGGTGTGTTGGCATCGATCCGTGCCGGGGTCGTTGCCGACGAACAAAGAGGGTTGAACGTCGGTTGAAAAGAGATAGAATGATAGGGTGGTAGAATGGCAGAAGTATAGAGGAAACGCGTCTATATATGTATATGTAAACCAACCCCGGTTGTGATGTATCGAATGGTGCGGCGGGGTCGGATGTTTCCGGGGGGTTAGAGGGGTTAAAGTAAGCGCCTTTTCCGTCTACTAATATAATGGGGTGCCTGCAGCAGCCATGGGCATGAAACCTGCCACTTATCATCATAGATGTTCGAGTGGGCTTTACCAACCCTTACCGCTTTACTTCCGACGTGTATGGCTCTGTTTACAGTTATTGCTGTCATTTTTTATTCACAACATTGGTATGATTCTAGAACTGTCTAAAATCAGTTCTCGTTTTTCTACATATGCCTCTTACGTCATTACTGGCATAAGATAAGATTCCAGTCCACAAAAACCCTTTATATTATTAAATCAAGAAAAAAAAATAGCAAACAGAAAAAATCCACGCCAATTTTAAATTCAAATTACGTAAAGAGACGCAATAAAACAGAAATTATCCAATAAAGTCAAACTGGAGTGTGAAGCAAAGAGCGAATAAAAGTTCTAAAGAGGTCTCGGGCATCAAAGAAAATCGCTTCACCCTAGGGGGTTGAGTTCCTGGAATGAGGGTTGAACAATGCCGAACAACCCCGGTCACTTCGGTAATTAAAAAACGGCAGAATTCGAGGATAATTACCGCCCGCTGGAGGATAAATCGAAGAGAACGCTGAATAAACAAAAGGAACCGTCCTGTCCCGCCGGAAGCCGAAAGAAAAACAAGAATTGCGCGACAAACGAGAACGCATAATTGAACTCGGGTCGGCACAGGAACTCTAGCGTGAAATTCCGACCGAAGGCGGACGACTTTGTTGAAGAAAACGGAATGAAAAAATAAAACGGGGGACGGGAGTCTCTCTAAAAAGTTTTTAATTAAATACTGCCACCCGACCCTCGCGTTTCCCTCGACGGTCTATTGAAAAATAAAAACGCCATTATTTAAGCGAGATGGGGCGCGGAATTTAATCTTGCTACCGATTTAAGCCAACTTTATTGATCGGTTTTAACCTTTATTTGCAAATTGGTTTTCTTTTAGAGTATTAAATTCAAATGTGTTATATTTTGAGACCTCCTGAATCCATTGCAATGATTTTTTGACAATGTCTCTGTGTGTGTGGATGTCTTTGAACATACATATTTAGAATTACGTGGGGACGCAATGTTAATTGTTTTTGATAACATTTGGATGTAACCTGAAGCAGATGTTACATGCATTTTCTTTTCTGTAGCTGATTTGACCAAACTGATACCAGCTCATCATACTTATAATACTTTAAATATGAATACCGATTTAGAGATCAATGGAATAAACTGTTTTGGTGCTATAAACGTTCACAGAAGCAGTTTGACAGAATCAGAAACTAGCGGTAGTCGCTATGTTTGCGAATTAATATATTGTGATAAACGTCAATGGATTAGGTTGAGATCTAGGGTTAGTACTCCCGAAAAGGCTTGATTGTGTCTACTATGGTCGGAAAGTTGGGTGAGGGCTACCGGATATATGTTTACTTTGTTTTGCAGAAAAGTCGATTTCTTTGTTATTGACAAATGTAAATTTGTTGCCTCTCTTTCGACAAACATTAGCAGGGTTTTCTTTCTGTTGACGTGTAGTGTCATACGGGGGGTTTTGTCTTTTGCTTTGGGTTTGAGTAGAATAAACGGTTGTATATAATATAATAAACAGATGGCTCAGGGGTAGTTATTTGTTCAAGAGACGTTTTGACCTGCTCACAAGAATGTAGTATGAATACAGATTTTTTCTAGAAGTTTGGGCAACTTTCTGTGGTCTGAGGGCGGATGTAAACTTTTTGCTAAAATAACGAACTTTGGTTGTTTATTTGGTGGGAGAAGGCCTTCCTAGTTTGGTATATTTGAAATATCAGTCGATGTCTTGATTTAGAAGTCAAGCGATGTAGTCGTTACGTGTTTTAGGGCAATAGGCCCTTATCTTGTGTTTTGTTTCTGCGTGTGTGCCAAGTGTAGCCATCTCTGCTGATGTAAATTTGCCAATAACAATTTAGGTAATTTTTATAAAATAATTATGTCTCTGTCATCCGTTTTCTCTCCAATAATCTTCATTATGTCAAGAGTTTCAATGATTATTGTACACTCGATCTGAAGGGTTTTTAATCTTTTTGTTCATTTTGTAAATATATTTGTTTTGGTTACAATTTGACTTTTAATCACCCTGATGTTATTATATCAAGATTAATTCATTTACGATTATTTTTGGCTTCTAAAAATCTAGCGATACCAAACCCTCAAGGTTTGAAGGAAAGTCCTCGCGTCCTCCGCCTAAATTGAGTTAAATTAAATTACATTATGACCGCTCTGTTTCCTACGCTACCATTAAAAGCAGACCCAGGTCTAACCTCTTACAGTAGATATAATATATACTTAATATTTGTCGAAGATAGGAGTGGCATAACAACTTTGTAACTTTAAAAAGAGTGTACATATTTTTTTTCTAACGATATTCATATAATAAACGTAATATTTGTTGGGTAAAAGATGTAAACATATTTGCATAATTGGTTATTTGCATCATTGCTTCCATATGAGTTTGATTTTCGGTAAACGAGTGGCAAACGAAAAATATATCATTTACAGTACATACGTCTCTATTTTGTTGAGGTCAACAGTATTGTATTTAAGTGATTTGTCACCGTTACGTTGATTTGAGTTTAATATGATACCTATACCTGAATGGTATCTAAATAGAAATGATATTTTTGTAGCATTTGCCCTCGTTATCATATCACACCAGAACCAAGGTTGATTGATTAAAGTATTGTTTATCCTTTGGTAATATTTTTATTGCTTGCGATTAGTTTCGACTCATTAAGACATTTTAATCAAATCTACAGTACTTAACTTACAGTAACGTTCACTAATCTAAAATTGTACATTTGATGGACGAATTGTAGGTGTCAATCTTGACACTAACTGCGAAACTGCAAAAACATTAAACTTTCAATTTGTTTAATAATACTAGTATTCCAAGTTAATGTGTAATTATATACATATTCAATATAAAATTTTCAAACAAAGCAACATTATCCACTAAAAAGATCGATGGAATTCAATTATACATTTTTTGTCTCATAAAGAATCCGCGAAATTTCAATTGGGCCGGACCGTGGCGTTACGAACCATTTTTTTTTTATTCAAAATTATTGACGTTTTGCGGCAATTTCACAGTCGGCAAAGCGTGATTGGCGCACGCCGCGCCGCCAACGCGAATACCGATCGGCGAGCTCTTTTTTTTGTTTCGAGGTAATAGGTAATAGGCGATCAACCGTGGCTATTAAATTCGTCGGCCGCATTTGGCCGTTGTTTAACAAACTGAATTCGAACGAACGTTTGTTTTCATGACAACGGTGGTTAGGGGAAATCGGCCAAATCAAATTTTTTATCTATGCATCGCGATCGTTATTTGATTCATATAAAATCAAAAAAGAAAATATTTCAAATTACGATTGTAGATTTTCTAATATTTCTCGTTAGAATGAGCAGTTGTTTTTCTATTAGAAATATTTAAAAAGTAAATGATAAAAGATTTCAGGAGGCATGTCATTTCATTCTTTACACAGGCACACATTCTATACTCCACACAGGCATTTGTAGTTTTGTTTTCATAGGCAAATCTATGGGTTCTTCCATTTCGTGAAGGCACAGCCACTCTCACTCTGAGTCTCAAAGTAATGTCAGTCTCCATTAACTTTATCAAAGCTTGTCAATTCGCAGCCATAGCTATAAGGGTGTGTGAGAGCTTATAGCGCCTAAACCGTTTATTCTGATGATCTGTAAATTGGTATATGTACATATTATAGACAGTGGAGGATGAAATGGTACTAATTTGGTCAAAATCGGTTGAGTTCCTAAGTAAATGCATGTAACATTAGTCACTCCAGTTGTCAAATTGTGACCAAAAACACATCCAGTTCGTTCCTTGGTAATTCTGAATATGTATAATAAATTTCAGCTTGATCTGTTCTATCGTTTGGGCGTTTTTTTTTTTATGTACTTTCACTTTCCATCAAATATACCTACGAAGTACAGAAGAGGTGTTCTATGCTTTATAAATCCAAGAAAAATGTGCTCAAATATATAACATTGTTTATTTATAGGTAAATATTAAGTATATGTACAGTTAATTATATTAATTATACTATAGTACATTTACCATGATATTATTGGATTAACCATAATATACATTAAAAGTTACTATATACACAAAGATTTTGCATATTACCATGGTAATATTGTAAATCAGTAAAAGTCCATAAAATGAATCGTAAACGTAGCATGCGAAAAGTAAATTTACTGTCCTTCCACGGCCAACAAAGCAACTCCCCCTGATGACAAAATCTGGACGAAAGTCTAACACAACCTATAAAAACTTTCCAAAAAAAAAATCTCATATCTATTCCCCTATATCCGACTAAAATCAAACACTCAATCAAACACATTTCATTCTTTACACAGGCACACATTCTATACTCCACACAGGCATTTGTAGTTTTGTTTTCATAGGCAAATCTATGGGTTCTTCCATTTCGTGAAGGCACAGCCA
The DNA here is from genome assembly GCA_963971325.1 of Aphodius granarius. Taxonomy (NCBI): domain Eukaryota; kingdom Metazoa; phylum Arthropoda; class Insecta; order Coleoptera; family Scarabaeidae; genus Aphodius; species Aphodius granarius. The sequence continues at coordinate 11,263,207 of OZ020222.1, read as the reverse complement.
CTCTCACTCTGAGTCTCAAAGTAATGTCAGTCCATTAACTTTATCAAAGCTTGTCAATTCGCAGCCATAGCTATAAGGGTGTGTGAGAGCTTACAACGCCTAAACCGTTTATTCTGTTGATCTGTAAATTGGTATATGTACATATTATAGACAGTGGAGGATGAAATGGTACTTGTTTGGTCAAAATCGGTTGAGTTCCTAAATAAATGCATGTAACATTAGTCACTCCAGTTGTCAAATTGTGACCAAAAACACATCCAGTTCGTCCCTTGGTAATTCTGAATATGTATAATAAATTTCAGCTTGATCTGTTCTATCGTTTGGGCGTTTTTTTGTATGTACTTTCACTTTCCATCAAATATACCTACGAAGTACAGAAGAGGTGTTCTGCGCTTTATAAATCCAAGAAAAATGTGCTCAAATATATAACATTGTTTATTTATAGGTAAATATTAACTATATGTACAGTTAATTATATTAATTATATTAAAAGTTACTATATACACAAAGATTTTGCATATTACCATGGTAATATTGTAAACCAGTAAAAGTCCATAAAATGAATCGTAAACGTAGCATGCGAACAGTAAATTTACTGTCCTTCCACGGCCAACAAAGCAACTCCCCCAGATGACAAAATCTGGACGAAAGTCCAACACAACCTATAAAAACTTTCCAAAAAAAAATCTCATATCTATTCCCCTATATCCGACTAAAATCAAACACAAAAAATTGCATAAAAAGCACATTATGTCCTTTCCGATAACGTTTATTTACGTGCTCGTGAGCACATCAACCCCTCAAAACCGTATCCCCCAAATAACGTCCATTGAAACGGAAGAGGGAAGTAGAAGAGGCAAACTAGCGCAGGGTGAATTATGGGGTGTCTGCAGTCGATCAGGACAGTCGACAATACACCCCGTATATCCACCCCATATCCACATATAACGAACGTAACGTACCAATTCTGCCATATGGCGGCAGATTGCAAACGCGTATCAACCCAAAGAGCTATCGGAGTCATTAAGAGTGTGATTGAGAGTCAGCTCGCTAGAGGGCGCGCGCGCGTCAGCGACGCCTCACCTCCTCCTTGAGAAGGGGTGCTTGATGACCGGCCGACGGCTAATTGTTTGAAACTGCACCCGCTGCTCGCTCTCTCTATAGAGGCAGTCAATTAAGTTGGGGCGGTGGTCGTTGCGTCCGACCTGGTTAAGGGATGTTTGTGTAAATATATTGGGGGGTGGTTGTCTGTAATTTGATTAGATGTTGGTCGGGTTTGGTGGTTAACACGCTTAATAATCCGCGGTTATTCTTGAACTGTATGATGTATGTACTGATAATGTTGATGATGTAGTGAACATAATGCATTTTTTTGTCCCCTAATAAGTATACTAAATTTCAGCCCGAACCGTTAGGGTGCTATCATGTTCACAGACACGCACACATACAATTATAAATTCTTCAATGTAACATTTAAAGAAATCACAACCCCCAGTTCAAAACAGCTATCAAACAGCCGTCAAATACCTATAATTCCCACGTCAAAGAACAGAACACTTTAATGTATGTCGGCAATTGCCGAGCAAAGCACTTAGGTTAATCGAATATATCGAGGGAATGCAGAGCGCAGTACGTAATTGCGATGAGTCCGGCACGAATAAGTACGCGGGGCAATCGGGATAATTGGACCTCAATTAGCGTTATTAATCACTCTCTCTCTAGTTCAAAAGGCGGTGGAACGGTGCCAAAGATAAGAGCGTTAACATAGGCTATTAGCCACATTAGGAGAGAAACGCCATCGAAGGGGAGGAGGGTTCACCACCTGTCACTGTGTACGGTTATCAGATATAACGAAATTATACAGTGAAACGTGTGTTTATTATACGTGTAAAAGTTCAGATTACAGAGAGTGAAATAGATACATAGTAAATGACAATTTAATTCTGGTGGATTTGATATAATCTTCAATAGCTTTTGTAATCTTAGGTAGATTTTGATAATTTTTGTAGAAAATTATAAACAGATTCTTTGAAATTGTTTCTATACAATACAACTTTTAGAATAATTGTTTCTACAACTCATTTACTTTGTGTAACCGACATGATGTCCCAATTAGTCTACAGGGGAAGGAAGTTATAAGATATCATGTTTCATAATTAATTATCTGATAATCTTATTTGTATTAGTGTGTTGAAAAAAATGCCACAATCGGTTAAAAAAATGCCCGAGTTGTGTAAGATCAAAGTTAAACATGCAATATTTCAATTAAAAGACTGTTTCTTCTTTGAAAATTAACACATCGATATTGAAAAAATAACAATACATAGCTTCTAAATTTGGTTTTAAAACTGGGTAGCAAAAAACTGAAACTTGTCTATTTTATTATTATTGTTTAGCCACGAAGAATTTCAAAGATTTTGACTATAATTTGCTGAAGGAACCATCAGAATCCACCAAACATTACAAAAGTTATTGGAGGTCAAAATTTGTAAATTTTTTAGAGGGGGCGTTTTTTTGCTATATGTGACCTCAGATGCGAAAAGGGACCTTTCGTGACGTTACCTTGCACGCTATTTACGCACGTAAGGACTCTTACCGTTATGGTGCACGTTATTTTCGCACGATAGGTGCCTTTTCGCATCGGTGGTCACATATATTAATGTAGGCTTCATAACGATGACAAATGATAATGTCATTCTAACGCAAAGCAGTACTTTAGAGGCTTTAATAATGTAATTATGTTGTATTATAAAGAGTGCATGCAATAACTGAAAATGTCACCTATGTGGGTTAATGATACATTTTACATTCACTTCTAGACGCCAACAACAGTTATTTAAACGAGGATTCTTTTTGTCGTATTGTGTATTTTATTAGTTTGTATGGTATTTTTGTTTGTTTTTTAATGACAAAGTCAATAGAGAACATACAGCAAACCAAACAGATGTCAACATTTCCACAGAAACGCCAATGCATAAAGAATGCACAATATAAATTGAAACTTATCAAACGCTTTACCAAAGTTCAACCCTCGTCAAAATATGACAAATACATTGTGGTTTCCCGAGGAATTTTCACGGATATCACGCAAGGAGCGTCGGAGGTGGCGGCGTTCCCGGGGGCTGTGGGGCGGTAATAAAGCGATCGTACGTGTTTCGGGAAATGGCCGTGTGGCGGCAGCACCAGCGCCACTTCTCCCCATCTGTCAGAGACGGAAGCTGACGTCGGCTTTCGGGTCGAAATGGGATCAGGTCGAGTCCGCGGGAATACGGGGGCGGTAACAGCGTCACCGAGGGGTGGCGGAGGGGCGGCTATGCGTTGGCGGCGGCGGCAAACGAGGCGAATCAATACTCTGCGGTCTATTCAACAATGCCGTCGCCGCCGAAGGGTTGAGGATTATGGCGAGCGAACGGGCGGGCTTCCTGCCGCCCCCGAGCGGCGGTTGTGGGGGGCGGGGGCGGAAAACGCGAAATCCATTAAATTAAGCGTTGGGGCATTAACGGACCGCGGTGGGCGGAGCGGAAAGGAAGATAGCGCAGAGAATTTGCGGAAAAGAGATGGATTTTGCGGAAATACTCGCGTATTTGATATGAAGCCATTTACTCTAAACCGGGCTAAATCCGTTTAAGGTGACGTGTCAGTCAGGCGGATTAATTTAAATAACAAACAGGACGTTTGATAGATAATTTTTTACAACGGTTATTGGCGCAGCGATAGAATATCTCTTCAAGTGTTCTTGTACACGTATGTTATTGTATTAACATTTTACATGCATTTTTCAGAACCTCTTGTGGGATTTTCTCCATTTGTTCGTTTTCTTGCAGCATCGTTCATGTTTGTAATCATATAAGAAGGTATACCATATAAGATGGTCATATACTTTGGGTTAAAAGCAGTTTCACTTGTTTTGTTCCATTTGTTTTGCGCTTCTTGTTGCTGTGACCGGTGTGACATTATTTAAATGGTTCTCATAAATCAGGTTAAGAAATGAAAACCTAAGCATTAATCCATAATTCACATCTAATCTTACTATACTAACATTACAATAACTTTAGGGTTTGTCAAAGAAATCTAGTAATCATTTTTTTTGTAACGGACGTGACAGAACTTACCTTTTTAAAAATTTAGAATCTTTGCAGGAAACGTTAATAACCTCTCTCATATTAGCGAACAATTATAACATTTCATTCACAAGGCATGGCTGTTAGCACTATTAACAAATAATAACCAGCAGCACACAAAATGTACGGCGTTGGTAGCGCAACTGCATGTGAGGATAAAATAATAAAAAAAAAACATTTTTGTAACAAACAGTTGGTACTAAATACGTACTTTAACTATTTAACTAATAAGAAATTATATGGGATCAATTCATCAAAGATTACTTTAATTTTGTGTTTGACGATTTCTCTTTACCGCGGAATGAGGAGCATTTATTATCAAAATATTATCACTCCATCCAGATTTTCTTCTTTTAAAATAAGCAAACATAACAAACTTTAATTTCGTTTTCCACGAAATCGGGTAGGCCTGCCCCCAAAAGTCGATTAGATTCGAATTTCCATTGTTACCAGAATAGATAGATAATAAATTCTTATCTCATTGGCAATGTGCATGTACAAAACAATTATAATACCTATTTGCCACTGATGTTACTCATGTTTACGAATTCTTCCAACGCGTTGTTAAACAAGTGATAGATAACGGCCTTTTCAATTGTTCAATTCTTGCAGTGTTGTCCAGAAGTTCGAAGGGTCTAGCGGTGATTTAAATCTCATCAAAGGGCAATTAAAAATTGTTTTGCGAGTGGTATATATTACAGTTTTTCTTGTTGCATTGCTCAGTTCTATATAAATAACTCCAGTGATCAGTTTATTTATTATAATTTAAAACGATGGCCGGTGGTGCTTATAAAATGTTGAGTGCAGAGCAGAAAAGTGCCGCTATCTTTGTGTTAAGCCAGGAGGGGTTTAGTTCTGATATTATTGCCACAAAACTAGGGACTACAACTGTTAAAGTTTGCAAGACTGTGGAAAGATACAAGCATCTTAGATCTTCAACGAGGATTGGACGGGCCAAATTGTTGTTACATGTGGTAAACAAACTTTTGTAATCTTAAAAGTAGTTTGGATGAAAATAACTCTTTACATATTAAATTAAATTCGTGCAGAGGGCAGCACCAGATTAAATCTGAAATCACCTTCCGTTTACAATGAAGATTTGTAACCTTCGTGGATTTAATGGTAAATGATTGCGTTTCCCTACCAGCTAATTAACACGGTATATTCTAATTAATTAGCCTTCTTTGAATCTTTCATGAGTTGCCTCCCCTATTACCTTGCTTACAGCCTACCGTTCCCAGGAAAAAAATCTACCGATGCTGTTCTTAATTAGTAGCATGCTGTGTTTCGCTTAACGCAATGCTAATTACGGAACCCATCTAAGGACTCTTTTATAAAGTATTTAATTTGTTCTCATGCCGACCTATGGATGATTTCCTTTTCATTAAAGAATGTTGAAATTAAACGGTGGCCTTATGCTGAAGAGGTAATTGGGTTTTTTGTTCTAAGTTGTTTACAATAAAGGTTCTCAACAGAAAACATTACACGCAATGTCTTGAAAAAATATCTGGTGTGGTCCCCACCCAACTTTCGTACTACATTGATACATTAGCTGCTTTCCATTTGCACACTTCTGAATTAATCTTAGCTGAGCTAATCTAACACCGTCTGGCTTGGTCCAAGTTCAACTAAGCTAAGCTATGTTGGCAAAAGGAACGCGTTCGGTGCCATTCTATCTAACTAAGTTCGTGGAACTTAATGTCAGCGAGTGGCGGCGCCACTTGCCTGACAACAAGTGTTATCAATGTTATCATCTACAGGTACAAATAAGAAACATAGGTATCAGAACCGCTTCTTTGCACGCGTATACCGTCCTCGTGACTTAATTCCACTTCGTAGCGAAGATGTGTAATCAGGTCACACACATTAAATATGTTAACTTCATCCATCTTGCCGAAACTTCTTATAGTTTATAAAATAAACAAAAACCAAATTGCACGCACGCACGATGGCGGATTTAGGTTAGGTTCTCCTTCTTCTTCTTCTATTAGGTTAGCTCAGACAGCTCAGACGATCTAAGTTACTTTTTCGCATGACTAGCCAAGGGCAAGGGGAAGGTAATCTGTCTGAGCTTGTGTTACTTCACCAAAACAAAAGGAACGCTACGCATAAGTTAGATTAGCTCAGCTCAGCTAATATCAACTCAGAAATGTGCAAATGGAAAGCAGCTATTGTTTACACATAGAGGGTCAAACACCAAAAACCAATGTTCGTGAGATAATAATAACACTATGTCGGAATTATAACAACACTTATAAGGCAACTCTCGATACAAATAATTATAATATACTGTCTCGTATCCATGTGTTTTCCTACGAGATTTATTTCTCTACTGCTTGTTTATTTATTCTTCAATCGCGGGCGGGGCGATAATATTCAAACAATAACATGTGGCCTAACGCGGTATGCCGTCAGTTCTCCATTACGTCACAAACCAATAGAGAAAAATTTGTATACTTATTTAAAATCACTGCAGAATGAGATGGTGTCAGTTTGATCAAAATCAGATGAATCACTAACAAAACGTATGTGACATTTGCCACTTCCGGTTGTCAGATTGTCACCAAACAATCATCCAGTTCGTACCCCGGTAATTCTCAATATGTATACCAAATTTCAGCCCGATCCGTTGTTCCGTTTGAGCGCAATCGTGTTCACGGACATACATACACACATATATTTTCCAGAAATCATTGCGATGGATTCAGAGGTCCTCAAAACGCGTAATTCCGCTGAAATCTCAATTTTTTTCTGTCGATTATAATACATTCCTTCTAGGGTACTAGTCGGAAAGTAACAAGACGAAAAATTAACCCAGATTGCCATTTCAATCAAAATTCTTAATACATACAAATTTATCAACACAAGTTGTAATATCTCACAATATAAAACAACAGTATCTCTGTATATCAATGAGGATATTATGTACCTAGCATATTTATTACGTATAAATGGTAACACATTATTCTAAGACATAAATACTTTCTCATACCTTTATAATTTATTCATGTTTATAGCATAGATTACTTCGCATAATACGAATTACAGATGTTTTGATTGCATCATTTCCGTTTTAATGTGAATTCTCCTGGGTTATGCATACGATGTATACACATTATGACAGATGTAATAAATAATGATTGTAACAAGAATGCTTGCCGTGCATTTACCTTGCGCAAAGTATTGAAAAGTTGAAGTAATGTTGAACTGATAGATTTTGACACCCAGTATACTTTCCAGCTACGTCGTTGACACTTTAAAGCCTGTAAACTGAACAGACCTTTAGCAAAGTTTTCGAAACCTCATTTTTATTAAGCCGTTTTATTAAAGAATAATACCACGTTTATATTGTAGATTTATGCTTGTTTCTATTGAATTTTGCAAAATAAATAAATCATCCTCATATAAATTATTCATTCCTCAATCGTTTTCAAATGCAAATCAGCCAAAATCGAATTGCATCGGTCAGTTTCAAAACATGTCGATAGAACCATTTGGCCTTGTCAAAACATAACGATAGCCTGTTTAAATAGACGAAACAAAAAACGTATAAACGTTTCAGTTGAATAAACGGAACCATTGAACCATTTAGCAGTGTCATAACATAACGATACCCATTCGAAATAGTAGAGACAAAACGTATAAACGTACATATATCTGTTAAATAAGCGGATATAAACGTAGCCTCGGAAACATTTTACGTGCTTGAAAGCTTTCATCAAAACTATTACACGAGTGCGTCAGTCAAGTGCGCTCCTATAGTAAACCAGCCGCTGCTGCTGATACCCCGTTTCCTTTGAGGTTATAATTAACGAGGATCTCGTCCGTTGGAAATGCATCATCCAGGCCAACTGGTACACACAACCTGACTAACCGAGACTGGCTTTACGTGTTCTCGGCACTGAATGATTAAATGCCGCCGTTGGTGCTCCGCTTGATTATTCAAATAAATTAATTGACGACGACCGTCTATAAGATGAATAAATACTCTCTGCTTCGTTTCCAATAAGTAAAAGGTTACAACTGCTTAACGAGTTAGTCAGACCAGTGCTAAGGTTGTTTTTTGACATAAACGACGAGACGAGCGACTTTTTGTAGTGCGACTGTCATGAGGTCAGAAATGGCGACGACAAAGGGGCTACACGAACCATACTTTGTCGCAAAGTCTCGTAGGATAAAAATTGATATTGAATTAGCAGCGGGGTTGCGCCTTTGCCTGTGTAACTTACGAAGAAGATATAATCGACAAATAGAATTGAAAAACACCGGTTGTGGCGATCTGAAAGCTACATACATAGTCAACTATTAATTTGAAAATATATGGAACCTTATGCTACAGAAAAACCAGAGAAACCAGATTATACACAATTATAGCAAATGTACCAACATACTAATTTTCGTATTTTCCTAAAAACGTATTGGCATTACCAACTCTGCTTACTCAGAATCACACTTTTGTAACTGCAAGAACTCCTATTCCTTTGTTTATCATGGATTAGTTGGAGCATATGGACGTGCAGTGATTCTGGTGAATTTAGGAATTGTTTGTTTGGGAAAAGAATAGTTGCATACCAAATAAACATTCATATCCATGAGCCTTTGCATTATCCAGTAGCATTATGACGCCATATCCAAGTCATTTAGGCTAAATGATTTAGCACAGCAAGAAGGATGGGAGAATGTGCCTTTGGTATTTTAGACAACAAATAGAGAATTTTCCATAAACCTAAGAAAGTGCTTGTAGTTTTTTTCTGAATTAATAACACAAACATGTTTTACATTATTAAATTATTATGCCCGAAGAAGACATTCGTGTCCCTCAACGAGCAAATAACAGACACGTTACAGGTTAAAAAGTAGTGCCACCTCGCTCAATATATACGTTGTCCCATGTATGTAAGTTGGGTGCGGTTTGTTCCGCTGCACCTAGGCCAGTCTTGGCCCTTTGCGCTTACCCATTTCATACTGTTTGATAACGACAACCAGAGGTGTTCAACTGGTTGGCGGCACCCACGGTTTAACGCCTCTTGCGAAAGGCAATGGGACGAGGATCTTCGGCTGATGCCTGGATTTGAACCCAAAACTTCTTAGCAGGAGAGCAGCGCTCTACCGCTAGAGCCACTCGCCCCACATACGTTGTCCCATAAATCTATATCTTTCTATTTAACGATTCTATGTTATACTTATTTAACGTGACGGGATACATAGTATGGCCAATTGTCTACACTTTGAACATACTTTGAATGAATGCTCACTTGATAACGTTGTCCAACGAGGAACAAGAGCTGATTGACATTATGTACTAAACTCACTACTACCTGGAGCGACAGAATAGTCGAAACGACTCTTCTGATTTATATACAATTGTAGTTGCAACGCTCGTTAGTTCGTTAGTTTATCACCACAACACCAAGATTTTTTTTTATAAAAATGCCAACAATATAACCTTATTAAGTAAATATTTTGTTTTGGTATAAAAGTTATTTTCTAATAACTGCATGGCGTCAGTGGTTGATTTGCAAAACAGCAGCGTGTCGTGTGACTGTTCGTTTATGAAACTTTGCGTTGCCAGTTAGTAGAACGTTAAGATTTCGTGTTACGGAACCATTTATGGAACGTACCATTGATGAAATTAATGACGGCATCAGGCTAATAATTTATTCCGCGTAATTGATAACTTCAATTAATAACAAACCTGTTAGCGTTGGTTGATTATTATTTTAGCTATTGCCCGTTCGGAAACCGGTTTAACGTAACCTCTGGTATCGAGCAATTACTCCACTATATAATTAGGATCAATTATAATGTGTTTTCCTATTCAATTTCGAACACGCGTAATCCACTTTTCCATCCTTGCCGTTACGATATACGGGCGTTACAACTAAGTATCGATTTTCTCTCACAATTGAGGTTCCGGCTAAAAATAGCTCGGTCATTATTTATACACAACGGATTAATGGACTTTTTTTATGTACTCGGCATAATCTAATTTAATATCGGATACGAAACGAAATACATATTGAGCAATTTGTGTACTTTTCTATTTTTAATATCGTTTTCATGGCCACAGTTGATGACTGGTGGTTTGTTTTATTTTGTGGCTATATCTGATTATATTTTTTATTGCAGGAAACTGCCGATGTTTGCGTTGGAACAAGTGTTGGAACGATTACTGAACCCGACTGCTTGGGACCATGCGAACCAGGAACCAGCGTTACCCTGGAAGGAATTGTCTGGCATGAGACTGAAGGTTGGTTTTATAATAACGTTTTATACTTTGCCAAACACACACAGTAGTGAGTAATGACTAATGACATACATACATACATACACTTGTAAAATGTGAAAGGTGTAATTCAGATGTCATGGTTGGCATTGTTATCTTTGTATATGTCGAGATAAGTAAATATTTTTACATAATTAACTTCTTTACAATAATAGTTTTATTATTAATGAACATTCTAAATGATAAACGCCTTTATTTGATGTGTTGCGAAATCTAACGTAATATGGGTTATGAATAATTATCAGAAACTGTGTGGAATGTTTTCCACAAAACGTTTGATTTTCTTCAGTAACCATTTTAATTATAAAACAAAAATACTAAGATGTATTAGGAATTATCTGATTTATTGATTGGGGTTCTACTGAACTCCGTTTTATTCTTGGTTGCTGCCAAAAAATGTGTCGATCCTAATGTTTGCTTTATCTTTGCAGGAGTACTTGTGGTGAATGTTACATGGAGAGGCAAGACCTACGTTGGAACATTACTGGACTGTACCCGACACGATTGGGCACCTCCAAGGTAATTATCGCACACCATTCACATACCGTGACTTCATCGCAAACACCATTAATCACATTAAACAACATATCGCTATCTTGTTCTTTTGTTTCATTCTTGGTACCCTCCTCGGGTCGCATCTTCGATTTACCACTACTTCCTCGTCTACCCGCGTTTGTTCTCTGGACCGTGGTATCGTCCGTCATCCCTTTGGACCATATTCTTCTGGCCGGTAGATTCTGTGATTCCCCTACGAGTGATTTGGATACACGGACCCCGAAGGGTCGAGGTAAGAGAGGTCGTTCGTCTGCAAGCGCGACACCCACCACTGAACTGAGCAACTTCACAGAGACCCGATCGTCGGTGCACAGCAAACTGCGGAACGGAGGAGGAACGGCAACTCAGGTCAAGGGACGCCGCGGGGCCGCAAACGGATCCACACCATCAGCGCCAGCATCTCCAACCCCTTTTGTACCGCCCAGAGTGGAACCTTCCAATAAGAGGAAAAGCCGAGCGGGCGAAGAGGACGCTCCTGTTCAAGGCAACAAGAAGAGTAAAGTTACCCCAGCGCCAACAACCAGCGTCAGCGCAGCAGCGTGCAACAGTCCTCCACCATCCCCGGTTCTCTTGGAATGCCCCGAACCGAATTGCTCCAAGAAGTACAAGCACATCAATGGATTGAAGTATCATCAGTCGCACGCACATGGATCTGCGGATGATGAAGATACTAAGGATGTTACCTCCATGTCAGAGAATGATGAGAGTAGTAATATCGAAGCTCCAAGTCCTGCGACTCCTGTGAAGTCACCAGATAAAAGCCAGGACTCCCCTGCAACTCCTCAGAAGAAAGATGAATTGCCTTCGATTCTGAGGGGGTTGGATGGCTCCAGTCAGCCGGCTACTCCAAGGAGTACTCCACCATCTCCAGCGACGCCGCAGAGTATACAGGACTTGACTAATTCCGTTGGGTCTCCCACTGTCCCACTTGTGGAGAGTACGCCCAGCACTCCTAAGACTGTTGTTACTAAGCCAAGCGTTTTGAGGTATCCCGAGGAATTTCCTGTTTCAAATATGTTTCCAGGGAACAAAGGTCAACCTGTTCCAGGTGAGTTATCGCCTTTCTTCAATTTCTTGTGTTTTGGATCTAAATCAACCTAATGGTAACTTTTTCGTAGGCAACAACCTGGCAACTCCAAGTTCATTAACAGCTGCAGTAAGACCAGTGAATGTCTCTTCAATGACATCAGAACCACAACCAATTCCTCACCAGACGGAACCTGTCAATCAGCAGCAAACATTTGGTGGTCAACTTCAACAGCAACAGCAAATGCCTTCCCAAGTTTTCACCCAACCAGACCTTCACCCTCCCACATTGATGATCCCCACGCAAAATCCCCAGAACCAGCAATCTCAATCATTGCCAAGCCCTCACCCACCGCAGAGTCCAAAGACAGCGACAAATCTAACTCCGTTCAAGGTTAAGCCAACCTCAGCTTTGATGCCTGATGACAAGAAATCAGTGAAGCCCTTGCCCACGAATTTCAAGAAGAAGAGTAGGAAGAGTCCTGCTTCAAGTCCTGATCCTCCTCAAACAAATGAGCCTCCTGTTTTTGGTATGGAGCAAAGCAGCGGAAGGGAGGAAGTGCATAGTCCTGCTTATTCGGATATATCCGATGATGGAGCTCCTGTCATGGAAGCCGATGATAAGAATAAGCCCAACGATAAAAAGACTGAACCCGGACAACCGATGCCTCACATGCCTTCGTACGTTTATCCTTACTATGGACAGGCACAGTATATGGTGCCGCAGGTCCAAGAGAACAAAGGCAAGGAACCCGAGAAACAACCCGAAAAGCCGATTGAGAAAGAACCCAAGAAGGAAAATCCCGAATACCCGCAAAAAGTCCTTCAACAACACTATTATCCTTATGGTTACATGCCCAGTTATCCGTTCAATATGGAGACTTCCTACGCCCAGATTCCTTCGATGCCCGAGGAGAAGATCAAAGAAGAACGGGGAAAGGATAATCCTAGTCCTCTGGAGCAGAGCGTAAAACAGAATCCTCCAATTCCTAATCCCATTCAAGTACCGAATCCAGGGAAAGTTAAGAGCGAACCTGTTAAGGATAAGCACCAAAATGAGAACCACCAGATCTTGAAGGAGAGCATCGAAATGAAGAATCAGATGAGTTATAACGTCTACTCCAGGCAGCAACAAGTTCACGCGCAACAACGGGAAGAGGATGTTAGAAGATTCTATGTTTACCAGGATCAGAGGCGTAAGGAACAACAGCAACAACAGCAGCAGCAACAACAACAGCAGCAGCAACAACAACAGCAACAACAACAGCAACAGCAGCATCAGCAATCCCAGCAGATGCAGAATGAAAAGAATATGTCTCAGAATAAAGTAAGAGTAATAAAAAAACAATACAAGCATTAACATCCCTCAACACCGTTTGCCAATTATAGGGGGCATTGACAGGCCAGTGTTATTATTTAATTTTTTTTATTATTTCTTTACAGGTACCCTCCCAGAGTCCAAGTTTGAAACACAAGGACAAATCGGATGACAAGAAAGACAAAGACAAGCAGGAAGGCGTCAAGCCGACGATGGAAACTCAGGGACCGCCTCCGCCCCCGACCTCCCAATACGCTTACATCCACCCGAGTTACATGCAGTCGCCCCATTACGGGGCGCTGCCATTTGACCCAAACCATGTCTACCGAGGGATAATGATGCCCGGTTATGGTAGCAATCCGTACCTGCACCACCCCCAGCTGCCACGGTACGCCCCCGAGGACCTCTCGAGGGCGCCGCCCCCTTCCAAGGCGTTGGACGTCCTGCAGCATCACGCGCAATATTATTCCGCGCACAAAATCCACGAGCTGCAGGAGCGCGCTATAAAGAGTCCCACCCCAAAGACTTCCGTCGCTAGCTCGAGCCCGTCCGCTCAGAATGCCGTGCAGAATGTTTCCCATCAAATGGTGCAGCAGCAGAGTGGAGGACCTCCGTCTTCTCAGCCGAGTAGTACGACGCCGTCTGGTGGCGTCGGCGGTAAACAAACCTCCGGTGAGGGTAAAGAATCTCGATCACCGCCACCCCAGAGGCATGTTCACACGCACCACCATACGCACGTGGGACTTGGGTATCCCATGTACCCGGCCCCTTACGGAGGTACGTAAGTGTGCTCCTTTTTTTCTGTGTCGTTTGAGATGGTAGTGATGGGCACAGCGATAGAAATTTTGTTGGTTATTAATGATATATGTATATATAACATATATATACATATTTTGACATCTGACATGTTTTGCCTTTGACATTTGTGACATTACTAAATTTTTTAACAGTTTTTGGCATTTTAAATATATAATAAACTGCATATAATTTGTAAATAACTCACCAAGCTGATTGCAAATTAAAAATTTGCACCCATGACTTAGATTAAATTTTTAATTTACAACCTACTTACTGAGTTATTACAATTATGTCAGCTGGTTGTCAAAAATTTTATTTGCTAATAGGTTATCGTGATATCGTTAGTGTTAGTTTTGTACATAGGTATATAAATGTTAGGTCTTTTACTATTTGTCGTGTTTTGTAAGGTAGTGTAGACTGATCTATGATTTTTATCTGATATGATTGTAAAATTATTTCCTGTACAAATCATTTTTACAATAAATTCTATTCTACTGAAATTGTGGCAAAATTATTACTTGAGTGGTTGCTTTGAAGTAAGTTTTCAGGTTTTTTTTTTTTTTTTTTGTTCGAACAGATATATGCAATATTGGTATTTACATTTTATCAATAAAAGTAACCAGAAATTATGGGTAAGTTTAGATTTTTTCTTTTTCGAAAAAAAGTGCCCACCACTGTCAAATTGCATGCTGTATAGCGTCTTCGTTTGTTACTATGCATGAAATACACATGATGTCAATCTAGGTGTCGCTAGTAGTCAGATGGGCAGCGACGTTGGTGTTGCAACATAACTTCACTATTTTTAAAGTGGAGTTATTGTAAAGAACCAATTGCGGTTTTTTTGTGCACTTATTTTACACTCTGTGATGTGATATAATATTTTAAAATATCTGGAGTGGCCCTTACCCAACTTTCCGACTATATCTTTTCCACAATGAAGTGCCTAAACACAATTATTCAATTTTGTGAAACCATAGCCACTCTGGCCCCTACCTAACCTCAGTTTCTATGACAATGATATTTGTCGTAATGACATTTAATGTCATGTCATGTCAGTGGCACTGACGTTTGTCAAAATGTGACAGTTTGCAACACAGCGACGAAGACTGTGGATTCTGTCAAATTGCTTTTATACAATTATGATTATAGCTCCTAAACCTTTCATCCCATTGGTCTACAAATTTGTATACATATTTAGGGTCACTGGAGGGTAAACTGATATCAATTTGGTTAAAATCGGATAAATCCATAAGAAGATAAATGTAAAATTTGCCACTTCCAGTTGTCAGATTGTCACAAAAGACAATTCAGTTCGTCCCCCCGGTAATTCTAAATATGTATACCAAATTACAACCCAATCCGCGGACGATAATATTCAAACAATAAACGTGCGGGCTAACGCGGAATGATGCCGTCAGTTCTCGATTACGTCACAAACCAAGCGATATAAACCCTTATAGCGCCTAAACCGCTCATCCCATTGATTTGTAAATTTGTAACATATTTAAAATCACTGCAGGATGAGATGGTGTCAATTTGGTCGAAATCGGGTGAATCAGCACATACACCAAAATCACATAATTTCGTTTTCACATCGCTTTTATTCATTTTAATGTCTATTTACAAATATGTAGGCCGTATTTTCAATTTTTAATTAATTTTATTTAGTGGTGTGGAACCAAGGCAATTTAAGTAGATGAGGTGGTCTCATTCATCACTGACCAATAGTAAACAAGGTCTACGGATAACGTTGTTCGGTAGGCGTGTCCGTGTGCTTATACTCTCTCGAACATTGTGACGTCGGCGTAGACCGGCCTATCTAGTCTGTGTATCAATATGCCTCTCTCACCGAACTCATACCTCGCCCACAAGTATGTTTATGAGACCACCTTATCTACTTAAATCGCCTTGGTGTGGAACAAGCTGTGGCAACACTCTTCAGAATTAGAACATAGTTGGCGCCACTATTTAAACAAGAAAGGTTATTGGTGGAAATCAAATAATCATAACAAGTAATAAAACATGGCGCCCTAATATATCCAAATATTTAGTAATAATTATTTGTAATTGCTAAGAATCTAATTGTAATTGCTATAATTATTATTTTCTTTGTTACAGCTGCAGTTCTGTCAAGCCAGCAAGCAGCGGCGGCGGTGACAGTGATAAATCCGTACCCTCCGAAGTGAGATACGGCGTGCGACAAAAAGTGTAAAGACGCAAGCATTCCATTAGTAGGTGTCAAGTTGTAGTGTGCACGCAGCAGAATCTATGAAATTAAAGAAGTAAAGCTTACAAAAATTAAACAAAAAAAGTGTACCGTCTCTCTCCATTTCAACGTAATATAAAGCCCCGCGGCAACGGCAGAAGGAATGTGTTTTATCATTGTTGCTGTTTCGTTCTCACTTAATTTGAACATTATTGTGTAAATAGTGTAAAGACGTGTTCTATTTTTGTTGTTCCACTGCTTTGTGAGGAAGAGAATTTGTCGTTTCAACGAAGAAGAGAGTAATAGCTATCGTACTACAGTAATACAAGAAATGTTAATTATTAGTTTAAATGGAATAATAATTATTTGTAGTAGACTGATGAGACCTCTCTTATAGGGTATCCACTGTACCGATATGATGTATCTTATATTTTAAAAATGTAAATTTGAAATTTTTCATAATACGCATATTTATGTGTCGTACATATTTTAACTGTTCTATTTTGAGACAGTTAAAATGTTTCTCGCATAAAACATGTTCATTTGTGGCCCGTGCACATAGTGCACCTTATTCGACTTCATTCGTTTTCTAGTTACTATATATATGTTTTTCTTTTTATTAATTTTTTAAAAAACGCGTTTTGAAATATCCCAGTTTTAGTGGGGTGTGATAATTTGTATAATTAAACAAAAAAAAGAGAAAAGTACCACAAAATATTGTTCTTATTTTTTACGTGAAACAATTGCAGTCTGTACATTGTGTAATGTTCTTCTGTTTTATTTAACTAAGCAGTTTGAGTATGATCGTTTTTATATATTTGAACATATGTGACCTTTAGACACATACACATCAATATTGTCAATATACTTACCAATTTTTGTGTACTTGATGTATGATTTAGTGATAATTTTGTTGGAATAAAAACCTTAGAAAGTTACGTACTGTACAGGCTTCAATGGGCTTTAATCTAAAATTGCTTAATAAAAGTAATTATATTAACATTTGTGTTTTACTCTTAGCAATAAGATCTCTAAAAACATCCGCAACATACATCAATTATATTATCATCTTGTAGATTACAAGATTATTAATGAAATGAACATAATAAGGTAAGTGATAAGATATACAACAAAACATAACCTATCAATTAATTTGGCGAATAGGAAGTAATCGTTTTCAATGTTCCTTTCAGCATTCTGAATTATGATGCCACTATCTTCGTCATTCTTTGTCTTTTTCATACCCTGAAAGCAGATAAATTTACACAGTCGTTTTCATAAAGCAAGTATTAATAAATTGAAAATTATACATTAATTCCCAGATATACAAATCTTTTTCAAACAATTAGTTTTTTGAACAAATTGTGCAGTACAGTTTCTTTCGGTTATGAAATAGTTGTTAAAAACGCTTCCGTCATGGCGCTGCACATGATCAGAGCCCAACGACTAGTGTTGGAAAGTAACGTTGTTTTCTGAACGTGGCACATTATGAAGCTTGGTAACAATCCTATGCCATAAGCGACATGTACAATCACATCATACTGTTCTCTGCCACCTGTTTCAATTTAGTGTTAACCGACAATTTTTCCGAGGTCGCCTTCAAATGTTGCATGTTATGAAGCTGGCTAACAAAATTTTCACTCCCCAAAAAATACAAAACTTGTAAAAAATGAGCTGCATAGGCTAAAAGAAATATTTTACTTGAAATATTGTAAGTAAAACGAAATGGTTTTCACTGAAAAAAAAAAAAAAAAAAAAAAAAAACCATTCTTTACACCAAATAGTTTTTCATAATTTCCGTAAAGTAGAAATTGTTTTGGTTTAATTGCAGAAAGACGTTTGAATGAAATAAATCTGGTTTTATTTGAAATAAAGGTCGGCCTTGAGATAAATAAATATTCTATTTGAAATTATTTGGAAGAGAAAGACATAATGGATTAGAATGAAAAAAGTATGTGCTTGAATAAAGAATATGCGGTTTTATTAAAAATTATTGCTATGTCTAGTCTCCAGTCACACGTTGGCTTAGTTTAAGCTTATATAAGCTAAGCTATAGCTTCTATAGAAAGCGAGCGGTATTGTGCTTTATCTTCATTTAGGAATACTGTAGTCTTTACGAAAGGTTTCCGTGGAGAAGAATAATCCAATGAGTCCACCAAAATCTTTTATTGTGTTTTCGACTTGGTAGCTTGATTATAATCAAATCATAATAAAAGAATGATTAAATTAAAGAACAATTATTTTAATTTAACAAAAATAATTCACGGTCGCAATAGTTATCCAATTTAAAAGTACACTTTACAGAAACTAAACTACTATATTTTATTAGGTATATCAAAATTTGTAGTTTTTAAATGAACGAATTTATTAAGTTAAGTACTAAATTGTCAAACAGCAAAGGAAGATCTTTACTTTCCGACTTATAGATTCTGTACTCTAGAAGGAAAGTATTGTAATCGACGGAAAATGACATTTTGAGATTTCCGCGGAAATACGTGTTTCGAGGTCCCCTGAATCGATTGCGATGATTTCTGGAAAATGTATGTGTGTAGCTATGTCTCTGTGTAGGTATGAGTGTGTAGGTATGTGTGTGTGTGCGTATATCTGTGAACACGATTGCGCCCAAACGGAACAACGGATCGGCCTGAAATTTGGTGGACGTATTTAAAATTACCGGGGACAAACTGGATTGTTTTTGGTGACAATCTGAGAACCGCAAGTGGTAAATGTTACATGCATCTTCTGAAGAATTTATCCGATTGAGACCAAACTTATACCAACTCATCCTCCAGCGACTTTAAATACGTATACAAATTTGCCCAAACGTCAGTGCCATCACATGAGATGACATTAAATGTTAGGATGACAAATGTCATTATGACATAGAAACTGATGTTAGTTAGGATCCAGACTAGCTGTGGTTTTACAAAATTGAATAATTTCAAAAGTGTTTAGATATTGCATTGTACCAACGATATAGTCGGAAAGTAGGGTGAGGGCCACCCCAGATATATAAAGATGTGTTTTCACCAATTTCCATGGTAATCACACTGTTATTTTAAATAAACGGTTTTAGGTATTAACATTAATTTCTGTAGGATTTTCACAAACAAACCATGAATTTTATCGAGAAATATTTTTGTAAAAGTTACCAATGTGTATGCTTTGCGCACTGTGTTGGTTGGAATTGAACGCGTTTTTTTGGTATGTCGGATGTGTGCTTGTATATATGTTATATGGTTCGCGTTCGCAGGTAAATTTTTTTTATGCATTTCATATGTTGTTGTTAGACATTCGGTTCAGTTAGCGACAAGCGGTGTAAGCGGTGTAATGTGGGTACATATTTAACCAAGTTTAGAAGTTTCTTTTTTTTTTTTTGACAGAATTTCACGGCGTACGCAAGTGTTTGTTACAGATATACCAGCAAATATTTGCAGCAGGTAATTTGTAATATTTTGAGTGGATGTTTTAAGTGAATTTGACCTAACCTATTACCCCGTGTGTTTAAAAATCTTGTTCCGTACTCATTTCAGCGCCATTAATCAAATTTTGTTGAGTAATAACTGGTACTGGTAGTGTTTGGATCATAATAAACATTGTGGATGAATATTTGGTTATATTATTGTTGTAGATGGACAACAACGGTGACGTATTGAAGTGTTGGATATTTAGTTGTGCGCGTTTTTAAATCTTGCGTGTGTAGTGTTAAATAGCAGCCGTAGATGCTCAAGGGAGAAGAAGGACTGACTGTCTGACTTGGAGAAGGATTTTACCGGAGTGGCAGCTTCCAAGGACGAAGACATCTAAAGGTAGGTTCAAGGAGATGTCATCCTTCGTTGGAGGGGAAGAAGACGCAATAAGGTAGGATTTTTGGACTTCTTTAGGTTCGCGGCGCGTTATCGGTCTTTTTGACTCGCTACGGAGTTCTGTAGAGTCGTCAAAAGCAGTGGTTGTGCTAATTATTTGACCTTGATTGGTGGTATTATTGAAAAATTCCGGTAAGTGGGTATTTCTTTGTAATTCTTGCGATACCTGGCAGAAACGAGCAAAAGGGACGAAGATGTCGCTGCAGGTTAGTGGGGTCGTGGTTTGGGATCTTCCCCCTTGCTCGTTTCTGCTTCAAAAAAAGTTAAAATCTGTGTGTTTTTTTGTTTCAGATGGACGAGGAGTGGGTTTCCTTTTCCAACAGGCGCTACAAAAGTGTTCAATGTTTATAAGTAGAATTATTCTTTTTTTTTAGTTTTAGGACTATGTTGGAAGTGATTTAAGGCCCCCACTCCCCATTGTTTATACTCTTTATCATTATTATTATTAACTGCAATGATCAGGGTTATGGGTTTTTTTAAGTAAGTAACTTTGTAGATGAATGAAGTAGTTATTATTTTAACAACACTGAGTTTATACGTTTCTTGTTGCAGATTAGGAAGGAAGAACCTAACCGATCTAGATCAGATCTAGGAGTCACAAAACTAACGTTTTCCAATGCCAGACATACAGGTAATAGATGCCTTTTATAATACCTTATTTGGATGACAAATTTGTATGCAAATCTTATGATGTTTGACAGTGCCGGATTTACAAATGTGGGGGCCCAGGGGCAGTGGGGGATGTGGAGGCCCCTTAAATTAAACAGTATTTTTAGAATAATTTTATTTTGCCAACTGATTCTTGCTTCTCTAAGCTTCATATTTAGACTTGCCAAGGGACGAACTGGATTGTTTTTGGTAACAATCTGACAACCGCAACTGGCAAATGTTACATGAGTCTTATTCGGGATTTATCCGATTTTGGCCAAACTAATATCAGCTCATCCTCCAGTAATTTTAAATAAGTATATTAATTTACAAATCAATGGGATGAACGGTTTAGGCGTTATTAGCTTTTATAGAAGCGGTTTGACAGAATCCACAGCCTTCGCCCTTGTGTTGCACATTATACTTTTCTCTGCCATCTGCTTCAGTTTAGTGTTACCCGACAAATTTTCGAAGTCGCCTTCAAACGTTTCAAAGTGGCATTTTTGAAGCTTGGTAAAAATCCTATGCCATAAGCAACGTGTGCAATCATTTCATACTTTTCTCTGCCAGCTACTTGGATCTAGTGTTACCCGACCATTTTTCCGAGGTCGCCTTCAAACGTTGCAAAGTAGCATGTTATGAAGCATCGTAACAATCCTATGCCATAAGCGACATCTACAGCTTTACTGACCTGTTGTAAAGTTTGGTAACATCGAGTCGCTCTCACTGTAGAACACCACATAACGTCAAGCGCATGCAGAACATGCTGTTATTTGGAATATTTAATACTTACCTTCAAACTAAAATCGAAAAATAAAACCATGTGCCCGACACGGGTATTCAAAGCATAACTGATAAAGCTAGGGACATAATTTGTGCTATCGTCTTGCGGTTTTGTCACATTTCTGAGGATTATAGTTACGACCAGCTGTGTGAATACTACAAATATAGAATTCTTGCCAAACAAAACTAGAAAATTAAAAGATAGTCATATAAATAGGATTTAAACAGGAAGGAATACTTATTCTGGGCACACTGTCGCCAATATTTGGAACTTGCCATGAAATGTACTGGATAAACATTATGTGGCAAATAATATTCCAGATTGTCAGGCTAAATCTTTCCACTTCCCTTACGTCCATGAATTGTACCAACAGACACATAATAAGCAGTCCTAAAATGTTTTGTATGCTCTTATTGTTTTACATAGTAAGTATATTACGTTCCAAGAAGAGGGGCACATATGTCATATTTGTTACTCACCTAATGATGGAGTTATAACGGTAGCTTCATGGAAAGAGGACCTTCTTTGTATAGAAAATTTGTAGGTTATAAATGGAAGAGTTATGTTTCCGACGTGTTTTGGGTTTTGTCTATAGTATACGACATTTAGCAGTTTCCATTCTGGGTTTTCTTGAAATTCGTCCAAATCGAACGGCACTTCGCTAAGCTGAAAGTCCAATACTTCGCCTGTATACAGCAAAGATCCGAAATACAACCGGCAGATTTGAACGTCGAATGGGAAGTACGTTAGATCCGCTGTGCACAATGTTTCGAATTTTGCATGTGATACGCATATTACTCCTCCGTCGTTGTGAACGTGACAATCTACAGTTCCTATCACGTCTGTCTCCTCGCCACTTTGGTGGTAACTAATGTTGAATATAAATTTGATTATCAGATGTTATAGTATAATTAGATAGCTGTTTCTAACACTCGTGATATGAGTTATGACCAAAATAACGGCAGGAATCCCTTAGGGCACAACTAGACGAGCGACTTTTTGTGGCGCAGCGGTCGCAACGCCAGAAACGGCAAAATTAAATCAAATTGTTGGAACATATGAAAAGTACCGTCGACCAAACTCGCTGGTGACGCCGGCGGTCGCAGAAAATGGAACGAGTCGCGACAGAAAGTAGCTCGTCTGTGTGCTTGCATTTAAAACTGTAGTTTCATTTCTGGCGTCTGGCCGTACCGTTAGTTATGTGAAGGTTAATATTTAATGTATTATGTATAGGTATATGTACTATATACTGTACCTGTTATCAAAAGAAAAGTCTGGTGTCCATATCGAATCCGAGCTGATAGTTATTTTGTCAATATCTTGATAGTCTTCTGGATTCCATTTCAAATGGTCATCTTTCCAATACTATAAACGAATGAATAAACAATGCATCAGTTTCCATGCAAATGCATGCAATATGATCCTGAATAATCAAAAAACACTTACAGTCATTGCCCAATTATTCACTGTAAATATGTGGGTTTTCGCATCCTAAAGAAAAATTATTTAACAAACATAAATTACTTCTGTTTTTAGTCTTACGTATAGTAAACTTATCGGCATAAGTTTGACCGTGACGTTTGTAGCGTTTGTATGCTCCAGTTTGGGTCGAACTTTTGGATCATAGTCACAAAGTAGAGTTTCGCGTAGTATGTAATGTGGTTGTTTGGAGGATTTTCTGCATGCGTCCAGAAAGAAAACACGGCGTTCAAAACTGTTGATTGCTGCAATACCTGTAGTAATCGTTGTTGAATAATTTTGGTGAAATTGATAGTTATTTAGACCTCACCTGTAAACGGTATAAATGCAAACAGAACTGCGAAAAGTCTCATTGTGTACGATCTATTGAAGGACTGACCATTTCTATACTTGCAAATTGCAATCAGAAATATGATCCTTTATTGTTACGCCCCTGGCCTCTGGCACCAATATCATAACAACTGGCGCATTTTTAGCGTTATATATATATATATATATATATATATATATATATATATATATATATATATATATATATGGAATTTTTATACATGGTGCAAAATATGCAGGGCGATATGTAATGACTTGTAAAAACTTGTTGATAGCACCACATTAGGCAATTTTACCTATATGCCAAAACAGGGCAATAATCAAAAACATAGACACACAGTAAGTTTCATAAAAATGTATGCTAGCAGGATTAAATTACACCTTATATCACTATAGCATGAAAATTAAGCATTGAATTAGAAACAACATTTCATGGTGGGTATACTATAATTAAAGAAAGGTGTTATGCTCGTCGCATAACCAAAATACGTATAATTATTTGTTGTACATAATCAGCTTATAGTTAAAGATTGGCACTATATCGTAAACTGTACGATAGATTAGCAACATAGACTACCTGACAGTTTACTTTCTATGTATGTACTAAATTATATCCTTGTTCATTGAAAACTAGTTATGTACTTTTATATACATTTCGTAATTATTCGTTTCTATTTATTATTAATTTACATTTATCCTTACATTTCATTTTGATAACTAACAACAGAAAAAACCAACGACAACAAGCAACAAAAACAGAAATTATTAAAATATTAAAAGATAACACATTCTAACATTTCTTTTAATAAATGAACAGTTGGAAAAATACTAAAAGTAATAAAAATAGAAATTTTTAATCAACAATACATCACAATACAATATTTTACTCAATATGGCCTCTCCAATTTTCAATGCATAATATTGTACGTGTGTTCATCCTTTTGTGGACATTTCTGAGCATTTGAGGAGTTATGTCTTGAACACAATATTACATTTGTGAGACGTTGAACGTCTCTAAAGGGCCATTGTGCATACACATATTGCTTTAAAGTACGCCAACAAAAAAAACCCTTGTCATTAAAAAAATATTACGAAATTGATTCTAATTTGGCATTTGACACCTTCTAATCTTTCTAAATCCCTTTTTCAAATAAATTTGTTGGGTATCTTTCAAAATAAAAGTACTTTACCTGAATCTATGCTGAGTTGTACTGGATTGTGCAAATTATGATGAATAGGAAATACATAGTGGGGAATGCGTCTGGCGGTGTTTTTTTTTTCAGTACTGAAGTAGTTCAATAAATACCTTACACGCGGTTAAAAATAATCTTAATGAGCTAGAAATTACAGAACTACCTGTAAAAAGTGAATAAGGTGGAAAAAAATGTAATTAAACCGCTGTATCTAAGTAGTGGATTTGGGTGCGACTAAAATTATAGTACGAAACTATAAGAAAATGAAAATTCTCCAAAACCTCATTACTAAACAATTTTACGTTTATAATACCGAAATTTGGAGCATAAGTTAAAGTACATGCCTAATCGGCCGAATAACCAAATTAACGGGCCTTTATAATACCGAACCTATATTTAGGTTCGGTATGTATGTCCGTATGGAATTCATATTTTAATATGTAGTTGGAAGTCCAGGTTAAAATCCCTTTCCTCTCCTTGGATTTTTGTGCATCGCATTTTTTTCCTACTAAAAACTACTTATGTTTATTATATGGAAGTCATTGATCCATTTATATTCAAACTCATTCTTACGATTATGCAGAAACTCCGAAAATGGTATATTCTATTAGGATTTTGGATTAGGACATTATAGGATTTTTGTTACCCGGTTGTATATATTCGACAACTGCTTCTACATCTTTGACAGATTTTACTAAACATTTAATCAAAAACACTTTTTATTCAATACAATGATTACAATGAAAATCAGTACATAAAATGAAACACTGAAATAAAACCGAGAATGCATTACCAACTACTTATAATATAATTAGAAACGTTATAAAATCAAGGCAAAAAACATCATGGCGTATGTAATAAAGAAAATAACAAAAAATAACCGATCAGCAAGTTTCGCAAAGAGCAAACAATCCTTCTGTGTGTTCCTCTCGACATTATCGATTATGTTAACGCCGTCATCATCACCTTTTGAACTTCCAATACCCTACAAAGAACAACATCAACATACTAACTGGTAAATAACATTTAAGAGTCTTGAGCGTACCTTCATACTAAAATCTAAAACTAATACAGAGTGTCCAACACGGCTGTCCAAAGCTCTACTGATCACGTCTGATATCCAACTTGGCCTATCTCCTTGCGATTTTGTCAAATTTCTCAGGATTATGAGTACTATTAATTGTATGAATACTATAATTAATGAATCCCGTCCGAATAGAACTAGAAAGTATATTTTTTAATTGTTATGGATGTTGAAGCAATAAAAGATGTACTTATTCTTGGGACGCTGTCGCCGACACTCGGTACTTGCCACGATATGTACTGCATGTATATGGTATGGCATAATATGTTGCAAATACTTAGAGCGAATCTTTCGATTTCTCTGACGTCCATGAATTGTGCCGACAGACACATTATCAGAAGTCCTACAAATTTTATTAGTGTTAGTGGTATATGGCACAAGCAAAACACAATTATACAAGCAAAATTACTGTATATCATTATAACATCGCATCTGATGATGTAATTTGTTGTGATAAATAATTCTCATGTTAAATGTTCAATCAAGGTTTGAGGAACGATTTATCAAACAAAATTCACTTGAGCAAAGTTCAATTGACAGTTAATATATGAAACATTCCTACAAAGTTTATCCCACAAAATTCTCACACCTTTTTGTAACAGATTAAAAATTTACCTAAACATGGAGCAATTATAGTTGCTTCATGGAACGAAGACCTTCGTTGAATTTTAAATGTGAAGATCACCATTGGATAAGTGCTATTCGGGCAGCAATCGTATTCGCCTTTACTTCTCTTATAGGAGACATTTAGCAGTTTCCATTCTGGATTCGGTTCAAATTCGTCCAACGCAACTGGTAGATCGTTCAGTGTAATGTTCATTTCCTCACCAGCGTGTACCCACGACCCAAAGAACAGCTGACATGTTTGGATATCATAAGGATAATTTGTTAAATCAGCAGTGCATAATGTTTCAAATTTTGCCGGTACTATGCAAATGACCGTTCCTGTATTAGAAATCATACAATCTACGTCCGATCCGATCACTTTAGTTTCACTATTTTGGTCAAAACTAACAAAAAAAAGTGTTATAACGAAAGGAATTTCACAAATTTAATAAGAGTGTTTAGAAATGTTAAATTGTGGTGATACCTATTGTAAATCGACAGGTCTGGTGTCCAAATCCAAGCTGCGCCAATATGTATTTCGTCGATACTTTGGTACTGTGACGGATCCCATTTTAGGTGATCATCTTCCCAATTCTATGATCAAAAAGGCTATTCGTTTCAACCTTATAAAAAAGAACCATTTATACTTACAATTACAGCCCAAGTATTTACCGTTAGCATGTGGTTATGAGTGTCCTGAACAGAAATATAGTTATAGCCATCATGTTCTGATCAAATTTGACGTTATCTACGACCCATAATCAGTTTTAACATTATTAATCAACGCTATTCGTCAGGATAATTAATATAATAATAATAATAATTTAATTCTAGTGTTATTCTTTGCATTATTTATGAGTAGTAGATAATAGATTTAATTTAAAATTCATTATAAATAAACTTACATATATGAAATTTTTAACTACAAGTCGGACAATGACATTAGTGGTATTCGTGTGCTCAATTTTAGGTCTTATATATGAGTCATAATCGCAAAGTAGATCGTCCCTGAGTTTGAAATGAATTTGGCTGGAGGATTTTTCACAGTCTGATGTATCGCTATATGCTACAGCTGCAATATTATTTTATTAATGATTAATGATTTATAGAAGCAGAAAAAAATTGGTGTACTTACATGTGAATAGAAAAATTGCTGTTAATAATAAATGGATTTTCATGGTGAGACGTCTAATGGCACACTGAACGATTGCATTTTTTGAACGTCAACATCAGGAATTGGATCTCCCGAAGTAACGCCCCTAGGCGTTCTGTTCTATAAAAACAGAATATCGGATAACACTAAATTTGTGTGCACGACGCTATGATTACAATAGACAGAGTAATATAAAACGATTAGGTTAAATGGGTGAAATAAAACAAATATTCTAGTTCTTTGATATATTACTATTAGCGTTACAGTTAAGATACATTTGGTTTCCACATACAATTTATTAATAGTCAAATAAATAACATTAAATAAATTACAACCCGGCGAGACGGGTGGCCAGGCATAATAAACAATAAATTTGTCTTTTGCAATATAATTCAATGATCAAACGTATAAACAAAACTATCGATAATCTACCAATAATATAAATCTTCAATCGTGAATTTACAAAAAAAGTAAAATAAAAAATCTTTATGTACATTATAACAAATACGTCAATGAGATTATAAATAATACATTTTAACATTTTGAATATCTAGAGGGCGAAGTATATTTCTCGTCTAAATGTTATTTTATTAAGTATAGGAAAGAACTACTCTACGACATGTATACAGAGTTTCCTTTGAAAAGATTCATTATATACGTGGATTCTCGGGTAAAAACATTTACGTACCTACGTGTTAAGTACATAGTCAGTCTTTTTTCTATTCTGTATGAAGCACTATAACAACCAATACAATATACAATACAGTATTTCTAATGTTAACTAACATTTATATAGTGATTGGATACATACACAATGATGACAAATGTTACCACTTCTTCGCCAATTATAGATACAAATACGCTCGAGGTATATTTGCAATATAACCATGCCAAAGAAGGATCATTAATGTAGGTATTACTATTAAATTTAACCATTTCTATGATAGTATAGGTCGAGACGATCTTCATTTTGGTTCGAAACAGCGACACATGAATTCCATACAAAAATCTTTGGCTTATTCGAATAACAATTTTTCTAGGTGCTTAATTGATGATCAAAAACGATGTACCTCATTTATCTGTAAAAGAAACAGAAATAAGCAATAGAATTATGGGACATATAAAATGAATTGAGAGATATAACTGTACACATATAACTTTCTTTCTTCTTTTTGTCTTTAGTCTGTCTTTAGTCTGTCTTTAGTCTGTCTTTAGTCTGTCTTTAGTCTGTCTTTAGTCTGTCTTTAGTCTGTCTTTAGTCTGTCTTTAGTCTGTCTTTAGTCTGTCTTTAGTCTGTCTTTAGTCTGTCTTTAGTCTGTCTTTAGTCTGTCTTTAGTCTGTCTTTAGTCTGTCTTTATTCTGTCTTTAGTCTGTCTTTAGTCTGTCTTTAGTCTGTCTTTAGTCTGTCTTTAGTCTGTCTTTAGTCTGTCTTTAGTCTGTCTTTAGTCTGTCTTTAGTCTGTCTTTAGTCTGTCTTTAGTCTGTCTTTAGTCTGTCTTTAGTCTGTCTTTAGTCTGTCTTTAGTCTGTCTTTAGTCTGTCTTTAGTCTGTCTTTAGTCTGTCTTTAGTCTGTCTTTAGTCTGTCTTTAGTCTGTCTTTAGTCTGTCTTTAGTCTGTCTTTAGTCTGTCTTTAGTCTGTCTTTAGTCTGTCTTTAGTCTGTCTTTAGTCTGTCTTTAGTCTGTCTTTAGTCTGTCTTTAGTCTGTCTTTAGTCTGTCTTTAGTCTGTCTTTAGTCTGTCTTTAGTTTGTCTTTAGTCTATCTTTAGTCTGTCTTTAGTCTGTCTTTACTATGCCTTTTGTCTGTCTTTAGTATGTCTTTAGTCTGTCTTTAGTCTGCCTTTATTCTGTCTTTAGTCTGTCTTTAGTATGTCTTTAGCCTGTCTTTAGCCTGTCTTTAGTCGGTCTTTAGTCTGTCTTTAGTCTGTCTTTAGTCTGTGTTTAGTCCGCATTTAGTCTGTCTTTAGTCTGTCTTTAGACTGTCTTTAGTCTGTCTTCAGTCTGTCTTTTGTCAGTCTTTAGTCTGTCTTTAGTCTGTAATTTTCGGTCTGTCTGAAAGATAAAAATTTCTTTCTTTTTATGGATTAAGTTTATTCCAAGATAATTGCATTGTTCTCATTCTTAACAGTTTCTAAATCTTAAGTGAATACTTACACACTGCCCCGAATGTTGGGTCTCAACGATATAACCCCTGGAGCAGGAATCCTGCATCATGTGGCACCAAGATGTATAAGTATTGTTGTTGCTGCCGCATATGGGCCCCGTCATGTGTCTTGGTTTGCATCGATGGACGCAGGTGACACATCGGGGCATCCCCGTCTTCTTGTCCGTGAGGCAATTCTGCGTGTCGTTGCAGCGAATCTTCGTGCAGCTTGCTGCGGTCCTGCAGGGACCCTTGTAGGCCATAGGTATTGCTTTGCCCTTGCGGCACGCTTTCTCCCGCAAGTGACAGACGCTGGGGTACGTTAATCCGTCCGCACCGCAAACCTGACGTCTTGATGGCGTTGCTGGACACTTGCGCGCGCACTTCACACAGTGCGGACTCAGGTTTTGATCGAGAAGGCAGTGCTTCCCCGATGGACATGTTATTTTATCACAGGAATCTGAAATGTCAAGAATATATACCCCTAATCATAATGATATATTATTATACTCTAATGATATTGATATTATATGTTTATCATTTGATGTCAGTTTCTTTTGTTATGCTTACTTTGGCAAATACCGTAGTAGGCCACTGTCAGGTCAGCTTTCTTTCTGCAAGCCTTCTTTTTCAATCTGCAGACGTTCTTGTATGTTCTGCCGTCTGTCCCGCAGACTGTGCCTTTGCCTTTTCGCTTCTTCCCCGTTTTGCATTTTGGCGCACAGACACATCTTGGTCTACCTTTCTTCAGGATGCACGCCTTTTCTGGACCGCATTCTACTCCACTGCAAGTATCTAAAACATAGAAAAAAATAGAAAATGGTAGTCGATACTTCTGTTAGTTTTGGAAAGGAGGGAAAAATGTTTTATAAAAAAGTTGATTGGTTTGTCGTTTTGTATGGCGTAGAATTATTTATTTTTGTCTTTTCTCTACACAATAAATATACATAAGTCTTGACTCTAGCGTCTAGACTGTCTAGAGTCTACATATTTTTTACACATTAAAATAGCAATTCATAAAAATCTGGAGTACTCTGGATACCAACAATAAATGTCATGTCAGTGTTCACTGACGTTCACCAAATTTTACCAATTTGCAACCATAGTGACTAAGGCTGTGGATTCTATCAGACAGCCTCTAGAAATGTATATAGCGCCCAAACCGTTCATTCCATTGATCTGAAAATTGGCATACATGTTGAAAGTCACTGGAGGATGAGTTGGTATCAGTTTGTTCAAAATCGGTTCAACCACTAAGAGGATGCCCGTAACATTTGCCATTTCCGGTTGTTACATTGTCACCAAAAACAATAAAGTTCGTCCCTTGGTAATTGTAAATAGATATCCTAATTTTCAGCCCAATCCGTTGCACCGTTATTTCCGCTGAAATCTCGAATCTAGGGTACCAGTCGGAAAGTAAAAACCTTTTATACAAAATTTTTGGGGTGCAAATATCGATCACAGGAGCGCAAATGACACCCTATATAATTGTATTATATTGTATTAAACATACACAGTACAAGAAACAAATTTTAGCACACCTAAAGGTTTGATAAAATTCTCCACTAACTTTTATAATCTTTGGTGGACCTCTGTTTCATTTCGAAATGTTAATTTGCACAGAAGGTATAGTGGGTTAACTAAAAGCTTGTAATCTTTATCTTCCATAACCCATGTACTTTTTACCGTTTGTATCAAGACTGTGAAAAGAAGATTGACAGAATAAAACTGATTCTTATATCGCAAGAAACAAAAAACTTCTGTATCGTAAGTTTGAAACTCTCTGTGGAGTGTTGAAGGCTATTCTAATTTATTTTCGTGGACAAAATCTTGACCAAGGTTCTTAATTGTTCCACAGGATCTTCCAAACTCAGAAAACAAAAAGATTATGTTGGTTAAACAGATCATATGAGTTGTGGTAATAATTATAATAAAAATTGTATTACTTAGAAATAACTTTAAAGAATTTGTCTATAATTGCTGAAAGAATCACGCAAATCCATCCCATGTTAAAGAATCTGACAATTGTTTAAAGACTTAAAGAATTTTGCTGCACACGAAGACAACAAATATCATCAAAATCCACTGTAAAAGGTCAAGTAGTTACGTTGATTTGTCATGGAATTACCCTATAAGAAATAACAATATGCCCTAGTAGGTAGGTACCACAGCAAAGAAAACATCAGTAAAACTGATATCTCCATTAAGTATTCAAAATATGCGCGACGGTGTTTATCACCGGTTCGTCGGGTCGTCGAGCGTTGCAGTTATGTCTAAATATAATCGAATGCGTCCTCGAGCGGAATGCAAAAAAAAGTATCCAGAAGAGCGGCAGCAGCAGCAGCAGCGACACAGCGAGAAAGAAACGGTCCGAAGAAAGGCACTGGGCGGAAAGGCAAAAAGTACGAGTAAACAATAAGTGGGAGTGTGCTGTGGTACATGTGCAGTTGTTTGAGCTCTCCATGTGCGTATGCATATTTGCATTCGTTGTGGTGTATCTGTGGCTCCGTCTGCGTCTGCTGAAGAGGTTGCAGGCTCGAGTCCACCGAACGCCGCTGCAGCAGGAGTCAACGACAGTTTGTGACTTAAAAATTTCAACGGCCCGCAACGGTACGGTGCGCGGCGCGAGAGATTTTGTCGTAACGTTGTTTTCGAATGGGTATCGGCAAGACTACTCGTAAACAATATCTTTTTTTTTTCAGACAAACCCTATAATATAATGTACACATATACTTAACGCTGAACAGGAATGCGCTTTGATCAGTATAGTGTGGTTTGTAAGATAACTTTTACTGTTTTCTCATAAAAGTCACAATAAAATGTTTCTTGTCACTTCATAAAAGTTATCGTACTTAAAGGCATCCGTTTTTTACTGAGTATTTAGAATATTTCTGATCAATACTCACCGTTCTCCATGAAAAGCCGTATTATCAAAAACATACTTTGAAAGTCTTTCTTGTCTATTCTAGATATTCAGAATAGAAATCCGACGTTTATAAAAAAATTGTGTGGAGTTTTATACCACCTAAACCGTTTATCTCAATTGAGCTGCAAATTGGTATGCAAATTTAAAGTCACTGGAGGCTAAGCTGGTATCAGTTAGGTCCAAATCAGTTAAATCCAATTTCATTCTATAAGGGAAAAATATTTTAAGCAAAAGGCTATCACATTTTCATGACATATATTTCATATGCTTTTATTTTATTTTTACTGTTTTTTGTATTGTCTATGTAACGTTAAAGAAACTTCTGCGCTTTTATATGACACGTAGTTTCCCTGTGTTGTCCCTTTTTTGTCCTTTGTTATCTTAGTTATTATAAGAAACGAAATATTTTTTTTAAGATTTCTAGTTTGAAAACACGTCTATTTATAAATATTGTGAAGTTAAAATTATTCCTTCCCCACACTTCCTGACTGCTACTGTAAATAACACTGAATGTGAATATACCGTCTCCCGTAATGTATCTTAAGTTTAGTATGTTATCATTGGTGAAAAAAGTAAATATGCTCTTTAAAATCACTTTTTAAGCGCTCAATATATGCCTTATATAAATGAAAATATGCTCTAAATACTGAAAAATATAAAAGCCGAGCTTTGATATACAATTGGACAACTACAAATAGTGTAAAATATTTCCGCACCCTTACACAATAAAATGTTCATTGACCAATGTATGAAAATAACATACAATAACGTTTTCAGCATAGAAAACTTTTTTGTTATTTTTACACGTGAACCATCTATGGTCTATATATCTATTTGATTTTAAACACAATAAAAAAATAAAAAAATGAATAAAAATGTATTTAATTACCTTCGTGTTGCAGACTCATAAATTAAATAATTAAACAATATTAAAATGTGCAATAACAACCCAATATATTTACCAAATCTATGCAAATATGTAAAAATAATGAAAATATGCTAAGTAAATATGTAAAATAAGCAAAATATGCATTTTTAGTAACTTTCGGTAAATATGCAAGGATGTGCTGAACAAATTTGCCTAAAAATGTTCGACTTTCTTTTAAACAGACTTATACCTAAACAAGTTCATACCAGAAGCAAACAGCTACAGAAAAGTATGTTTGTTGCTATTCTCTTTTACAATGGCTATGAATAATAACTGACCAATCAGTTCTTAAAGTAATCAAAAAGAAACTTTACTGTTTCAAATATACCATATAAATAATATTCAAGACATTTCAAAATTCCCGCCTCCAAGTTTAGTTCGCATATTTTCCGCAGCAATTATGAGCGGAGCCTGCTTTATGCAGCATATGCAACATTCAGCATTTTCTGCTGCGTCATTGGCCATTGTGCAATCCAGTGATGCCAACCGTCTGTAATACCAACGATACGGATGGTCACTGACTGACGACCCCAACCAATGAAATTCTACGCGTTTCTTTAGCATTTTCTAGGTTTTTCTTTCACTAGCAAATTGTAACTGGGGATGACTAACGCTGCATTGTCCATAATTGATTATCAATGACTGGTTAGAACAGATTTGACCATAATTGTGATGACTGTGAGCTTCGGTCTTAAATATATTCACAGAGACTTCACAATTTTATCGTTAAAGGGTATAAAAGAGTTAGTATGGTAAAAAAGTATACCTTTACATGGTTTGCATTCCACTCCACCTCCTAGGACTCTCCAGAAGAATAAGGATCCAGAATCGAGATGCTCCGAGGACCAAGCCGTGGAGATGCCTCCGTGTTTGCAGCAGTCCTCCTTGGTCATGTTCTCGGCGAGAAGTTCGGTGCATCGATCGTTACGTATCATGGCAGTCCAACAGGTGCCCGCTGAGACAGAAAGAAAGAGCACGTTGTACAGTTACAGTCAGATCTGCCGATTGAACGCCAGGCAGTACCGGCCCCCAACAAGAAATATGACGACTTTGATTTGTTCACTTTTTGCCAACCAACGAGAGACGACCCGTTCGAGTGCTGCAACAGATGATGTACGCGTCCAACAACCGACAATGTAACAATAGCAACACCGCTTGCGAGACAGGAGATTCTGCCCAGCTGTGGAGAGGATTGAGATGGATGGTGATGGATGTCTTTTTTTGTATTTGTTGGTGTGAAGGGGAAGTAGTCTGATGAATAGAGGTGTGGAAATGGCGGAGTGTACTCGTCTCGAAACGAGTACACTCAGTCATTTGTATCTCCAATAAAGGTGTAAAAGAACGGCAAGCAGGGAAAGATGTCTTTGGAATTTATTTGTAATCTGCGACCAAAGTGACGGCAGTCACTTTTTGGTTTAAAAGCAGAATATGCTAGATTGAGGTGTCACTATTTTATGCACCACAATATGCTTAAGGATATAATCCAAAAGAATCATTTCTTTAACTTTCAGTTAGTAGTGGAAATGCTTACTACCTGTCCTTACTACCGTCCCCAGGTAATTTTAAATATGTATACCAAATTTCAGCCAGATCGTTGTTCCGTTTGGGCGCTATCGTGTTCACGGAGATACACACATACAGACATACACACATACATACATTTTCCAGAAATCATTGTAATCGATTCAGGCTACTCCAAAGCGGGTATTTCCGTGAAATCTCGAATTTCTTTTTCTGTCGATTACAATACATACTGTCCTAGATATTTCGGTGCGCAAAGCGAGCTAAACTGTAGAACACAATGTCTCAACAATGGGTAATTATGTATATTTACAAAACTAAATTCCGAAGTTTTACTTCACGATGATAATTTTTGTACTTCACAACGGAGTTTGCAATTTTCTTGGTGAATTATGCAGAGATAAGATGGAAATTTTAAAAATTGAATCTTTCTTGCAGAGCGCAATTTCTTTCTCACATATCTAGTGTAAATATTGTTTAAAAGAAGACTATATATTGCTGTCCCTCGACAATTTTTCGACAGTTTTCGATAATAATCAACAAATTTGGTCAAATGTGGACAATTTTTGCCTATTATTGACAGTCCTGTACAATTTTAGTCAATTGTATGCATTTTTTACAATCTTGATCAATTTAGTTTAAAATGTTACCATATCCGCAATCCATTTTTCATTGGAAACAATTCGTTTCCTATCTGAAAACAACATTGCAAGGAGAGACACGGAACAAACAGTGTCCGGATAACTAGATGCAAATGCAAGCGGAAACCGACGATGCAGGTGCAGCGCGCTCTTCAGCAGAAGCAGTCGTGAAGGTTACCACCCCTCTCCTCTCGACCATTCCCTCTTCCATCGCGCATCGTCTACAAGCCATGCTGTCCCTTCCGCAGCGACAATTCTCATCGCTTTCCTTCTTTCTCTCGTTGGCCACAGCGAAGCCGTTCTCTTCCGAGATCTTCAGAGAAGAAGAGTAGGAGCCGTGGTAGCGCGGGAGGGAAACAGGGCGCGTGGTATAGTAGCTATTCCATGAAAACGAATGATGATAACCGTGCAACTAACTATAGCTGTGCAAGCGTACACCTGCTGCCGACCGCTACCACTCTTTGCAGGTCGACGCAACGCGGCGGTGCGGTGGTGTGCTCATTGCTGCTGCTCCCGCTCCTGTACTGGCGCTGGTGCCATGTTGCGGCACACCGCCTGGCCTTAGTTGGTTATTGGACAAATGGAGAAAAAAAGTGCTCGCGACGTCAGGTGCGCTCCGTAGGATCCCGTGCATTATGCAACGATTTTTCGTATACGTAGTATTCAATCACGGTTATAAATTTCAACACTGCGTTTGACACTAGGTAAAATTGGCACGTGTCATGCAGAGAAAGAAGTACTTAATTCAAAGTAATATGCTTTCATCCAAGTAAATTATTAGTTATCTTCAGCCGCAAGTAAATACATATGTACCTACTGGAGAGTTGAAAAATACAGGATGTAACGAGTTTGTGTGCACAAAATGGAGGCATAATATATTTTGAGTTGATAATCATAAAATTCTTATAAAATGTACAATGTTATGAACAATACTAATGGTACACTAACAGTCAGATAAATGCGCTTTTTTAAACGTTACAAAGCAAGAAACTGCTAAAAATAAAGTAAAAAAGGACATGTGAAATATGTTTCATAAAGATTTGATAGTTTTCTACTTTCCGACTAGTAACCTAAAAGGAAAGTATTGTAATCGACGGAAAAAAAATCGGGATTTCAGCAGTAATACCCGTTTTGGGGTCCCGTGAATCTATTGCAATGATTTCTGGAAAATGTATGTATGTGTGTGTGGGTATGTGTGTATGTCTGTGGACACATTGCGTCCAAACCTTGGTCCAAACGATACAACGCATTGGGCTGAAATTTTGCATACACATTTAGAATTACCAGGGGACAAACTGAATTGTTTTTGGTGACAATCTGACAACCGAAAGTCGCAAATGTTACATACGTCTTCTGAGGGATTCATCCGATTGAGATCAAATTCTTACCAATCCATTCTCCAGTGACTTTAAATATGTGTACAAATTTGTAGATTAGTGGGATGAACGGTTTAGGTGCTATAAGATTTTATACAAACAGTTTAACAGAAACCACAGCCTTCGCTGTATTCCAAATTGTCAGATTTTGACAAACGTCAATGCCACTGACATGATATGACATTAAATATCAGTATGACAAATGTCGTTATGTCACAGAAACTGACGTTAGGTAGGATTCAGAATGGCTGCAGCTTTACAAAATTGAAGTGCTTAGACATTTCACTGTACCAATTTTATAGTCGGAAAATTGGGTGAGGGCCACCCCAGATATTTGTCAAACGCATTGTAAATACATTTAAGCTGTTATAATCCTTAACTAAATATGGTTCTTAAATTTGACATAGGAAGCTGCAGCTATTAAGCAGAATAGAATTATTTTTGCTGACAAACTGATACTGTCAATGTGAAAATATCATAAGATGCTAGAATATTTGCGATATATTTTCTTGAATTGACGTGCTCAGTTACGTAAAGATATAACTATTTCAGCAGAAAACGTCTGCAAATTAAAATAAATTTTATTGGTAAAAGTTATTCATCCCTTATAATAATGGTCATAAAAGTAGTGTACGTTTGAAATTAACAATACTTAACTACACTTTTTTGTTTTCTTAAATAATGCCTCAAAACTAAGTGAGCAAGTTTGATTTTCTGCTTGCTGAAGTTACGTACTGTTAATAAGGCTATATTCACCTACATGTCTTATGGTTAGCTAATTTTCTGGAAGCTACTTTTACATCTGAATTGATGATCGTTAAAATACCGATTTTTTTCATCGATTACAATAGTTTCCATCTAGAATCTAGGGTACTAGTTGGAAAGTAAAAATACGATATCATTGTGAAATTAAGAAAATATTTTGCTATTTAGGTAATACATGTACTTGCAAATTTACTCCAAAATTATGACGACGGTATCCTGACCATTTTGCAGCTTTTATTTTACGTTATGCGTTTGTTTAATTCCACTATTTGTAAATTAGATTATAACAAAATGTGATTTCTGTACCACCAAAATTTACCAAAACAACAAATTTTCTTCTAAATTAACTTTTTAACGTTTAAAATTGCACCCATTAAAGTTAAGAAAAAAACAACCAATGCCTTAATAATCAACAACTACTCTTAAGATACTCTACGACAAAAAGATCTGTCAAAGAAAAACTGTAAGATAAGAATCAATTCTTTAAAAAAAAAAATACGATGTTGAAACGTACGAGTTTGTGGGCTACGCGAGCGTCTGGATCTCCGGACAAAGACAGGATATTCTCGCCGAGCGCAGTCGGACATTCGAAGTGATCGGCCCATAGATCTCGGAAACTATTCAGCCACCTGTCTAGGACGGGAAACGACTGAACCGAAAGAAGTGCACTCCTATTCGCGACGTAAACAGGAAAACGCACAGCAAAGAAACGAATAGCCGCGCTGCTCACCCGCTGCAATATATACCGTGTGCTCTTTTATTTAAAAGTATCCTATCTTTAATAACATTTGGTACGGCGGTGTTACTTACAATCGGAGAACGCACGTTTTATTTTAAGATGACTCTAAGGCTAAGAACACACGAGGCGGCGCGCGGCGAAGCGGCTGCCGATTTGTCCGCCGACTTGACAGACAAATCCATTTGCAAGCAAGTACTTGCAAATGGATTTGTCTATCAACTCGGCAGACGAATCGGCGGCCGCTTCGTCGTGTGTTCTTAGCCTAAATACCTGATTTTGGTGGTTCTCTTGAAGATTAAAAGCCGTTTTACACCACACAATTTTCTTCAGCAGTGTACAAAATTGTATATATTGTGTCGTACGGAAAATTGTGTCAAATATTGAAATTCATAAAGATTAACTATTTGTCAGTATCAAATGTTATTCATGTTGGGAAGAGTCAAAACGAACACACGGTACATTGTGGCAAGGTACGTTTACGCTGCCGCGCATAATTGTAATTTGTCTGCACGGCGACCAGCCTCCAATTAAATATGTATCAAGGAAGGCGCTGTCTACTCTTTCGTGATCTGCAACATTGTATCGCTAATGAACTGCCGTGCTTCGAGCACGGTCTGCTTGCCTGTTTGGCCCGCGAGCGCATTAATGACAGAGACGCAGACTAAAGCCCCGTACATACTGACGCGAGCATGCGTACACGAACACGATATTTTCTCGAACCTCGCGCAAAATAATGGAATTAGAATAATAATTTCATGGCTGCTCTATGGTTGACACTTTTAAGGTGGAGTGTAGAGTAGTACTAGTAGTGTAATGGGTCGGAAACCCATTATTTATTTATTAAGATATGATCAAATTAAGCGAGATATTTGTAAGAACATTCGGGAATGTCAAAGGTTTTTGCTAGGGTTGAACATCTGGTTTAGGATTTGACCGCGTGTTATAAGTTTAAAATTGAAGAGTTGTCATTGGCTAAGAAGAAATGCTTCCGGCTTCCTTTGGGATCGAGGGATGCAAACGAACAGATCTCGCTCTTCTCATTTCAACCGCCGTCATGTAAAGTACACGTTTTTGTGGAGCGTTCTTAGGCGCTTAAGTTTATCCCTGGTAAGTCTTTTCAACTCGTCTCGCATTTCATTGTAAATTAAATTATTCATATTTCTGCTAAAAGTGTGTCTGTCTAAATCAACTCCTAGGTTTAATTTAAACGTCAATATATTCAAAGCTTCATTCATTTTTCTATGTAACCTATCAAACGGGATTGTTGATTATTATTGTTAATAGATGTTATTGTTTTGATAAGTGTTTCGTTTCATTTGAGTAGTCTTGCTTTATCAGCCCTTATTAATTGTTAAATACTTAAACGCGTCAGTTAGTAGTCAGAAAATGTGTTCACAAGGTTCAAGAAAAAGAACCCAGTTAGTTTTGCCTTCGAATAAATTGGAAGAGATTTGATGAATTAGAATTTTGACCAGTAATTAAAGCCCTTAAACCGCGTTTGGCCAAATGCTACCATGTTAGGGAGTCGCGGTTGTTCCCGCCATTTTGACCTCCTACAGTAGGAAGAACGTAGAAAACAAAATATGACCTTGAATAGTTCCATAAAAGACGTGTCTCGTTCCAAAGAGTTTTTAAAACGGAAAGAACCAAAGCTTAAACTATTGAAAAGTGCGAAATTTTATGTCGACTAAAGGCTAAATAAAGACAGAAACGGCGGTTTTAACCGAAGCTTTTAAAGAGTCGATTGTCGAGTCGATATGTCGTACAACGTAAATATAACGACATAAGCTCACATTATTATTATGTACGTAAAATTCTTCATCATTCAATTTCTCAGGACACATTCTATGAATGCGTTCGAATCTCCCAAAGGATCTACACATTCTACACCACTGAATGAAAACTGGTGTACTGCGCAACTTCACGGTATTGAACTAAGTTGAAATCATCTTTAATCATCTAATGGTAAAAATCTAAATTGGCACAGTTGATTTCAACGTAACTGAATACCGTGCAGTTGCATTATTTTAAGCTGCGCAGTAAACCAGTTTCAGTGGCGTAGAATGTTTGAGAGATTGAAACGCATTCATAAAATGTATTTCAGGAGAGAAATTGAATAGCGCAGAATTATCCATCCATAGTGATTAATAGTTGAAAATGGTTGTAAATAATAATAAAATACATGAAATTTTGGACGTATCCCAGTGTGTGTGACGTTATATTTATTTTTTCTTTTAGTTTTTTCTTAGAGTTTAGTTTTTGTGCTGCTGTCATTCAGTGGTATATAAACTGCAACTACAACAGGTGTTATAAAAGGTCCCTAATAGGTGGGAAAAGTCATAAGAACTGTCATTAACAAGATAACGTATTTCATAGTGATAATGTTATGACAACTTGCGTTCAGATCCCGGAGAAAAATTTGGAATATTGTTAGTAAAAACATTAAGATATGAAATTTAGACACCTATGAAAACCTTAGATAGAACTGTTCAAGATTATATTTTGTTCTCTACGCGCATAATGTAGTGGTACGACTGGTACGAGAACACTCAACTAAGTTGAAATCATCTGTACCTATACATATGTAAATGTCACTAGCGAATGATCTGGTATTAGTTTGGTCAAAATGTAAAAATCGGTGGAATACCTAAAAAAATGCATATAACATTTACCACTTCCGGTTGTCAGAGTGTCACCAAAAACCCTCCTGGTCTCCTGGTAATTCTAAATAAGTGTACCAAATTTCAGCTCATTCCGTTATACCGTTTGGGCGCTCTTGTGTTCACAGTCATAGAAGAGCAATTTTCAAAAAATCCTTGAATCAAATTCAGCCTTCAGGGGACCTCAAAACTCGTATTTCCGCCTAAATCCTGATTTTATCTCTCGACGATTGCAATACTAGACCTGCTCGTTAAGCAAAAATGCTCATTCCATCATCGTCCACGTAGTATTATCTCAGCCATCTCGCTCTCTGTCTTCAGCCCGTATCCTTTCAGCAGCGTACTTTACGCTTACTACTTCGATAACAGTGCGTCGCGGAGAGCGTGCTTGATTAAAGTGTACCTTCCCTGGTATAATACGCTTCTTGCCGATCGATTATGATTAATCTTAATATGTTCGCGGGTTTTGTCCGCTAATTAACCGCAGCGTGGCCGGCAGCGTCGTCGTCAACCACGGCAATCTAGATAATGCAGTTTACACAAGGTGTG
Organism: Aphodius granarius; assembly: GCA_963971325.1. NCBI lineage: Eukaryota > Metazoa > Arthropoda > Insecta > Coleoptera > Scarabaeidae > Aphodius > Aphodius granarius. Next base: position 11,221,510 of record OZ020222.1, on the reverse strand, counting down.
GAAGAAGAAACTTGGGCGGCATGGGCGTCGCGTTTCGAAGGGTTTCTTAGGGATAAGGAACGTAAGAATCCCGGACGGAGAAGACAGGAAATTCCTGATTTCTAGGTCGAAGATGAAGTATTTTAATATTTATGTTTTTACAATTGAAGAGTTGTAAATCAAAAGGGTATAAGTGCCATTTTTATGTTTTTTTGAGAATTTTGTGTCAATAGGTTCTACAGGCCACCCTCAGTAACAATCAAAGGGATCTATGTCAATATCAATTCGGGTTTAGTCCGTACAACGGTTAAACGATGGCATGGCATGGCATGGCAAAAAGTGCCAATGCGTCGTCTTTAACACACCCACCAACCAGTTCACAGTATTCATCAAAGCACCGCATGTACAAAGATATAAGCTAGAAGACCTAAAGAACATGATGGGAGTACTGGCCAGGCGAAGCTAAACATTTTAATTCGGACCTTATCCGAGAGTTTGTTTAATACTGAATTAATGTCTTAATTAAGTTTTTATTTACATAACCAATAAACAAATACCTTGTATTCTTGTTAATATAACTTTCTTATTGAAGTATAAGAGTAGCTGACGCTTAATTTGGTAAAATACCTGATTTATGATTTCTAACTTTCCGGGGGAAACCACGCCAATGACGATAAAATTGTCAACGTTTCGTACTGTGTTGCAAGAGGCATCTTCAGGACGTAGCAGTAAGAGAGCTACGACGAGAAGAGAAGAGCAGAGATTTGCTTCGTAGCTCTCTTACTGTTATGTCCTGAAGATGCCTCTTGCAACATGTATGCAAAACAATTAGAACTTTATCGTCATTGACGCGGTTTTCTCCCGGAAATCTACAACTAAGTGATTCGGGCCGTGGAAGTCTCCAAGCTAAATATACCTGATTTATGTTTGAAATAACACGATGTGGCACCCGTGGGTAAGTTCTGATGTCAGTTGGACCGTTTTGATTGTCTTGGCTGATGGTACTTGCAAGGCTCCAAGTTTATAACGACACAATTAATTAAATAGTCATATTCCAAATAACGTTTGTATCATAAATCAAGTATGTTAAAAACATTAATTAGGCGTAAAAACAATTAAGGGTTTCCTCGGAACTGTTTGGTACGTACTTTTGATTTACAACTCTTCAATTTTTAAATAAAAACATAAAACAAGTATTACGAATAGTTATATAAAATAGGTAATAATTATTTTAAAAATTACATTGTCTAGAAAGAACTTTCAAGTATTTGCTTATTAGTTTGCTGAAACATTAAAATCCGCCAATTGTTACATACGTAACTGAAGATCAAAATTTGTCAAATTTTTAGCATTACCACGTTCACAAGTTATAGCTGCATGTATTTTATTATCTTAAAGGTTGAAGACGTGTTTTCTTGCACCATCTGGAAAACCTACCAACGACGCCTATGGTTTGTCCGAGTTCGCCCTAGGCCGAACAGCCGAGGCCGGATAGGTGTCGATTTCAAGCTGGGGCGTCAATTTCCTTATGCAATAATCCGCGGTGTTCGCTCGCTTTTAATTGCTTCATGCCCGACTTGTTTCGCTATAACAAACGGCCATCAGATCGGCTATTACGGCAATAACAATAAATCTTTACGATGTTAAGTCCGCCATTGAGGTTTGCGCTTAGATGGGCTCGCAGCGATAATGTCGCATTACAATGTTGCAACGTCCACAAATTGTATCCGACAAAAAAATGCGGTTTTTCTTACGGTGAAACGATCTGCTAAAAATAAATAAATGCCCTATAGCGACCCATCAGACATTTTTTCACATCGTTTATCAATGTTAACAGTTTATAACTGCTAGGGGTGAGTAAAATTACATTTTGCTTGGTCCTGTCGTGACGCTATTTTCGCACGTAAGGTCCGTTTTCGCATCCGTGGTCACATATATATTGAGTTCCTCAACACCCATTTCAAAACAGCTTTGAGGACGATAATCTTAAAGGTATGCCGATTATTTATATAGGCAATAATTATGCATAAATGTATGCAATAAATATGTGCATGTAAAGCAAGTGCGTGAATATCGTAACCTAAAATAAAGTGTCGAAATATTTTTTATCCCAGGAGATCCCTACCTATTGCCCATTGCCAAGTATTCAGAATATTATTAAGATTCGTAATCAGTAGAAATTGTCACCGGGGAGAAGATAGCCATAAAAGATATCCATAACTTTTTTTTTCGAATTTCTTAATGAAACATATATCAATCGATAGAGCTATTCAAGTAGTATACACCAGAGTTTTGCCCACAAAAAATATCGGACGGTTTAGCAAAAAAATTGATTTAATTACCAGCGCGTCATCTAAATCAACTCATAGTGTCCTCAAATAGAATTGCAAATAACGCCATCCGCCGATACCGTAGAACATAGGGGATAACAAATTCGGCATCTACATGAAATTCTGCATCTAGTAATGGTATCTATACCACACTACTCTTATGGTTACAACTCCTCTTACATAAGTAAAGCTGTAAATTGCTGTGCGGCTTATCAAGTGGTTTATATAAATGTTTATAACTATTGCGAAAGTTGACGCATAACTTTGATTAGTACGTCAACATGTAGGTAATTAATAGGAGTAACTACCCTGAAAAGTTCGGAGTTTTGCCCACTCAATAACACCCCTAAAATGACAATAATGTTGACCTACCCCATAACAAGGAATACGACGGCAGACAGATAAAATGTTTAATAACTTTTGTAAATATTCTTGCATAACTTTGCTTTATACGTCAAATTGTAGGTAATTCATAGGGGTAACTACCTTGAAAATGTCGGAGTTTTGCCCACTCAATAACACCCCTAAAATGACAATAATGTTGACCTACCCCATAACAAGGAATACGACGGCAGATAGATAAAATGTTTTATAACTCTTGTAAATATTCTTGCATAACTTTGCTTTATACGTTAAATTGTAGGTAATTAATAGGGGTAGCAACCCTGGAAACCTCGGAGTTATGCTCACTCGATAAAACACCTTAAATGATCATAATGTGGACATATCCAATAAGAAGGAATGCACGGACAGAGAAATAAAACCATTAATAACTTCGGTAAATATTCTTTCATAACTTTGATTCATACAACAAATTATAGGTAATTAATAGGGGTAGCTACTCTGGCAAGCTCGGAGTTATGCTCACTCGATAACAAACCTTAAATGATCATAATGTGGACCTACCGCATAACAAAGAAGCCACCGCCACACTGATAAAAACATTAATAACTTCTATAAATGTTCTTGCATAACTTTGAGTCATACGTCAAATTGTAGGTAATTAATAGGGCAAGCCATTCTGGTATGCTCAGAGTTATGCTCACTCGAACACACACCTTAAATAACCATCATGGACACGTAATATACCATATGCAATGGGCCGTTAGGGATACGACCATAAAAAATATCCATAGAGTTATGATCACTCGATAACACCCTTTAAGTAGCCGGGAGACGACCATAAAATGTATCCATAACTTTTTTGTACGAATTTTGTACGAATATTAGAGGACACCATGCGCTGTTTTACTCGTAGATGTCTCTCCCGACCGACCGACCGGTGATATCGAGTGAGCATAACTCTGAGCATACCAGGATGGCTAGCTCTATTAATTACCTACAATTTGACGTATGACTTAAAGTTATGCAAGCACATTTACAGAAGTTATTAATGTTTTTATCAGTGTGGCGGTGGCTTCTTTGTTATGCAGTAGGTCCACATTATGATCATTCAAGGTGTGTTATCGAGTGAGCATAACTTCGAGCTTTCAAGGGTAGTTACTTCTATTAATTATCTATTATTTGACGTATGACTCAAAGTTATGCAAGCACATCTACAGAAGTTATTAATGTTTTTATCAGTGTGGCGGTGGCTTCTTTGTTATGCAGTAGGTCTACATTATGATCATTGAAGGTGTGTTATCGAGTGAGCATAACTTCGAGCTTTCGTGGGTAGTTACTTCTATTAATTACCTACAATTTGACGTATGAATCGAAGTTATGCAAGAATATTTACAAAAATTATTAATTATTTTATCTGTTTGCCGTCGTATTCCTTGTTATGGGGTAGGTCAACATTATTATCATTTAAGGGGTGTTATTGAGTGGGCAAAACTCCGATCTTTTCAGGGTAGTTACCCCTATGAATTACCTACAATTTGACGTATAAAGCAAAGTTATGCAAGAATATTTACAAAAGTTATTAAACATTTTATCTGTCTGCCGTCGTATTCCTTGTTATGGGGTAGGTCAACATTATTGTCATTTTAGGGGTGTTATAGAGTGGGCAATACTCCGACCTCTTCAGGGTACTTATCCCTATGAATTACCTACAATTTGACGTATAAAGCAAAGTTATGCAAGAATATTTACAAAAGTTGTTAAACATTTTATCTGTCTGCCGTCGTATTCCTTGTTATGGGGTAGGTCAACATTATTGTCATTTTAGGGGTGTTATTGGGTGGGCAAAACTCCGACTTTTTCAGGGTAGTTACCCCTATGAATTACCTACAATTTGACGTACTAATCAAAGTTATGCATCACCTTTCGCAATAGTTATAAACATTTATATAACCCACTTGATAAGCCGCACACCAATTTACCGCTTTACTTATGTAAGAGGGGTTGTAACCATAAGAGTAGTGTCGTATTGATACTATTACTAGATGCAGAATTTCATGTAAATTGCGAATTTGTTATCCCCGATGTTCTACGGTATCGGCGGATGGCGTTATTTGCAATTCTATTTGAAGACATTATGAGCTGTTTTAGATGACGCGCTGGTAATTAAATCAATTTTTTTACTAAACCGTTCGATATTTTTTGTGGGCAAAACTCTGGGGTATACTACTTGAATAGCTCTATCGATTGACATATGTTTCATGAAGAAATTCGAACAAAAAAGTTATGGATATCTTTTATGGCTATCTTCTCTTCGGTGAAATTGTCTGCATTACTTTGCAATACTTTATCTGGGGACCGAAAATCCCATGTTATGTTTCTTTGCACACATGGTCCCCAGCACACAGTATTGTCGAATGTTTGTTAGACAGTTAGACTTAGACGATTCGAGTGAAATTTCATACACATAGATAAACGGATAAGAAGTATTTGGAAAGTATGTTTGCAGATACAGTGTGATGATAAAGTTTGGAACAAAATTAATAATTAATGACGTAAAAATTTCATCTATGACGTCACTTATTTCGGAGCGATTATTATTTATTTAAATATGATATTTACTTATCTCAGACCTTCTCTGACCTTCTCAGAGACTTTATTATAAAATATATTACATCAACAATGTAGGACGTTTATGCTCCTTGACGTCTGATCCATACATAGCAAATATGCGCCAACATATCAAAAAAAAGGGAAGGGTGTCATTCCTGAAGCCTTATAGCTGTTACTGTCTTCGGAAAATTCGCGGGAAAACTGCAAATTGAATAATGCGGATTCACTGCAATTTCTAGATGAATCAGAATCCAACAATGACGAGGATGAAGACTTACCATAATTAATAATACAAAAATTATATAATAATAACTACATATATAATAACTACTCTTTTCAGTAACACAGATCAACGCACAGATCAATGCAAATTCTGCCTTCCGGTCCACTATTTTGTTTCTTTTTTCAAAATCTTGATTAGACATTTTCAATCAGTAACATCGAAAACAAATATTCACAGATATGTTTGTGGTTTAAATTTGGAACTCCCTCAGGAGCAATCAAGGACCTTGGTCAAGTTTTCGGCTATTTTTTTCCGATTGTGACAATTTTTCAACTCGATGTAAAAAAATATTGTCAGAATTAATAAACAAACAACTTCTTATACCGCAAATAAAAAAAAACTTGGTGGGCATTTCTGCAGCCGGCTGTATCTTCCCCGACAATTAACATAAGGAAAAGAATCAAAGGACATACAATTCTAATTAATTTGGCTTTAAATTGAGTAGGCAAAAACGTGACCAAAATCCTCAACTTTTCCAGAGGGTGTTTGGAACTTAAACCACAGAAAGTTCACGTCGCGTCGGTAACAGAAATGAAATAAGTTGTAGAAATAATTATTGTAATTAACTAACATTGTATTCGCTATAAAGAATTTGTTTATAATTTGCTGAAATAGTAATCAAAATCCAGCAAAGATTACAAAAGTTATTTGGTTAAAAAAATTATAACTATATAAGTTATATTATGGTAGTAATTGTAGAATAATCATATCGTCGGTGGCATCGAAAAGTTACTACGAAACATACTCAAAACCTTTCCCACAACAAAAATAGTGAAGTGAAAATGACTTACTGGTCTGGCAAATGCTTGTATTGCGTGTTCTAAGTCCATCTGTTGCCAAGGAGAAAATGTTTAGACGAACATTGTATAACCGGATGTATTCGAATGTAAATTGCATCATTATCATAATTTTCTTCTCATTGTTTCGCATTATGTGTGAGATTAGAAAACATAATTGTTGTCGAAACGTGTTTTCTTGAATTATACAGGTGTCCCCAGCCTGGGAATAATGTGCAATGTTAATAAATATATTAATCTAATCTCTTATCTATTTTTTATTTACTTGTATCTGTTGCTTTTGATTATGTACATTGTGGGTTACAATATACAGAAACAAATGTCTATAAAGTCAAAGAACATTGTTAAAAGGTAATAACAGCATAGCGATTCGGGCAATAACAAGTAAAGTTCGTTCAGATTGAAATCTCCAGAATGGCTGATAATCTATATTGCCAAACCCACACCCAGGTGCTTTCCTGGCCGTAAATTTCTCCAGAAACACCCACAACGTTAATTTTCCCTGGTGTAAAGTAAAATTGGACGGCCGAATTCGAAATGACGACCAATAAAAACCGATTTTATTAGGAGCATATAGCTATCAAAACGTTGCAATTTTTTCGTACATACTGAGATGGGCCTTTAGCATTCAGTGCGGTTGCTTCCCGAGAATTCTCCCACGCAGTTTCCAGTGAAACCGTGGGCGAGACCCGAGACGACGAATTTATCTGCTGTGTTAATCATCAGTCGATGACATTTTTTTCGTGTTTACGGAACGTGAACGCTACAGTACCGACAAAAATATGCTGATATTGTCCGGCAAGAGCTTAGGTGTGGTGGACCCTGTCCTGTTCAATCGTTGGCCACGATGAGCAAGAGGTGAATATGTAATTTGGAGAAGGGTGGAATGTCTGGAACAGATTTTAATTGAAGTCACGTTTCTTTGACGACCAAAAATTTATTGGTTATGTCATCTCAACATCGATTCTGGTTACTAAAATATACATGTTCGTATTCATATTCTTGAGTTGATTGATATTCAAGCAACAATCTTTGAATTATAATTATTAATTGCTATAAGCCTTAACGAAAAAAATCAATTTCAATTGGTTAATAACTCTCTCAAGCGATGGTGTCTGTCACAGATATCGAGGAATTAGAAATAAAACCCGTTCTCATTGGTTGAGCTTGTTTGTTTGACATAACGTTTGATTCTCACAATGCACGCAGAAATGTGTTTGAGAATTGCGGGGTCCTATCCCTCTCTCCTAAATTAATTTGTTCCATAAATATTATTTACCACATTTTAGCGCCTAATTCATTTATATACATTGAGCTCCTGTCTATTTTTAATCTGTGAACACGATTGCGTCCAAACGGAACAACCGAATGGGATGAAATTTGGTATACCTACATAAATTACCGGGGGACGAACTGGATTGTTTTTGATGACCAGTGGCAAATATTACATGCGTCATCTGAGGGATTTGTCCGATTGAGATCAAATTCATATCAACTCTTCTTCCAGTGACTTTAAACATGTATACAAATGTGCAGATCGGTGGTATAAACGGTTTAGGCGCTATAAGCGTTTATAGAAGTAGTTTGACAGAAACCATTGCATTCGATTCACATTCCAAATTGTTTTCCCGTCGATTACAATATTTTCCTTCTAGGGTACTTGTCGGAAAGTAAAAAGCAGAACTTTACAATAATAATTAATAACAAATACGTTGTTAAAGTTACATTTCTTAATGATAAATAAAGCTTACCCAGTAATCGCGAATGATGATGAATGAAGTCTGAACGGAGTCTTACATAAAACAGATAAAAAGATCTGCGTAGTGGTGCAATGAAAACGAAAACCTAAGAATAAGTAAACCGAATGATGATCGTGTAAAAAGCTAGTAGAAACCAGATTGTCGAAGAAGCAAAAGAAGACGAAACGAAGCATAAGAAGAAGAATAATGAAATGAGAGATGAGCAAAGCCAGTGAACAGCAATGAGCAATGAATCGAAACAGGAAACGAGAAATGGCTACGAGTCCTCGCACAGTGTGGTGCGAGGTGCAACTTTTTGTGTGAATCATCGTGGAATAATTACTGGTGGAAGTGCACGTCTGCGCTCCGGTTTCCTTGCACGCATCAGAGCATTCGCATCACAGCCACCCAGATGCCAATTAGAAACTAATCTAGCCTCTCTCTGCCCAGAGATCGGGACTTGAAAAGGAAATGTCCGATAAATCCTGTCTGCGTAGATAGACAGGTCCGCGGATACCAGCAGCCGGCAGCAGGATGGCAACCGGCCGCCATACCTCGTGACATTGAGACCGAAGGGCCTTCTCTGCCCACCACTACACCCGGCACAACCCATTCATACAGTGCGTATAGGTCCATACGGAAAAAATCCGTTTTTGAATCGACAACGTAAACTTTGGGATAGAGCGGTCGTCATAAACGTAAAATTTTTGCACCAATAAAAATTTTACCATTACTAGTACCATTTAAGGCATTTGTGTGCATGCTACCCAATTTTCGCTCGGTGCAAACCGTAGGGAACAATCCGGACGTACGTATAAATACTGCCTGTGTTATTACGGTTGCCGGATGGACATCCGTACCGTCTGAAAGGGCCCGTACGTGAGCGAGCACAGACGCAAGGAAAATCGTCAATTAGAAAAAGATGGAGACGACAATTAACTCTGGTCCGGTAGACCGCAGCTGGCTACCAGCACCAGCAAGGTTAACAACTTTGACTCTTCCATTCATTTTCAACGCACGCCGGCTACGGTTGCTTACTACTATCGTCTACGGAAACCAATATCTGGGGCTTCCACCATTATTTTGTATTAAACATATAAATATGTTATTGTTTCTGGAATTTGCTGGTTGGTGCAAGATAATTATTTCGTTATTTGTACGATGTGTGACGCATACCTGGAAATCGTCTGACCGTGAAATCGTGGTATTGAATTACTTTCGTAACAGAATCATCCCTGATACAGATATTTTTCAACAACAAAATCCTTGTTAATTTTGGGGTGACGAAAATTGTAGTGCGCTTTGTTTTGTGGTCACAACCATTTGTTTTTTTATTTTGCTATAACAGTTTCTGGTTTTATTGAAGTGTCTAACAGAAAGAGAAGATGGGTGCTAACAGAAGTAAAATCAGGCAAATGGACATACATATAAAGAAGACTACACCAAACGCAAAGTATGTAAAAGCGTGGGACGAAAGAAAAATATACAAAATAAAACTATCCTGCTGAAAGATAAAGAATGATCATGGAGACCAAACTGCGTCAAGGAAAGAATATCTGGGGCATCCAACTTTCCGACTACTTCGTTGACACATTGTAGTATCAAAACTTTCTGTAGTACGTCAATTTTGTGAAACCACAGCCACTCTGGATTTCAACCTAAATTCAGTTAGAACATTATGGGCTGGTTTATTCACCTACACGTAAAGTCCTGTACAGCTATGTGTCAGATAAGTTAGTTTTGTTCTCCATTGTTTGCCATTAACACAGAAATATGTTAGTGGCGGTGTCTAGAACGTGAATAAAAGAATCAGTGACGAGTTCTGTACACTATGATTAGTAATCTATTACCTACTTGAATGAGTAACACACCAACAAAATTTGACCTATTTCACACATAGCTCGACTTTACATGTAGGTGAATAACCCCTTATCAAAATTTGTCAATCCGCAATCATAGCAACAAAGGCTGTGGTTCTATCGGACTGCTTATATGAAATCTTATAGCGCCTAAACCGTACATCCTATTGGTGTGTATGTACATTGGTATATAAATTAAAGTCACGCGAGTGACCCTAAGAAACTGATCCCTGAGAAAGATTCAGGTTACAGACATCCAGACACATGGACAATGCACACAGACATTTTCTGGAAATCATTGCAATTAATTCAGAGGGCCTCAAAACGCGTAGTTCAGCTGAAATCTAAACTTTTTTGTCGATTACAATACTTTCTTTCTAGAGTACGGAAAATAAAAAGTCTACTGAGTATCTACTGAGGACATTTACAATAAAACATCATACTTCTTAATGTGGCTTAGTTATCCCTACTAGCTTGCTACTTTAACTAAAACTATTTTAAACTGAAGGCAACAAAAGCTTGATTATATAATTATATAAATAACATACATCCCCTTTGAAATTATAAATTGCTTTAAAGATACTTGCTTTCCAGGAGAAAACCGCGTTGTTGATGTTGTAATTGTGGATCATGTAATTGTGAAGACATCTTCACGATTTCTTCACACTACGAGACACAATTGTAACGTCAAGAACGAGGTTTCCTCCCGGAAATCAAGAATTAATTGATTCGGATAGTTTCCATTTTAAACTTTGCTTTAAAAAGTTACACTTTTTGACAGTGAAGTAAGAAAGTGTAGTTATTAATGTCCCTGCGTAGTTCGACGTGTAGTTATTGATGTAAACAAAAATTTTGAAATCATCGTATACTTTAGCGAAGCCTCGAACTTTAGTGTCGATAGATGGACACTTGGAGTGCGGGACGTCTTGGCCCGCGGGCCCTTCTTACAACCGACGACCCGTTCGCCGTAGTATCGTATACACACCGCCACCGCGCTGCCCAGTCAGTGAGAGAAATGGCGCGGCTTGCCGGGGTACGCCGATGAAAAACGACCAACAGAAGGACTGGAAGAAGCCGAGGTCCGGCCGCCGGACGCACGCAAGACTCTTCTTCGACCGATAGCATCGGCACTCCACGTGGTTCAATGGTCACCAACCAGCAGACTGTGTGTTGTTATGGTATACGAATCTATATGATATATGATATGGGCAATATTTTTTAATACCAGAGACCGAATGGTTCCTGAAATGAAAGGTTTATCTGTAGTTTCGTTACTAACATCATCTTAAAGGACTGTCTCTTTTTAATTTTTTTCTATAGCTTTGATTATATATTGTAAAATTACCGTAATTGGTATTTGCCGGTAAAAAGAACCTTTAACCAGTAATTTGCCGATAACTTTTTATTTTTTTTTTGCAGCAATATTTGGATTTATTATCCAATATTAATATAAACAGATTATGTTTTTGTAATAGTTTTGAAGATATGGTCATTCTAGCACATTTTGTACATTTTGACAAATGTCAGTCCCACTGACATGACATGACGTTAGATGTCATTGTGTCATAGAAACTGAGAGTGGCTATGGTTTTACAAAATTGAATAACTGCAAAAGTGTTTTAGATCATGTTTAGATATTTCATTGCTCCAACGATGTAGTCGGAAAGTAGCTAATATCCCAGGTGGCCCTCACCCCTCACCCAACTTTCCAACCACATTGTTGACACAATGAAGCCTGAACACTTTGTAATTTTTCAGTTTTATGATGCTACAGCCACTCTAGGCCCTAACCTAACATCAGTAATAGAATAACATTTCATGTCATGTTATGTCAGTGGTCACTGACGTTCATCAAAATCAGCCAATTTGCAACCACAAGCCTGCGAATTGTGTCAGACCGCTTTTGACACATATACACATACGTAGCGCAACCCAAATGTGAACGCTCTTTGGTTGTCATGGTATGTTTTAATGAAATTCATTCCTGTAGTCTGGCTTTGGTCAGTGGCGGCATTTTTTAAAATTTATTTAACAATTTAACAATATTGAAGAGTTGTAAATCAAAAGGGTTTAAGTAAATAGTAAATACCATGATACTTAGATCCTTTTGATTTACAACTCTGCATATTGTTAACAGCTGTCAAGCTTGACAAAGCCTATTAATTACACCACTAAATTTTGGATTCCCATTTGGGTTTTTTCCAGAAATCATTATTATGGATTTAGGGGGCCTCAAAACGCATATTTCTGTTGAAATCCCGATTTTTTTCCGTCGATTACAATCTTTTCCTTCTAGGAACCTAATAGGAAAGTGAAAACACGATTGCAGATATGCATCTAGCTAAATTTATCTTTGAAGCACTACCAAAATAAATGCTTAAATCTATTATCGGCATTCTAAAATCGGCATGCGCATAAATTCGTAAAAGTTATTGAGATGTTACGACGGAATGCGGTTCCAGGCGTTTTGATCTCAGCGGTAGCCGCATATACCGCCTTAAAGCTAAATAGCAATAAAAATTCACATAAATTCACACTAATGTCAATGTGACATTTCATTTCGTCAACCAGTGTTTTTCTGGTCTAGATCGGTGTGTGTTATATGGTGGTCATATTCTGAAACTATTGTCGCGCTTTACCAATAAAAAGCAGAGACAAATATCTCGCTGCTGTGGCCAGCACCCAACTGTCCAACTATCTCGTTGACACATAAAAGCGACATCGTTATCACAAACAAAGCTACCTGTTAGGAGGATTCGTTTCATTGCCCAATCTCATTGATTAAATAAGACAAGAAGACGAGAAGGAAGTTTAAGTATATTTTTATTAGAGATGCGCTTGAAAGCGTTTAATGTGTCAGTAAAAGGCTAGTGCTGACGCTACAGTAATAAAAGTCGGATGGAGACCGAGTGCCCTATTTGTGGCACATAAATTTTACAACCTACTTCAGCGCAGCCCAGATCTGCGTCACGTCTCTCGGCAGAAAGGTAGGTTATATTGAGGTGCTTGGAAGCGCAAACAAATTTGTAATCGATTTACTAATCGGGCGATTTAGGTACATGTTTGTTTACTGTCGCCCGTGGGCGAGATACGTTCATAAATTGTATAGTTCGTCGTCTGTTTGTTCGTCCATTATGATGATGCACGTTTTTGCACACTGTTATTATGACTCGCGTCTCGTGTCCACGGTTATTATTTCCCAATCTAATTTGCATCAAATTATAAAGGCATAAGATCAATCATAAAATGTGTCTTGTAAGTTGTTTCGTAAGGTAAAAAGAACTCCACGCTCTATGGGTCTCCATCATCAATCTGTTTGTCATGCATTCTATACGTCTGCGTCTTATTATAATAAGTAATTCTGATTAATATTAATATTTTCGTTCTATTTCTTTACTTTTCTACAGTGTGTTATACGATGATGTATGTATGTATGTACTGTACATATGTGTACATTAGGGTGGTTCAAATTGGCTATTTTTATTTAGCAAGCAACAATCCCCCCCAAATTGTTTCCAAATCCAAAAACAGCGAACTCGTATTTCTTTTTAATTTTGATATTTAATGCTCAACAGGCGTCATTAAACGAATTAAAATTTATAAGTTAATTTCACACCAAGATGAAAAAAAGTTGAAAATGAATAATAATTGATTGTTTAAACAATAGGAATACAGTTTTTAATGAATAATATCACTCTAAGGTAATAAACTGCCATTTCGAACTCAAAAAAACAGAATTCAGACGGATTTTCGAGAAAAACGAATTATTTAAACAAATAGAATTTGTTTAAACAAATGGAAATTAACTGATAAACATTCCATTACACTTATAGTAATGATTTGATAACTTAAACTAATAGAAATAAAAAAATAAATTAATCCAAATAAAAAATGAGCAACAAGAATTACAGTCTTAAAATACGACAATACAAAGATGTGACTGCATTTTCGGGTAACAACGTATGTTTTTACAAGATAATGAACTAAATAACCTTCGCAATTTAATATTAAATTTTTCACCTAGGTTTTGATATTGAAGCTAAGTCAAATGTTCAATCTAGAAATATTACGAAGCTACTGATCAAAAAAATTCGTGTATAGATACGGCAGACAACACTGGCCAGGTCTGAAAAACAAGTGAAGGAATGTGCGTGTTTACTTTTGAGGCGAGGGCATGCGAAACTTTTATTAACACCAAAGTCACTTTTGAGTCTAGAGGCGTCCCCGTTCCCTCTTCTTTTTGCTCATCGAGCCAACAGAAACTGCGGCGAATTGGTAAAATAAAATGAGCGTGCAGCCAAGCCGATGCGGGTTGCATATGGAATAAATGATTTTTTTTACAACCGTGCGAAACGCTACTTTTTGTGCAATATTTGCATGCTGTATTTACTGGTTTTTAAGTATGCGAGTCGTAAAAACAATTTTTATTGCCGAATTAAACCGTCTGGGGGTTATGCACCCAGCCAGCAGGAGCACACTTGGATCTCTGTTTCTGCGCGATGTACTTACTACATACATAAGTGCTTGTCGTCTGGCCAATGATGGCCGATGAACTGTGCCGTAACTTAGCTATTTTTAAACGGGCGTAATGTTTGCCACGATCCTTCAACCGCCAAAAGTTGTCGGACATTTATCACACATATGTTGCATGTTCAGCGAAAATCATGTAATATCTGAGAAGGATTGAAAAAACAACCTTAAAAAACGTTGTTTTCTTTATTTTGTTTGTACTACATACTTAATACTTATAAAGAATGTAACTAGAATCAGAACGGATTCATTTATCGTAACTTACAGGATCAATTTGAAAATATGAAACACAACTTAATCAAAAACATAATAGTGCATTTTGAAACGAACACAAAAATATCTGGGGTGGCCCCCACTCAACTTTCCGACAACATCGTTGACACATTGAACCGTCTAACCCTTTTGCACAAATTCGGCCACAATCAGCCACAATCATTCTCGATCCGAACCTATTGTCAGTGGCCACTGACGTTTATCAGTATTTTCCAATTGACCTCTAAATTGGTGTACTTATTTAAAGTTACTAGGGGAAGAGCTGGTATCAGTTTGGTCAAAATCGGATGAATTCCTAAGAAAACGCATGTAACATTTCGCACTTCCGGCTATTAGATTGTCACCAAAAACAATCCAGTTTGTCCCTCGGTAATTCTAAATAACATAGGTACATACATACATTTTCCAGAATTCTCGGAATTCTCGGAAAGTAATAATTCTATAAATGAAAATCTAAAAAAAAAACAAACAAAAATAATATACACCTCTACAACATAGTTTGGTGCGGTCCAGCCGATGTTTTACTTTTTAGGATTAAAAAAAAACATAATGTGTTCACCGAATTGGAGAATCCACAGCCTTCGTCGCTGTGTTGCAAATTGTCAGATTTTGACAAACGTCAGTGCCACTGACATGACAACATTAAATGTCAGGTTGACAAAAGTTGTTATTATAGTACAAGCTCCGGACCTAGATCGACCTTCCCTCATCCTTTTTTCTAATCAACTCTATTTTTTATGCAATATAATGTATAAATGAACACAATGTCCTTGGGTTGCCGCCCCATATCCTGGCAAGGCTGTTTTTAATGTAATATTATTTAAGGTATTTTTTTAAATAGTTCCAGTCATTCTTTTTCTTGAAAAAAATGGTACCAATCGAGAGCCAAAGATTTACAAAAAACGCCAAACTAAGATTGGTAACTGGTAAGTACGAAGGTAACTGCTATTCTGGTTCATAGTCTGTCGTAATAGTAGGTGATAGTACAGCGATAGTGTAAACGCGCGCTAGGCGCTTGTCATGTGAACCTACCCTTTTACTCAACTATTCATATTTAAAATCGCGACAACCCTAAGATATGCCAGCTTTTGCAAAGGCAACCCTACACCACAATGTTCGCAACAAAGCAACCTACATTTTGATATACAATTGATTAGGAAAAACGATGAGGGTAAATTACTAGTACCAATTTACCTTAAATAATTTGTAATTAAAAATAGCCTTGCCATGATATGGGGCGGCAACCCTAGCACATTGTGTTCATTTATACCTTACTTTGTATGAAATATAGATTTGATTAGGAAAAAGGATGAGGGAAGGTCGATCTAGATCGGGATCTTAGACTATTATGTCTTCACAAAATTGAATAATTGCAAAAGTGTTCAGACACTTCATTGTGCCAACTATGTAGTCGGAAAGTTGGGTTAGGGCCTCCCCAGATATTTAATTTGTTAAACAAAAATTTTGAAAATTTCTTCACTAATTAATAAATTTGCATCTTGACGACATAGCAATATTAGTTTATTAAGTTTGGAAACCGGTTTTCGTTTTTGAAGAAAAAAAAACTTTGTAACCCCTAGTACCCATAAAAAATCTCTTGCGTCGTTTTACAATGACGCGACGTGCTTACGTACCTACATATTTTCAACTAGATAGGTAGGTACAGCATAATAAGCAAATTATCTCAGTAGGTAACCAAAACCAGACATATACAATAATTCCGCTTGGCAAATGATGCTTTGCAGTCTGTAGTTTGTAGACCGAAGCATGACTCGTCTGATGCTATCAAACCGTTTATCGCTTTATTATTTTTCATCCGTAATAGGAGACAGGAGTCTCGTCAACAGTTGCGTCATCCCGGCTGACCCGTCCGCCCAACCTGGCGACGCGACGGCCGGCAGTCTTGCATGGACAATATACTACTATTTTGGGACCTTGCAGATCGAAGGACGAAAGAAGGACGTCACATAACCGCGCACTAATGGGCGGAAATGCATACGTCTCGTCCACAACTACGCATTGCATAATATGCGATGCAATAATGTAGGGACTTTGTTTGTCCTGCTTTCCAGGAATAACTCCACTAATGGTTTACA
The DNA here is from genome assembly GCA_963971325.1 of Aphodius granarius. Classification (NCBI taxonomy): domain Eukaryota; kingdom Metazoa; phylum Arthropoda; class Insecta; order Coleoptera; family Scarabaeidae; genus Aphodius; species Aphodius granarius. The sequence goes on along the minus strand of OZ020222.1, from coordinate 11,204,669 downwards.
CGTGGCATATTTTCGTCATAAACAATTAGATTACATAATCACATAAGTCTAAAAGAGAGGGATTTCCTTCCTTTTGGCCCAATTACTCGAAGCCTGAGGAATTTCCAACCATACCTCTAGCTTAAAATTTATTTCAACTGATTTTATCGAGCGATATACATATGTATATTTGGATAGCTTACTGAATGTATGGTAGTTTTGATATTCGGATCAAATAATAATTACTATCTTTTTCTTAATTTATATTTAAATAAATTATTTTGCTGCAATTGAGAGCACAAACTGTGTTTTAATCACCGTAGTTTTTGGCACTCCTCCCGATGTATATTTGGTAGGTACATATATATGTATAAAGTTCGACTGGAGTGTGAATCGTTCAAATGAGAAACGAACGTTAATAAAAAACTTTGCAGCTTCCAAAATTGGTAACCGGTGGCAGTAATACGTAAGAGACGTAATGTTTGCAGAATGGGCTAATTTTAGCCAGGAGAAATTCCTGCGAAGGATGTGTAGTGGCCCAAAAATAAAACTATCTACGTTAGACGGCGATGCAACGCGGCGCATCAGGTGATTTTAAAAATAGAACGCTTCAGACCGGATGAAAAGCGACCCTCCATCTCGCTCAAATGTATTCGTCGTCTCCCAAATATTTGGGATGTCTTCAAATCGATGTTGAAACGTAATTTGTCTTTAGTGACCTTCCTCGTTGTCAGTAAATCCCGGAACTGCGATTGGGCTGGAAAGTTCGGCCGTTAAACTGCAAAATTTTGCAAAATCTTCTTACTAAATGCTCTATTAATCTAAGAATAATAATATAACTTTATATATGTCTGTTGCTATCAGCTTGCCAAAACTTATTATTAGCACTCAAACTTATTACAAATTTATTACTGTCTCACCAAATTAGTATACGCTTATTCTGTCTATGATTTAAGTCTATATAGTACGCTTGTTCGATAGACCGGTGAGAAGTTAGCCACAACAGTTATCCACAACTTTTTTTTCTGAACCGATTTTAATGAGTTATACATCATTGGAAAGCCCATGACGCCCTGAATCTCCCCTAGTTTTGCCCGATCGAAAAAATCAGAATTAGGGCCCAAAAAAATAAAATGAAAGTTGAATTCCTCGCAATTTTGCCGAAATTCCGGGTATCATATCTCAGTTATTACGAAACCGATCTCAACAATCTTTGCACCACTGGAAAGGGCAGGTCTTCAACTACACCCCATAGTTTTGCCCGATCAAAATTATGACAACTTCTGTCCAAAAAAATTTATTGAAATATTAGTGTTCTGAATGACCACCATATGCCAGCCACAACAGTTATCCACAACTCTTATTTCTCAACCGATTTTAATGAGTTATACATCATTGGAAAGCGCATGACGCCCTGAATCTCCCCTAGTTTTGCCCGATCGAACCTATCTCAACAATCTTTGCACCACTGGAAAGGGCAGGTCTTCAAGTACACCCCATAGTTTTGCCCGATCAAAATTATGACAACTGGTGTCAAAAAAAAAATTATTGAAACATTCCCCTAGTTTTGACCGATCGAAAAAATCAGAATTAGGGCCCAAAAAATTAAAATGAAAGTTGAATTTCTCGCAATTTTGCCGATATTTCAGAATTAGGGTCTCAAAATGAAAATAAATACATATTGATTTATTTTGTCGAAATTACCAGTGACGTATCTCAGTTATTAGACCACCTATCTCAACGATCCTTGGCACTGGTATAAAGACATGTCAAATACTTAATAAAATATATCACCATACTCACTAGTATTAAGTATTAACCCTTTTTCCTAAAGCCAATATGCTCTTATACAATGTGTGAAGTATGTAATAAAGTGTTTTTAAGACTAAACCTTACGTTCTAAAAAATAATTAACTTTAAGGTAATTAAATTTAATAAATGATGTAATGAATTACTTTGTTGCGATTATATACTGTGTGTTATTTGCACGAATAGTTTCTCCTACTTATCCTACACAACTCACAGGTATAAAACTGATTAGTGGGGACCTGTGCGCACGTGATATGGAAAAATCTACTATTGCATCTTAGATCAAGATTGTCGCATTCTGCGCAAGATAAACACTTGTCTTCTAAACTTTCTTAATTCTGTAATAAAACGCCTATTATTGATTGTTCAAAGAGATTGGGTTTAGGTTATTCATTTTACAGTTTTGTATCAGGCATTTCGCATAATAGCACGTACAACCCCCACTATTTTATCCGTCCTTTATAAACTAAATCTTTTAGTTTATAATTAATGAAAGGTTGTGGTTTAGAAACTTGTTTCAAAATACCTTAAAATTTTCTTAAATAAAAAGCTGCATTAAATGCGTTATTTTCCAGTAGACCTAAATAGATAAATGTATGATTGTAAACATTTTTAATTGCAAGAGTCCATTGGCGTGTATTGTGGTAGAGCGGCATTAAAAGCGATGATTTACTTAGTAACATTTTGCTATTAATATTTATCAATGAAGTGGTATTGGTAATACCAACATATCCCTCTTATGTATTGCACAAAGAACAGATAAGTATTGGTCCAAACTGATACCAGCTCATACTCCAGGGACTTTAAACATGTATGACAATTTTTAAATCAATGACGTAAACGGTTTGGGCGCTATAAACTTTTTTAGAGGCTATCTGACAAAATCCAAAGCCTTCGTCGCTGTGGTTGCAAATTGTCACATTTTAGTAAACGTGAGCTTTTTCTCTTGTTCCACGTCTAGGACAGTAATTGCCATAATGTTGATCTGGCAAAAGGGGAAGCAGATGACAACTTATATTTTCTATTAAAGTAAGAATTAATGGCATTAGGATATATTCCCGAGAAATGGGGTAAATTAGCAAGAAAATTAACGTTCAATTTCATTTTGCTGGCTCTAATTAATATTTTGATCGGGCAAAGCTATGGGGTGTACTTGAAGAAAAGATCGTTGAGATAGGTTGTGAGATATTCAGGGCGTTATGCGCTTTGATGTATAACTCATTAAAATCGGTTGAGAAATCAGAGTTGTGGATAACTGTTGTGTCTGGCATATGGTGATCATTCAGAACACTAATGATTCAATATTTTTTTTGTACAGAAGTTGTCATAATTTTGATCGGGCAAAACTATGGGGTGTAGTTGAAGACCTGTACTTTCCAGTGGTGCAAAGATCGTTGAGATAGGTTGTGTAATAACTGAGATGTGATCCCGGGAATTTCGGCAAAATTGCGAGAAATTCAACTTTTAATTTAATTTTTTAGGCCCTAATTCTGATTTTTTCGATCGGGCAAAACTAAGGGAGATTCAGGGCGTCATGCGCTTTCCAATGATGTATAACTCATTAAAATCGGTTGAGAAATAAGAGTTGTGGATAACTGTTGTGGCTGGCATATGGTGGTCATTCAGAACACTAATATTTCAATAATTTTTTTTTGGACAGAAGTTGTCATAATTTTGATCGGGCAAAACTATGGGGTGTAGTTGAAGACCTGCCCTTTCCAGTGGTGCAAAGATTGTTGAGATAGGTTCTGTAATAACTGAGATATGATACCCGGAATTTCGGCAAAATTGCGAGAAATTCAACTTTCATTTTGATTTTTTGGGCCCTAATTATGATTTTTTCGATCGGGCAAAACTAGGGGATATTCAGGGCGTTATGCGCTTTCCAATGATGTATAACTCATTAAAATCGGTTGAGAAATAAGAGTTGTGGATAACTGTTGTGGCTGGCATATGGTGGTCATTCAGAACACTAATATTTCAATAATTTTTTTGGACAGAAGTTGTCATAATTTTGATCGGGCAAAACTATGGGGTGTAGTTGAAGACCTGCCCTTTCCAGTAATGCAAAGCTCGACGAGATCGGTTTCGTAATAACTGAGATATGATACCCGGAATTTCGGCAAAATTGCGAGGAATTCAACTTTCATTTTATTTTTTTGTGCCCTAATTCTGATTTTTTCGATCGGGCAAAACTAGGGGAGATTTAGGGCGTCATGGGCTTTCCAATGATGTATAACTCATTAAAATCGGTTCAGAAAAAAAAGTTGTGGATAACTGTTGTGGCTAACTTCTCACCGGTGTTCGATATTACTTTTAAACTAAAATACTTATACATACCTCAATTGACAATTTCGGTCAGCGGAAGTCTATATCAACATTGCTACTTTAAATGGAAAACTGTATTTTAAATTTTCATTCCGACTAAGAGTAAATGTTAAATATCTCTGTTAATGTTAAAGCTTAAATAAATAGTACTAAATATGACCAATTAATGTGGTACTTATTTTATATTTATATCATATAGATGGTGTTCAAAATTTACAAATCTATCATTGCTTTCAAATGGAACAGTCTGTATGTCAATTCACCATTGAAAATAAAAAAAATTGAATTGTCAGAAAATTTTAATAGACCAGTTTTATGACTATGACACACACTTAATAAATAATGACACTTTTAGTCTTGTCCGGATTATCGAGGTTGCATTGTTTCTTTCCACAAATTTGTCTTGATTATCAATTGAATGATTATCATACATTTCTCACATGAAGAATACAGTATCAATTAACTTAACTTAGTCAGTGACAATCGCGCCCGGCCGTTACGAAAGGGTAGAGTATTCAATAATAGAAAACAATTAGTTCTTTTCCTGGAACCATCAACGGCACGACTAGGCTGTGTAGATAATTGGCCAAGTTGGCTGCTACTTCGTGCACCATATCTCTGAGGCTCTAGTTATATAGTCGATCAGTGTTGCCACATTCCTGAATTTACACAATTTGGGCGACTTTTAGATAGGAATTTTCTTAATAAACAGAAATGTGAATACCTTATTTTCTCTTTTACTACTGATTTTATGATTGGCTTTGTACCACATGTGTGCTGAACACCGTGCCAGAATCATCAAAGGTGTGTCAAGCCTCCAGCTTTGGCATAATTTGTGTCGGCGCCGGCGTGCGTAGACGGTTACCAATCAGGGAGTAGACACTGGAGAGGGGGAACAGTCAGCACTTCGTGTGATACAGCACGCTGCACAAAGTTGATAATAAAAGCTGCTTATCTCTTATATTTACGTTAAGAATTGAATAATATGGCAACCCTGGTAGCAGTCTCGGGCTTTTTCCGCCGTTACCTGGAATCGAATCACGGACAGTCAAAACAATTCCCCGTCCTCCCCGGCTGAGTGCCGCGGAACTCCGGACACCGCGCGCAGTCAGGCCGCTGTATCAAGCGCGGGTCCGGTCATTTGTGCACGTCACGATAAAAATCTCGCGCGCCTACCGGCCCGTTTCGAGAAACTTGCCCATTATGACTAATTTCGGGCTGTTTCGCGAATTGGCCCACCATGATCCATCATATCTTGGGCTGCATTAATTCTTACTGTACGTATGACAGATGGGGGAGCTCTGATATACATGTGATATGCCAATATCCAACCGCGAAAGGAGAATTAACCTATCATATTGCTATCTTGATGATCTTTAGACCTTTAAGAATTATGAAGTATATCTAAACCCTCAAAGTTTTTATTTGTGCAACAAAATCGAATGAATACTCTGCTCCAAGTCGAACAATGTCAATGATTTATAGGTTAAAGGTGTACGGACAAAGTTTGGACAGTAGGTCTCAGATTGTTGTGGTAGATAGACAACTAAACATGCACTGAAGTATATACCAAAAGTTCTGGAGTGTCCCCACCCCATTTTCCGACTACTTCGTTGACACAGTGAAGCGCCTGGATCCCAACTTAATGCCAGTGGGTGTGACGTTTATCAAAATTACAATTTTGCAACCATAGCGACTAAGGGTAGGGCTACTGTTGGACTGCTTCTATCAACTCTTATATCGCCTTTTATAACCATTCATCTGTAAATCTGTAAATTGGTATACATATTTAAGTCACTGGAGTCTTACTACTGGCTCATTGGTAAAAATCGGTTGCCAGGTTGACCGTTCGGGCGCTAGTGTGTATACATAAACACACAAACACAATATTTTCTACAACATGGATTTAGGGAACTTCAGCTAAAATCACGAATGTTTTCATCAATTACCATATTTTGTTTCAAGGGGACCTAGGTTAAAAGTAAATATCTATGCAACAGCCACTCTGGACCCAACCTAAAGTCATAGAAGTCGTAGAATAACACTAAATGTCATGTCATATCAAAAATTTGTGGATTCTGTCAGATTGCTTCTATAAACTCTTGTAGGGCCAAAACCGTTCATCTAATTTATCTGTAAATTTGGATACATGTTTAGTTGAAAGTCACTGCAGAATGAGTTGGTAACAATTTCATCAAGATCGGTTGAATCTCTAAGAAAACGCATGTAACATTTACTACTACATATCAGTTGTCAGATTGACAACAAAACAGTCAAGTTCCTAAATCCTAAATATGTATACCAAATTTCAGCGCTACTGACTTTCACCGTTTATGGCATAAACTAAACTTTAGGTGCTATCGTGTTCTCGACATACCCAGATACATACACAGTATACACATACACACATACCCATAAACCCACAGGTATTTTTCAGAAATCTTTGCAAAGGTTACTGCTGCAATCGCATTTTTTTGTCGATTACAATACTTTTCTGCTAAGGTACGAGTCCAAAAGTACAAATGACAAACGGAATTGTCAGAACCGTAGTTGAAGAGATTCAATCAATTCAAATGTAACCATAAATTTTTGTCGCTAAAGGAAAATTGCAAAACACAAACAACAATATTCCATGTGTGAGGTTCGATGCTTTTTGTTTACTACTCACCGATGAATGGGTAAAACTCCAAACGTAGCAATGCACTTCATCACAGAAAATATTTAGACAACGACCTAGTACAATATTTCTTTCTAAGAAATGCGAGGTTCAGACGATAACAAATTTAGAATGAGTAAATTTACAGTGATAATTTTTAAGTCATAGCAATGCCTCCGTCTATCAGTCACTTGCTCCACATTGATTACAAGGAAAAACAGTTTACTAGACACAACAATGCGATAAAAACGTTAGCTGCAAGTGATTGTTTTCCATTATAAACATTACTTCTGTCTGAGTGTGACTTCTTTAATAATACACGGACGGACAAAGGTAGAGGAACATCAAACCTACATATTTGACGAACTGTCTCGCTTTTTCAATCACATACTTTGGAAATTCGTCAAGATTTTGACAAACCTTTGCAATCTTAAACAGAGTAGACTTCCGTAAAAGACTTCTGGAAATCTTTATGAATTTTTTCACATTGCTCTGAAAGATTCAGGCAATGTGCAAATTCAGTCCAAATCGAACTTTTTTTTACAAGAAATATTGAGGATTACAGATAATAATTGTTCCGCTCATTTTGCTGGTGTCTGTAGTTGTTCTGTTTCATTTCTAATTATCTAGGTAAGATATTTCACATGCGGACTGACCGAATTTCCGGTGCGAAAATAGTATCGGACTGACACAGAATGCCTAACGTAATTATTGAAGCGCCATACGGTCCCTACGGTTTGCAATTTGACACATTTATTACGTATATCCAGCTGCCAACTCTGCCAACCAAAAATAAATCCCGTACGTTAAGGAGATGCAGGTTCCTCATGACAATTAAATTATTCTTCAGTGGCTGTATTCTAACAACATTAACTCTACTTATTTCTTTCCAAATCACACGCAATAATATTTTGGAAAATGACTGGGCTAAAATATCATATACATATAGAGAACTACCAGGGGAAGATGTTTTCTTGTGACAATCTGATAACAAGAAGTGGAAAATGTCAAATTCATTTTAATTAATATTCAAAAGTAATCTTTGAGGACACTATTGCTTCATCAAAATCCGATGATGAGCCTCTTTATTCATTTATATAATAGCATAAATATAGGTTATGTATAATTGCATCATCGCATGATCAAAGCTATGGAAGTGTAACCTACATACTGTGTATCGGAAGCGAGAAAATAGCGTTAATGATCAGTAATTGTAGGCGAATATATAATCGCATTAAAACTGAAATCAGGGAACAATTGTTGCAGCTCAACTGTGCCACATTCAAGCATCAGACGGATAATTAAGATTCGTTCGTGCCTGATAATTACGCACCTATCATCGTGACCAATGACCATTACGACTGCACCGACCGGTACGATTTCCTCGTAATGCGTTATTTCCTTTATAGAATTCAATGTAGTATGTACTAGCACTATAGTTCAGATACTAACCGCAAGGCTTTGGACATTGAAATAACTTAATCCTCAAACTAATAAATTAATCCTCAAACGAAACAATCTATATTTCTTATTAACCTAACGCAGAAAGATTACGTCCACGGATTCTTGATTCAAGAATATCGTCCCCTGATTCAGTGTAAGTCGCCGTATCGAAAAATTATCGCAAAAGCAACGTGAACGGTTTGCGGCGATAAACTTTACGACTACTGTCCGATTTTTATGACGACGGAACTTTCTGGTGTGCGAGACGTTACAGCAATCGTCACGCATGATGCCGCAAGGTAAGAGGACGGCGACGAACGAACGGTGCTTTCGAATGACTCAAGAAACACGGCAACCGACGCGACCGACGGCCTCGAAGGAACGACCGAGGGAAGAGGAAAAATTCAGCTGATCGCGTTGACAGGAACATGAGTATTTTTCTTTTAGTGTGTGTTTGTCCTGACATACAAGTAGATGGTTAAGTATGGCTAGGATCGATTACTCAAACGATGGTTTGAAGATTTTGTTAAATATTAGCATAGCTTCGCAGACAAGTAAATGCATCAACTTTGCTTATTTCCGGGACAAAAGAATCTAATGGTCAAAGGTACAGTGAGAGTTCTAGACCGGTTTTCAACGATTGTTTTATTATTTACCAAATTGTACAAGCAAATTGGCTCAGTTCTCCTGACGAGCATGTTGTTTCTTACGCGCATAAGAAAATGGACTTTTCACTATGAATTTACAGGTCAAAGGGTTGAACGGTTTAGGTCACATAAGCATTCATAGAAGAAGGCTAAAAGTAACAGAAATTTGGTAAATTGGTAAATTTTGATGATCGTCATTCGCTGGCAGTTTCAAACGTAGCGGACGTATGTATCTGAAACTTGGCTTAATGGAATCGATCTATACTCCATATGATTTTTGAAATAATCTGTCTTCTTAAAGCACCTTTCTTTTGAAAAAATACATATTTTGATAGAAAAAGTAGCAAATATTTTGTACTTTGACAAGCTGTAACTTTAAAAGTATCTTATAGTAGTTTTTCTCCGAAGAAGTGGCAAACAATATGCACTTTGACTAGATGTATCTTCAAAATAGTGAACTGATTTATCTACAAATGGGCTTATTGGAAAGATCCAGGCTTTTGCAGTCGATACAATTTTATATAATGTTTAGAAATATTTTTCTTTTCATAATTCTTTTCGTTAAGAAGACAAAAATATATTTTGGCCGAAGAAGAACAGTGTGCACTTTGACTAGATGTAGCTTCAAAATTAGTGAACACATTTACCTGCAAATGGGCTTATTGGAAAGATCAAGTCCTTCACAGTGGATCTATGCTCCATATCATTTTTTAGAAATAATGTTGCTTTTCATACTACTTTTCCTTACGAAGATAAAAACATATTATAACCGAAGAAGTGGCAAACAATGTGCATTTTGACTAGATGTATCTTCAAAGTAGTGAACTGATTTATCTCCAAATGGGCTTATTGGAAAGATCCAGGCTTTTGCAGTCAATATAATTTTATATAATGTTAAGAAATATTTTTTCTTTTCATAATTCTTTTCGTTAAGAAGACAAAAATATATTTTGGCCGAAGAAGAACAGTGAGCACTTTGTTAGATGTAGCTTCAAGATTAGTGAATACATTTACCTGCAAATGAGCTTATTGGAAAGATCAAGTCCTTCACAGTGGATCTATGCTCCATATCATTTTTTAGAAATAATGTTGCTTTTCATACTACTTTTCCTTAAGAAGATAAAAACATATTATAACCGAAGAATTGGCAAACAATGTGCACTTTGACTAGATGTATCTTCAAAAGTAGTGAACATATTTACCTGCAAATGCGCTTATTGGAAAGATCAAGGCTTTTACAGTCGATTTATACCCCATAGGCATTTGCAGTAGATCTATGTCCCATATCATATTCCCATATTATAATACTTTCCCTTAAAGAAGATAAAAACATATTTTAACCGAAGAAGTAACAAACAATGTGTAAGATTGGCTTAGTGGAAAGACCAAGGCTTTTCAATCGTGTAGTAAAGTCTGTCTCTATTGATGTCTGACTCAAGTTGTCGACAGTGAAAAGCAAAACAATATTAATAACGAAGACGATATGCGTACTAATCGGTTGTAACTGTACATACCCAGTTGAGCATTTATCTGACGAAAAGTGGGCTGGTATCGCGTGCACCTTTTGTCCTAAGGCCAGAACGGTAGTCGCATATCTTCACCAGGTGTTAATGGCAGCGGCCGAGTTGGACACAATGGCCAATCTAATATGGGGTAATAGCATTTTTTTTTTTCGAATGACCGAGGCGTAATGTACCGTGACCAATTGATTTATGGATCGCGAACAGCCGGTTAAATCATGCGTGCCATGGAAAGCGCGATTGTATGCGAACGCGCCGCGCACAGAAAGAACCAAATACCTGAAAGTCGCGGTTACGCATTACGCGAATTACAATCCTAAAAGGTTTACGGTGGTTTATAGCTCCCCCATGAGTACAATGTTGCACCTAAGCTTATGTAATCTGAACTAAATTGTGTGTTCCGATTACCTCGTTGACACATTGAAACGTCTAAAGACTCGGCTTTTTTTTAGTGGTCGGGGATATTTCTGAAATATAAAAGTTCGGCGGACACCGCCAACCTCCCATTTGAAAGGCATTTTTCTAATATACATAATAATAATATGTATAAATATAATATAATAATAATATCGTTTATTACCATGTGGAAACATGGTTACATATGATTAGTCAACAGTAATAGGTATAAACATTCTGAGCTTTACAATAATATGTACGTCTAAACACTTTTGCAATTTTCTTATTCATTTATGTAAAGCCACAGCTTCACTGGACTCTACCTAACGTCAGTTTCTATGACATAATAACATTTGTCATATTGACATCTAATATGTCACGTCAGTAGCCCTGACATTTGTCAAAATCTGACAATTCGTAACACAGCGACAAAAGCTGTGGATTCCGTAAAAATGCTTCTATAAACTCTTATAGCGCCTAAACTCTTCATCACACTGATATGCAAAGTTGTATACATATTTAAAGTCACTGGAGGGTGAGTTGGTATGAGTTTGGTCTCAATCGGATGAATCCCTCAGAAGACGCATGTAACATATGCCACTCCCGGTTGTCAGATTGTCACCAAAAACAATCCAGTTCGTTCCCTGGTAATTCTAAATAAGTATACCAAATTTCAGCACAATCCGTTGTACCGTTTGGACGCTATCGTGTTCACATACATACACACACACATACATTTTCCATAAAACATTGCAATGAATTCAGGGGACCGCAAAACGCGTTTTTCCGCTGAAATCTCGATTTTTTTGCGTCGATTACAATTCTTTCCTTCTAGAGTACTAGTCGGAAAGTAAAAAGTAACAGTTAGGCAAACATAAAGTAGAAGGGCTCAATATTCAATATACAAGTCTGATATTCGTGAAGCGAACAAAAACATTTCTCTAACAGAAGCGATTTCAGATGCCTTTTGAAGCAACAAAACCAGTTGAATCCCTAAGAAAATATATGCACATTTGCCACTTTCGATTGTCACATTATCATCAAAAACAATTTATTTTGTCCCGTCGTACCGTTTGGACTCTATGGTGTTTACAGACGTGCAAAACAGAAGAAACGCTTATTTTCGCTGAAATTTCTTTTTTTCCGTCAATTACAATACTTTCCTTCTAGGAGACCTAGTTGGAAAGTTAAAAGACGAAGAAGTCAAGTAATAGACGGCTGGTTCTCTTCGTATGAGACTGGCGCACTGCCTGGTCAGCCTAGTGTGGCACACGAAGGACGAGGTCCATCGAAGTCGGTGCCGCCGGACGGACGGAGCTGTTGTTGTTGTGCTGTGTTGTCGATGTCGCAGACGTTCGGCTCGTGCAGACAGCAGACAGACGGACGCGCACAGCCGTGGTAATAACCTCTAGAGGTCGCGCGGCCGCGTTACGTAAGGGCACCAACACTGGACGGACTCTCTTTGCCTCCGGCCACGATCCTCTTCACTCTTGAGCAACTTTCCGAAGGCTACGCACAAAGCTATTGCAGCTCTTGCAGCTTACTCCCATCGTGTAGTCGTCCTTCACATTTATCAGGAAATGTCCACACTTTTTCTTTTGTGATTGTGTACCTTATATGTATATCTAAAATTCCAGATTGATGTAGCAAAATAGCTACCACAGCCTTACAGACATCGATTTCCGGGATCTGCCGATGTTTGGTACACATATTGAGCATTGAGAAGTGACAAATGTTACATTTCTTAGGTATTCAATCGATATCACTCAAACTGACACCAGTGGCTTTAAATATGTATTCCAATTTACAAATCATTGCAAATTGGCAAATTTTGATAAATGTCAGCTCAAAATTGCAGAATTGCAAAAGGTGCAAGGATGCTTCAGTGAGTCAACGAGGTAGTCGGATAATTTGTGTTTAATTTTCTTCATTCTTGGTGACAAATGAGCAGATAATCCGAGTATTACCTAGTATCCATTAAATGTGGAATTATAGAGCGGCTTATATCGCTCCTCTAATTTAATCTGTAGTTACAAGCTAATTTGCTTTTACTCATGCATAGCTATAATTATCCGCATTCAGGATCTAATTCTTTGCGTGACATAATTTTTTTATGCTGTTATGTCTACATTATTATGTGTAGGTTTTGTGTTATTATGTCTGTTTCCTGATTGGCCAAATTGCCGGTATGTCTGCTCAGGGACTAACTGTACATTTTTGTTATAATTGGCAATTCTAGGAGTTGGTGATTTGGCGTTTTCTGATCTCATTTCCGGAATGTTCCATGTTAATAGATATATGATTCATTCTGATCAGAAATAAACATACCCGACAACAAAAACCAGAGAGAAGGTATCCATAAAAGTCACCCATAATTTTTACTTTCCGATTAGTACCCTAGAAGGAAAGTATTGTAAACGGCGGAAAAAAATTCGAGATTTTAGCGGAAATACGTGTTTTGGGGTCCCCTGAATCGATTGCAATGATTTCTGGAAAATGTATGTATGTATGTGTGTGGGTATGTATGCCGAAACGGAATAACGGATTGGGCTGAAATGTGGTATACTTATTTAGAATTACCGGGGGACGAACTGTATTGTTTTTGGTGACAATCTGACAACCGGAAGTGGCAAATGTTACAAGCATCTTCTTAGGAATTTATCCGATTTTGGCCAAACTGATATCAGCTCGCCATCCAGTGACTTTAAATATGTATACAAAGATGCAGATCAGTGGGATGTGGGAATGGGTACCACCTCATTCTTCATTGACTTTAAATATGTATACACATTTGCAGATCAGTGGGATGAACGGTTTAAGCATTATAAGCATGTATAGAAACAGTTTGACAGAATCCACAGCCTTCGTCGCTATGTTGCTAATTTTGACAAACGTCAGTGCAACTAACATAACATGACATTAAGTGTCACTATGTCAAATGTTATTATGTCATAAAAACTGACGTTTCACAAAATTGAATAATTGCAAAAGTCTTCAGAGATTTCATTGTGCCAACGATGTAGTTGGAAAGTTGGGTGAGGACTACCCCAGATATTTTTCAAACGGTTTCAATGAACAATACCTTTTTAGAAAGCCCATAACGTACTGAGTCTATGATGATATTTAGATTGGAGACTTCCGCGGTTCGAATCACTAATTTCTAGATTTCCGGGAGAAAACCGCAAAATAGCAAATTTTCCAAATTTGGTTATAGGTATTACAAATGTCATACCTGTGCCTGTGCTTGACGAATTTTGGAATATGTATGTACCTACAGAGCGGCAGTGGAAACTACAACCTTTACTTTAATTATCCCAGTTTTGGCAATTTGATATTAAAACAATTAGTGGCAAAAAATGTTAATAAACCTTGTCGTTTTTTACGTTCAACGATTTCGATATGGTATTTATTTACTAGCGTTAATTAGGGTAATATTATTAGGGTAAATTAGGTTTATGTACGACGCGACGCGAACGCAAAACGTCATAAGTTGAATCATACAATTCACGTACATGTGTTTATGTTCCACGCAACGCAAAGGCAAAGACGTAACGCGAACGCGAGTAGTTCCCATCTTTCAACTATTCGCGTTTGCATCACGTCTTGATGTTCGCGTCTAGCCAATCACAGCGTTCCCATATGTGACAGTCGCGATTATATAAGCTCATATTTGACAACTGCCGAGTCACAATGGTGGCAGCATTGGTTACAACAACCAATAGTAATGCTATAAACAAACATGGCGGGGATGCCAAGTTAGTATGAAGTTAGTTACTACAAGGTCTGCAGTCAAAAATCCAACCCAACAAATTCCAACCCTTTAACACAAAAAAATTTGAGCTTGCGTTCGCGTCTCGGGTTACAAACACTGTTATTTCATGTTTGCGTTTTCTGTTCACGTCGCGTGGCGTTCGCGTCGCGTTGCGTTTGCGTCGCGTTGTGTTCGCGTCGCGTCATACATAAACTGACCTTAAAGGTAGCGATACTCTAGGATACACTAAGGTAGCGGACAGAGTTTATTAATTCATTTCCTCCTAATAAATGCTGTAATATCAAGGTGCCAAAATCTATTTCAATTAAAGCAAGTGCTTTCTATCGCTGCTGCTATTCCAAAACCATTACTAGCGGAGATATAGAATTTGTAAAATGAGAAATTTTGGGAAAATAATGACTTTCTTTTCATTTTTAGGCACCAGTTATGATTTGATCCAATTGCCACAACTACCATATAAGTTCTCTCCGGTACAGCAAAATATTTTGGGGGTGGTACAATAAACACCATTACTTGACAAATTTGAATGTCGTCCTATGTTTTGAAATTGTCTGTGTATGAAAGGCCTTGAAAATTGTTTTTAGATTTATTTTAACAGCTTCATTTAGAGGACAAATCCAGAAAAACTACACAAACTGTGTTAAGAAGTATACTTATTGCTTATAAGGGCAATTTTCATTGATTTTTAGTTGATATTGTGTCAAACATAGTAACAAAAACTAGAATGTACACTACAAAACTAATCGATTTAGTTTTACTTTCAACAATCGCATAAGGATTAGACAAAGTTGGCTGAGCGCCACCCTAATATTTAAAAGATTTAAAATGAATACAACAAATGATTCATATTTATTTTTTGATGATTCAAATATCATTTTATTATTACAATTTACAACATATACAGTCTACACATTAGCGATTAGACCAATATAATCGATTATGCAACCACTGCATTTAGTAATTAGCATAGAAAAACTTGCTACATTTCAACATAAACAAACTAATAGAAAAAGCTAATAATCGTAATCACGCTGACCTTCGACCAAAATTATTATTTGCACATGTAATAATATTATGACAAAAAGTGGGACATTTGTGTGCACTTTTTGTTACTACAGCAAATCTGAATTCTGTTCGACCCAAAAGTAAATGTTTGTGTTACTTTCTCGAAACGATTAGATTTTTTGCACGGTATAAATTTTCATATAATTACAATGCACGCACACAGCCTGCTTTCTAATTGCAGTCGCTGTAATATAAGATAGGGTCGGCACGTCTATAATCTTTGTAGTCAACAAAAAAAAAAACGAAACTACTAAACCGTCTCGGACATAATCTTATTAATGTCGGCTAATGTTTAAAACGCCGCAAACATGTAAACATGTGCACTTTCGAAGTTACCACAGCAATTAATAACTTATTCAAAATGAAAATTAGTACATAATAATTACACTTGTGAACTAAATACCTTTTAATTGCATAATTCCAGATCATTTCGCCTTAAGTATACGGTTGCATCGGGCAAGCCCGCTCAACTTGCCCAGACACGTAATTATACGCCTTTCAACTGTCTTTTTCTATGCACACTTGATCGCGCATTATAAACCACGAATTATTATCACGCCTTATTCCAGTTTCTTCTCATTTTTATTCATGATTTTAAATAAAAACCAAGTTGTTTATTGCTTTTTAAAAATTTTCTTTGTACTGATTGCAATTTTTCATCAAGTCGATTAGGTACACAGAAACAATTATATTATAAATATCCACAATATATTACGAATGTTATTGGGTATCAACATTTGTAAAATTTTGATAAAACTTGATTACTTACCGAACGAGGGTTGTAGTAGAGCCAGCATGAATAGAAGAAGCGGTAAAATCAGCAAGCTCCTGTCAGAAACAGCATTCATCTCAACGCGCTGGGTCTTCAGGGCGCTGGCCCACCTGATGGCCCAACTTACATGCTAAACACCGGGACGGCGTCAGCTCCAAGATTATCACCCGATACAAAACAATTTCGCCCGACTATTCTGTGAATCCCAGAGACGCACTGCGGATCTCACCTAGAACAAACACAACAAAAATCCGCTTTGATTACAAGTCACTAAAGAGCACAAACTATTTGAGCTGTCTGTCAAGGTTATTAGAAATGCGGAGGATATTCACCCAGCTTTAAAGGAGTTTGAAATTACTGGTCTTCAGACAACCGTTGCAACTGTCAACAATAATATCGACCAAAATATGGATCGGACGATGTACAGGGATCTATTTGGACTCATGCCCAGAGTACTTTGCCTGTATAAAATGTACTGTGACAGAAGTTTATTGCATCGCTTAATTTTGCGAATGCGCAACTTTGTAGGTAGGTATTCCCAGATGCAGTTATTGGCTGTACAGGCTCTTGTGATAAATATACTGCACGTACGAGTATAAGCGTCAGAAGTAAACCCCGGCCAAAAAATTGTTAGCCATATTTTCAATGTAAAAAGTATAAATTAACATAAAATGGTAAAACTAGAAAAATTAAACATACCAGTATGAGACAGGGTGTCCCACCTAAGCTGCCTCGGTCCATAGTTGACTTATTATTGATTTTTTATAAAAATGTTTCAGATAAAAGTTGCATTGAATCATATTCTACACATTTTAGTATTAGTGCCGGTAATGGTTGACTTCCGCTTATACCGGAAATAGGTATCAACCTTGTTATTTTAAATGGAACATCCTCTATATTATTGCACTTTTGGATTCTTTGTTAAATTTCAATGGTACTTTGATAAGGATACATTATGTCTAAGTGGCATCATTTTTGAACTACATGACAATTTTCGAAAAAATGGCACTTGCAGAGTCTTTTAAATTTGGAAATACTTCCGAAACTGTAAAAGATAGAAAGATGCGGTTTTCAGTTTTGGATTAAGCATAAAAGAGCGCACGTCCGCTATTAGAAAAGTATCGCATTTAAATTACGGAGGTCTTGAGTAGGGATCTGTAAACTTCGAAGATTTCAATCGTGGATAACTTGATTTTTTTAAATGGAACGATATACCACTTTTTGCATAACCGGATGTAAAATTTAATTTCCTTTCAATTTTATACAGGCATTATGGTGTCTATCTCTTACGGTTTTGGAGATATTACCAATTTTCACTTTTCCACGATAGGAATGTATTACGCAGCGGGCTTGGGACCGGTAAAATGCGAAGCGAAAGTGGCCGACGCTTCGCAATTTTATTAGAAGTTGCAGTAGGGTTGGAAAACAAACTAGGTAACCTGTCATTAGCGTTCTAAGGATTAGAACTGTTGTTCAAAGTATTGTTTGTTAACATAAAAATGAAAAATATCGCTTACGCAGACAGAATTAGTAAACTCCAGTGTGCCGAAGATTTACTAACTTAAAATTTAATTTCTTTTCAATTTTACACGGCTATCATCGTGTCTATCTTCACGGTTTCTGAGATATTCCCGATGTTTCAGTTTTTTCACGATAGATATGTATTGCGTGGTAGGTTTGGGACTGGTAAAATGGGAAGCGAATGTGGCCGACCGACGTTTCGCAATAATATTAAAAGGTGCAGTAGGCTGGAAAAACTAGGTAGACTGGCATTTGTGTTCCAAGCATTATAACTGGGTGTTCAAAGTGTTGTTTGTTAACATAACAATTAAAAATGTCGCTTACGCAGTCAGAATTAGTAGATATGGGTTTTGTTCTCGGAAAATGTAACAAAAATGCTTTCTTACCGTCAACAGTTACGCACAACAATATCCAGATAGAAGGCATCCAAATAGGAGGACTGGATCTGTAAAACATACAAAGCGAAACCGTAATAACGC
Organism: Aphodius granarius; assembly: GCA_963971325.1. Taxonomy (NCBI): domain Eukaryota; kingdom Metazoa; phylum Arthropoda; class Insecta; order Coleoptera; family Scarabaeidae; genus Aphodius; species Aphodius granarius. The sequence goes on along the minus strand of OZ020222.1, from coordinate 11,186,282 downwards.
CGCCGCCGTAGGTACTTACCGAGGAAAATCAGATGCACATATTGTTAACTGTGCAAGAGAATGAAGAATTAAGTGTGCGCGAAATAAGTAAAAGGACTGACATCAGTAAGTCTTCGGTACACAGGATTTAACTAATTCTGACTGCGTAAACAACATTTTTAATTGTTATGTTAAAAACAATACTTTAAACACCAGTTGTAATGTTTGGAACACTAATGACAGTTTACCTAGTTTGTTGTCCGAGCCGACTGGAACTTTTAATAAAATTGCGAAGCGTCGGACACTTTTGCTTCGCTTTTACCAGTCCCAAGCCTGCTGCGCAGTACGTTTCTATCGTGAAAAAGTAAAAAATTGGGAATATCTCCAAAACCGTAAAAGATAGACACTATGATGTCTGTATAAAATTGAAAGGAAATTAAATTTTACACCCGGTTATGCAAAAATTGGTATATCGTTCCATTTAAAAAAATCAAGTTATCCATGATTGAACAGTTCGAAATTTACAGATCACTACTTAAGACCTCCGTAATTTAAATGCGATAATTTTCTACTAGCGGACGAGTGCTTTTTTATGCTTAATCCAAAACTGAAAACCGCATCCTTCTATCTTTTACAGTTTCGGAAATATTTCCAAATATAAAAGACTCTGCAAGTGCCATTTTTTTCAAAAATTGTCATGTAGTTCAAAAACGATGCCACTTAGACATAATGTATCCTTATCAAAGTACCATTGAAATTTAACAAAGAATCCAAAAGTGCAATAATATACAGGGTGTTCCATTTAAAATAACAAAGTTGATACCTATTTCCGGTATAAGCGGAAGTCAACCATTACGGCACTAATTTTAAAATGTGTAGAATATGATTCAATGCAACTTTTATCTGAAACATTTTTATAAAAAATCAATAATAAGTTGGCTATGTACCGAGGCAGCTTAGGTGGGACACCTGTAGATATGAAACATACATACAAAAATTAAAACTTGAAATAAATACATCCTTAATATGTATATTTAAAACCATTCAAATTTCGCCATCGTACTAAAACGGGTATTACATATTCGTATAGAACAAGTGTGTATCTCCAATAGATTCCAAGTTCCAAGTAATGTCAAAATTTTGATTTTATTTATAACAAAAAAATAAGTGAATTTAGGGCTGTAACGTCATAATGGCACGACGTATGCTCGCGATGTTTTACTCGCGAACTGTAGGTACTACTAGAGTAACAAACGTTTTCAGAAATGGATTTCTGTGAAAATTTCCCATGCGGTACCCTTAGGTTTATCTATCTAGCGGAATTAGATCGGACACAGTTTGTTCCGAAAACAATAAATGTAGTAAAAAGCTATTTTTGCACTATTTTCAAACTTTGGAACGTCATAAGTTATGACGAACCGTTTAAGATGAGAATTTTTACTTTCCGTCTAGTACCCTAGCAGGAAAGTATTGTACCTAATCAACGCAAAAAAATCGAGATTTCAATGGAAATACGCGTTTAGGGGTCCTCTGAATCGATTGCAATGATTTCTGGAAAATGTATGTGTGTCTGTGAACACAATAGCCTCCAAACGGTACAACGAATCGTGCTCAAATGTGGTATACGTATTTCGAATTACCATGGGACGAACTAGATTGCTTTTGGACACAATCTGACAACCGGTGGAATGAGCGGTTTAGTCGCTACAAACGTCTATAGAAACAGCTTGACAGAATTCACAGTCTTCGTCGCTGTGGTGCCTGTGGTTACGAATTGGCCGATTTTGACCAACTTCTGTAGCCAGTGACATGACATAATATACAATACATGTATAATATAAACATTCCATATTTAATTGATTATTTACAGCTCTCTAATGCCCGTTTGCACCGTATTTATTAAGAACGACTTAAATTTAAGAACAGCTTATCTTTATGCCTAACTTAAGTCAGGCATCATTTGCACCGTTCGCATGTTAGCCTTTCCTAACTTAAGCATTACTTAAGGGTTTCTGACGTTGACAACACTGTAAAGTTCTATTAATTTTGGGAAATACTTGGTTCTAAAATCAACAGTATTGCGTCACTTGTCAAAACTTTCAATAGGTTAATGTGGCGGCAAATTTGAATTACTTTCATAACTACAAAAATTACGACACAAAAGAAATAATTTATGATCAAAATGAAACCATTATTTCTAATACACAATAAAACTGTAATTTTACATTACAAACTCCTAAAATCGCTTGATAACATGATAAATTGACACATATAGGTACTGTCTTGACATTTCTTAAAACGACATTTCATGTGCAATGTGTGTCTACACCACAATCAACCAATCACAACTAAGCTTATATTTACGCTGGCTTTAAGCCGTCGATTTTCTAGGCTTAAGTTAGGTCGTTCTTAACTGTAGTTAGGTAATGGATATGTGACGGTGCAAGCAAAATCGATGACATAAGTACGATCTCATACTTAAGCCTTTCTTAACACAAACGGTGCAAACGGGCATAAGTATTTTGAATGCGTTTATCGGAAAGAATATAGTATGATACACGTGCAAAAAGTTATTTCATTTTGTTCGAAGGGTTGTAAAGTAAATATCATAACTAGATATTACATGTGCCCGAGGTTGAAATAAACTAAAAGTAATTGTTCACTAATATCGTAAGACCTTCCATTCATACATAGTGCAAAATCAGTTAACGTCAAATAAATTTTAAAACAATCGTAATGCTTTAAGTACTTTTTATCCGCTCATTCATACATTCATTCATGAATTCATTCTAAAATTTTTCAATGCTACATAAAACCATAAACAGTCGAAGCATGCGAAACAAAGTTCCGCCATTCAGTTTACACAATACAAAAACCGAGTTACATCGTCGTCTATAATAGAATAAATTGTATGGAATAATCACGCTTCTACGCTTTATTTTTGATAACCAATTAACTCCACGATCTCTCTAACCGTCTATATTTAGACTACCGCATCTAAAATAGATGTAGTGGTGTAAATATATTATACATTCGGTTCAAATAACACACAGGGTGATCAGTTAAAGATTTGCTTTTAGAATTTTACTACTATTCTGATCTTCCCTATTAAAATACATCAAACTACATCAAAAATTATGGACGAACTTAATAAATTAATGTCACATTAACATGACAAATTAACGTGAAAACCACTTCTGAACACCTTGTATGTATATCTACGTGGTGTTAGGAATGCGGCGCATTGAAATCCCACGGGATAAAAATATTTGGGCGTCTGTTCAACCCAAGTTGGTGAATCATGTGATTTTTTTTTCAGTGCAGAGAGCGAGTTCTCATTGGAGAGGTCGTAGGTACGTTCAAATCGAAATAGAACATAATTTACATAGTTCTATTAAGTCATCGGCGTTGCGGCGGCACGGACGAAAATAATACGGCCGAAAAAAGTGCGCGAAAATGTTTGCCCGGAGCGCAGGCAGCGTTGAAAGAATGCGGAAACGCGGGACTGCGGCCCATCATACCGATGAAAGACCAGATAATTCCACTTGTCATCTTCGGGTCATCGTATACGTGCTTTACTTGACTTACGCGCCATACTCGCTGTGTTAACGTAACATCTCTATTTTTTTCCTTTTCATGTGACTTGAGAATTGTTTATGTTTCGTTGTCTGGTAATCGTTGTCATTTAAGAAAATACGGAGTTCGAACAAAAGTCTTTCAAGTAATGGGATTATAATGTTTGAAAATTGATAGGTTTTTTTTTTATAGATATGCCAATAGATGTACTCGCATACTCGAACGATTTCCCATTAACTAATAAAAATATCTAGGGTGCCCCCCCCCTTTGGGGTGACAATAATGCCCGTTTGCACCGTTTGTGTTAAGAAAGGCTTAAGTATGAGATCGTACTTATGTCATCGATTTTGCTTGCACCGTCACATATCCATTACCTAACTACAGTTAAGAACGACCTAACTTAAGCCTAGAAAATCGACGGCTTAAAGCCGGCGTAAATATAAGCTTAGTTGTGATTGGTTGATTTTGGTGTAGACACACATTGCACATGAAATGTCGTTTTAAGAAATGTCAGCACAGTACCTATATGTGTCAATTTATCATGTTATCAAGCGATTTTAGGAGTTTGTAATGTAAAATTACAGTTTTATTGTGTATTAGAAATAATGGTTTCACTTTGATCATAAATTCTTTTTTTTGTGCCGTAATTTTTGTAGTTATGAAAGTAATTCAAATTTGCCGCCACATTAACCTATTGAAAGTTTTGACAAGTGACGCAATACTGTTGATTTTAGAACCAAGTATTTCCAAATATAACTAGAACTTTACAGTGTTGCCAACGTCAGAAACCCTTAAGTAATGCTTAAGTTAGGAAAGGCTGACATGCGAACGGTGCAAATGATGCCTGACTTAAGTTAGGCATAAAGATAAGCTGTTCTTAAATTTAAGTCGTTCTTAATAAATACGGTGCAAACGGGCATAAAAGGTCTAAACACTGCAATTTTGTAAAGCCACAGCCATTCTGGACCCTACCTAACGTCAGTTTCACATGACATAGCGACATTTGTTATACTGACATATAATGTCATGTCATGTCAGTGGCACTGATGTTTGTCAAAATCAGACAATATGGAATACAACGAAGGCTGTGGTTTCTGTCAAACTGCTTCTATAAAAGCTTATAGCATCTAAACCGTTCATCCCACTGATCTGCAAGTTTGTATACATTTGACAGTTTGCAACACTGCCACGAAGGCTGTGGATTCCGTCCACTTGCTTTTATAAACGATTATAGCTCCTAAACCGTTCATCCCACTGTTCTACAAATTTGTATACATATTTAGAGTCACTGGGTAATTCCGTCGTCCCCCTTTAATTCTAAATATGTATACCAAATTTCAACCCGATCCGTTGTTTAGTTTGCGCACAATCGTGTTCACGGCCATACACTCATACATACATACATTTTCCAGAAATTATTGCAATCGGTTCAAGGGAACCTAAAACGCGTTTTTCCGCTGAAATCTCGATTTTTTTGCGTCGATTGCAATATTTTCCTTCTAGTGTACTAGTCGGAAAGTAAAAACACACACAGACATTTTTCAGAAATCATTGCAATAGATTCGAATTCGAAACGTGTATTTCCGCAGAAACCAAGATTTTTCCAGACATATAAATGAACTAACTTACGTCAATACTTTATGTTGATCCAACTCAAATGGTTTTTAATATTATTTTGAATAATTTCACTACTTTTTTCAGATAACAGACATTTACTCAGTTACTAAACAATGTTTGTGCGTTTTTTTTTTTTCATACAATTATAAATATTGCTGAAAACTATGTAAGTATGTAGTATAAAAATATTTTGAGTTCTCAATAACAATTCAAACACCAAACCACTACTTAATAGTTTTACATTTTACTAACACTCAACTTGAAACAATATTTAAGCAGTTTTTCTAAATTTTTCACACGTTATTAGCGTTTCAAATCAAATCTTTGGAGTCTGTAACACCTTCACAAGACGAATTGGAACAAATACCGCGTCCTATCTAGATGTGAAATATACCGTCGCCTCTTATATTGTGACAGCAAACACCATTCCCAACTAATTCTGTTTTGACTGGACGTCCGCTGTAATCTTTACCATCAGGCGGTAGCTTTTAAGATTTTCAGCGTACTGAAGAAAAATAGACCGTTGTTGTCTCAAATAACAAATCGAGCCAAATCCACACGGTTTCCGACATTTCGACTGCATCTTCTATTTTCGTTTGCATTGGCAAAGCGTACCTACCAACCAAAGAAACAAACATAATTAACGTACTAACTATTTCCAAGTTGATTTTTTGGTAGAGGGAAATATTGTAGGATTTACAAGACAAGAGAAGTGGTCGAAATTCTTTACCCCAGTTACTACCAATGGAAAATTTATGGTATAAGAGATAAACAGAAACTGCCTATAACAGAGTTTTCTTGCTACACCGAAGCAAACGAGTCAGTCTGGTCTCTGTAGTATCTGCATCTCGGCAGCCATAATGTTGTTATCTGCTTGAAGAGAGGTCCATACCACAAGGAATGTAAACACGTTGTGTGGAAACCCTTCATCGTCTTCACTATAAGGCATGGTCGTCTTTCGTATACGTAGACGATATCTTGTAGCATTGTTATGAGTACCGTGACTGTTCCAAGAAATTCGCTGTATGCCATCGAAACGCATCTGCATAATGAGAACTGGGCGACAAGAGGACAGATAACGACGACAACAACAACAACAATATTGCGTGGAGACAAGTTTAGCTACACCCGAAAATTCTTCTCGATAATGTTGCTAATTATGTTACATTTAAGAGAATCAACTGAAACTTGTAGGTACAGATTCGCCAACGAATCAAGTCAAAATATGATGAAAACTTGGCTTAGAAACAGGCGACATGAAGCATTTATTATATTATGAAAAGTTAGGTTTGTTTTTATAACAATATTAGATCATTTCTTGATTCATCTATTCCAATGTTACAAAAATATATATTTATTGAACATACATAGAATAAACCGTTACGGAAATGTGTGAGATTACGCTTTTTAGAGCACATCCCTATATCAGACAAAAATGTTTAGTTTAGATAACTGAAAAATTTGAGTATCTGGTGGTGTGATTTCTGGATCGGCTTGATTTTTTTCTAGTAGTATAAAAAAGTATACTTCTTGAACATCCATAATTGAACCATTTCTCAGATAATCACATATGATAAAAAGCATTGTAAACACGTTTTATATTTTTAACTTAAAAAGAAATAACTAAAATCGAAATAAGTAATATACATGGTAATACAAACATGATAGTAAATTTAATGATAATAATGTTAACCCAAATTTAGTATATTATAAGGAATCTGTTAAGTATTAATTGCTTCAATTAAAACACAATTAATTCTTATTGTAAATGTGGTACGAAAATGTAACTTTACAACTAACACTTTGAGGAAGAAATGATAATAGTAAAGTTCAACAACAGTTATTTAAAACTGTAGTCAAGGTTCGATAAACAAAATTCTATTACAAAGGTTATTGACATCCTCAGAGAAATTTTGTCACAGGAACACATGCATACTACAGTTATTTTTATTAAATCTATTTTAACTCTACATCTAAGACCTACATTGTTATTCCAATATGCACGAGAAACGTCTGAGCCAATTAAAAATACGTAAATAAAAAAGAAGTTTACCTTTAAAGCAATTTCAAACTTAATTTACGCCGTACATCGATTAAAAATTATCAGATGGCGTAAAGTAAAGTCAACATCGTGCCCAAGTTAATTAAGATCTATCCTTTATTTTAATTATAGCCACTGGCACAGTGACAAAACGTTGGTCATATACTAATATCCGTTCAAAATATTTGTCACGTGCTAGTTTGTGTAATATGTCAGAATGTTTAATAACGTTAAATTTGTACTTGGCTACAATGTACCTATCTCCGAAATCATTATGATTTATGGCAGTAAATTTGTAACTAACCTAAAATTCTTTTTTACCTTGGTGAATGAGATTTGTCATATAAGAATTAACACGAATTAAAAGAATTAATAATGACACTACTCATTGCTTTTACGAATACATACCTTTGAAAATCACCATATCTAAAAAAAGCTAGATGGATCGTATAAAATACGAATAATCATATCATTTCTTAAATCTAAAGGACTGCTAGGATAATGGAAAAGAAAATAAACAAGTAAAACGCAGAAGGTAGTCACTAGGACTATTTTTAAAAGATGAATTACGATTGTTTTCTACAATGTATTGTAATCTCAAATCGGATACGGTGCCAGAAAGGCGTTCCGAATTTGGCGTCCCAAGAAAAACAGTAGGTATAATTTGCTGAAAATTGGACAGGTTCAATATAAGTCTTAGTCAAGAGGGAAAGAATTTCAACAGATAAGTATGTAAAATAAATGTCAGCGCCTCTTGTGACTAATGAATATACGAATAAAATATAGATAGTACTCAGTGACTCTAATAGGAACCATAATGTCATCTTACGTACAAAAGCTCGTTTTTTTTCTCTTGAATAAAAATACGACGACACGGTTCAATGGATAAACTATTTTGGCGCCGTCGTCGGTGCCCGCAAAAATGCGCTAAAAAGTGTTATTTTGTTTTTTGTTATTTTTAGATTAGCGTGCTTCAGATTTTTGAATGTACGCTCTTGAGTGGGCAGTTTGTAAACTACGTCTAAATTTAGAAACCCTGTTAATCTTTTTGGATAGATCGGAATTTATAGATATTGTTGTGGGATGAAAGAATACTAGGTATTCATGGTGGCACTTTTATATGAAGTGAACACATTAACATATTTTTTTCTACGAAGGCGTAAGAAGTGGGCCATGAATGTTATGTGCTCTATAAAAGATAAAAGCGGTGCTTGATTCTTCTAAATATCCGTATCATAATAGTATATTATGCAACAAATAAGAAATGGGACTTATTGACGTGTGTTCTAAATTAATGTTTGATATGGGTATGTAAAACATTTTGTTCATTGTTAACAAAATGAATGTGCATGCCGTGGGTGCAGAGTAACCAATTCAAAGCCAATTTGTTTTGGAGAAATGGGTGCCAAGAATTTTAATTTATCACGTTATTCACATTGTGTCCTATATTGGCAAAATTTATCTTAACAATTAGCTAACTTTAGGCGGAGCATTTATAGGGTGTTTAACTTTGAAATTAACGTTTGTTTGCTAATTTTCTGCGACCTAGCCGTCCTTTCAGTTGAAGAAAGTGGCCGGCTCTTTAGAAATAGAGTCTTGTATTGATATTAATGAGATATTTGCTATTTTTATTCTTGATTCTGTACAATTTTCTACATAGTTTGTCCGAAAGGCACACTAATTTTATACACATCCCTTTGGCGTTCAGATTTGCGTTATTTTTACTACCTTTGAAACCTATTTTGGAGCGATAACGTCATCCTTAATTTTTTTAAATTGCAACCCCATTCGAATGTTCAAATTGGGCTGTACAACCATCGTAAAAACTTTGTATGTAGCTACACTGCGCTCCAAAATATCAGAACTAATTTGCTCCTCTTCAGAGCAACTTCTTTGCTTTAGCTCCTTGAGAGACCAATTTGCGCCAAATTTTGTGATTGTTTTTGAGTTCAATAATAATTTTTTCCATTAAAATTAAGTTTCTCCTTTGCAAAGTGCTATTTTAAAAAAAAGTAATGTAAGGTGCCAATTTTTTTACATCCTCATTTAAGTAGTAAGAAGTTCTAGGGAAATACAGCATAAAAATTGGGGTTGCCGTCACCATAGATAATTTGTTTACGTCATAAGTTGGGTTTTAAAAGTTAAAATTTACCTATCCAAAAGTTTTTCTTGAAAACATTAAATAACAAAATTATGAATTTTGTTCCAAACTTTATCATCACTCTGTATACCAAATTTCAGTGCGATTCGTTGTACCGTTTTGGCGCAATCGAGTTCACAGACATACACAAATCCATACCCACTGATATTTTACAAAAAATATTCCAGGAATTATTAAGACCTTTTTTTTAAACCTTTCAAAATCCATTCATGCGTAATTATAAGTCCGGTGATTGTCATACATTTTTGCACTTTCTGACTAGTACCCTAGAAGGGAAGTATTGTAATCGTCGGAAAATGACATTTCGAGATTTCCGCGGAAATACGCGTTTTGAGGCCCCCTGAATGGATTGCGATGATTTCTGGAAAATGTATGCATGTGTGTATGTTTGTGAACACGATTGCCTCCAAACGGTACAACGGATCGGGCTGAAATTTTGCATACATATTTAGAATTACCGGGGGACGAACTGGATTGTTCTTGGCGACAATTTGGCAACTGGAAGTGGCAAATGTTACATACGTCTTCATCCACCAGTGACTCTAAGTACGTATACCAATTTGCAGAGCATTGGGATGAACGGTTTAGGAGCTATAAGCTTTTATAGAAGCAGCTTGACAGAACCCACAGCCTTCGTCGCTGTATTCCAAATTGTCAGATTTGGAGAAACGTCAGTGCCACTGACAAGCCATGACATTAAATGTCAGTATTATAAATGTCTCTATGTCATAGAAACACGTTAGGTAGGGTATGGGTAGGGTTCAGAGTGGCTGTGGATTTTGGCTGTGAAAATTTAAGTTTTTAGACGTTTCATTGTACCAACGATGTAGGCCGAAAGTTGGGTGAGGGCCACCCTAGATATTTACAATAGCTATTATCAACCTCAAAATTATGAGTTGTGCACGACATTGAACGTCGCGTTATGGGTTCGTATGGAGCATGTGTGGAAAACCGGAAAACTTTTATACCCGTTTGCACCGTATTTATTAAGAACGACTTAAATTTAAGAACAGCTTATCTTTATGCCTAACTTAAGTCAGGCATCATTTGCACCGTTCGCATGTCAGCCTTTCCTAACTTAAGCAATACTTAAGGGTTTCTGACGTTGGCAACACTGTAAAGTTCTAGTTATATTTGGAAATACTTGGTTCTAAAATCAACAGTATTGCGTCACTTGTCAAAACTTTCAATAGGTTAATGTGGCGGCAAATTTGAATTACTTTCATAACTACAAAAATTACGGCACAAAAAAAAGAATTTATGATCAAAATGAAACTATTATTTCTAATACACAATAAAACTGTAATGTTACATTACAAACTCCTAAAATCGCTTGATAACATGATAAATTGACACATATAGGTACTATCTTGACATTTCTTAAAACGACATTTCATGTGCAATGTGTGTCTACACCACAATCAACCAATCACAACTAAGCTTATATTTACGCTGGCTGCAAAATCGATGACATAAGTACGGTCTCATACTCAAGCCTTTCTTAATACAAACGGTGTAAACGGGCATTAGAGAAAGGAATACTGATTATAATTCTTACGACTATAATTATAATGAGTATTTATTTATGTCTTGAATGATAAAATTAAGCAAAAGACATTATGTCGAATACTTTGTAGAATTACAGAATCTCGACAATATAATTTTATTCTTGCGAAAAACAATACGTAGTGAAAAACGTAAATTACTATCATGTAATAAGGTTAACTGGTGTCACATAATCAACCGTAAAAAAACAACATTTTATGATAAAAATAGGTTTCATATATATGCAGTTATAAATAAGTGTAATTAGCTTTGTCCTAGCAGCTGTCAAGAACTAGTTCCGAATTACTTTTTTAGATGACACAAATAAGCTGTTATTGCTATTTATAATGAAGTTGCCATTAAAACATAATCTGCCTCATCCTGTCAAAATAATTTCAAACTAGTTTTTGCACTGGTCGGGCAAAACTTATAATTCTTGTAATTAATTAAAACCTTGATTAAAAACCCTGAAAATCTTGTATATTTTAGAGGCTAACTTTCTGTGTTCTGACATAATTACCATGCAAAAGTTTTATATGACGAACACATGTACTTACGAAAAAGGTTTTTGGTTTGAAATAAAGTTGGTAGCTTTTACTTTCCGAGTACTACCCTAGAAGGAAAGTATTGGAAACTGCGACTGTATTGTGTGGTAAAGTATTGAGACACTTATGTCAACAATTTGGTCGAAAAGTTGGGTGGCGACCACCCCAGATTTCCAATGCAATCCGCTTGTTGATATTCTAAGTATAATTTACTAAAGAACTAATGGTAAAGTTACAAACTTTGCACCTGAAGACCTATCATAGATTATTTATAGATTTACTGCTACTGGATATTTTGATTTCAATAGTGCAACATAGTAATATGCTAAACCATCACAAGCACGGTTGTAAAATCTTTCAGCGAAGCACGATCATACACTTAAGCACGGTATCTATTTCTTGTCATTTCAATCCGCTTATACCGGATTCTATGTTCATTTATACATAGTAATTATACCAACATCGATAAACAGTATCAGTTATGGCTTAAACCGTAAACGTGACCACGCAATACAAGTATCTGCGGTTAGATAAAATAACGTATGCATAGGTGTCGCCACTATCACCTCCAAGTAATCGAATCAAATTTGCAACGCGATCCGCCTGACCCAATTAGCATACGCTTTTTCTTAATTGACATTAAACACTTTTCATTGCCTAACGGAAGTGGTATAGTCTGCATCAGATAAAAATGCGTTCGTTCGTTATGTGGAAAGGCATGCGAGCGAGCGAGCCGTTGTAAATCCAGATGCTCCTACTGAGGATTACAAGTGTGGATGACTTGTGTGGATTATATTAGAACAAATTAAGATTTAAGAGAGCTATAAGGATTTCTTCAGGTGTGTAGGTTTATAATTACGCTCGGCTGATGGTGATTAATAAGTTTCTAATTAATTAAATCATCGATTGAAATAGACTTGAATTGAACACACGTTATATGGTTTTAGAATAATAGACCTCATTAACATAAGTGCATGTCATGGTTACGGAAAAACGATCAGGTAAACACAGACATCACAGACTTGTGGTTTGTGATTTTAACATTTTATTGTTCATAGAGATGATTGAATAAAATGTCACTCTGGAAATAAAAAAATCCCGGATGCACATTTTAAAATTGTGACGTTTGTGAGATTATACAACGTCCATCACTAATTTGGAAACAAATGGTAAAAATTTTTATTATCAATTTTTCAGAAAATTTTATTTTAGTGAAAAGTGTCAGTATTGTATTAAACCTAAAATGCAGACATCAAGATGCTTGCGTATACCGGTTGTTACAAAATTAAGAAAATTACTAACGAGTAAAGTACCTTTATTTTTTAAGATACGCAAAAATTTTATTTGAAAAAGTTATTTAGAAAGATTATTAGGTATCAAATACAATATTAGAATCACTTCCGTAAGACTTTTTATAAACTTTATAAAATAAAAAACTTAACAAACTCAACAAGCTACAAAAACAGAAATTTATTGTTAATATATTAAAAAGATAATACAGTCCAACATTTCTTTTAATGAAAGAACAACAGAACAAAAGGTAAAAATATCTGGGGTGGCCCTCACCCAACTTTCCGACTACATGCACAATAAAGTGTCTAAACACTATTGCAATTATCCAATTATTTCGAAGCCATAGCCACTCTAGTCTTACCCTAGAAGAAAAGTATTGTAATCGACGGAAATTTTTTTTCGAGATTTCCGCGGGAATACGCGTTTTGAGGTCCCCTGAATCGATTGCGATGATTTCTGGAAAATGTATGCATGTATGTGTGTATGTGTGGTATACCTATGAATACGATAGCGTCCAAACGGAACAACGGATCGGGCTGAAATTTGGTATGCGTATTTAGGATTACCGGGGGACAAACTGGAGTGATTTTGGTGACAATCTGACAGCCGGAAGTTTCACCAACCAGTGACTTTAAATATGTGTACCAATCTACATACTATTACATGACATTAAATGTCAGTATGACAAATGTTATTCTGTCACTGTAACTGTCGTTAGGTAGCGTCCAGAGATGGTTCTGGCTTTACTAAATTAAATAATTGCAAAAGTGTTTAGGCACTTCATTGTGCTAACGATTTAGTCGGAAAGTAGGGTGGGCCACCCCAGATATTTTGTAATGGGTTTTATCCAAATCTATCCAAAATTTTTATACACTCGCCGTAAATATAAAATATATTTAAAATATCCGCGTTTATATAATTCGCCATGATAATAAATTGCTCTTAACTATATTAAGTTAAATGTACAAATAATAACAACGTTTCATTTTGTGCTCGTTGCATAATACACAACTTGTTAAATGCAAAAATAGTTATGACCTACATTTGCACGAGCAGAATATCCGTACAAATGTGCTAGGTATACTATGTATACCATAGCATAGCATAGCAGATACGTATTAACTTAAGAATGAGACTGGTGAATTAGTCTTACCGGTTACCTTGGATTTATGCACGTACTGTTGTCGGTGACGTCCCACACACCTATTACGAGACAGACGCGACCAGACCCAACGAATTTAGTATTAATACGATTATTTTTGTTGATTGTACCGAACGGTCGGACCATTTCCACGCTAGAATATCGCTTCAGACGTCCCCAGGGATGGACCCAATTCTAGTCTGGACAGTTCTCGGTGGATGATAATTTTTTTTCACCCCTAAGACAGTAAGTCTGTATACGGGTCATACAACTATGATTGTCTAGGTGCCCGCTAAGACGTGTGACTAACCAGTTGGTTACAAGTGTCTAGACGACTTAAGTCATAAAAGTGACGAGCTGAGCGAAATTTATTCGAGCCATGCGTAACATGATAATTGTTTGCTGATGCTGTACCCACTGTAAAATAGATAGACATAGACATAATAATAAGTCATTGGGAAAGAATCCTGATGGGAATTTCATCCGCTAGGTGGTAGGTAAGCACTTGAAAGTCTGCGGCCTGCGAGCGCGATGTTTATTTTTTTATTATGAAATATGCAGATATATATGTTGATGACGAGTTGTACTGTAATGTGAGCCTTGACCTCTCCAACTATTCGTAACATTGCGTGTTTCTTGTAACATCGCTGATTAATACTTTGATAAATTTTATTTGCTTATGTATGAGAGACAACTAAATAAAACATTTTATTATTATTATATTTGTTGACAGTTCTGTACTGTCTTTTGTTGAAAAATCCGTATAATTTTGTATCTGTTCTCAATATTTGATGGTACACTATGGTTACGGAATACAAAATTCCTGGTTGCAGCAATTTTTTAAATTTAATTTCTTAAAGAAATATTTTAATTACGTTAATTATCTGCTTTTAATTATCTATTTGGTTTGTTATGTAAATTTAGAACTATCAGGGCTTATGATCAAATAACTTAAGACAACTTTTAGCATTCATTAGATACAACCTTTGCATATGTAGTCAACATTTGTCTTATTTATAAACTTTATAGATTTTTTTGTTGATTTTGATTGTCTTTTGTACTTCTGTTACTTTATACAAACTTTACTTTACTTCTAAAACTTAGTCAATTGTTATGGTAATTTTGACTGCTTTTTCAAAGATAAATTTTTTCTTACTTTTCTGACTGTACTCAAGTTACAAGTAACTCCACTACGTGAGTTAAATTGTTTCTCACTGACAAACTTAGTATAATGAAAGTGAAAAAGTATCTCCTAAGTCAGTATCTAGTGTTTGGAGATCAATTTAGTGTCTTTAATTTAATTGTTTTAAATTAATTTCTCCGTTAAAAACACGCAATAAGTTAAGCTTGTTTACATTACAAACACAGTAAACATAAAACATGCGAGGTACTACAGGATACCTCCAACATGTTTAACGTCTAATTTAAACCCATTTTAAGGTTATGATTGTGAAATCTCTAAACTTCTTGTACATTTTACCCAATAAAAATGTTTTAAAAATTTATTGGTAACTTCACGAATACAAAAAACATTTTTACTCGTAACAATCTTCAACAAAATTATTGGAATTTCAGAAGGGAAATCTTATGTTGACTTCAGTAAAGTAATTCATTTTTCTTTTTTGGAATTCCAATAATTTTGATGTTACGAATAAAAATACTTTTCAGTAATATTTTTCATTTTATGCTTTAATTTTTATCCCGAAAAACGAACAAAGTAAACCCTGGTTTTTGTAACAAAAATGTGATACTATCCTACTTTAACCCTACATATGTATACAAATTGATACATCTCAAATTACATTTTTGTTTATATTGTAAATAATATAATATATGTATAAAAAATGTACACTATTGTCATTAAATTCTTTCAAATTGATTTGTAGGTCAAAAACACAGCCGTTTGCAACTTAGATAATCTTCTTTAGATGTAATAATAAAGTGAGATATAATAGGATAGCCCCGGAATATTTTTAACGCCCAAACTAGACTTTGATGTTTTTTTAGAGAGTCATTGTAATTTTTTTTTGGAATTTTTTACAAAACAGGCTTTGCAAAATGTGCATTACTTTCTCAGCCAACTTTATACAAATTTAAACATCTCAAATGACATTGTGGTTTACTGGTTTATATTAAATAAAGAAATTAATATGCGGTCGAAATGACTATTATTATAGCACATTAACAAAAACATTATTATAGCATTTAGAAAAAGTTTTATTATAAATTTATGTATACAATACAAAAAATGTAACAACTCAATAAATCCTCTAAATTATAAAACACTATATATTTATCTTAGTCATTTTTTTAAATTAAAACTTTAAATATTTGCAGCTTTTAATTCGGAATACATCATTAAAAAATAAAGAAATTAACAATCCACTATACCTTGACGTTAGATCACAAATCGTAAAGTCTCTCTTTCCCTCTTTCGAAAAGACACAGACAGCGAATTTTGGTTTTGACCAATCTGCAATCTGAACGTGTCTTCAAAAACAAGCCACAACAAAGTCCATAAAAACCGACAAACTAAAATGATTAAATTCAGTCCTTCGACCCGGATACTACGAGGAATTAACGAAATCGGTAAACCTCTGCGGGTGTCACTTCCTTCGGGCCGTGTGTTTACCGGAACGGTGGTAACGCGGAATCGTACTCTGCGGGACCGCGCTTCGAATGACTACAAGCGAATCGCGGTCTGCTGGTAGTTCTGCTGTCGCTAGAGTGTTCGTTCGACTCGCCTGCTTGCTGGCCGCCCGACTGCCACAGGCTTCTGCTGGTGCAGCTGCCGCCGAGTGCGCTCGGAGAGGAACAACAACACCCAAAACGTGATCGTCTCAAACGCACCGAGCAACGACGACGACTACGGCTACGTACGTATAAGTAGGCACTGGTACCTGTGAGGAATCGTTAAAAAATCAACGTGAAATGTCGAAAATCTTGGACCTGAAGAGGAAGTGTTGATCATGGGACCAGACTTTTGGTTACCCGGCGTACTTTTCACCTAGGCGATCTTCATCTACTATTCCGATAAGTTTGTACGTAATTCGTAAAATATGATGTTTTTTAAATTAAGTGAAATTCTATCAATGCTTTTCAAATTTCAGTTGACTATGGTTGACTATGGTACCGGAATAGAAAGGTTCCTGGCTCAAGTCAAGGTTGCGGCAAACTTTTTTATTTAACTTTACATTATACTTCGGTTACTTTCAGTCATTCTTAATAATTTCTTTTAATTATCTATGTTAATTATCGTTTTAATGCAAATTCTTCAGGATATAGAAGCAAATAACTTCAGATCACTTTCATATTCGTCAGATATACCATTTTGCATAGCTAATAATTTTCGTGTTATTTATAATTAACTGTAAGCCATTAATGTGAAAAGTCTAATATGTCCAATATGTGTCTTCCTAATTCTTCCAGATACTACCCACAATGCTGAGTTCGAGCAGCTGTCAAAAGCTAGTTTGGAATCAGTTTTTTAGATGACACAAATAATCTGTCATTGCTATTCATAATGGAGTTGTCACTGAAACATATCCGGCTTATCATGTCAAATTAATTTCAAATTATCGTTTTCCACATTTTCAATTGTAAAACATGACATTTAATTATGTCAAGCCGATTTAAACTACTCACTGTAACTAAGCCTATATGATATACGTTTTCATTGTATGATACAGAAGCATTTCCTTCTGTGGATAATGGATATACAGGATGTAACAGGTTTGAGTGCGCACATTTTTGAAGATGATAGGTTCTGGCTAGCTGTTAAAAAAGTTCTTATATCAAATTATCCTATTCTCCTTAAATTTTTTGGGCGCTATCGTACATACCCATAAAAATACATACATTTTCCAGAAATCATTGCAATGGATTCAGGGAACCTCAAAACGCGTGTTTCCACTGAAATCTCGAAAAAAAATCCGTCTATTACAATACATACTTTCTAGTAGTCTAAGATCCCGATCTAGATCGACCTTCCCTCATCCTTTTTCCTAATAAAATCTATATTTCATACAATGTAAGGTATAAATGAACATAATGTGCTAGGGTTGCCGCCCCATATCCTGGCAAGGCTATTTTTAATTACAAATTATTTAAGGTAAATTGGTACTAGTAATTTACCCTCATCGTTTTTCCTAATCAATTGTATACCAAAATGTAGGTTGCTTTGTTGCGAACATCGTGGTGTAGGGTTGCCTTTGCAAAAGTTGGCATATCTTAGGGTTGTCGCGATTTTAAATATGAATAGTTGAGTAAAAGGGTACGTTCACATGACAAGCGCCTAGCGCTCGTTTACACTATCGCTGTGCTATCGCCTACTATTACGACAGACAATGAAGCAGAATAGCAGTTACCTTCGTACTTACCAGTTACCAATCTTAGTTTGGCGTTTTTTGTAAGTCTTTGGCTCTCGATTGGTACCAAATTTTTCAAGAAAAAGAATGACCGGAACTATTTAAAAAAATACCTTAAATAATATTAATTTAAAAATAGCCTTGCCAGGATATGGGGCGGCAACCCTAGGACACTGTGTTCATTTATACATTATATTGTATAAAAAATAGATTTGATTAGAAAAAAGGATGAGGGAAGGTCGATCTAGGTCCGGATCTTGTACTATAGGGTACTAGTCGGAAAATAAAAATTGACTAGATTGTTTTTTATCACAGTCTGACAATCGGAAGTGGCCAATGAATCCTAATTTACAAACTAATGGGTTTAGGCGCTATAAGCGTTTATAGAATATTTAGATTGAAAACTTCCGCGGTCTGAATGACTAAGTTCTAGATTTCCGGGAGAAAACCGCGTCAACGACGATAAAGTAGTCAACGTTTCTCACTCTGTTGCAAGAGGCATCTTCAGGACGTAACAGTAAGACAGCTACGAAGAGGATTCTCTTCGTCTTAGTGTCAAAGATTATTATTGGTAAAACCAGCAGTTTTGACATTTTCCTGTAAATCTCTGCAGCATGGGTATTTGCTTCTTTATAGTGACCATAGCAGTCCTAAGTTTGGCATATAATAAATATAGTGTTAATAATCAGTCAAAGCGTTAATAATATTTTCTTCATCTCACTCTTGCCGAATGTCGTCCTTACGCGCAGGTCTCAGGTTAAGTTTTGTTTGGTATTATAGTATGTACTAAGTGTGGCAGAATACACAACCTTCGTCGCTGTGTTGCAGATTGGTAGATTTTGACAAACGTCAGTGGCACTGACATGAAATGACTGACGTTAGGTTAGAGTGGTTAACACGACGTTAGGTAAACACGATTGCGACCAAACGGAACAACTGATAGGGCTGAAAGTTGGCACACATATTTAAAATTACCGGGGGACAAACTGGATTGTTTTTGGTGACAATCTGACAACCGGAAGTTGCAAATGTTCTTAGGGATTTGCGAGAGTCTTCTAATGCCTGTTTGCACCGTCTGTGTTAAGAAAGGCTTAAGTATGAGATCGTACTTATGTCATAGATTTTGTTTGCACCGTCACATATCCATTACCTAACTACAGTTAAGAACGACCTAATTTAAGCCTAGAAAGTCGACGGCTTAAAGCCAGCGTAAATATAAGCGTAGTTGTGATTGGTTGATTGTGGTGTAGACACACATTGCACATGAAATGTCGTTTTAAGAAATGTCAAGACAGTACCTATATGTGTCAATTTATCATGTTATCAAGCGATTTTAGGGTTTGTAATGTAAAATTACAGTTTTATTGTGTATTAGAAATAATGGTTTTTGATCATAAATTCTTTTTTTGTGCCGTAATTTTGTAGCTATGAGAGTAATTCAAATTTGCCGCCACATTAACCTATTGAAAGTTTTGACAAGTGACGCAATACTGTTGATTTTAGAACCAAGTATTTTCAAATATAACTAGAACTTTACAGTGTTGCCAACGTCAGAAACCCTTAAGTATTGCTTAAGTTAGGAAAGGCTGACATGCGAACGGTGCAAATGATGCCTGACTTAAGTTAGGCATAAAGATAAGCTGTTCTTAAATTTAAGTCGTTCTTAATAAATACGGTGCAAACGGGCATTAGGGATTTATCCGATTTTGGCCAAACTAATATCAGCTCACCATCTAGTGACTTAAGATCAGTGGGGTGGGACAGAATCCACAGCCTTCGTCGTTTTATCGCAAAATGTCAAATTTTGACAAACGTCAATGCCACTTAGGTACATGACATGACATTAAATGTCATTATGACAAATGTAATTCTGTCATAGAAACTGACGCGACGTTAGGTAGCGTCCAAAGATGGCTCTGGCTTTACTAAACTGAATACATAATTGCAAAAGTGTTCAGACACTTCATTGTGCCAACGATATAGTCGGAAAGTTGGGTGACGCCACCCCAGATATTTTTCTAGTAAGAACGTTGATAGATTTCCGTGTGTAAAGGAACCATTCCTATGCGGTAACGACAATTCATAAGTTCCGATATCCGGCAGTTCTATCCGAAGTGAATACAAGGTGTCTGAGAGGCGGCGCGCGCGACGCGACGCGGCCGACGCGGTCCGAGCGTGGTCGACGATCGGTCCGCAAGGCACGCTGCCGCAAACAAGTGCATTTTACTCTCGCTGTCTGTGATGTAACGCATCAGGAATTTAACATACCAATTAAAAGAAAACCCGTTGGCGATCGTCTCCGTCGGTACGGTCCCCTCCAACTACAAACAATGACGACGACCGTCACGATTGTCATATCTACCTATTATGAATCCATAATTTTCAATTAACTCCGTATTGACATAAGAAATTTACTAAATCTCCCAAGTAGTGCTGTTTTTTGCTCTCTCTCTCTCTCTCTCTCTCTCTCTCTCTCTCTCTCTCTCTCTCTCTCTCTCTCTCTCTAAGATATGTATGAGGTATAATAATCAATAATTATAGTGTTTCTTGAATTATTATATACAGTGTGTTTTAAAAGTTAAAATTTTACTGTATAGCTTCATTTTGTTGTTTCCTTTCTAAGCCTTTGTTGAGTCTTGTTTTGAATGATCACATGAGTGGTCGATCACATACTAAACAAGACATCTTTTTGGCTAAAAGAAAAATAAAGTGTTATTTGAGGTTTCTTCTATTCTAAAGGTTTGTTTTGGCTATTGATTTTGGTGCTATCCCCAGGTCGAAAATTTTTCTTTCTTTGTATACTAACCTTTATTTTACGTTATAAAAATCACAGCCACTATCATTACATTTCATAATGTTTTGCTTAACTACAATTTATCATATGTTCGCTATAAATTACCATACGCGTTACGCAAGGACAGATACTGTACATGGATAACTCCATAAAAAATAATATTATCTAAAAATGTTTCACATCGATGTGCGATATATTTCTAACACTACGACGCAACAAGCGAATATTTGAAATACCTGAGTCAACCGTCGAGCAGCACCTGACATTTTTGCGCATAATCAAAGAGAAAACAAAAAGTCGTGTTGTTACTTAATAAATGTTAAAAATATCTCTGGTGGTCTCCACCCAACCTTCCAACCAATCGCAACCTAATCAGTGGCCACCGACGTTGAACAAAATTTGTCAATTCGCAACCATAGTAACTTACGATGCGCCTACTGTCAGAATGTTTATATGACCGCTTAAAACGCCTAATCCGATCATCCCATTGAACTGCAATTTGGTATATGTACGTACTTAAAGTCAGTGGAGGATGAGCTGGTATCAGTTCAGTACAAAAGAGGTTAATCAGAAAATTAATGTAATATTTACAACTTCAGGATTATCACCAAAAGCAATGCAGTTCGTCCTTGGTAATGCTAAATACGTATAGTAAATACAATTTGCAACATTTTGTTATTATTTACTGTAGAGAACAGTACAACTAGAACATAAGTGCTCAGTCAACGATATACAGATGTAGTGTTATGGTCATAGCTGAATGAACTAGTTTTTGGCGCCTAAGAGAAATTATTTCAACCGATTTTAACAAACAATACCTTTTTAGAGATCCCATAACTTACTTGAACTTACTGAGTCTATGGTAGTTATGACAACCAGATCAAATCATAATTACTACCTAAAAATGTAAAGAACGTCATTATTTTCCCAAATTTGTTTATTTACCAAACTGATATCTCTAATACTTTACGAATTTTAGAATACATAGCAGAAATACGAAGCACAAACACTGATTTATTTAGTAGTTTTGGTAACTTGATATTAAAGCAATTAATAGCAGAAAAATAAACCATTTTTACACTCGACGACTAGCGTTAATTAGGGTAATATACGTTGCCATAACTCTCATAGGTAGCGGTAAATAAACATCTCTCGTTTGGTATACATATTGTGATGATCAGATCAGAAAAAAATGACTAACAAATGCTAACGGTAGTCGTCGAGTCTACAAAGAGACAAAGTTTATTAATATTTGTCTGCTATTAAATGCTTTAATATAAAGTTGCCAAAACCCTGGCAATTAAATCAAAGGTGTGCTTGTGTTCCAAAATCCGTCAAACATAAACTGAGAGATGAGGTTTGTAAAGTTGCCATAATTACCATATACTCAGTACGTTATGAACTTTCCAGAATAGTACTGAAATCGGCTCAAAATAAATTTTATGGCTAACTTTTATGGCCATGATTGCAAATTGACATATTTTAATAAACGTCAGTGGTCCCTGACATGATATTTAATGTCATTCTATGACCATCTATGACTGACATTAGGTTGGGATTCAGAGTGACCTTGAAGTTCACTCCAGAATTTACAAAGTTGAATTATTGCAGAAGGTAATTATACTTCAATGTACAAAGAGGTAGTCAGAAAGTTGAGAGAGAAGCACCCCGAATATTTTCTGGAAATTTTTATATCCTTGCGATGTTACGATCCAGCGTCTCCAGCGTCTTTAGTTACCGCTACACAGTAGTACTATAACTAGAACAAACTAATAATTCTTCAGTCACTGTTGTACAGATTGGACGGTTGAATGCTGGTTACGGGCTGTTACAGTGGGTGTCTGGTCTCTGTAGCTGCAGGTGCACTCACCTGCCAGTACCACGGGCGAATCAGCATTCCCCGCCGTAGACTGTGTGCTGTCTGTCCGGCCGATCCGTCCCAATCGGCACTTTTTTTGGAACGTGAGGATGTCGAGACCACGAGGGCCGCCGCCATCCGCCGTCGATGCACCACCAGCCAGCCGGCCAGACTTTGTACAAAGCATACAGAGAGAAGACGGAGTGTAAGCGATCAAAAAGTGCCCGCACATCCATAGCTTCATGCCTGGCCAAAGTTATCCCGATGATTGCCGTGACTCACGCGCGCTTTTTTTTTGCCACGGCCACATATAAGGGCCTACTCCAGATCTCTTCACTTTGACGGTACATTTTCATCGCCTACTTGATGTCTATCGGTGTAAACACTTCAGCAGTATTAATTTCGAATACATCATAGATTAATGTGCTTGTGGTCTATCAAAGGTCTATTTCAATGTGGAATTAACCCCTAGCGTCTCCTCAACCAATTAGAAGACAGATCTACCTTGTTGTAAATGGTTACCGTAAATTGTGGTTTAGATTGTTGATTTAAACTAGTCGGAACCAGTCCAAAACTAGCCCAAACGTAGACAAAAACTAGTCTAAAACTAGTATGAACCAACTAAAGGAAATAATCTAGGGATCGCAATATCCCTGAAGTAGGTATATTCGAGAAATCGCTGTAAAGAATATTCTTCTAAATCACGTTACATTACTGTTAATGGTTGGCGGAGCATTACCTACATTGTCGGCATTTTGGCGAAAGTCACTAAGTCCGGGTTTTTTACAATATTTTGTAATTGTTGCCAAACATTCAGTAAAGCTCCAAAATAAACATAAAAATCTATTTTACATAAAAATGCTAATATGGGCTTAGTGCGTTCGCGTTTAGAACGAAGTGCTGGGCTGGACATTCTGGACAATCTTAGTTTTACATAGGAGTAATATCCAGAGTCAGTTAGCTTGGGCCATGACAAGTGCATAATCTCCGAATGTCCAGCATCTCTTCAAGAGATGGCAAACCTTATGAGCTCGGTGCTGAGCGCGCGTGTCATAGGTGGTCATAGGTTCGCCATCACTGATCTATTCTGTGGCTCATAGGCGGAAAATGAATTTTGAAAGGACGATTAGATAAAAGTATATTATTATACAAGTTTTATAAGACGTCAAATTGGCGCATGAGTTGTCAAAATGAACGAATTCGCCAATATGTCTTATAAAACGAGTGTAATATACTATTTTTTCTACTTTGCGTCATTAATTTTATAAAAATTTAGAAGTATATTAGGTAAAATTCCAATCTAGAGTATTTATGGGTGCAACCGTTGGTAACACTGTCATCTGTCACTTAAATTCAAATATCTGTGAAAAAGTAATTATTGATAATTATTATATACCATCATATACTAGTAGTACGAAACCTAGGATGCAACACGCATGTTTAAATATGTATAAAAATATACATACTTCGCAGATTCTAAAAAATCAGTTTGTGCTTACTTTTGTGGTTATGTGTATTTTCGTTTGACATGCATTTGATATCAATGTCACCAATCTTAGAAAAAAGTTACTAAAAACGGTGTTACAATTTGCTAATTGTAACACCGAAAACAGTGTTACAATGTGTGCATTGTGAATGCAAAGTAGAAAAATGCCATTTTCGGCAGTTCGCTGGTGTAAACTGGCGCCACCGCCAAGTCCTACTGTATTGAGAAGTAGTTATGTATTCGTTCTTAACACAAACGCACTATAATGATGAAACGTCCGTATGAAGAACCGATGATCAATCAGGAAGCAAGGGGTGTCTAAGAACCCAATATGGCTACAAGTGAAGGTATCACGAGAGGCAATATTTAACCCAAAGAGCACGAAAATCCAAACCCACGCACAGAAGAGGAAGTAGTAGTCATCCCTAGACGATTACTGGCCAGGTCACCCACATGAGAGCATACAGTAGCGTCAAAGGCGGTCAAATTTCGGCTTGTGGTCCAGAGGACGTATTTAGAGGACGTTGGAAGTTCAAGTATACATGTACAGGAAACTCTGCAGAAAAAGGACTTGACTATTTGGACCAAACCTTGGGGAACGCTTGCTCGTGTGTGGGAGCCTTTATACCAAGAGGACCTAAGGACCTTCTATGCATAGAAGCTATTCTCTACAAGATCTTATCTTATCTGCAATTGGTAACTCACACTTTGGTAACTGTGTGTATATTGTTTCGAATGTTGTTTTATTTTGTCTCGAAAGATTTATAATTTCCAAAATATTTGGACTTTTTTGTATATTTTCTAATTGAAGTTAATTCTCAAAGAATCTCGTTTTGCGTGGACATTTTAGTGGCATTATGCTAGTTGGCCTACTACATCAATATGACATAATTCTGATATGTAATATCATTCTGAAACAACGTAACTTAAACTAATTCTAATATATTTTCATATATTTTAAATAAACAACAATCGTTTTACGCAGGGCCGCGTTAAGGTGTATCGGCGCCCGAGGCAATTACATACTTTGTTGCCACCCCTCGGCCCTCATATTAATGAAAATTTATATTATCAGAATTCATAACAGTACACTTTTATTAGTAAATAAAATTTCCACTCTCCACAACATACCAAACTTCGGTAAAGAACATGTATGTAGTAAATAAAAATAAATATTATACACAGAGAGAAAATGAAATAAATGTATTTCTTTGCACATATTTCTTTCAGGGAAAACATACATGTTTGAAACATAAGTATTTTTCAATGTAAAAAATGAGCTGCATAGGCTAAAAGAATTATTTTACTTGAAATATTGGAAGTAAAACGATATGGTTTTCACTGAAAAAACGATTCTTTACACCAAATGATTTTCCATAATTTCCGTAAAGTAGAAATTGTTTTGGTTTAATTGCAGAAAGACGTTTGAGTGAAATAAATCTGGTTTTATTTGAAATAAAGATCGGCCTTGAGATAAATAAATATTCTATTTGAAATTATTTGGAAGAGAAAGACATAATGGATTTGAATGAAAAAAGTATGTGCTTGAATAAAAAACATGCGGTTTTATTAAAAATTATTGCTATGTCTACTGACGGGGAGATGGCGCCGACAGTCTCTAGTCACACGTTGGCTTAGTTTAAGCTTATATAAGCTAAGCTATAGCTTCTATAGAAAGCGAGCGGTATTGTCTTTTCTCTTCATTTATGAATAATTCTGTAGTCTTGACGAAAGGTTTCCGTGGAGAAGAATAATCCAATGAGTCCACCAAAATCTTTTATTGTGTTTTTCGACTTGGGAGCTTGATTGTAATCAAATCATAATAAAAGAATGATTAAAAAGAAAAATTATTTTAATTTAACAAAAATAATTCACGGTCGCAATAGTTATCCAATTTGAAAGTACACTTTACAGAAACTAAACTACTATATTTGATTAGGTATATCAAAAATTGTAGTTTTTAAATCAATTATTAAGTCAAGTACTAAATTGTCCAACGGCAAAGGAAGATTTTTACTTTCCGACTAGTACCCTAGAAGGAAAGTATTGTAATCGACGGAAAATGCCATTTCGAGATTTCCGCGGAAATACGCGTTTCAGGGGACCTCAAGAATCGATTGTAATAATTTCTGGAAAATGTATGTATGTATGTATGTATGTAGGTATGTGTGTATGTATGTACATATGTCCGTGGACACGATTGCGCCCAAACGCAACAACGGATTGGGGACGAACTGGATTGTTTTAGGGTCCAGATTGGCTGTGGTTTTACAAAATTGAATAATTTCAAACGTGTTTAGATATTTCATTGTACCAACGCAACGATATAGTCGGAAAGTAGGGTGAGGGCCACCCCAGAAATTTGAAGATATGTGTTTTCACCAATTTCCATGGTAACCACACTGTTATTTTAATTAAACGGTTTTAGGTATTAAAATTAATTTCTGTAGGATTTTCACAAACAAACCATGAATTTTATCGAGAAATATTTTTGTAAAAGTTACCAATACGTAAAGTGTATGCTTTGCGCGCTGTGTTGGTTGGAATTGAACGAGTTTTTTTGGTATGCCGGATGTGTGCTTGTATATGTATATGCTTCGAGTTCGCAGGTAAACTTCTTTTATGCATTTCATATGTTGTTAGATATTCGGTTCAGTTAGCGACAAGCGTTGTAAGCGGTGTAATGTGGGTACATATTTAACCATATATTTCAACAATATTAATATAATAATAACATATCTCTTGTAGCTAAGTTCGCTCAGCGAACTATGTATTTTCTGATCATAGAATTTGTTGAGTAATAACTGGTACTGGTAGTGTTTGGATCATAATAAACATTGTGGATAAATATTTGGTTATATTTGGTTATATTATTGGTGCAGACAATAATATAAAGACATTTAGTTGTGCGCGTTTTTAAATCTTGCGTGTGTAGTGTAGAATAGCAGCCGTAGATGCCCAAGGGAGAAGAAGGACTGACTTGGAGGAGGATTTTACCGGAGTAGCAGCTTCCAAGGACGAAGACATCTAAAGGTAGGTTCAAGGAGATGTCATCCTTCGTTGGAGGGGAAGAAGACGCAATAAGGTAGGATTTTTGGACTTCTCTAGGTTCGCGGCTCGTTATCGATCTTTTTGACTATCTACGGTGTTCTGTAGAGTCGTCAAAAGCAGTGGTAGTGTTAATCATCTGACCTTGATTGGTGGTATTATTGAAAAATTCCGGTAAGTGTGTATTTCTTTGTAATTCTTACGATACCTGGCAGAAACGAGCAAAAGGGACGAAGATGTCGCTGCAGGTTAGCGGGGTCGTGTTGGGATCTTCCCCTTGCTCGTTTCTGCTTAAAAAAAGTTAAAATCTGTGTTTTTTTTTTGTTTCAGATGGACGAGGAGTGGGTTTCCTTTTTTCAATAGGCGCTACAAAAGTGTTCAATGTTTATAAGCAGAATTAATTTTTTTTTAGTTTTAGGAGCATGTTGGAAGTGATTTAAGGCAATGATTAACTGCCATGATCAGGGTTATGGTTTTTTTTAAGTAAGTAACTTTGTAGATGAATGAAATAGTTATTATTTTAACAACACTGAGTTTATACGTTTCTTGCTGTAGATTAGGAAGGAAGCTGACGTTTTCCAATGTCAGACATACAGGTAATAGATGCATCGCTGTGTTGCAAATTGTCAGATTTTGACAAACGTCAGTACCACTGACATGACATGACATTAAATGGCATTATGACAAATGTCTATGTCATAGACACTGATGTTAGGTAGTGTGGCTTCACAAAACTTGAATACATAATTGCAAAAGTGTTCAAGTGACACTTCATTGAGCCAACGGTGTAGTCGGAAAGATGGGTGAGGACCACCCCAGATATTTTTACTTAAAAAGAACGTGTAGTTCTTGAAGCAAAATCTTCATTTTTTTCGAAATATTATGTTATTAAATTTAATATAATTAACGTTCATACAAATACGATACCTTTGAATTTAATAATTTTTATCAAATTTCTTTCCGACAACCAAAGCTTTGTCTGCCACTATTTAACATTTAATTTATATTTAATATCGATCTT
Organism: Aphodius granarius; assembly: GCA_963971325.1. Classification (NCBI taxonomy): domain Eukaryota; kingdom Metazoa; phylum Arthropoda; class Insecta; order Coleoptera; family Scarabaeidae; genus Aphodius; species Aphodius granarius. The sequence continues at coordinate 11,157,810 of OZ020222.1, read as the reverse complement.
TCTTTGACTTGAAGCAAATTTGTTTCATTAAAAAAAATCTCCTTGTGTATTCCAAAACTCTTTTTCCTAGATTTTTCTACAGAAAATATATTGTTCGAATATTTATATTTAAAATACCTGTCCCATACAGCAATTTTGTTAGATGCGATAAACGTAAACCAACAGAGTTCTTTTGTGATCAATACACATTTGCCCCGAATACGCTAACATAAGCACAAAAAGCTACTGGGGAGAAGATAAATAAATAAGATAAAAGAAACTAATCACTTTTTGGTTTAGTGGTAGGTAACGTGAATAATTAGTCTTTATGGTAAGAACTCGCTGCCATTAGAAACGTAATCCTATAGAATATAGATACACTCCGTTATATAGGTATATGAATCTAATAAACAAATATGCGAACAGATCAACATTTTTAATTTTTCTTTTTAAGTATTTCTTGGCACCCCCGAAAGACTGCCGGCCTAGGCAGCTGCCTTTCTTGCCTAATGGATAATGCAGCCCTGGTTTTACGTAAAACGGTGAGATCAAAAGCAGAAACAAAACAATAACAATAATAACAAATATCACGGATCTGGTAACAGTGGAAACCCAGCAAACTCTGAAGAAACAATCTTGCTGTGAAGATTAATAATGTATTTATGATATGAGATTGACAATTATATTCAAAACTCAAATCATTCATGATCATACTTCAGTATTTTTGATACATATGCCATATATTAACTCATATTACAATAACAGTAATTACGTGCTACTTAACAGACAACAGTTCAGGCGGACATAAAGTGGCTCTACCATACCAAAATATGGATCATTAACAAATTAGACGCGACGCTCCTGTTCACAATGGTTGCAAATTGGGAGGATGAATGTGCATACCTTCTGCACGATTGACTCTATTCCGAATGCCCTAAATAGTTTCCGTCTCTTCGGGGCATTGTGTGCCTGAGAGAGGTTATTGTTTGAGATTCCGATTGATGTTGCCTATTATTGGAGCGGTGCAGACAGAGCGAAACTAGTTTAGCGGAAGTGCAATTTACCTAACGTCGCGTCGCGTCGCCGTTAGCTCGATTCTCCACTATCGTGCCGAACGCTCTATTCGACTGAGGCGATATAACGAGGCGTCTGCTTGACAAAGCGTCTGGCTCGCCCAACTGCCGCGACGCTCAAGTCCTGAAAAGCGACGCCACGCAACTACTGTTGTTAAACGTTTGCTTCACTTGTTCAAGCAGTGAAAAAATCTAGTCGAAATGTCGTCCATACTAGTTCAACACTAGGCCAGAACTTGTCCGAAACTAGACAAAAACTAGTTGGAACAAACTAGCTTCGTGTATATTCTGATGACTAAGAAATAGCTGTACAAAATATACTTGTAAGCTTCGTATTAAATCTCAAATTTAAAAACCAACTAAATAAAATAATAATTTCAATGAAGAACTGAACCGGTAGGCTGGTATAAGTGGTAATCATTTTCATGCAAATTGATTTCTAAGAATCAACGAATTTCTGGCCACCGGCCGGAAAGATATTATCAAGTGGCTACCATTATGTCCTGCAATTACCGGACATCGTAAACAAGCTACTGTTTAAAGCTATACCGCGACGTATTAATTTGTGGGATTCATTGCCGAATAAGGGATACTTAAAAAAGGTCAGGAAAAATGTATTACGTATGATCATTACCAGGTATTACAAATTAGTGTAGTATAACTACACTAATCCTAGAAGCTAGAAGTATACAATATGAGCAAACGGCAAACCATAATAATTGATCCTAATGAGATTTTTATTCAGTAAAATGCAAAGCTAAATATGTACCGATTTTGGTGTTTTTGTAAGACAGACTGAGTGAGTTACAGATACAATAGGTATTTTGTACATTTTTCAAAGAAACATATTTGAAATTTACTTTAAATAGCTGTCAACCCACCGTAAGGGTTTATTTTAAATAACCATATCTAATCTTTAATAAAAAGTACACATTGTATAAGGAAGCGCTTGTACTGTAAACATTTTACCCCACATATTTTGATTTTTGTTAACTTTTTTAACTGGTTGCCCAGCGGGCATAAACATCATATTAATGCCCTTGGTACATAAATAATTATTATTAAATTAAATTCAATATTGTTTGTATAAAGTTGGCACAACATTCACCCCTCTTCTCTGCAAATAACAGAGACAACAATATAGCACAAAATTGCACTATATCTGCATCAAAAACTTTACATGTATGCTTTCTTTGTCCCCCACCCAACTTTCCGACTAAATCGTTGACACATTGAGTGTCTAAACAAATTTCTAATTATTCACTTTTGTGAAGCCACATTCACTCCTAACGTCTATCATGTTATGTCAGGAAGGACTGACAATATAAAGCACGAAGGAAAACAAATTTTACCAGAAATATCCGTTTTAGGGTACCCTAAATCCATTGCAATGATAATGATTTCTGGAAAATATACGTATATGTGAGTACGTGTGCATGTGTTTGTATATGTCTGCGCCCACACAATAGCGCCCAAACGTAACAACGGATCTGGTTGAAATTTGGTACATTGACATAGAATTACTGGGAGAGGAACTGGATTATTTTTAGTGACAGTTTTACAACCGGAAGTGGCAAATGTTACATGGGTCTTCTCATCCTCCAGTGGCTTTCAATATTATATGTATACAAATTTTCAGTGAACAGTGGGATAAACGGTTTAGGCGCTAGGAGAGTTTTTAGAAGCAGCAATACACTGACTGATGTTAGGTTGGGATTCATAGTGGCTGTGGCTTCAAGAAGTGCAAGTTTAGTCTTGGAAAACATTGAAGCTCTGCGAATCTCTGGATCTCTACAACAAAAGAACGAAATACCGCGTTGTTAAATAATCACTAATAATAATCACTGTATTGATACAGTGCGTTGAGTGTGTCGGTATCATGGTACTTACATAGTTAATATTACTGTGTATCCATCCCTAACATGAACCATCCTTCAAGGATGTCGCAGAGGTGAAAAGGTTGAAAAAAAAACGCTGCTGTTCATACCGATCTTACCGATTTTATTTAAAATACTTTTATGTTAGTTGCACTTCCGGCCGGCCGGAAGTAGACTATCACTTTGTTATTTTAAATCTAATCGTATATTTTTTATTCTCTATACAAAAATATGGGCTGGCTTTCACCCTACTTTCCGACTACATCGTTAGCACAAAGAAGTGTCTAAACAGCAATTATGCAATTTTATAAAGCCACAGCCACTCTGGTCCCTACCTAACGCCAGATTCTATGGCACTGACGTTTGTCGAAATCTGACAATTTTCAACCATAGCGAAGAAAAGCTTTCCCTCTAGGGTAGGTACTAGTCGGAAAGTGAAAATATATCGACTTTGATCAGGGTTATTGTTACCTGGTGCTTTTTGTTTTCGAGTTACATATTTTAATTTTAAAGTTTTTCTAACAATTGCTTCTTAAAACCGCGCTAGAGAGCCTAAAATTGGACAGTTACTCCTCAGATATTTCCTCATGCACTAAATACTTTCTCTCACTATGAAAACTGATAAACCGAGAACAGTACAGGACTGTTGTGAGTTTTTTTTTGCTGATCTCGATATTTTATGGAAGTAAGTAAAAGTCTGCAATCTTTCGAGTACAGGGTTTATTTTATTAATACCTGCGGAGTAGGTACGGTCGAAAGGAAGACAATAACAGGTCGTGTGTCGTCCAGGTATCAATTTCAAATTACTTACCTCATTATAAATACGTTATATTCCGCAGAGCATAATCATTACTGATTCGGAATCGACGGTTCACGTATTTTCGACGTGCAATCTACGTAAAAGGCGCAATCGGCCGTTGCGCCTTGATCGGACCAATGCGTGAAGACTGTAATTCGAGAGGAGCGAGACCCGGGGTAAGTCTTAAGCTAATTATACAGGATGTTCGCGATGGAGTTATTACAGTAATGCAATTCTCTTACGTGTGGTATTACGCTAGAGTGTGATACACGGCAGAATTTAATTTGTCTGGCGGTTCACGAGGTAGTGATTTGTTTCGTTTCTCTCCGCCGTTTTTGTTGCTTTCTCTCTAGATGCAAGAGTCAAATTGGCAGGACGTTGAGGTATCTTTACCAAACAGATCAATGCGCAATTCAACTCTCGACTGCGAGCTGTTTTCGTATAATTATATCCGGCATGCAAAGTATGTATGATTGCGCTTTAGAACGATTTCATGACTTCGTGAGATTGATCGCGGCGATTCATGCACATGGCACAATGGGCTTATATATCGGGTATGATCAGACAAAGTTGTTTTTCATTTCTAAAATTAGTAAATTAATTGGTGGCGATTTGTCAAAGAAAATTCAGTTTACAATATTTTCGTATTTACGCAAATTATTATACATAATAGAGAATTTTTTTGGTTATAACTTAAATTTACCATTCAGATATTCAGGTCTCGCTTGGCATCTCATACAGTGTGAAAAACCACCTGAAATATCTCCAAAAGTAGTTATTTCTGATGAAAACCCTTAAAGGGATTAAATGCTATTTGCTGTCTCATGGGCATGTGCGCAATTTACCAAAAGCTGATCGCCCAACATCAATTAACTTGAAATTTTTCCTGTAAGTCCTGTACAAATTGCTTTTATCATATTTTAGGTGTCACAACGTACTGTGCAAAAAATAAAACTAAGATTATAAAAGTAATTAATTTTAATTCATATCATAAGAAACATTTATGAAACAAATATTTCATTAGTTTTAACATTATAAAATGGTCGGGATTTATAAAATATTTACACGCTACCTTAAACATAAGACAGGCAATATAAATTATCCTCTAAGAATCAGAATCTGACTCTTCTTTGGTGCTGATTTGTTGGTAACGTTCTCTGGTTTTATTCCAGATATCACTCTTTGCTGTGTCAACTTTGACAGTTGTTGAAGTGAATGGTTCCGGTCCACTACCCATTCCTGCTGTTCCAGGATTTGATATCAATTCAACCTAAATAAAACAATTTATAATTATAATTGTTGAATATGGAATTAAACAATGTAAAAACAATTAAAAAAATATTGTTCATACTGTAACAAATGTGAACCTTTAGGTAACACAAGCAGAATTTGGTTGAGACAAATCAGTACAAAGTACTAGGATTTGTAGTCAAAATATATAAAAAGGCTGAACATAATTTGGATTATGATCGATATGAAAAATTTGCAACCATGGAAATATCGCCGAATGAATAGACTATATTTTTTTCTGATTACAAATAATCCTGCGGTTTTATTGCAACTGATTTAAAAGAATTACATGCTTTCTAGATTCTAGTAATAAAACACAAAATTCTACTATTATTGAATTAAATTCAGTAAGATTTTTCTTTACTAAACAATAAAATACACGGCTAAATGAGCTAATAATAGTAGAAATAAAATCGCCTTTTAATTTAACAAATAGAAAATTTTGTACAAATGCCACCAGCTACTAAAACTTACCGGTTCAACTCGTCCTTTTCCATCTTTTCCAAGAGACTGCCCTTCCGTCCAACCCATCTTTGACAGCAACTTAAAACCTTTATTCTCACTCGGTATCGATCTGAAATCATCATTATTCAATTTCTCTTGATTCGTGATAAATAACACTGGGCGCGTTCAGCAAACTCAACAGTTGTGTAGTTAGTAAAACGTGGTTTTGGCGTTGTGGTTTTGATTACTGTCCAGCGGTTGAGTATTCGCTGAAAGACTCAGACAGCAATGCTACCAACCAACGAATTAAAGCAGTGAAGCAACATATCAAAAAATACTTGTTTTTGTTGACATTATTTATGAAACTATTTGTTGATCATCCACAGCTTGGAACACTGCAAACTTCTTTTCATCCATTCTTATTCCAATTTAAAACCTTTTTTTTAACACAGACTATATTTCTGGCTTTGAAAATTTGACTTCCTGTCAAAATTGATTTCTTGAATTCTATGGATATCTATGAGTAGTCTAGTATAGAGTCAAACGTGGACTAATCAACAGGCAATCATCACAAACATTCAGCAAACTGCTCTCAACTACTGACAACTGTTGGCAACCCTTGAGTTTGCTGAACGCGCACAATCTTTTGCTAATTTCCTCAGGTGTCTTTATGTCTTATAATAAAAGAACTTCAAATAACACGTTCTCACACAAACCTTTGTCATTACTATACATTAAATTTAAGCGTATTGTTTAATAGAAACAAATCTTTATATTTTGACACGCCAATCACGGATTTACTTACTGATCCAAGGAAGCTGTCTGCGTCTTCTCATGCTCATTATGACTCCCAACTGTTTCCCGGCGTACCTGAGCCCTATCGGTATACCCAGCTCCGACATTTCCATTGGGCGCATTCTGCCCAAAAGCAAACTTCTTCTTCAAATTCTTCAACTCTTGCTTGTGCAGCGCTTGTTTATCCTTACTCTTAACCGTTTTAACACCGGAATCCTTCGGTTGTATCAAGCCAGGTTCACACAATCCGCAAGTTTGGCTGCCCGGGTGAACGTGACATAATAAAACGGTGCCGCCGATTTGTATTCTCGTGCCGTGAGGCACCTCCATAGGTTCGCTCTCCTGTTTGGAAGAGGACATTCTCTTACTGTTGAGGAGCGTCCCGTTTCGGGATCCGAGGTCGGTGACAAAATACCTGTCGAGGGTTTTGTCGAATGTGAACTTGAGATGGTGTTTGCTGACGTTTATATCCGGAAGGAGGATGTCGTGCTTTCCTTCCCTTCCGACGCTACCTCCGTCATAGGTTATGACGTGTAAGGATCCTGATTTCACAGACGGAATGTTTGTCTCCTCTACGATTATTCTGATGCATGGCGGCCACGATTGGGATATTTCTGCTTGCAAGGAGATATGAAGGCGTTGTAGTTAAAATAAGGAATTACGAGAAAAAGACAGAATACAATTACCACGTGTACATATCGTTCTCAAAACGATTGGGTTTTGAAATAAGCTTCAAAACGTTAGTGTATATTTTATGGACCGAGTGATAAATAGGGCAGCAAAAAATGCCCAGGCAATATGAAAAATGCCCAAAATTGTGTTGATGCATAAAAGACGCTGCTAATTCAGTGATATCAATTTTTATGTTACGCGACGTCGCGACATAGTGTGATCTGTGTGACCTCTTTGTTGTCGCCGTTTCTGACGTCACGACTGTTGCGCTACGATAAGTAGCTCGTCTGTCCGTACCCCAACACTGCTTGTTGTACTATTTATCAAAGTGTCCAGCACAATGTAGCAGTATTTATAGTGTCCGGGCGATGTGATAAAATATCATGCATCAATACAACTTTATTAAATTGCCAAATCTTTCAGGGCAGTATTCATAATGCTCGGGCACTATGAATATTGCCCGGATTAATCACTTGGTCCATAACATATGTGTACATGAGAGTTTTAATTCGGCGATGAAATAGTTGGTAAGAACGATGCCGTGATGGCGCTGCACATTACATAAAAAAGGTTAACGAACCGCTGGACGAACATAACAATTATCTATAAGAGGCAAATTACCTCTTTATAATAATAATAATAATAATCCAAGCCTTAACATCCCCCAACAGCTTTTGCCAATTACAGGGGGCATCGGCAGGCCAGAGTATTATTATTATCGCCCGCGCCTGTGGAACGTCTTAAGATGTTTGGCTCCCAGCATTCGCCAAGGAGTGAGGAAAACCACAGAAAACCTCACCCTGGAAGCAGGTCCCCGGGCTCGAACCGGAGACCCCCTGAGTGCAACGCCAACGTCTTACCGCTAGGCCACACTCAGGCTTTTATATACCAAGTTCTAGTTTTCCGGGAGAAAACCGCGTCAACGACGATAAAGTAGTCAACGTTTCGCACTCCGTTGCAAGAGGCATCTTCAGGACAGGAACAGTAAGACAGCTACAAACAGAATAAATGTGTGTGTGGAAGGGTGAGGATTTTTTTGTAGGTACCTGGCGCAGGTAGTCAAACAACTTTTGGTTGGGAGGGCGATTTGGGGCAGTTGTGATTGGCTGTGGTGGTCGTAGAAGTGCTTTCCAGCTGTGATGCAAATGTCGATTGATCAGATTTCGATCGCTTCACTGATTCTACAATGATAATAATATTTGGTCGAAAAGTGTTGTGTGACCCGTGTTCTGTCTGTGCTCAGCAAAATCCGAACTGGCGATCTGCCTGAACCTTGTACAATGTTCATGTTCTGAAACCCCAACGCTGACAGAGCGCTTTGTCTCACCAATGTAGACACTGCTACAAGCACATGGGATACGGTATACATCTGGGGTTAGCAGTGGAGAAAGTTCATCTTTGGTGGATGGCAATAAATCAGAAATTTTGGTTAAGGGTTTGAAAATGGGTTTGATGTTATGCTTTTGGAGGATCCGACCGATGCAATCAGTCGTACCTTGGATGTAGGGAAGAAAACCGGTTGCAATTGGTGGGTCAGGCTGTTGGTTTGGTTGTGTCACTGTAATATTGAGGTGTTTGGTGATGGATTTTCGTATGGCGGAAATGGGGTAACTGTTTAGGGATACGACTTTGGTAAGATGGTCAAGTTCCTTGTGGAGATTGTTGGGGTGGGTTATTATAATAACTCGTCTTACAAGTGTGCTGAAGTGTGTTCCTTCTGGAAAACTAGAACTTAGTGATTCAGACCGCGGAAGTCTCCAATCTAAATATACCTCTTTATATTTCTATTCCTTTCTTACGTTCTTGACATTTTCGAAAACGTATACATGAGCGTTTTCAAAACGTGTTTAGTTGCCCAGTTTTGCCAAGAAGGCACGTTCAGGCTAAAAGCTGGTAGAAATAGTTTTTATTCTTATTGGCTTAACTACTACCAACCATTTCTAACAGTTTTTCGTTTGCAGACGCCTTTTTGTCAAACTTAAAATCAAATTAAATTGGTTTTGTCATTTTGTTTGTTTAAAGTAAGTTTTTTTTCTAAAAAAGTTTTATTTGTTGAAAACTTACAACCTTTTAAATTGCACAGAATATGGTTGTTTAATTATTTACATTTACGTCAACTAGTTGTCAATACCATTTTCAAATAAATATTTTATACTAATACTTTAATAAACCTGATTTGATTAGAATAAATAATTTCATAAAACTTTCATAATTAGCACTTTTTATTAAGACATGAGGAAGACTTTTTTTGTTTTATATATTAATTTCTAAAGCATACTACCAACATAAATTTGACACTTTTTAGTCATAATGACGTAAGTTAATAATAATAAATTTCAAATCTTAGAATTTAATCCTTGTCATTCTTTTATAAACCAACCATGTTATTACTGTTCTGCAATATGAGCATTTGAAAATTCAAAAATTCTATTAATCATATCCTAATCAAATACCCGATTGCATATCGATTTCCTCGTCAGAGGTGTCAGTGTCGGGCTTAGAATCGTCAGAACACTCCCCCTCTTCCAGGTCGGTATCAGCGTTTTTTCCCGTTTTTGGTTCCGTCTTCTTCCGTTTCCGGTCCTAGAAACAACATTGCATTACTTGATGCTACGTACCGAGCGCTTGCTCTTGCAGAGCATTTATATTCATTGTGTTCAATGAATCGGTAAGATTCTCCATAGTAGAAGAAGTGATTACCTAAAAACAGCAATAAAACAGCATACTATTAATGTTTAGAAAACTGCATGTCAATTCTTACTTGTGACTTTCCCGTGTTTTTAACTCTTTTATCATTTTCATTGAAATCATGTTCTTGTGGTCGTTCCACTTGCGAATGAAATACATATTCTTGTTTCTCGCTATCGTAGGATAGATATGTTCCTGAATTTCCGTCGTAGTACAGCCCGTATTCCTACAAAACTCAATTATTTAACGTTATCCTTTAAAAAAACATACTACAGGAAAACTTACAGCATTGTAATAGTAACCAGAGTTGTAATCGTAGTATAATCCGGATGTTTCTTCATATACAAAGCCCGTCCTAGCCATTGCAGACTCCGCAGCTTCAGTGATCTCCTCGGCAATGCCCTTCTTAGGCTCGTCATCCCCCGTTTGTGTTTCTGTCGATGTGGTGACTTTCTTCTACAATAATCTAATTGTAACAACTGTACAATATACATAATTATCTCCTCACCGTTAATTTTCGTTGTAGCTTCTGTATTTTCTTTCTCTGATGCGCAACTAGCTTTTCCAGTTTTCTAATATAACCTAGCACGTCTGGCATATCAGATATTTGGTCATACAGTTCATCTGATAACTCTAGGTTTAGTTCTTCTGTTACTTCCGTTGAATTATTCTTGCTTTTCACTGCTTCGCTCTCTTCAGCGTCGTCAGTCATCATGTTAACCAAAACTAGTTAAGCGGTGCACGTAAATCTAGTTAAAAATGTTGTATCTTAAGAAAACACACTTAACCTAAAAAGCAACACAAACCCAAATTCAGCTGTCAACTCTCATCACAGAGTTCTGAATTACCGGCCAACTCGTTCAACTCATTGAGCACAGGGTCGGTTTCAGTGCGATTTAGATTTTCTGCCCTCCAGGTACGTATTTGTTATTATAGGACAGGCGAATATAGAAAAACAAAACGTGTAACATTCAAATATACGCCATTTTATTATTAATTCTAATAAAATTCAAAAGTATAATATAAAATTCTAATCTACATACTTTTTACATAATAAATATAACAACTAATACGAAAAAGTAACTTCTGTATATCATTATATTTAACAGCATACTATGTTACCAATATTGCTATTCTTATTGAATACGATGTATGTATGTATGTAATTCGCCTATCTATTCCCCAAAAAACTTAGAAAAATAAACGTGCACGGTTTCCAATATAAAATGCTTTAAACGGTATTTCCACTTCCTCCATTTCGCCTAATTTTCATCAGTTATACAGCACACCGGTCAAGGTTTCCTACAGAATTGAAAATGAACACTAATCTGGGTTGCCGAGGTCTAAGGTGATATAAATGTGATATGATATTTTCAACAGTCTTAAGCTAAAGAATTTCTATAGTCATTTGCTCTTGTCCACAATTTCTGCTGAAGTATGGCTTGCTTTATGGGTGATTCAAGTAATTATGCATACAACAGACATATGTATTGAAGTAATCATTATTTGAGAAAATATACCTAAACTTTATCCAAGTAGCGGTCAATTGCTACCTACTAATAATGTAGTTGCCATTGACAGATGTATGGATTTTCACATCAAATTAATTTCAAACTAGTTTTTTCACTGCTTCAACAAACATATTATTAATCAACCAAATATAAAAATTAACATAGATTGTAGAACAATATCGATTTTACAACATCTTGAAATAAAACCACATATCAAACATTTTGATTTATCATTAAGGTCGTTACAAAAGATAACTGACTAGTTATGTCTTTCTTACTTAATGATGCTATATCATTACCTATTATTTTATAACTATTTCAATGTCAAAAGTTTCTATAATCTTGTTCATACATTTCGGATTATTAGAATATTGAAACTTTTATATTAGGTTTCATAAATTTTGGGATAGCTTCAAGCATTGATTTATTGAATTAAGATTTATATAAACTGTATACGAGATATAATAAACTTTCGCATAAATCTTTTTGTAGAATGTATATCAACTATGATTGATAACGTGTACCAGAGTTGTTGATAGGAATGGCCAAGTATATGAGAATAAAGATAATAAAATCATGCCAGCCACTATGTACAATATGATAAAATAAGAAAAAAAATCCCTGATTTTTGTTTCTCATTATAATGGTTTGATACTTCGTCATATTTGTATTCTGTATGCTTACCTTAAAAGCACAAAGATAAAACTGCAAAAAGTTGTAATGACACTGGAAGAACATAAGAATAATTCTGATTTTTAGTTTTTATGTGTTCCGAAAATTCATAATAATACTACTTGATTAGATAAACGTTTGTGAAAAGAAAGATTATGTTTCCTTACATACCTGGCCATGTTATGTAAAAGAAACTTTATAATTTGTGTGGTGCTTCAATATAAAACTGCTCTGAATATAGAAAAGAAAAAGTGCCTTAGATAACGTCTTAGATTAAGGCTTACTTACCAGATACTGTAACGCAGTAAGGTTCAACATTAGTATTCAAAGATAGTGCAAGTTTGATTGCTGTATGTGCTGCATAGTAAGTTAAGTAAGTATTATTAGTATGTAGACAAGTTGAGTATACAGTTACTTTATACAAGATTTAGTCGAGTACTCTTCAGTTTAGGGAGCGTAACCAGTAGAGATGATTTCAACTAAGAACGTCACGTCACGTGACTTCCCGCCAAGTTGCGCAGTAGACCACTTTCCATTCAGCGTGTAGATATATGGAGCTATTTATCAACGTCGTTATTTTCCCGCCGCGCAGGTGTACTGGTGGGGGAGTGACGTTCTTAGTTGAAATCATCTCTACAATACTACACACAAATACGGGGGTTTCTTTATACAATGTGAGCAATCTAAACTAGGGATGTTACATATAAACCTATCTTCCTGTAGTCCTCAGTCTGGATCAACAAATTATGGTTTTATTATAGTAAAGTAGGGGAATGTATCACTGATAACAAATCGTCACACGGAAACGTCCTCTTTATTGGCTCGGAGTCACAACACACCTCATTATTTATCACTTGAATCATTTTAAACGTACCATTCTTTGATGTCTTTACTTTCGCGCTTCTTCTTCTGCGCATGCCCGTTCTTGTCGTTGCCATTGCGCAGGGCGCCGTTCACTTGATACTGAGTCTGCACCGTGGTACTACTTGTCGCTCCCAATAGAGCCGCATTAGGCCCTTGCTGAAACCCTTTACCATCATCGACTTTATAAGACCGATCACTGCGGGATTTGAACTTCAATATCACCAAAATGATCAAAATAACCGCGATTAAAGCGCCTGCTATTATCCCGATTATCAAAGCGATGATTTCCGATGTTTCCGAATTGATTCTCTCTGGTTTCTTCGTTGGGCGAATTATCGGTGGATAATCTTCGGGGAGAACAGGAGGACCAGGTGGAATCGCAGTTGGTTCCGTTTGTGTTGTTATGGTGATTGCTGATTCCGTTGTAGTGGTTGTTGATGTCGTTGCTGTTGAGCTTGTGTCCAGATGGGTCGTTGAAGGGTCGAAGGCTGCTGATGTTAGGTTGAAAGCGCTTGATGTTGATTGTTCTGTGGGATATGTGTGAGTAAAGTCACCCGCTGACTGTGCAGTGTTTTCTGATGTACCTTGGGATGATCCTGAAGGTGATGTGTGCTCTGCAGAACAGAAATAGCATATAAAACAAAACCTGCCCAAGTCGAAAATAATTTTGGAAATTTCCGACAATTTTGGACACCAGTAAACAATTTTAGACGATTTTGGACAATTTTAGAATATTACTGACGATTCTGAACAATTCTAATCAATTTCATGCATTTTTGACGATTTTGGGAAATTTTAGGCAATTTTGGAAAATACTATACAATGTTGGACATTTCTTGACAATTTTGAACAACTTTGAATAATTTTGGACAATTTTTAAAAATTTTGACTCGTCTTGGATCATATTAAATTATGGGTCCTTTTGGAGAGTTCTGATTTCCAATAATATCCAATTTGTGACAATTGTTGGTATGTAGGTAATTTTCCACATTTTTTTTGCTATTTTAGAAAATATTCGACAATTTTCGACGGATTAGGACATGTTTTGACAATTTCGGTCTATTTTCGATATTTTTACTTTCCGACTAGTAGCCTAGAAGAAAGTATTGTAATCGACGGAAAAAAATTTCAGGATTTCAGCGGAAATGCGCGTTTTGGGGTCCCCTGAATCAATTGCAATGATTTCTGGAAAATGTATGTATGTGTGTATGTATGTATGTGTGTGAACACGATAGCGCCCGAACGGAACAACGGATTCTGCTGAAATTTGGTATGTATACACATTTAGAATTACCAGGGGACGAACTGGATTGTTTTTGGTGACGTTCTGACAAACGGAAGTGGCAAATATTGCATACGTCTTCTGAGGTATCCAAACTGAATCAAACAAAATATGAGGAGACCAAACTCATACCAGCTCATCCTCAGTAACTTTAAATATGCATATGTACTAATTTACAGATCAAGGGTATGAGCGGTTTAGGCGCTATAAACGTTTATAGAAGCAGTTTGACAGATTTTGACGCCAGTGGCCATTGACATGACATGATATTATTCTATGACTGACGTTAGGTTCGGGTCCAGAGTGGCTGTGGCTTCACAAAATTGAATTATTGCAAAGTTGGGTGTGGGCCATCCCGAACTGTTTATTTCGGCAAGATGATAATCTGGTGTGAAAACGACGTGATATCGGGCTTAAAGTGGGATAATCGCATGATCCAAGAACGTGGTTTCCAGGTACAATCGTTGTTTGACGTGCATGCGCAACCGCTTATGTGACATGGCTCCCCATTTGCGGCCAATTTAAAATTCTCTCGTTGCCAACCCCTGATTTAAACCAACTAAAAGCAATCTTAAAGAACATACTCACCCGAACTTGGTACATTACTGGTACCAGAAGAACTAGCTTCTTCGGTGGTAATCTCGCCAGATCCAGATCCAGGCTCGCAATCCTCATCATCACAACCAGGAGCATTATTCTTATTCTTGTGGGGCTTACTAGTGATAGGTGGCCTGGTTGCTGGTACATACACCGGAGTGATCAAGTCGTCTTCCCCAGATCCATTTTCCGGCAAATTCGGACACTCATCTTCATCATCCTCATTATTACATCCAGACCCGGCTCCGCTGAAGACCAGGTCATCAGCAACACCAGGAAAACCGGAAGCAGGAGTCTGAAAACAACAATTTTTATGGATGTATCCACCAATGAAGAAGAGATAATACGAAGAAGTGGAAGTACCTGTTGCATCTTTTGTAATGTATCATGACGATCCATAATTCCAGTCATCAGCTGTACATCTCCCCGTATCGACGTGTGAACGTCCTTCTCGGCAGCTAAGTCTAATATCCGCAAACCATTCACAACAACGCCGGCAATGATACCAGAGAACGGTCTCTCAATCCTAGATTTTCCCTTACTCCACTTTCCTCCAATTTGTATCTGGGATTGGCTATTGAAAACTTGAAGTTGATGACCTAAAATGCGACACATCGTAAGCAGATCGACCAGAAGTTTCGGCACACTAACTTAACTTACCAGTTGGGTAATTGAACTGCACATTGTAGTCATCAACTTGCAGGGTTGAATTTGATCCGAAACGTTTAAATCTGACCACGTGGTATTGGTTGTCGTTGACTTTGAGAGAGATCTCGCCTAGGGGATGATCGTTGGTGCCTAAATTGTACACCATAAAGACATTTCCTTCCACTATCTCCAATTCAATATAGTCGTTTGATGTGCCACTAATGATTCGTAGTAGAACAGCGTCAGCTTTAGTGGTCACGAAGCCTAAAGATATGGTATCTTCGTTCATTTCAGGGCGGCGGTCTTCTGGATATGTATAGGTGATGATACCCCTGTTTGGTCCAAATTCATAAGCGATAGATTCTATAAAAATACTTAATTATCTTAGAGGTTCATAAAATGCTATTTGGTATTACCATCTGAACACGTTGGGCCTTGAAATGAAGTCATCTCGCAGTCACAAGTATAAGCGTTCCATTGCTGTACGCAAATTCCTCCGTTCGCGCAAATGTTGTGGCTACACTTTTGAGATTGTCCTTCACATCCGGAAGTGACCAAAGAGCTGTGAACCACAGCGTCTTCCATTATATTTGGCGATTCTCCATTGAGGTCCAACCCAGCTATACACCCTTCAAAACCATGCCTGGATTTGACATCTTCTTGCGGCAGTTGTTGGTATAGATCTTTGTGGACCCCACCGAGGTATAAAATACCATCCAGTTCTAGGTTACCAGTTCCTTTGCTGGTTGTAACATAGATATCATCATCGATCATTAGGGTATGTTGTTTGGAAGATGGTCGTCTTATTCCAACGGTATGCCACCTGTTATCGTTCAGGTGGGTTTTGGAGTTATCCCTGAGATGTATGGGCCCATCTCCAACATTGACCACGTAGTGCAGGTGACCGTCAACTAGTTCCACAGCTATGTAATCCTCCTTTCTTCCACCATTGAAAAAGATCAAACCGTTAGCTTCTCTGGTCTTGAACATGAAGTCCACATGTATGCTGGAGTAAGCTCGGAGCATTGGCAGACCCATGAAGGTATGTTTTGATCGAAACGTAACCGGTTTATGCAAACTATCAGAGGACCTTTTAACAAACTTAGCCGCGACATTGATATGTGGAAATCCAGCTACTGAGTGTTCGCTACTTGACGACTTTGCCAACTCAATGTATGGAATATTGTTGAAGTAGAATTGTTGGATCTCTCCGATGAAGTTAGGCATGCTCGTGCTCATGCTGACTTCCTCCTCTTGATGGTAAAGACCTCCCAGGTGTATGGTGCGCCACTGCAGTGTGTTGTGTTTTCCGAACGTTTCGGCTATACAAGTAATGTTTTCTGCATTTATGCAATAATATATAGTAGATTTCATAATACTTACCTCGTAGGGGCGTCTGGTTGTCCAGTTGCAGTTTTAAATTGGAGCCCTTCCTTGTGAAACGCACAGTATGCCATTCGTTATCATTGACGTTTTGTCCAGCCAGTAAAATCTAAAAAGGATGGTTTAATTTGGTACCTCATATACAAAACCACAGAAATAATTACCGTATCCTTATCTCTATCCTCTTGTTTTTTCTCCTTAACGCCCAACCTCAAAGCCAACCTTATGCGACCTGCAGCAACAGCTAGCTCAATCCTATCTCCAGTTTCAATCGTACTGGTAATCAACAACAATCCCAAAGGTTTACTACTTCTAAATCTTAAAACTATCTCTTCAATCTGGGTGATAACATCGCTTTCCATTGTGACCGACATATGCTGCGTTCCATTGAAGCTTAAAGTGGCAGCTTCTTTACCACACGTAGGTCCACCAAACATGGTGTCAGTGCAATCACACACGAATCTATTCCAGCCTTCACTGCACATTCCACCATTCAAGCATGGCTGAGATGGACATTGCAACGGTTGGACGTGACAAAGCGTTTTTATGGATCCCGAATCTTGTTCTCTAGCATAACTTGCAACCTCCACAGGTTCACCGTTGATGGTCAAGTCCATGAAACAACCTACATATCCTTGTTGGAGAATGGCAGTCCATAATCCTGGAGGTATGGGAATCTCAGAGAATGGTGGACCTAAGCCTCCAATGTACATGTTACCATCCAGCTCTAGACTGTTGGAACCTTCTAGAAGAAAGGAAATTGTTATATCATATAAATTCTTCTATATCATATAAATTGTTTTGAATGCAAAAATAACGTTTTTAACCTGGACATTTAAAGTCTGAATGGAAGCCGTCCACCGTTATTCGCGAGTCTCTTAGATTCCTTCGGAATGTCACCTCGTGCCAAGAACCATCGTCCACCTTGCGTTTGGATCCTCGTTGTTTCACAGGACCAGAACCCAAATCGAGATGGACGTAGAGCTGCCCATTGTAGATTTCAATAGCGAATAAATCAGTCTAAAGAGAGAAAGTTTTTAGTTTTGTGTAGTTGTAGGCGATGACTCAAACGACTTCAAAGTTTCTTAATTAAATATATTATAACAAAATGTTGGTACTTGCGCTGCATGCACAGTGACACGCTTTCTGTTAATTATAAGTTGTAAAGTTATAGCTTTAATAAGTAACAAGTTCCAGGTTAAATGCTTTGTCCTCTAGTTCTATAACCGTGGTCCTTGTAATGAACGTTGGTCGCTGTGCTTGTATGGGAATGAAACATTTGTGCAAGCAATAAGTGTACGTTTGAATTTCCTTGTATAAAGCAAAAATACCGCTTTCAAAAATCGACATACTTTTCTATTTTTAGATTCTATCGTGCGCTGAAGTATGTTTGCATGATAACTCGCTTGAAAATGAATAAATGATGTTTATTTTATAGAAATAAAATTCTACGTTTTCTAACAAACTTCTGTGATGTACAAGAGTATGAATGATCTTTAGCACCCTACTGTACCTTTACCTTATGTCACACTCTGGACAGATAACATAATATATGTACATTTATGATAACAGTTTCTTCTTTATTTTGATTAATAGATAGACAAAAAGAGATTTTACATTCTTATATAAGGTGACACACCAAATGGGTTTCCATAATTTCCGTCAAGTAGTAATTGTTTGGGTTTAATTGCAGAAATATGTTTGGATGAAATAAATCTGGTTTTATTGGAAAAAAAGATCGGCCTTTTAAATAATATAATAAATATATAAATAAATAAATAATATAAAATATAATAATATAAATAATAAATATTCTATTTGAAATTATTTGGAAAAGAAAAACATATAGCTTTGAGTGAAAAGATTATCTGTTTAAATTAAAAACGTGCGGTTTCATTAAATATTATAGATATCTACTGGCTGGGAGATAGCGCTGTCTCTAGCCACATGTCGGCTTAGTTCGAGCTTATATAAGCTGAGCTATAGAAAGTGAGCGGCATTTTTGAGTCTCCTCATTTGGGAATAAATCTTTAGTTTTTACTAAAGACCACCATATATTATTGTGTTGTATATATTATTGTGTTTCTTGACTTGAGACCTTGATTATAATACAAACATAATAAAATAATGATTAAATTAAAGAAAGATTATTTATTTTAATTTAACAAAAACTTAATTCACGGTCGGAATACTTATCTAATTTGAAAGTATACTTTACTGTAACTAAACTACTATTTTATTATATCAGAATTTGTAGTTTTTAAATCAACGTTCGATTTTATTAAGTCAAGTACTAAATTGTCAAACAGTAATAGAAAATTTTTTATTTAACAAGAACGTAGAGTACTTGAGACAAAATGGTCATTTCTTTTGAAAGTATTATGTTATTAAATTTAAATTAATTAACGTTTTGTTTAACATATCTTGCCAAAGAAATAATTTCCAAAGCTTTGTCTGCCACTATATAACATCAAACTTTCTTTGACTTAAAACAAATCGTTTTATTCAATTTTTTTTCTCTCTATGTAGTCTCAATTATAAACTAGTTTTAGTTCAGTAGTGCATTTTATAACTATCAGAAATGTAATTTTATAACCATAAGAAATTTTTCACATTCATCCACAGATATTGTCCCGATTTGTCTCCACCATAATCTGGTTACGTTACTCTTACAAAGCATAAACATTTCTAAGAAATGGATTCGTTATATTGTTGCTAAAGAAATGTAAAGGAACCACTAATTCACACATTGTCCAAAACAGAAATACAACATGAACCAGATATTTTAATTTATTTAATTCATTTTGCGATTGTACAGAATCGATAGAATCCGGTAATCAAACTGATTACAGTAATGGGACTAACGATGTACCGAGTCGTCTTAAATCGATAGTAAGTAATCGGGTATAACAGCGTTAATATACACACCATTGTGGCCCGGGGGCGAGGAAAAGAAAATTAACTGGAATCCCGATAATGGTACAAAAGGTACTAACCCTCGGCGCTCTAATTCCACCGTTGAATAGAATCAGTCCGTTGGCTTCGTTGGTCCGGAACTTGAATGAAATATTCCCTGCCTTCTTCGCGTTCCACGGCGGCAAGATCTGTAAAATATGATAAAAGGTTTTCGTTTTCTAATAAAAACGCTGTCTCAGAGGGAAGCTCTATTTACACTACATTTGAAATATAATGATTTCCGTCACTAGCGAAGCCATGGTCAGGAATAGAGCAGGAAATAATATGCCATGGCAGCGAAGGAAAAAAAAAGTAGGAGTCGAAAAGGGAACTCACCAAATGGGATTCCCTTGTAGTAAAGGTGATAGGGTCGTGGGTCTCGCCGATCGGACATTTCCATTCCAATTGGCCCGATATGCTTATCAGATCGCTATTTGTTTTACCCAATTCGAGCAGGTTCAGTCGTAGTGTGTCCGCTACAAATTCCACCTGGAAAACAATTCCATTGAACAATAATATCTAATATATAGATGCAATTTGTATTTGCTCTTTGTGTGGCATCTACGAAGAGATATATTTTTTAATATCAATAAGTATTACAATAGAAATGAATTTTTCATAAGTTATTTTAATCGATTTCTGCATAAAATAAAATAGCAAATGTCCTCAATCAATCACCTTACATCATTTTTCATAAATTTTTTGATAGATGACGTTACGGTAAAGCCAAACATGCAATAGAGAAATTAAACGTACCTTTCGCATGCATCCAACGAAATTGTTGTGCACACGGGATCCTGGAAGGGCTCTGGTATTAATACTACCACCCACGTGAATTTTACTGGATGTTAACATTGTAAATTTCCCAGCGATATGTGAATGGTCGGCGTAAACTCCATCGACAACAGCAGACAACTGCAAAACCACAGAAAATTAGATTATAAACACATTATTTTTGCAATTATTTTTGCTTTCGCCTATTACCCTAGAAGGAAAATATTGTAATCGACGAATTCTTTCTGGGATATCGGCTGAAACACGAGTTTTGAAGTCCCCTGGGGTTTTTATGCTTTTTCCTTGAGAATATTCTCGTTATTAATGCTTTTTTTTCTTTTGAGGGTAGGTTTGTGCTTGCGCTTATTTGTCGGTCAAGTGTTTACCAAAACAAACAGTGCAACTTTGCTGGCCAATTGAGCACAAAAAAATGAACAGTTTTATCAAGTTATATCGGCTAGCCGCTAGAATATGTTAGGTAAAATTGTGGCTGTCTTCAGCGGCGATTTTTTGCAGGAAGATATTAACAATTAACATGTTCCTTAATTAATTTAAACTTGCACGTTGCAGCCATTATTTCAGTTGACGTTGAGAGAAGCTTTACAATTTCCAAAGACATTAGCCAATAAAAGTAGGTATATATTTAACTTAGACAATTTAAAGCAGCATCTATTATTTTATAAACAACAAACCAATTATTTATAAGTTTTTTTTCGAAAAAATCGTTTTCGTGCACCGGAACCTTTATAAAATGCTAACACATGTTACATGCATTTTCTTAGTTAGGGTCTGTGGCTTCATGAAATTTAAGAATGCATAACTTTACACTTTAGGCGCTACAATGTATTAACGGTATAATGAAAAAGTTGGATGAGGACCATTTTTATTACACAAAAAACAACATTGTTCACTTATTAAAACAGCAACAAAAAAACAACTAGTGCCAAGTCAAATATCTATAAATATGCGTGGATTAGCACGTCCTACCCTAAAACTTGACTTATAAATCGTCAAGTTGAGAAGACTGATGCGGTTTTTGAGAAGTTCAAACATTACCGCGCTCCACGTTTCGCGTTTCGCAGATACCGCGGTAAATGTAGCATGGTAAATTGAAAACTTGATCAGAATAGTAAACCGTTGGAAATGGGGTAAATATGGTTATTACGTCGAGCCGCTGGAAGAGGACTGAGTACTATAACTACAGTTCAGCGGGATAGAATACAGTAGGCGACGACCACATCAAATACCAGTGGAAACTATTCAAACAATGTGCATGTGTGCATATATATATCGGAGGCATAAACTGGGACAATCCTGAGATTCGAGATTTTCGGAGCGCGGCAGTGCCAACGTTATTATGTCGCTCTCTACGCACACACGTATTCAACATTTACTGAAATTATTCTGACTGAAATTTGCCTGTTGTATGATGGACCATAGACTCTGTAATAATATACGTAACTCAGAAGTCAGAAGTTACATAATTATGTTATATAATGGTGCATATATTATATAAAACATAATATTTTGGTTCATGAATTAAGTTATTAAGTCAGCTCTCTTACTTTCCTACTAGGTCTTTGCCAGATCACACAAAAGAAGAGCCAAAGAAAAATATCTCCTTTCATAAACCAACCCAACAAACACACTAAAAACGATGTAGTTGTGGAGTTGGATGGAGGCATTCCAGAAATTTTCACCGAAATTCGTCAATGATTGATCGGATGACATTTGACGTAATGACATTTAATTGAATGATGGGCTATTGAATCACTGAAAATACGAAATTTCTCTGTTTTAATTATCAAGCACAGCCAGGATTATCGAAAGTAGTCTGTCATGTCCACTGTTTTAATAAATTAACAACGGTTTCAAAAATAATTGCATAGTTTTGAAATAAAAAGAAATATTGTGAAAAATAGTTCTTATTTGAATTTGTTCTGATAATAAGTCTTATGTTTAGCTGCTCTCCTGCTAGGTCTTGGGCATCAGCTGAAGATCCTCGTCCCATTGCCTTTCGCAAGAGGCGTAAAACCGTGGCTGCCGGCAACCAGTTGAACACCTCTGGTTTGTCGTTATCAAACAGTATGAAATGGGTAAGCGCAAAGGGCCAAGACTGGCCTAGGTGCAGTGGAATAAACCGCACCCATAACGATTACATATAAGCCTTATGTAATTGTATGTAATGGAATGGCATATATTATTTAACATCAGATGTAGGTATAATAAATTTGACAGTATATTTAGTAATCCTATATTATAGGGCCTGATATTACGCCATCATGTTCTATAAAGACGTCCCCTTTCACGAAACGTCGTATTCCATGGATTCCATGGAACCATGGATTATTACAAAATCATCTCACAAAAGGATACAGTACCTATGCCAATTATTGTAGCAGTACCTAGAATCGAATCATACAGGTATAATGCACAAACGGCACAGTTGAAATCGAATATGTAACGTGATTCTGTATTGGAGCCATCTGCGAGCGAATGGAGCCCTCAACAGGTAAATTAGATGGTGGCTTTGTTTGGCCGGAGGAGCATTTATATCCTCCCCCTTTATGCACTGCTACTAATTAATGCTAGAATTTGCTAACAAAGAGCGACGAGCGATCGACCGTTAGAGAAGCAGCTTAAAGTTCAAATAACAACGGTCTGGTAGCTACAAAGCGGATTATTTCACGAAATATGTCCAAAATTATATAGGTACCTACTGACTGTGGTGTTTTCGAGTCGATGCCCCGACCGAAGCTTTAAATTCTGCTCGCTAATGATTCAATTTTGAAAGCGTTAAGTACCTAACTACAACCGTTAAAATTCCCAAGTACTAATGGAACGTACATAATGCCGCAGACTCCGGTAAAACTGACGAGTTTCAAACTCCACTAAGCTTTACATTACATTTTTTGTCCAATTTTCCAGCGGAATAACACTTGTTAACAAATAAAATGATGCTAAAATAATATCTTTTGAGAGTCTGTTTCAGACTCTAGCAATGATTTTCACAATTTTATCCGTAAGGCTATCAAAAAAATGTATACTAGGAGACACAAAAAAATCTGAGGTGGCATCCACTAAACTTTCCGACTACAACTTTGGCATCGCGTCTAACCCTTCTGCAATTCTTAAATATTCATACTTTTAAACCCGGTATGTATTCGTTACTTGAATCGATATTTTTCCAAATTCATGCATACTTCCGTTTAAAGTTAAACTATATTTTGTGTTTACTGAAAAACGTTTTCCTCATTAATTATGATATATTTTTGATATATTTCGAAACCATAGGGACTGAGGCTGCGGCTACTATTAGACTTCTTTTATGAATGTACTTAAATCGTTCATTCCATTTACATTATATACATTACACATACATATATTATATAGGGTGAGATATTTTTGAAAAAATATTGGAATGTATTCAAAGGAACTTAAAACGCATATTTTCGCTGCAATCCCAATTTTTTTCCTTCGATTACAATACTTTCCTTCTAGGGGATATAGTCGAAAGCAAAGAAATTAAACAAAACAAGAGAATTTTCACATAGTTTCCAGTTTTTGTAAACCTCTCTGTGACATGAGTCTGAGAACAAACGTGACTTAATCAAGTCCAGAACGATTTAAAAATATTACTTCGGGGGGACTTGTCCGGAGGAAATTATGTAAGATATTAAAATTTATTATTCTTTTGTGTAATCAGTATTCTCTTGTGTCAACAGAGGGTACAAACGACAAGCGATGGCAATATAAGCTGAGCATCGACTAAAAAATTAAAAAGACTATACTGCGGTCTTTAATCAATATGGTAGATCGGCAATCTGCTGTCAGTTTCATTTTTATTCCACAATCTGAAATAGCTGACCCTTGTCTTATTTACGATTCTGAAACGTTTCAATTGTCAGATAGACATTTTATATTTAACCAGTATTGAACACAGATGAACAATAAATAAGAACAGACAAATCATAAATAAGAAACACTTACCCGACAGAAGCTGGTAATAGCAGATATCTGAAAAGAAAAAAAAAACAGGTATTTATCATGAATTGCAGCATCATGAATTCAACCAGCTATATCTAGAAATAATCTAATTTATGTAATATAAGGGGACATAATAAGATGCACAACTGTTCACAAAAGATCGCATAAATGGGAAGAAATATGTCAGGTGGGAATATTATAATTAAGGAAAGTTCGCTGGAAGGAACGTTTCGTTGACGTTTTCTTTCTTTTGCCTCCTCCACAAATGGAACTTATTTAATATTCACTCTTTTAAATTAATATTCAACACCGTTCGTACACTTTAAATTAAAAAGCAGCCCTGCTCAATATTCAGTGAGAAAAATGGTAATATATCAGTGCTTATTGCTTCCTAATTATATGGTTGGTATCTTTTTTGTTCGTGCAATATATTACTTATTGCACTATTACTTATTACACGTTTGCCATAATATTGGAGTCGTCATGTGCCCTTAGCTAGAACTTCAACTCACAACTTCAAATCATAAAGTGGTGGGTTTTACTATGGCAATTCTGCGCAACAGTGCTTGGATTTGTTCGCAAACACTCGTGCAGCAAAACCATTATAGATATTGTGGCTCAGTTTGAAAATGCAAATCGCATTTCCTAGCCGGTTTATTAGTGGGACAGGCGGTATTCGTCGGCCCCCAAGATAGGTCACTCAATCCCTTGATTTTTCTTGCGGTGTTGTCTTAAAAGAGCGATATATGTTGATGTACTAGCAGAATATTATTTATTATTTAATTTTTTAGACTATTTTTTATTATTTGAGATAGCGTTTTTAGTTTTGCTTATCATTTTCCGGAAAAGGATATATACATCGTTATTTAATGTTCGTTCTAAATGTTGTGTTTTTTTTTTAATTTAATAATAATTTTTCCATTAAAATTAAATTATTATGCATTTGTTAAACTAAATGTGCTATTTTTTTCAAAAAAAGGTTATGTTTTTATTAGTTTTTATTAAGTGACGTCATAGATGAAATTTTTACGCCATAATTTTAGCTTTTAAATAGCCACCTATTTAAAAGCTAAAATCGACGTGTCCGAGCATTTTTCTTGAAAATATTAAATAACGATTTATGAATTTTGTTCCGAACGTTATCACTACTCTGTATGTAGAATTGATGTGCATTATTATTGTTATCATTATTAACCGCTGTCCAGTATATCTTCTACACGCACGCCGCGCAACCAACTGCTAGTAGCAGGGCAACAGAAACGATCTGTATATTGCAACTTGAAACTTTTGTTGCGGAAATCTACATATGTATTCCCAGTTAAAATAATTCATTAACGATTTTCTTTATCTGTTTTATATCCCAAATGTCCTGTTTCCATTAGCTGAAGCAAAACTTTCCCTAATCAGTGCTTTAAAATGGGTCATTCGTAGAGGCATCAAGATTTCAAGTTTAACACTCGTTAAACGCAGGGCGGCAGTGTCGCCTTGCAGAAATACTTCAGGAGGTCGTGTCGGTCGGGGCCAGGAAAGGACAGTTCCTTTGGCAGGATGTGCGAGGTGTAATTAATGCAAATTTAGTTACATACCTCTTGTATACGCCTGTGGACGCTTACTTTGTGCCACTGGTTGTCGTCAAACCTGACTTTGTTCGGCTTAATTTGCATTTCTTGTTTTCCGTTCGCTAAACCCATTGTTAAACTCAAACAGCCGTCTTTGATGGCCACGTTCAAGTAATCCGACCCGTCTCCTGTAACATCCAAAGTACACATTACACTTCCCTGTTTTTGTTTTCACAAGAGAATACGGGCTTTAATGTTTTTGATGATTTTAATGAAAAGGTTTATCATCAAAATAAATATTTGCAAAGTTTTCTTAATAAGAATAAAATATAAAATTCAATATTATATGATGTTTTAATAAATAAATTTAATATAAACTTTATAAAAGCAATAACCGCAGAAAAAATGTGATTAAATATAAGGTGGGGTATAAGTGAAGTGTTCATGTAACACCCACCTGTATAAAATAACAATCCATTAGATTGCCGGGTCTTAAAGTATAACGTTACAGAATCTTGAGCGCTGACGATGGGTCCCCCGCCTGTTTGATCGTATGATAAAAATTCAGCACCACGAAAAACCGCTTCCGAGGGGGCTTTATCTGAAAAAAAGAAGACAAGAATTGGTATCAGCAGGCCACATATACAGGGTGAGTTATTTGAGTCGCCGAGGTCAATTTATATGTATGTTAAGAAATTTTTTTAATGCAAACGTTATAGAGATTATCGTTCTCTATAACTAAAAATTATTTACACTTATTGAAAGAAAACAAGTGCCACGTAAATAATTTTGGGTTATAGAAAACTATGATTTCTAGAACTTTTGCATAAAACATTTTTTTGGTTTTTGAAACATGCTGTAGAAACACGCTGTAGAAAGAATCAGAATTCAAATATCTGCACTAATAACTAAGCTATCGTCCGACGACACACTAATAGGACATTCTGTATAATAATATGTTGAAATTTTACCCAAGTTCTACCCTCGTTAAGTTCAGGAATTCAACCTTGAACATTGAATAACACCCTTAACTAATGACGCGCGGCTGTTACCAGTACATGTATTAAGTTAGACAATTATAGACATATAGTTAGCGATAGAACTGACAACCTTGTCAAAGTAAGGTGAAGAAAAACTGTGATGGAAAGTTAACACACGCTCTGCGATACAAACTTAGAAACAAGTTCTATAGAAATACATAAGACCTATTAGGACTACATTATGAAACTTTATGCTATTAAATAGTAATAAATATAATAAATACAGGGTTGAAACGAATCCTTTAGGTCACTCAACAGTTATTTACATTGATTCACTAGGTAGAGACGGCTTCTCGTCAGCTCCTCATCGCGTTGAGTACATTATTAGGGAGGTTCATACCTTTTTCGCAGAATTCCCCTTCGTAGTCCAGGTTGCGACACTCGCAGATGGGGCCACTGTCAGTTGATATACAGATGCCACCGTGCTGACAAGGATCTCGTATTTCGCAAGCGTCACTGCTGTTTCCCCTGAGTATCTGCAACAAGAAGAAGACTTCTAAGTATCAACCTGTCCATCTCAAGCTATCAATTTTATGTGAAAGTAGGTAATAGAGTATAGCAGATAAAGTGTTATTGTCAAAGTTTATTGAGAAATAAAAATATTTCTTGTAAATAATCAGAAAGAAAACGCAGGATAAATTTTAGTTCTTGTTTTCCTCAAAAAGGATAATAAATTGACAAACGGCGATACGGTGCTTTTTGCTTAGGTAAATCCTGGGGATATGTGAACAAATAAATAGAACGAATATTTGTGATCCTTATCTCCAGTACAAGGCAAATATCGTAAAGTTCGTCATATTGGCAATATACATATAAGCTTATATTCAAAATAAGGATGTTTTCTTATGTGATATTAACTTTTTCATCGAGAATATTCGACAGCAATATATTTTGGCAATACTTTCCATGAAATTTACTTCTTCCTACTGGTTACCCAAACCTTACCATAGTCTATCAGAAACCGTCCATAAAACCACACGTTCAAATTTTAATTACTACGTTTCTTTAAATGTCTTTCAAGTTCCTTAATAGTTAGTAATTTAGAAAATAACAGAAACTGCGTTTCTTTTTTATATAAATCGTTTAAAATATTACATACAAACTATCGCAAATCAATATATCCATTACAAAATATTCTTTAGCGATCATACTAATGGCCTAAGTCATAAATATGTAACATTAAGGAAAGTATGCCGCCGTATAAAAGCAATTGTCGTACACAAAGGGCTTTGCTTCTTTTACTTCCTGTCGTAGGATTACTGTGAGAAAAATCGAACGGGTTTCGAATTATGTTAAATTGTTTGAAACATCATTACGCAATTTATTAAGTATTCACGATTCGATGCATTCGAAAGCTTTGAAATATTTCACATTTACTAAGATCGAACCTACAAATTCTCGAATTTCGTTTAGCTGATGAGTTATTGGATCAATTTTACATTAACGCTGTAGCGTCCAGCTTATTTCCAATCTTTTATCTCCAATCTTGTCGGGAACGCGAAAAATAACATTTTTGTTTCTCCGCTACTCTTTGTTTAATATTAATAGTATATTATTATACAAGTTTTATAAGACGTCAGATTGGCGCATGAGTTGTTTGGGGCACGAGGAGCGCCAGCGACGAGTGCCTCAAATGAACGAATGCGCCAATATGTCTTATAAAACGAGTGTAATATACTATTTTTTTCTACTTTGCGTCATTAATTTTATAAAAATTTAGAAGTATATTAGGTAAAATTCCAATCTAGGGTATTTATGGGTGCAACCGTTGGTAACACTGTCATCTGTCACTTAAATTCAAATATCTGTGAAAAAGTAATTATTGATAATTATTATATACCATCATATACTAGTAGTACGAAACCTAGGATGCAACACGCATGTTTAAATATGTATAAAAATATACATACTTCGCAGTTTGTGCGATTCTAAAAAATCAGTTTGTGCTTACTTTTGTGGTTATGTGTATTTTCGTTTGACATGCATTTGATATCAATGTCACCAATCTTAGAAAAAAGTTACTAAAAACGGTGTTACAATTTGCTAATTGTAACACCGAAAACAGTGTTACAATGTGTGCATTGTGAATGCAAAGTAGAAAAATATATTTCATTTTAAGTTACTCTCATTGACTCAAAAATGTATCATATACCACATGAGCTGTAAAAAACATTTTTAAAATTTTTATTAGGTATGAGCAATTCCAAACATTCTCCTATAATTTCCTAAAAGAAATCATCAAAATTCATCAAATATTATAAGGTATTGAAGATAAATAAGGGCTGGCTTATTCATCTACACGTAAAGTCCTGTATAGCTATGTGTCAGATATATAAAATTTTGTTGGTGTATTACAACTCATACAAGTAATAGCTTACCAATAATAGTGTACAGAACTGCCCCTTTTATTCACGTTCTACACACTGCCACTAACATATTTCTGTGTTAATGCCAAACAAATTAGGTAACAAAATCCACTTATCTGGCACATTATTTATCACACAGAGAGAAAAAAATGAATGAAACGAATTTGCTTCAAGTCAAAGAAAGATCGATGTTAAATGGTGGCAGACAAAGCTTTAGTTGCCGCAAAGAAATTATTTCTTTGGTAAAATTTATTAAATTCAAACTTTTACTTACATTCAATAACATAATATCGTTAATTTTAAATAAAAAAAACTTTCTTTACTGTTTCGTCAATTTAGTACTTGACTTAATAAAATCGAATGTGGATTTATCAACGAACACCCAAAAGGCTAGTTAACACTGAACAACCTGCAGCTTATTTGTTTCCAAATACATTTCAAAATGTGGTTCTAGACGTCATCTGGTTCTGGCAGATTTGGAGTCTGGCCTCTTAAGCTTTATCCTCGGATCATTCGTTTCATCCCGGCTGAAACCTAACCTAAAAAGCGTAGGTGGGCATTATTACGGTGTTTAACGGTCCGCTTGAGTCGGATTAAGGAGAGCCTCTTAAAATCGGAAAGTTAAGTGGTCGTGCTCCTGAGATAATGCACAAGTCTTAATTAAACAATTCACTCTTAATTTTGCGCCATGCATCAGACGTAATGGGCGCAGGAATTTCAACGTTTACATTTTCTGGACTTTGCTAAATGAGATGTACAGTGAGTTATATCGGAATTATGCGGATCTAATGGCTGTTTCCAGTTTGGGAGCAACGTTAATTTACCGAGTTTTGTTATCAGCGCAGTACGAGGCGCAAAGCAGGCGCACGGGGGGATTTTAATTTTCGAAATGTTGAAACGGTGTTTTTGGGGCAAAGGTTATTTTCGACTAATGCAATGTTATTTATCGTATAAGGATGTTGTACCCGAAAATTTCTAAGCCCTAAACTGAACTGACGCATTTTAGCTAATGAACGTTTTCTTTCGTAAACAAATTGTACCACAACGGCAAAATTATCTGAATGATAAATAACGTACGCTCAGT
The DNA here is from genome assembly GCA_963971325.1 of Aphodius granarius. Taxonomy (NCBI): domain Eukaryota; kingdom Metazoa; phylum Arthropoda; class Insecta; order Coleoptera; family Scarabaeidae; genus Aphodius; species Aphodius granarius. The sequence goes on along the minus strand of OZ020222.1, from coordinate 11,127,471 downwards.
AAAGAAAGGTATGGTGCGCCATGGAATGTGAGTTAGCCACCCTGAAATTTGACTTTTCAGCACCTTTTGCTTTATTGGCACAAGATATGTTGTTGTTTTCGTTACTTAACACTTTATAAAGTGCAACATAAATTAAATCATGGCACAGTAACCTTTTTTGTTAAACATACTATACATTGGACGTAAGGAATTTATTTATATTATACACAGGCCAATCCAGGGCATAAAGCGACACCATAACTGCAATATTTTATTTACTGCAACGTGCAAATTAAAGTAGTGGGACGGAGTTTCTTTAATGTGCGCTTTCCTCGGGGGATTTGTTTATCAACGTAGGTATTACAGAGACCTACAACTAGTGCTGTGCACTTCTGGCTGCCGCAAAAGCGCTTAGTGGGTTTAAGCGCTTTTCAAACAGGGTTTTATGGCATGCTTTTGCAACTTCTTAGCAAGCCATTACTGCTGTACAGTATAAAAGAAAAAAACATTTCGGCAGGTGATAATCCAACTTGATTGCGCCTGTTATATAGAACACGATACGGAGTTTCAAAAAGCAGTCTGATTTATGGTTTAATGAGATTTGTTTATAACCAATTAATTATTAGACTAAAACTTAACACAACGGACACTACTTAAACTAACTTTCTATCTATTATTTACGTTTACACTTACTTATATTCACGACGTCGGTATCTGTATTACGCGAGCAGCTGATTTCAACTCCCCTTGACTCTAAAGAGCTATATGTACTTCCCACGCCAGAAGTGTTGGTGCGAGACAATTCTTTGGTTATTTGGACCTGCTTAATACCTTTGTACGGAAATAAAACCAAACTAATGAGATTCTTTGGATGTGTTAGGTAATATTTTATTCATAACTGATGTGAAATATTAATGCTGTTCCCATGGTTGGTCGGTATATCGTTATTATTGATTGATATTAATTTATTATTGTGAGGGAGTTTAGGGAGTACTTACTGACATCTGTTGCAGTATCTTTGTATATTTGTTGTTAAATTATGTACTTAAAGTTCCTGCATAAAGGTTTCTTTAATCATTTCTTTCTTGGTGGTCAAGTGTACATCTGAGGTATTATTTGTGAAACCATAGTTAGGCAAGAGTCCAGGATATTCGAGGGAAGCACTTGAGAATGTGCTAGTTATCTTTTATCCTATTGAAAGGTTATAATGGCCTGTTGGAAAGTTGTAGACACCCATAAAAGTAATTGTGGTTTACAGGTACGGCTTCCGAACAATGAGTGCGGACAATTTTAAATGTGGTACCCACTTGCGGTACTAATTCAGTTAATCCGTCACTTTTTTTAATAACAATAGTATTTAATGGGTAAATCAGAACACATATTGAGAAAAATTAAAACTAAATTTACAACATATTTCAATAAAATCGATTCTCACTCGTGTCTAGTCGCAGTGCTGTTTACTGCAAATTATTGTTAGTACCGATTATCTCGGCGGTGTTAATATCGTTTATCTTAATTTTGCATAATTATGCGGAGTGCTGACTTAACATTATGTAATATTAATATGTATTATTAAGTAGGTAGCATCTATTATGGATTATGGTTGTACTGGTAAATAGAACGATCAAGCTTGTTTGTTACTTGAGTATGTTAATATATCGACAGTATACTAAAAATTCTCTGTGTAGGTTATTTACTGAAAACAATCGAAGATAAAAGGATCACAGAAATAATAGCTACAAAGTACCAAAACGTTATTGGCATTTTTTTATGTTTGCCACATAAACAAAACAAAAGAAACTGCTGAAAGCTTGAAAAGGACTATTCAACTGGAAATATTCATGAGCGCACCTGAAAGAGACGCTTTCCATAAATTAAAATACAGGTGAAGTTTAATATTGCATGACTGAGATGTCTCTTTGAATGTCAAAAGAATATTATATCGTCTCAGACACCGACTACAACCGTTATTTTGCAGAAAAAAAAACATTTTTAATCGAGGCTAATTATATTTATTCAATGTATTTCTTTGGGTCGTTTTTCTATGTTAAACTGCTAACTTTCATTGTAGATTAAACTATGGAGATTCTAATGAAAGTAGAAAGAAATATTTTGGAGAAACCGTCGCCTCCACCAGAGTTGTAAAATTGTTGCTAGTCAGAGAAACCAATAAGATCATTCAAAACATAATGTTGCTTCCTGCTACACATTACATCAGTCAAGTGGGTATTGCACTAAAAACAATTAATTAGTATACGTGCAAAACCAGTTAACTTTTGGCCGAACTGACTTTTGGTCAAAAATGAATATGATACATCTCAAAAAATTGGTAAGTAAACTTGCTAAATCCACTTTGCTCTGCTCTAGTTATATATCACATACACAATACTACTACAATACTACTGGTTTTGTCACATCGCTCCACTAACTCAAAATGTTTTGCTCTTTTAAGACTTTGGACTAAGACAGTGCCCAGAGGTTGGATTGTTGTTGTAAACTTTCAAATTTCGTTGGTTTCCAATTCTACTTCGAGATCTCTATGGAGGTTGTAGTTTCTAATGTTCCCAGTTGCATCTACGCTATTTACCATCTTATTTTCAATACGTACAATAATGCTGATGTTAGTCTTTTTATCTAAAACATTTTCAAGATGATCGCTACTTCCGGTCTTGTGGAAGTAGAGCAGAAGATATTTTAAATGGAATTGAAGAATATTTGAAGGTACAAGAGATATCCGAATGTAAAACCCATTACAAAAAAATATTTGAAAAAAAATCAGACTTTTTGGATCAAAGGTTGAAACTAAAGATAAATGTCCCATTACAATTGATGATTATATAATGAAATGAACGTTATAGGATATTTTCTTTCTCATTATCGATAAAAACAAAAAATGCGGTTCCAGACTGTTTATAAAATAAATTTAAAATATCCGTGTTTGTTTAATTTGCCATAATTGTGAATTGCTCTTCACTGTCTTAGGTCAAATGTACGGATAATACCAAGGTAAACATAAACGTTAAATATAAGTAACAAAATTCCATGTACGATGTTGGTAAATTCCCTAACATCTAAAAACTGCAAAGGATAGGCATAGAAACGTTTCTTCAACATTTGTAGAAAATTAAATACTCTTTCAATTTTTTAAGTTTTTAGCGATTTTTGGAATACAATTTTTGAACACCCTGTACAAGCAACACCAATAATACCAACGACGTTCCATATGATACCATCTGACGAGTAACTGCACCAATTTTTAACTTTCTAGCTTAAACGGTGGTTGAGAAATGTGGTTATAAGCAAGGCCCGGAAAGTTTAGGCAATTGACACTCGAATTCCCCCCACTACGTTCTCAATATTCAGAAGCGTAGAGCCTATGCCACGCCTGTGGGTCGAGCGAAGCAATTCGCATTTATCGTACATACAACGAGGTTTTTCGGGAGCAGTAACAGCACGCCACTGTCGCACCAGTTTGTTCGGGTGGTGGGGCGTTCGTTGCCTAAACTTTCCGGGCCTTGGTTATAAGTATGGAGAATTAAAATTTGTAATAAAAAATATATATTTCATTTAAAATAAACTTTTAGTCCATTTCCAGTAGACCAAAACTGGCGACCAACTTGGTAATATTTTAGGTCCTGTGTGAAAATCTTTTCAGTCTAAACTTCAAAGACTAGGAGTACTAGATCCCAAAACAGACCCAGTGAATCAGTTGCACGAAATACCCTGTACAGTAGAAGCTTATCATATTTTGACAAAGTCGACTTTCTCCCAATAAAGTAGTAGATTTGATGCCCAATTCTTTTCGTTTTTTAAATGTTCTTTTCACATGTTCTTGGCATTTAGTGTCATCTGGCTGTGTTCGAGTCGGATAATCCAACCAATAATGTCGTCGACAATAGTCATCAGTTTCAATGTTGCTTCTTCAACAGTTTTAACAACTGCCATTATAAGAGTATCGTCAGCAAATGTAGTAACGATGAGACCATCGTACGTGAAAAAAAGATAGGGCCAGTACGCTACCGTGGGGTACTCCAGAAATCTAGTATTAGTCCGAATGAATGTTGGTCGGTTCTTATATTTGTTGATTCTATTTTATTTTAAAAAGTTCAATCTTACGTTGCAGGGAATTAATAAAACATTCAGCAAACATAGCGTGTTGTTAATATATGTCATTTTAATATTTGAACGGGTTCGGTCGTTTGTATATCGACAACATGTGTTTACAGCATATTCAAAACATGTTTCTTAAAACTTCCTATACAGAAAACCTCCGTTTAAAATAAACATAGGAATGCCGTTATACGATAGCCGCAACGTTTCGAAAGTATGAAGCGTTCGATGTTTACAATTTTATGAACTACGTGCTAACTGCATAGGGGAACGGATGATTTTTATTCCGCGTTTTCGCCGTCGCCGTCGGTCGCCGGCGTCGTGTACGGCAGGCAGCTTGGTAAGTAATAAAAGAAGCCCGCCGTCGTCGTCTTGACACGCCCAGCGCCTAGCTAGCGTATATTGATCTGTCTGTCCTCCTGTTTCTCTTCCTCCTATCCGCTCTCTTGCACAAACTTCATAGGCCACAAATAATTCTGTCGTATTTCGTCACTACACGACCGTCGACGAATGTGCCGGAGCAAATTTGCCGTGCGGCAACGATCGTGCCTACACGGCCGTAATATATTCATTACGAAGCGGCGGAGTACCCTCGTTATTGTCCGACACACACTTTACGCCCATTACGCGCGTATATTTTGACGTTGATAGAATTGTGTTTTGCGTACAACACTCGAGTTGCTGAACAGGTAATATAGGTATTAGGTACCGTCGAATTTACAAGAACACGCGATCTGGCGCCTCTTGAATGGCCATTCAAATTACATTACGCCTGTAAATGATGTTGGCTGGAAGTCATACTTGAGTAATTTAAACTAATACGGATAATAAAATCAGCTGTTTCAACTGTCGTGTTTATCTTACTTTAATATGCATCAAAAATATACACCTGGTTTAAAAGTAAAGCATAATAGGAGACTGAATCCTACGGTTGAATAAATATGTATAGTGAAACCTCGGTATACGACCTTAAAGGCGTCCTTTTCGTCTTTTTTCGCCCTTTTCGTTCTTTCGTCCTTTGTCGTCCTTTCGTCCTTTTTCATCCTTTTGTCCTTTTTCTTATTATTCCACCAGAAAGTTCATAGTTTTAAACCAAATAAATAGTGTACATATCATACTGCTACTTATTCATAGAAGTCGTATACCAAACAAAATTTGTTGCGTCGAAACAGGACGTACCTATACCGAATTCGACATATTCTAAAGCAGACGTATACCAAGGTATCACTGTAAACATGTTTGTGCTATTAACACAATTTGAGAGTTATTTAAGGTCCTCGAGACTTTTTCGATCCAGTTCAAAATATCTGAGCTAGTCCCATCCAACTTTCCGACGACCTCGTTGAAACATTGAATCGCCCAACCCTTTTACAATTATTCAATTCCGTGAAGTCACAGCGACTCTGGATCCTGACCTGATGTCAGGCACTAATGTCAGACTAACACTAAATGTTATGCCATGTCAGTAGTCACTGACGTTTAGGTATCTAAATTTGCCAATTCGCAACCATGGCCACTAAGGCTGTGTGTGGACTGTGTCAGACTGCTTCTATGAACGTTTATAGCGTCTAAAGCCTGATTTATAGTGCCGTAACCGTATCCGCAACCGTGCGTTCAACATTGCGTTTGCCTGAACTAACGTAGAAACGTTACGGTCACTATAAACACCGTCGAAGAAGCGTGCAAGGTCAACTTTTCTACGATATGGTTAAGTGTTACGGTTACGGCACTATAAATCCACTTTAAACCGTTCATCCTACTGATCTGTAAATACAGGTAATGTTCAAGATTATGCAGATTCCTGTGCTTCTAAATCATTTACGGCAGTATTATCATTCGTATTCAAAGAATAATTCTATACTTTCCTACATTTCGATTAATAATATCTATATCTATCACATATCTAATATAAAATTAAAATCCGTCATTTGACATTAAAAATACTGTTTGGATGCTCTTGTTAATTAGAAGGAAAAAGTTTGTTAATGTGCTGTCGATGTAGATCTCGAATCATAAGTAAAAAGTAGAAAAACGAATAATATTAATGCGATAAAAAACGACAAAATACATTCGAATAAGGCACACGTGGATTAAATTACGAAACAGTTTAAATTAGTAAACAATTATTAAACGCTCTAGTTTTATAATACACATTTTAGAAAATGAAAACCAGTATGTTAAATAAATATAATAAACAAAAATAAAATAAAAACCACTGGAGGAAGAGCTGTTATCAATTTGGTTTTAATAAGATAAATCCCTAACAAAAAGCATGTAGCATTCGTCACTTTCGATTGTCAGATTGCCACAAAAAAAACAACCAAAAATTTGTCCCTGGTAATTCTCAATAAGTATACCAACTTTCAGCCCAATCCGTAGTACTGTTGGGGTGTTATCGTATGCACCGAAATACATATTTACATACATACACACATACATCGCCATATAAATTTTTCAGAAACCATTGCAATGTATTCTGGGGACCTCAAAACGCGCATTTCCGCTGAAATTCCGATTTTTTTGGTCGATAATAAATTAGCATAGCAATAAATACATACCATATTTTTCATAGCTATAAAATTGTATATAGTTTTATTTTAATTTAAGTTTTTGCTTTTCTAGTTTTTTGTTTGTGTAACTTTCCGATATTCTGATTTTATATTTTTGGACATTCCAAAATTTGACTTTTGGAAAATGTGGAAACTTTTGAAGTATTATCCAGTATACTTTTGGACAATGTTGGTTATCTTAGATAGGATTGGGCCATTTCGTTGTGGACATATTTTGATCATTTTTTGAAAATGTGTTACTAATTTGTATGACTTTGAATACTTTTAGACAAATTACACAGTTTATTGTTAGTTATGTCTCCTGTGTCACATTACTGGTCGTGAACGTTAATAAAACTGAAGTGAATATATCATATTAAAATGCCAGCAACAAACACAAAGGATTTTCGATTGTAGTGCAACCACAAACTTTAATAAAGAATAAAATGTTGAGCACTTAGACAATGATTATGCATTGTAAGGCAACATTTGTCTTAGGTGGCACAAACTCGCAAACATTTTTTTCATACGAGCCAGACTTTCTACGACACTGTATAAAACTATGAGAATTTTATATGAAGCGATAACGTTCATAACATTATACGGTGTGTTATATCAGTGTGCTTTAAATTCTGTTATTTTTTATGAAAATAATAATATAATCTCAGAATCTATTATCTTTCATTGTTTGTGTACTGAACAGTTGCCTCTTGTATAAATTTTTGTTTGAACAGTATTGTAACCAAAACTGTAGCTAACTAATTCCAAACAATGGTCATAAAAACAAATTTTGACTTCTTTGGCCTGGTTTGATCATAAAAGTATAATGACTCTTGAACAAAATATTAATGAGTTACCATTGCTTATAGAATAGGATCTGCTATAGCAGTTTTGCTACAACACATACCACATGTAAATAACTAATTACTAAATCAATAATAATATAATAAAAGCAGTAAACATTTGCCTTTCAGTGAGATAAAATAGCTATTTTTAACACTAGTACAAAAAGAAATATTTTATATTGTTTGGGAGTTGGTGCCACCCAAAAAATATGTGCTATTAAGTAATTATTATTGTCGTAAAAAAGCCACTAATATTTCTACAGGTACACTACAATAGATAGCTAATATCAAGAGGTGTTCCTGAAGTAAGTAATCTATTCTAAACTTAGGTAAAACTCACCCTTGTTTGAGGGATGCAAAGACCTTGCGTGTTTGGTAAAAGCTTGCCATCACACTGCAAAAACATTAATCTATCAATAAAAGATATATTTAACATAGTCAATTTGTGTACTTATAGCATGTTTATGGCGTTATTACATATTTATTGTTTATTTAATAAAGTAACCCTTCTTATTAATTACAAAAAAGAAGCCGTAGGTATACATTATAGTATAAACTTAATAATCATTTATCTCGCAATTCGTATTACATATTATTTTTTAAAATATTCGAACGGTTGCAATTTTGTGAGTTGAGCGCCTTAATATTCCTTTGACATTTAATGGAGCTTTTCACGTCGTCAGAAATAAACTTTTTCATATATTTTAATTTATGGAAAGCCTTCCTTTCAGGTTCATTCATGAATATTTTGCTATTGAACAGCTGGAATATAAGCGAAGTCGTTCTTTGGAGCTGCCGTTCTTCGTATCGAAGTTAATTTCGTAATAAAAACAGAAGGTATAAAATGTATCGCTAAATACGATGTTAAAATATTTTCGTCGTTGACCCTACTACCTTTAAGACATTTATGTACCTTTAGGTATTGGAAATTACAAATTTATGGAATTTGAAACGAGATTGAAACCGAAGAATGTTTACATTTTATCTTATATATTACTGTACCTCACATTCATAATGTTTCTAAACTAGCTTAAATTAAATTAGCTACTAGCTTAGATTATAAATTAGCTGGTTTAGCAACATCATGAATTAGTTAGTCCTAAAACCAGAAAAGAACATAATTGCCAAATATAGTTTATTATTTTTTAATTAAAAGAAAGATAAAACAACATTTCTTTTGCTTGTTTTTTTCTGACAATCTGACCACCGTAAGTAAACAATTTTGCATGCACTTTTTAGAAATTCTGTCGATTTTAACTGTACTGATACCAGCTCATGCTCCAGTCGCTTTAAATATATACACCAACTTAGACGTTATAGGCTTAAGCACCTTTTACATTTGTGCAATTTTACCTGCAATCCCAATCATGCGACAAAACGCATGCGATTTTTCGTTTTACACTATGCAATTTTTGTATATATATGTTATATGAAAAAATCGCATGGGTTTAGAATCAGTTCTAAATCCGTGCGATATTTACGTGCAATTCTAGTAACTTTCTAGGAATTTAAGCGTGCAAACATAAATATGGTTGTGGCACCACTGTGTATAGACCTCGTGTAGACGCTGCATTGTTACCAATCAAAGTAACCACAGTTGTCAAAAAATAAAATCACCGATGCTCAAGCCATGCAATTTATTAAAGTTGCACAGATGTAAACGCTCGAGAAACGGTGATAAAATAGCATGCGATTATGAAAAATTGCATGCTTGAGATTGCAAGTTAAAATTGCACAGATGTAAAAGGTGCTTTAGTAGGAGTTAGCAGTCTATGGTTGCGAATTGGCAAATCTTGAATGTCAGTGGCCACTGACATTGGGTGGCTGTGAATTAACTAAATTTAACAATTGCTGAAGATTTACACGATGTAATGTGACAACGATTTTTACTTTCCGACTAGTACCCTAGAAGGAAAGTATTGTAATCGACGGAAAATAAATTCGAGATTTCCGCGGAAATACGCGTTTTGATGTCCCCCTGAATCGATTGCGATGATTTCTGGAAAATGTATGTGTGTGTGTATGTATGTATGTATGTATGTATGTATGTATGTATGTGTGTATGGCCGTAAACACGATTGCACCCAAACGGAACAAGAGTTCGGGCTGAAATTTGGTATGCATATTTAGGATTAGCGGGGGACGAACTGGAATGTTTTTAGTGACAATCTGACAGCCGGAAGTGGCAGATGTTACATGCGTCTGATTAGGAATTTATCCGATTTTGGCCAAACTGATATCAGCTCGCCATCCATTGACTTTAAATATATATATACAAATTTGCAGATCAGTGGGATGAACAGTTTAGGCGCTATAAGGGTTTCTAGAAGCAGTTTGACAGATTCCACAGCCTTCGTGGTTGTATTGCAAATTGTCAGATTTTGACAAACGTCAGTGCCCCTGACATTACATGACATTAAATGTCAGTATGACAAATATAATTCTGTCACTGAAACTGACGTTAGGTAGCGTCCAGAGATGGTTTTGGTTTTACTAAATTAAATAATTGAAAAAGTGTTTAGGCACTTCATTGTGCCAACGATTTAGTTGGAAAGTAGATTGAGGGCCACCCCAGATATTTTGTGCTAATGTTACGTATTAATATTAAAATTAAGTAAAAACAAACTGGCTACGAAAAAAAAAGGAAAACATACATAATTTTTGAGTCACAAAGTTGAGTGAAACTAACAATCAACAATAATAAATGTAAGGTAGTTTCCACTATTTGAAAAGAAGAAAAATTAAATTTCTTTTCGAGTCATCTAGATTCTAGACTGTATAACGGCGGTTGTTTTGTTTGCCTTTTTACAGACTCGAATAAATTTTCGTTATTTTTATGTTCAAGCAGTAAAAGGGATTTTGATTGCTCTGGCCATGATCCAGACAATAAAAGCGAAATGCGACTAAAATATATCGCAAATAATTTGTGACTATATTAACCCTGTACGTAGCGTCGTTGTCGGCGTCGGCGAACTTGCCGTATAGCGTTTCAGATCGCATGCGATAAGAGGTGGGAATTTTTGAAATTCGACACGCGAGACCCCAATATTCCGTGCAGCGCGTACACTCACGTAATATTACGACGCCGATGGACGCCTACGAAATTTCGTTGCCCTAGTCACCGCCTTGGGGCTTGTAATTAGGAGAGCGGCTCTCTATGATGCGAGCACTAGGCAAATACCGACGCCGACGCGTTTTCCGCCCGACAAAAATAGTTTTTCCAAGCAAAGGAACGTTCGCGGCCGACGTGGGAGACAATCAATTAACAACGTGCTCTACGGTAAACTACGGACGACGTTATTAATTATGCTAACTACATACAGGGCCCACGGTGAGTATTTTAATGCAATTTTAATGGAAGATAATTTGAATATTCTCCGGTAAAATGTAACGTATTCCAGGATAAAGAAGTGTGCAATAAATTGTCTAAAATTTATAATTTCATAATTAATTAAAGAATCTAATAAAACCCCGGTTATGTAGGTATAGGTTTAAGTAAATTCAATTGAATTGAATATAGTTTATAATAAAATACGTTTGCTTTTATTGTTTCTATTGCGCTAAGTTTAACAAATAAAACCGATTTTTTTTAACTAAAATTTGTTATAACAATTGAATATTTTGAGATGTCAGTTCAATTTGTTTCAGTTGTGCTTTCTTATTTAAAATAAATACGAACATGCTTGAACTCTTTATTAGAAGGACATACGGTACAAAGATTGTCATTTCCATTGTACGCAATACGTTGTATACGTTGTTTCTAGTCCTACCAGCAAAACGATCTACTAATTTCTGTCACTACAGTATTAGAAACTTGAGCAATGAGAACATTATAATAATTTTGTAATATAATAAAGGTTACCGTCGCAAAGTAATTCAATTCAGTTTGAACTCAAACAAAACTAAAACGGTCCTGTCAAATTATTATTTACAAAACATCTTCTTTATTTTTTCAAGTAAATTCTTTATTTGCACATAAATAAGTCAAATTATTTGAATTTATTATATTTATTTTATAAAACATGTTCAATATAACATAATTTATCATTTATCACTAAGTTCTAGACTTCCGGGAGAAAACCGCGTCAACGACTATAAAGTTTCGCACTCTGTTGCAAGAAGATCTTCAGGACGCAACAGTAAGACAGCCACGAAGAGAATGACTTGACTACTTTATCGTTGTTGCACAGAGCGAAAAATTTATTCGATACAACACGAATGTCTTTGAGTGAAGAATATCACTTGTTTCTATATCAGCAGAGAGATCATTTGGTTGGATCAAGTAAAATATAAAATTCTCAGAGTAAGAATATGATTTTCTTGATGTTCCAAGTATTACGTTTTCTTGTTTTAAGTATGAAGGAACTGCTTGAAAGGAATTACGTCTGTTTTAAGCGATGCGTACGTATACTTTTGGGTCAAGAAATTGTTTGTTCGTTGAAGCATGTATAACAATGTTTACAAACGACCCGCAGGCGAATGGAGCAAATTCACTCAAAATGAGAAGGTTAGTTATTATTGTCAATTTAATTATATAATAATAGTATAAATATGGTATAAAACTCCATTTTGCCGTTTTGGCGAAGGCGCCGGGTTGTCGTTCGGATATGAATTCTACTACATAATCTCCTTTGAATTCAGGAGTGTATAGGATTTTATACATTATTTTATGTATTATGAAACTTTGTATTGCCGAATATTCTTTGACTGAAAGGAATGCCCAGACGTCAGTCAATGGAATTGAGTATTGGACCTAGGTTGACAAACTTCTTTGAAATAAACTATAAAGTTTTAGTTGTGAACTTTTCCATTTACAAGTTTTAAACGTTTCTTATTGTCGAGTGTAAACTTGGTAGTGGATACATATTTCACTTTGCCAGAATTTTTGTACAAAATCTGAAACCTGAAAATGAACAACGGCATTGTGTAGAATTCTTATTAATCTTTAATCACTCCGGTACTTAGAAATTCAGCCTCCACGAGGGCAAGATCTGGATTTTAATAATAAAATACATTGTGGAAATATCAATCCTAGATAATTGAGTAAATCTCACTTCTTTATCTCAGTGTCCCTTAAGGGTTAAGTGCATATATTTACCATATTTCTATATTAAAATTGTTTAGGTACTCGATCAGATAACATTTAGAAAAGAATAGGTTTAGTGGGATCACTTGACGGCCATGATTAGCAATAAATGGAAATGAAAGCCCTCCTCTTGTTTTCGCAAATTTAATATGCATTCACCAGCAATGAAATTGTCAACCCAATAAACGTTTTCATTACCCGTTTATTTATTTTACGAAATCTATTAAATACTGACAGGATTTAATACGTTTGATATTAAAACGTATCGTATCGAAATATTCTATGAAATCAAAGTTAAACATTCAACAATATTATGTAAAAACAAACATTTAATTATTGTAAAATTTGAATCAATACAATTTCGTTTGAGAAAAGAAAGAAATTTTATTTAGTGACTATTTGTTGAAATTCAATAACAGCTTTGGTTAACAGTGTTTTGACTGAAGTCATGCGTATATGTTATATTGTATGATGTACTATAAATTCTATATTACTGCATTCTGTCGATATCTATTATTCTTGATGTGTTATTTTAAGATATTTTTTTCAGATTACTGAGGTTAGATAGTTCGGACCTGACGATGGTATGCTAATGTATTTATAATAGCAGTTCTAACACCGGCGTTCAAAACAGTGGTACCATTAACATGTACGTAAGTATCAAAGCAACACTTTTATTTTATGGTAGTGGCTTTTATACCATTTTTCGTCAATTGTTGTATTACAATAACAATAATAATGGCGTGTGTTTATTGGTGCGTAATTAAATTCAGCTATGTATATAATTAGCATTTATGTATTGCCACCCTTTTAAGAATAATATTGTCCAAATGTAATATGTACTATATACAGTCGTGCAATGTACACGAAAACCATTAGCTTTTCATATTCATACGTAGTCGGAGAGTAATTTAAAATATATTTTCCGGCGTAAGAAATCCGATACAAAAGAGTTGATGGTACAAAACATTCCTAATGACTTTTTGCTATTAGGTATTACCGTAAATTGCCCCCACATTTATAAACAATTACAAAGCGATTGAATTAATTTAAGCACGATACATCCGAAATAAAATATAAGGTAAAAAATACATGTTTTGAGGTCCATGTCTTTCTGTGTGTAAGTATGTGGGTACGTATGTAACACGATAGCGCCCAAACAGTATAAAGGATTGGGCTAAAATTTGGAGTGCACCGATTTTTACCAACCTGATACTAGCTCATCGTTCAGATTTTTCAGAATATCCGCCCCAACCTCCTACATAGAAGAGATACAAGATTATCGCAGAAATATTCATATATATCACAATACTTGACAGTAGAGGATCGTCACTATGTTCAACAGAGTTAACAAACCATGTAGGGCCAACACGTAAAATCGTTGCAAATGTTGCTTTGCGGTGCGATTTTTTCTCTAACGTTGTTAAACATTCTCTATAGGCGCAACCTATCATAAACTATGACGGTGAATGGTGATTACATATAAGCTCGGTGCGTCTCGTAGAAAAATTAAATTTCTGTGTAAATCTGACGCTTCTCGAAGTCGCGCATGACGCATAACTCCGAATTAATGCATTCAATTTGGGGCATATATTTTCAAAGTATACTATTTAATCCTATATAATTTCGGTAAAGACCAAACTGTGCGATGTCAGCATGACATACAATAAATAAACACCGCCATTATGTAAGTGTCCTACAGTATCATAAAAAGTGGAAAAGAATGTGTTCTGTCACATGTATGTTTCATGTTTATAGTGTCAACCGCATTCCAAACTTACCCTATGGTCCTTCGGCCTGGTCTCCTGCCTCCTCGGAATACCACCCTCGATGTCTGGATACACAAGGTTTCGTATAGAGCCGATAAACTTCGGTTCAAATATCACACTGGGCAGGGCCAGCAAGGTCAGTTTCGTGTTGTAGTAGGACGGCATGCCTCCGACGAAGACATCCGAATTCGTGGAGAACCTCCCGAAATTGAATTCCTTCCCCCTGGAGGTTCGCATGTCGGACACACCGTCCACCGATAGTATCGTCCGCTCTTCGTGTCTCTGGACGTGCACCTTATGCCAATGACCATCGTTAAGATCCCTGCCAACTGTGATAATCTGCGCACCCCCACCCAAGTTATACCTTAGCTTTAAGGCTCCCGCGACCAGTTTAATCTCGAAAAAGTCATAGGTACCGCCGTCGTCCGTGTACAAGAGTAGACCGTCTTTCTGGTCAGTCTTAAATTCGAACTCGAGGCTTCCGTTGGTTCCGCCGCCCCACTTTCTGAACTGCGAGTAGGAATTCGACGAACCGTCCAGAACAAATGCCGATCGAGAGTTTATGAACGCGAGGAGTATGTGGAGCAGAAGTATGATACGCATTTTGTGCCCTATGACGTTAGAGGGTTACTGGTGATGGTAGTGCCGCCGAACCGTACAGTCCTATCGTGTGCGATCTTTGTAACGATGATAGCATACTTATTTGCGGCACTATATTTTGCCCCGTTGAACCACACTATCGATTATCACGTTCGATGTAGATGAACGTCCGGTCGCTGCGGTGCGCTAACTTCATCGGTCGCCAGCCGGTTTTTGGATTGCTGGTTGCGAGCTGATTTTCAACCTAAAATGCATGAGAGAAGCGGATATAATGCGGGCCATAATGCTGTAATACCTATTAATAGTTTTACGTAATAATGATACAGGGAACAAAAAGAAACTATTTGATTTATTTATGGGTTGATCGGCATGATGTACAGTACGTTTCACCAGCAAAGAGAACGACTCACCGATTTCTGTTGTTATTTTTGACGTATGTACGTACTACGTGCGTTTATATCTATGTCGTACATTTTTGAGGTAGGATGGTACAAAATTTGTACCACCAAGTGTCTTGCCGGTGCGGTACAGTGCTTGAAACATGCACCACTTGTGAAACACTATATCCACATAGGTTTATTTACTTCAGTACATAGTTGTTATATATAGTACAGTCATTGTAACTGCATTTTTAACTTCTTTAATAAACAGGTTACAGATTTTTGTATTTTTACTAGTATTGTACATATGGTTATGACATTCAGATCAGGAATCAATAACAAGTTATTAGTTATCACTGTTTTTCAGTTGTGTTTCAGTTATCAAATGTCATTTCTTTAAATTTATATATTACATTATGTTTATTATGTGCCTAGTTTGAGTCTGCTGTATTGACTACAAAGAAGCATACACCCATGTCGCAGAAATTTCGTAATGAATGGGTTACTGAATATGGGTTTATTTAGATAAATAATTGGATATAGAACTAATGCCGTCATCAAATTGTATAATGTTAAATTATTTTGAAAATAAAGAAAACATATCAAGCATTACTGCTTTTACTAATAATAATCTTAGTTGCTAGTTCTTGTAAACTTTCTGGAACACATAAATTTTGTAATTTTCATAGACATTCAGTATATTTTCGAAATAAATTGAATCAAATTTATTCCTGTCAGAACAATCTAAGAAGGAAGGCGTCTTTTTGTTTGCAGCACCAAACCAAAACAATGTTATACAGGGTGTAACAGATTTCAGTACACATATTTTGACAGATGGTAGGTTCTGGCTAACAGAAATATCGAAGGACAATATTGTTTGAGTACCACATGTGGTTAATGGCTGTAGCGATTAAAACGGGTTTTAATGCTTTTGGAACAATTTGTGATAACCTGCATAACTCTGAACCAATCCAACAGCCAGCAGTAGAAAGAAAACATAGCTTGTATTCCATAAGGGGGAAACCATGTTGTCCATAGCAACTTTATGTAATACATTCCATATGTTATTTATTACTTTATTTTTGTAGTTTCTTGTAATATGTACCGTTTAAAGAAACTTGTCCGTGACCTTATCCTAGCTATTATAAACAATTGAATAATTTTTTAAAAGAATTTTATAGTTAGTATGTATTTAAAAAAATGTATCCCCCACTGCACTCAAACCGGTGAGATTCTGTATAATAACAAAACCTGATTGACAAAATCTGATGTTAGCCAAAAAACTAAAAAAAAAATATTTTTTCTAATACAGAAAAAGTTTAGTTATTTACATTTTAATTTATGATTATGTTTTAGTGACAATATGTTGACTAATAAATTTAATGCGAACATTATTTGTTAGCACTCGGTACCTATAGGGGTTTGCATTTATAATAATTGCTTAAATGTCTGTACCTCAAATTTAACTCTTTGAGGAAGTCATTGTATTAAATAATTGTTGCAATATTAATACATTTTTACAAAATTCTACAAAATCAATATCTATAAAACCGAAATAGGTACTTGATAATTTAAACGACCAGACATTCTTTTAATTTATAAAGTAAGTAAGAATACCGTCTTAACGGGACAGTAACTTTTTAAAGCTTATTTCCATGAAATAAATATTAAATGATACTGGAAAACATTAACTGAAAAGTGTGAGACAGACTTATCAATTTTCTATCAATGTAATAAAGTAAAAGTATCTTAATAAGTTACCTTCTTTGCAAGTTTTCTATGGTAAAAGTAATGATGAGGTTTTTCATTTCGATAGATTATATTAAGAAATCCGATTAACCTTACTCCTGTCGTAGAACTTCCAAAGTAGTTTTTAATTACTCAGAAGTTCCCTTCGCTGTTACATCCTTAATAGAATTTATTAAAAAGAATCCTGGCAAGTTGTAATTACTACGCGAAAGTAATTAAGGATGGCATTTAATTCTTCACTATTAATATTAATTATGTTCGGACTCATTGGTTAATAATATCTAATATTCAGTAAATATCAGAAATGCGCAAAAAGATTAATTCTTTACTTTAGCATTCGCTACTTTCAAGATTTGAAGTGACTGATACTTATTGCAAACATTATTCCATACATTATACCTATAAATTTAAGGATCAATCACAACACGCAACGATGCGATGGTATGGGACAAGATATTAATGTGAACAACAATCAGTGATGCAATTATTAGTACTGCAGTTGTATCAATGCTGGTATCAAAACGAGGTAGTGTTAAGTATCAAAACATGTATCAAATATCGATGAATGAACGATAACTTTTATACTCATTCATTTGATGTGGGTAACAATGTGTGATAATTAAGAATAAGTATGAGTAAAAAAAACGTTTTATGTTAACTTAAAATTGTGTAAAAAATGAATTTCAAATTTAACATTAAACGTAGGTATCACTGAATTTGAAAAAGTATCAGTTGAAGTAAAAAATACAAAGTAGCAAATACTCGGTTCAAAAGTATCACAATCAATTCGATACAAAAAGTATCGATTTTACACATACCTAATTATACATTTTCATTTCACTTTTGGTGGAGGAGCTTACATGCGCTGTACAACGAACGTACTTAATGTAAAACAAAAAGTTTAAAGACACTTTGGAAAATATTATATCGTGTTATGGGCAATTCTAGTGGTAGCTAGTCAATCAATAAAAAACGTTGTAATGTCTACCTATCAGGGTGCCATATATTATTGAAATGTATCAAGCACTTCCTCTAAATTCCATTCATAGGATGTATAAAAGGACTTTAAATTTTAATAATAGCAACTTGAATGTACCAACGTTACCATTGAGTAATAAATACACTTTGTAAATTTTGACCCTTTTATTCGAAGGATTGTATCGATATTACTTAGCAGTTTTATTATCAGCATTATTTGAAATCAATTATTTTCTAAAAATCTGGGTAAATCTTTCCTGTAAGTTGACACTGATCTGTTATCCGTGCCTTTGAACTAATAAAACGTAAATCACTATTTCTTTATTTCTGTACTTAAAAAAAATTAAAATTCAAAATAATTTCCAAAAAGTGCCTAATGAGAATCAGATGGATTAAATATCAGCCATAATATTTATAATAAGACTGTTGTTTACCTAATAAAACAAGAAAAAAATAGGTGGATGGATCTGAATTAAATTTTAACATACACTTTATTTCTGAAGAATCTTAATTAACATATTTCAATAATTCATTAAAATATAATAATAAACTTTTTGTGAAATTCAATTTAAATAATTCTTTTTATGTAAAGACGATACTGTATTTTATCTTTATTAAGCCTAAATATGTCACCAACAACAAATTTCCTAACGCAAATACTAAGATTTTATCATACGGTTTATGTCTGTTAACAGTCAATATTTTACTTAATTAAAAGAATTAAAAGAACAAATAACTAACGACCTAAGATATCCTTCAATTAATTCTTTAAATTGTTTAAAACACGTTTTATACGCGAATAATGAAAGTAAAACACTTTCAACCCTTCCTCGACAAACAAAAGCGCGACAAAACGACACCAACTTTTCTTTTTAAACGTCGAACTTTTGTACCGAGAAACAAAAGCCATCCCTCGCTTTCCTACGGGAGATAAGCACTTTTCTCGGGGGAGGATTCGGAAGCAGACTCGATATTTTTCAAGTTTACATCGATATACGAGAATTTGTGATGGTCATTTAGATAGCACAGAGTAATCAGAAAGTATTTAGGTTACTTTAATTTTAATACAACAGAAACGTTCTAAATAGTGAAATATTGATTCACTAGTCTACATTTTTCGGTTATTACGTTATTATTATGTGCCTGAAATCGATGGGGTTGCTTTGAAATTGATGTTTATATTGGGCGTACGAACGGTGCCTTCAACATGCGATATTGAAAAAATTAACTGACATTGTGCCACAATTCCATTATGCGCAGACATTCTGAGCCTTTCGTGTGTAACTTTAGCAATAAATCCACAGAAAACAGGCTTGCAATCACCACAAATTCAACGGAAACCTAAGGATAACTCAGGAAAATGTTACCCTATCTAAGGAGTAAGCTAACAACAAACACCAAAATTGTATTTACGAACCTCAATCGTCGATTCTCTTCGCCAAAATGATGTTTGTCGGCCTCAGTTATCAAGTTTCAGCCGACAAATGCAAACGTGCGATTCTAGGGTGATTGCAGGTTGTTTCTTGCGAATGATTGACGATCAATATGGTTGCATTTCGTGTCGTTTGATGTCCGACGGTATGGAAAACGTACCAACTAACAGTACTTGTAATTCGGGTCTTTCATGACCGCACTGTGGCGTCGGGTAGGTTGGTGCACTAACGTGACGACGTCGGAACAGAAAGGGCGCAGGACGCCATGCGCCCAATGGTTGTAACCTCGACCCGACGCCACAGTAGACAATTATCCACTTTTAACTGGAAAAAATACAATCTGTTCTGAATGCAATTGAAATCATTATTTTACCAGATAATTGGTAATTATAACCATTAGATTTAAGTATGTACTTGATTATACATCTACTCATCGCCGAAAAAGAAACTTCTACTCTAAAAATGTAAAAATTTTGATCTCCAATAACTTTTGTAACTTTTAATTCGATATTTTTTTTCATTGAGGCCGAAGATGTTTGAATTAACAAAACCGGTATCTAAGAAATTAAACTAAAAACAAAGGAAGAGTTTTTTATTCATTTACCCTTGTCGACATGGTTCACTATAATTTAGCTTTTTTGTTATTCAGTTGTAAAAGCATTATGGGCAACTGTACGTTGCGACGGTATCGGCAGCGGTGGATTCGCGTATGCCACGGTAGCGACGGCAAAAAGCGTCAAAAAGAAAATCAAACCACCTAAGCGCGACACCGCTTCCAGAATGCAATGAATGCTCCATAACACCGCGTTAGCATTATTTATTAGTTGTCCTACTGTATTATGGCCAAGTGCTGCTCGTTACACCCAAGAATGATAACAGTTATATTTTATGTTAATAGCCTTGCCGTTGCATATGCTCCATTGCCCGATAAAAATTCTATTTTGCTAATCCAATTGTGCGAAATATCTAGATTGAAACACATCATAAAGTTAAATACGTAATCCAGTTTGTCTAAACTAAAGTGTTAAGAATATAGATGGGGTTGTTTATTGAAAATATCCGAGATGTCCCCCGCCCAACTTTCCGACTAAATTGTTGCCGCAAGTGCCTTAACACTTGCTATTATTCCATTTCGTGAAGCCACTGTCACTCTGGCCCCCAACCAACGTACGTCAACACAGTCATGTCATATCAGCGGCACTGACGCTTATCAAAATCTAACAATTCGCATTTCGCAACACAGCGACGAAGGCTGTGGATTCTGTCAAACTGCTTCTATATATATTCTTATATCACCTAAACCGTTCATCCACTGATCTGTCATTTAGTAAACATATTTAACGTCACTGGAGGATGAACAGGTTTGAACAGTTTCAAAAGTTTTTAAAAATCGGATAAATCCCTTAGAAAACGCGTGTAACATTTGCCACTTCCGGTTGTAAGATTGTCGCCAAAAAACAGTTGAGTTCGTTCCCCGGAAATTCTAAATATCTACACCAAATTTCAGCCCGATCCGTTGTTCCGTTTGGGCGCAATCATGTTCACGGACCTACACCCATACCCACATCCATACATACACATATAGATTGGTCATTATCTTTTCAAAGTCATGGATTAGTGTCAAGATATGGGAGTTCTATAGTGCGTGCGCGTCAAGAACTAAGTATTGGTGCTATAGTCGCGTTCGAATATTCTGCACTGTTGACACTTTTTACACCCGGTCCATAGCCGGTCTATGTGTTGCTTAGAGATGAGTGTGTCAACGGTGCAGAATATTCGAACACGCCTTATGTATAACTATATCTATAAGGCGAGTGGCTAAAAATGGCATCAAGTTTACAAAAGATAAATGTCGGAAGTGACATTTTAAAAGTTGACGTTTCAAAGGTCATTTTCCACCTGTGACCGACAGTATAGATGCTGGGCCCATGCTGGGCCGTTCATGGCATATTCATGGACCATCACAAAAGGAAAGACACGGCTTTCAATTTGGAGGTTATGCACTCGCCATGACAAGTACATAACCTCCAAATTCAGCTTCTGACACTGGATAATACTCCTATGCAAAACTGGCTTAGATTGGCCAGCGCAGCACTTCGTTCTAAACGCGAACGCACTATAGAAGCACAACATCTATACACAATTACGAATTAATATGAAATATGTTGGTAAGAAATATTTCATTCGTTTGGTTCGATTGAAGATTAGAAAGTAGACGAAAATGAGTAACCGATTGGACAGTTCTTTACAAACTCATGCAGCCACAATCTGATATGAATAATGTTATTGGACCTATTAACCCGATCGGTGTTATTTAAAGATAAATTGGTTGATAACGTGCTAGTGTAGTCATTAAATTATTCAATGAAACTGAGCACATAACGGTGATTCGCCGTCAAAGTTTTCCTTGTTTAAGGGCATTAATTTGTCGATGAAACAACCATTAACTCAAACGCTCATTAAATTAAAATATGTACACGTAGTGACATTATTGTTATTAATAGTCGGTATATCTGGTAATGTTAAGCCCAATATTTATTTTAAATGTTTGTGATAATAAAACCATAAAACCTAAAATATGGTATGAAAAATTTTCCTACGTTTTAGTCGCTGTCACTACACTCACTGTACTCTGTTTTATACACTACACTAGTTCGAACGGTTTAGTTCTTTTCAGTCTTCTCACTATATTCTGGTTGTCCAGTAGCTGCAAGGCCTCTACGTTGACGTGATTATGTAGGCGAGGTTCGTGTTTAGCAGCAAATCTTTTTATCTCATCGATGACGTTTGGGACACCAAGATCGTGGTGCGGGCCCCTGTTCCTTATGCATGGGGCGTTAACGATTTTCCTTAGCACTTTATTTTGGAAAGATTGGATGCCTTGAATATTTGTCTTATTGGCACAACCCAATGTTGAATGCCGAAAGCCAAATAAGTTTTATATAGTATCTGTGCGTAAATGTGCACTTTATTCCTTATTGACATCAGAGAGTTTCTTCCCAGAAGCCAATACAGTTCTTTATAATCTTCGTTCTTTACATCCTCGTTTGGTGCTTAAGGTCCTACCCAAATTCTTCGCAGTATGTATTTTCACACGGAACTATGGTGTTGTTTCTTATTATGATGAGAGCTATGTTTTTGTTGGTGAAGTTGACGTGGACTGATTTGATTCATTCAGTTTGGTCTTCTATCTTTGGTCCATTATTATGTTTGGTCACATGCCTGCTGAAGGTTTCTTGTGGATTCTGCAACGGTTGATCCCACCGCCATTACTGCCGTGCTAATGTGGCAACTGTTACGTTATGTGGCAACTCTAGTTGTGGCAGTCACTCGCATACAGTGAAAATAGGATTGGTCCCAGGAGCTGTCCTGGGACCTATTCGTCCATCAGTTTGATCCTGAATAGTCTGTCTGTTATGTATGAAGTTAATAGCTCAACATACTTAGTACGTACCATAAGTTTTCATTTCCAGATTAGGCCCTCCAGCCAAACCTTATCAAAAGCTTGTGTCACGTCAGGGAATACTGTTGCACATATAAGCTCTTCTTCTAATGATGTCCCCACCACGTTCGTTATTATTACCTTGATCTACCGTAAAGTGCTTTTGTCTAAAACCAAACTGGTAATTTGGGATTAGATTTCTTCTCTCTATTATAGGTTTCATTCTTTTTAGAAGTATCTTTTCAAAGAGGTTTGATATGATTGGTAGCTGTGATATTGGCCGATACGATGGGACTTCCTTCGGTGGCTTGTCTGGTTTTAGTAGCATAATAATTTCTGCAACTTTCCAAACTCTGGGGACATATTTTAATCTGAATGCTGCGTTTATTAGTTATGTAAGCATAACAATAATACCTTTTCTTGGTACTTGTTTAAGAACTTTATCTGTGATGAGATCGTATCCAGCGGCCTTTTTGTGGATTTAAGTTTGTTTTGATTTCATTCGCAACTTCTTTTGGCGTAACAAGCGGGATGGTTTGTTTTTCGTGGCTTATCGAAACATTAAAAATTTTAAGTTTTAAAGTTTCAATATTCAGCATATACAGGTTGCCACCTTCAGGTATTAATGTAGTAATGTAAAATGTCCTGTTTCTTCTTGTATCAAGAAATAAAATCATTTTTTGAAACTTTGTACATTCAGTTGTATTATAGAACATAGACATCATTGAAAACAAGGATATTTTACATTGCATATCGTTATTCACAGTCATTTTCATGGAAACTTTGTTATATATAAATTTTATTAATACAATTAAAGCATAGATCATTATTTCATTAACTGTCGCCATTTGAAGGCAACTCTCAGTAGAATTTTGATGGAGATGCCGGAGCTACAATCGACCATTTAGCACCCTCTTACGCGAGTTACCAGAAGCATGCGATAACACTATTTTTCGCTAGATGGCGCGGAACAAAATCTCGGTTTAAAATAAATTAATCTCAGTTTAATAACTTGTCAATATAAATTTGTCTAAGTACTCTAGGCTAACTATCAATAAAAAAAAACGTCAGTTTTCATGTCACCTTATTTATTTATCAAAAGTATAAAAATCAGCACTTAATTTCACAACCCACATACTTTAACCACCGAAGAGAGCTTTTAAATTCAGGTTCATGTCTCAATGCAATCAAAGCCTGATAGAAAGCTCTCTTGTACCTCACTGGAGCACTTTTATAATTTATAATGTAATACAACCACTCCAAAACCTGCAAAAGAAATAATTTAAACAACCATTTTCAGTTCAGCAACAGAAATGGCTTACCTGGGTCGTATATTTATTCCATTTCTCCTCCTTTAATATAAAAACAAACGCCTGCGGTAACAAGTACGCCAAATGGTCCATGTCAATACTACCACCGGCTTTTAGAAAAGCCTTGTGACCAGAAACGGAAACAATTGTCATAATTAGAATGTCGCACATAAACTCGACACCTTTCGAAAATGTATGAGAATCTATTAGATCGAGTTGAGTTTGTCCTAACAGCTCCAAAAACCAGTTTGGAAGCGAACTATGATCCCTCAAAGTTTGAGTGATAATGCCTATTTGGTTCAAGAAATATTCTTGTTCACTAGAAATGTATAAAAGCTATATATCATCGATTGGAAAAGGTAATAGATAACAATAATAATACATTTGTTCTGAAGCTATTGTGCTGATAATATCGTTAAAATACGCTAATGGTGAGTCTTCAGTTCTTTTAGAGAGTTCGGCAGCTATAATTATACTTCTTTTTAGTTTGTCTGAGGACACTTCTCGCCATTGCTTCGGAAGTATTAAGGGTTTTATGTAGTTATATGGAAGTAATACAATGCCTTCCACTAATTTAATGTAAACCTAAACCAAAGACAAAATAACAATAATCCAAAAAATATAATCTGTGAAAACTTACTTTACTCAAAATTGGTACTTCTTCAGCTTTTTCTGTTAAAACCTGAGCTACAACATTCTTATTAACATCCTGAAAATCACTTTTCATCATCAACGTTCCAATCTGTTTGATAAACGTATCCAACACAGTGAAATCATGCTCGTTTTCAGCAGTGTCAATCGCAAAGTTTAAAGCACTGCTCAAAAATGGTCGCATTATTACAGGTTGGATACTATTGCAAATATGCTTCAAATTGGAAAGGACAGTCAACAAGTCTTCAGTCTAAAAAGTCAATAATAAATACAAAAAACGATATGTTGTAAAATAAACTAAGCGCTACGTCAGGATTTTGTGTAATGGCCGCCATAAGATTTTCCATAAATCTACGGGCTGTTCCTGATAAAATAACTTGATGGGTGCCAATTGCAACGCAGAATTGACGAAAGTTTGGTTCGTGAACGAATTCTTGAAGAAAGCACCAATCAAGAGGTGGTAATGGTTTACTGTATTCATGACTTATGACGTTAAAAGCGGCAATTTCAATGGCACTTTTTGTTGTTAACTAAAAAGAAAACTTAAAAACTAAAATTGAAAACCATGTGTTTAATATTTTTATTACGTTTCTCTTTATATGCCATATTAAACCTCGTAGGATAGACTTTGAAGGTAAATACTCGTAGTTTGTAGGCTCTGCTTTCGATTCTAAGATGTAATAGATACCTCTACCAAATTCCGATATCTCTCTCGTTACACAGTTCACAAGAAATTTAACTGTAGGCTTGATGTCGTTGTAACTGTTATTTCGAAGGAGTAAAATGAACCAAGGATCTTAAAATGGACAAAAATTATACAAGGTTTTCTCCTCAGAAAAGTTACTTTTTCTCATCAGAAAAATTACCTTTATTCACTTGCTCTGGGTCATAAGTGGTCATAAATTGCTGACTAACTTGATCAATGTTCATACCAGCTAATGCATTATAGGCTGCATCCAATACTTTGGAGTCCTGAACATTAAGAATGTAATACCATAATTTGTCGATTACGTCGATCATCATTTTATCAAATTTTGCCGTTTCAACATATAAATTAGGCAGTTCCGCTAACAAATTACAAAAACTAAAAGAAAACTATGTTTATTTTAGGAAATTTTAAAATTTGTTTTAGACTTCTGTCAAGTCAGCCCTCATCAACTAATTTAACAATTAATAACAACCATTATAGCAAGGTGACATAGAAACGTTAAAAAATTAAATGTAGATTTATGGGACAGAAGGAGATATAATGTGTCTATTATTTGCTGGTTGAGGGGTATATAATTGGACAGAATGTCTCGTGCTCTCTTGACTTTGAAAAATGTCCCACTTTTAAGATAAAGTATATGTGATGTATTTAGAAATTAGTCAATTTTAGCTTCCATCACTGAAAAGTACAAAGAATATTGTTAAGATTATTGAACAATGTGATTCATACTTTATTCCTAACTATAATAAACTTATTTTAACGGTATTTTATTACTAGAAAGAATTTGACTCGCCTTGCCTTAGGTCACAAATGTTGTATTTTATAACTATAAAGAATTTAATTTGAAAAACTATATGCAATTACTCAATTTAGTAAAGCAAGAGCCATCTCTGAATGCTAGCTAACGTCAGTTTCTATGACAGAATTAGATTTGTCATCCTGACATTCTTTTTCCGTCGATTACAATGCTTTCCTTCTATTGTACTAGTCGGAAAATAAAAATTTAATTCGCAAAATCGAAATTCAATAAAAACAAAGTAATCTGAATAATAAATATTTCTGTTTAGGAGTAATTAATTTTTTGGGCTAACTTGACAGAGGTTTTTCTTAGAATATTTTACCTTACTATTACATTAGATCTACTTTCAGCCCTTAAGCTTGGTTCGAGTGTATCCCAAGCTGTCGTAATGTCAATTATCCCCTTTGTACATAAATCTGTTAACCCTTCCAAGGCAAAAGAGCTTGCAATCCCATCGGAATCTTTGCAAGTGTTCAAAACTTTTGAAATGTAAACTGCCAATTCACTCCCATACAATTCTGGTCTAAAAATTTAACGAAAATATAAAGTGGCAAGTAGGCAGATGAGACCTCAACTTTATTTTTTATCCTACACAGCTCAAATGAACACAAATTTTACAATATAATAGCAATAAAATTGATGTAAATTTGCTACGTTAGCCAACTGGTGGTCATATTGTAAACAAAATGTGTAGGATAAAAAACTAATTGAAATTACATAATTCATAATAAATAATAAGGTAATAACTTACTTTAACTTGCAAAGTTCTTTGATAATGTGCGCCTTGGCTATATAATAATTATCAGTATCCAAAGAATTTTCATCGCTCAACAAATTTTGTAAAAGCACATAGTATTTAGGTTCTTGTCGCCACAATTCGAAGAATAAATTTAGTGACATTGTTTTCATTTGCGGGGCGGAGTTTCCCAAACTTTTCAACATAGAAACGACAATATGCAAATTTTCTTTTGCTTTTCCAAACTGAACAATGCCTTTCCATATCTCAAACTGCACAATACTATCTTTACAATTGCCCAATTTAAATATTAACATGGTCAAGTAAGTCTGAGATGAGTAGCTATAATGCAACGAGTGTTTTAAGATCAAAGACAAAGCGCTTAAAGTAATTTTTGGATCGGGTGAGTTGTCAATGAAAATTCCCGAAATAAACGCCATCGAATGTTTCAAGAGAAAACCGGAAAAATTCTCAGCTGCTGAGAGAAACTGTTGAATGTTTTTATGTAGTGAAGATTTATCTTTAAGTATTGAGCATAGTTCGAATGTTAAGTGTAAATGTTGGTTTGTGCCTTTGTATTTTATGATGTATTTATTTTTGTCCTCGTTTAAAGTAAGTTCATCTGTAGTTTTCATTGTTGTGAGTTTATTAAACAATTTATTTATTAATGGCACACAGTCTGCGAGAATTACAGACGGATATAATATCCAATTTAATAAACTTGCTTTTAGACTTGACGCAATTATTGTGTTCACATTTTCATCAGGAACAATTTTTAAACCTAAAAATTATGTAAAAAAAACCTTCCATATGATTTGTATTTCAAAATACTTACATAAATTGAGTAAATCCCATAAATAAGCAGGTGGAACAATAACTAAACATTTTGCTAGTAATAACATCACAATGTTTACATCAGTAAAGTTAGGTGGATTATTTCGGTCTGTTAGCAAAAGTATAATCTCACTTGGATCTCGTTTAGACATGTAAAATTCATATAAAAGTGACAATATAGAGAACAAAATAAATTCCTCCAAGTGTTTATCAATTTTAATACATTGCGATAAATAAGTATCAATGAGTATGTTGCTTGTGTAAGACAACATATCACTAGACGATAACTAAAAGACAAAAATCATACAAACAAGCATAAGATATCAAATAAAATAATAAAAATCTTACTTGTAACCAGCTAATGACTTCAGGTATTAAAATAATACCAGAACTATTCTCCTCCAACAGAAATTTAAAAAATTTTGATCTAGACAGTTCAGGCATTTTCATATGAGGATCAGACAACAAATACAAAAACACTGGCCTAAATAAGGCATTTAACGACAGCTGCAATCTAGAAATTACTTCCAAAATCACCAATTTTGATATATCTATTTGAGAACTTACTTTCCATCGTCTGTGCGGTACAGCTTACGAATGTAATTTAATATATCATTCCAAGTCTCAGAATTGTGAACTAAAACTGAAATAATCGGATGTTGCGGGACTGCCAAGTTAAATGGACATTTGTAATTGCCCTGCTGAAGTTTAGCATCCAAATCCATAAGTAGAAGTTCCATCAGAACAATCAATAAACCGCGATGATTTCTGTAAAATTTGAAATTTATGTTAATGGTTATGCCAATTTCATTCTAATATTGTAATTAAATTTCATACTTACTGTGTAAATGGGATCATTGCAGTAATCTCAGATAACATTTTTGGTAGTTCCACAATATTGTGTTTTGTTAAATATACCAATGCGTCTCCGGCAGTACAACATACTGCCGGATCAGTACTAAGACATTTTTGCTTCAAATATTTATATTCCTGGAACTGCAGGCAGCTATTTTCCTTCAAACTACCCTCACATTTCTTCTTTATGAGTTCAATAACGTCTGATATAACTTTTCCAATTAGAACTGGGTTATTTCTACCTAATTTATAATCAAAATCCTCTTGATCCTAAAAATAAACACAATCAGCAATTTCCACGTCTACATTTACCTGTATATTTTATTTACTAGTCTCTCCATAATTTAATACTACACAACCAGCATTTTAATAAAACCAAAAACAATGTGGAAAAAGTGTGGTTATGTCGTTTGTTATGACTTTATTGGACCTGTTTGTTTTGTAGACAGTTCTTGCCCAATAGAAAACGTCGATTACTGATTTGAAAGCGATAGAACAGACTCCACCAATAGCAGATTTGAATAGATGAATCAAGATGAATTTTAACTGCCTGTAAACCGCCTATTGCCGCCTATCCGCGTATACTAACTTATCATGGACGCCGTTACATGTGGGTAAAGAGGGGCTAAATGTTGAAACCACGAACAGCAAATGCCCGAAGATAGTAATTTCGGTATACCGTAATTTCTTAATATTATAAATTCCATTTTCTGTTTTTTCATTATAAGAAAAGTAGTAACTTTTTGCTTTTTTTTTGTAGTACCAAAAAATCGTTGCGCTCTCTTGAACGCCACCCATGTCGGTCCAGTCGTCGTATACAGTCACAGTGGCGACAGGTGGTGGCGGCTCGAGAAAATAAACCGCACAAAAACACAAAAAATACTCGCCTTCGCGAAAGTACACACTTGCATGTTATTTTATTTGTATATCTGAGGTGTACGCTGTACATGCTTTATGGGGACGGTTTACTTCAAATAGAAAGAGTGCTTCTTCAGTTTATGTTGTTTTCGTTTTATTAGAATAAATCAACATGGATTTATTAAAGGAGTTTTACGATGATAAAGGGTATATGAAACACATCAAAATCCCTCTTGGTGCAACCCATGGTGTAGTTAGACCAGACCCGAGCAGCGACGACGAAGATGTCGAAGATGAGATCGAAGACCAAGCAAAAGAGCAACAAAATGAACAGAAGTTCCTCGAAGACTACCGTAAGGCCGAAGAAAAATTATATGCGAGAAATATAAAAGCTCAAGAAGTACGTCAGCAGTTGACCTCGTATTCGAATACACCAATTTGTTTATTTTATTTTTTAGGAGAGATCATTGTATGACATCGACACTGATACTACCTTAGGTCCAGAAGAAGAAGCCGCAAGAAAACAACGATGTGCTGCAACGCAAGAAGTATATCAGAAGTATACTTTCAGCCATAATAAACTACCTAACTCAACATTACCAATTGCTGGTTACAAAACACAGGTCAGTATTTTTAAAATACCTACTAAAGATTTGACATAATGGACACAATAAAATGATTAACAGTTGTCTTGTATAATGACAGCTCCATTGAATAATGGCTTCATTATTACCCACCATTACATTTTTCAAAATTCTTTGATTAATTTCTATAATAAAATTCTAATTAACGTAATATATATATATATAAAAATTTTTTTTTTAATTTTTTAAATTCTAGATTATTGATTTCCTAAGATCAAATTCTGTGTTGATCATACAAGGGCCTACCGGTTGTGGAAAGACCACACAAGTACCACAGTACATATTAGACAATTGTCGTGAGAATGGCGAGTACTGTAGTATAATTGTTACCCAACCAAGACGTATTGCTGCAATCAGTGTCGCACGAAGAGTTTGCGAGGAGCGTGGTTGGGCTATTGGGTCTGTTTGTGGTTATCAGGTGGGATTGGAACGGCACAAGACGCCCGATACGATCTTAACGTACGTAACGACAGGAGTCTTACTGCAGGCCATTGTAAAGGCGAAGAGTTTGCAGAATTACACACACATCATCATTGACGAGGTGCACGAACGGAGCCAAGAAATGGATTTCGTGTTGTTGCTGATTCGAAAGTTTCTGTACACGAATTCGTTTAATATTAAGGTATGTATGTTTTTGGGTAATTTTTTTAGGGATTTGTTGTGGGATTCTTTGTGAAAGAAAATAGCTATACTCATTGCTAAAATGAATATCTCTCCAAAAAATATGATAAATTTTTATCTCCAATAACTTTTGTATTTTTTGGTGCATTTTTATGGTTTTTTTTTACCAAATTATAAATAGGTTCTTGGAAATTCTTCATGACTGATAGAATTTTTAAAACAATTAGGTCTACAACTCATTTGATCTTTGTAATTGATGTGATGTTTTGTGGTCTAAGTTTGGAACACCATCTTTTTTTTTGTGTTTGGCTACTCAACTTTCAAGCCAAATTATTGGTTATTTTTGGAATTTTTATATATTATATATTTTTATTTTCGAAGGATATAGTGTTTTAACTGAATCCTTGTAAAACACAAAAACATCGCATCGATTACACCGATTACATGAGTTGTCGAAATAATTATTTTAGAAATTGTATTAGTTAGGAAGAATTTTGTAGAAATTGTCTATAATCTACAGAAAGAATCATCAGAATCCACCAAACATTACAAAAGTAAGTGGATATTTCAAATTGTTTACAGATCATTCTTATGTCTGCTACTTTTGATACCATCAAGTTTCAAGATTACTTTAAAAACACAACCAGGGAGATTTACAGTTTTCCACCTACGTTGTATTTAACTGAAGAGAGTAAATATAATACCCAGTTGTATTATATCGACCAATTGGAGACTTTACAAAGGGTAAGTTTTTAATATTAATATAATAACGTAATTGTGTAGTTTATTACTTCCTACTTCTGTTGCTGCTACAACCAATGTTACTGAACTCATTTTGTAGATTTTGATTTTGGAGTTCAATGTCAAACTATCTATATTTGACATATGAAATATCCAAATTTTGACATATGTGAATATAACACTAATCTAAATTTAATGGTTGTCGGGCAACTCTTCCCCCTTTAAATTTGGACTCATCATGGATGCCTGAATTTTTATCTCACCTAAGCCCAGACTATATCCAAGCTTTCACAGAGACAAAACATTGCGGATTGATTTGGACCATGGTGAGATAGAAAAACGTTTTTCCTTATCTGAAGTTTATTTTGCCTTGAATAATCCCAAGAATACCACACCGGGCGTAGATGAAATTCCTTTGTTCTGAAAAATCTTCCAGTCGATGGTGTCACCTTTTTGGCTAGTTTCTTTAATGAAATTTTACGTGATGGAGATGTACCTGCAAATTGGTTAGAAATTGCAATTGTTTTTAAAGCATTAAATATTGTTAAATCTTTATGTTCCTGCAGGTGGGGTTGTTCTGCCAACATATAAGACCCTGATATATAAGATCCTAATCTCTTTAACTAAGGGAAATCAGGCTAAACTAGACTCTGTCCAGTTCCTATAGTTGGTGCTTTGCATTCTTCACCTACGAATACCTTTTTAGTTGAAGCTGCAGAATTGCCTTTACAAATTCGATTTTCATATCTTGCAAAAAAATTCATGTTTAAAAATCATTTCATTCGTCCAAATCCCATTTCTACTCTTTTCCTTAAATTGCATTCTGTATATGACACCAAACGTAAACCTTACTCTAACATTTGGCCATTGATAACTTTCTTCCATGATCTTGGCCAAACCATTAATTCAGTCAGGACTTCAGGAGTATGAAAAGAAGGCTAAATCAAATGCTATTCTTAAGTTGCTTAAGTTGGGTCTGAGTAAGCTTTCCTCTGACATTGCCTCTAACTTTGAGTCATTGTTCCAAATTATAGTTTCTGATCGCTGGCCAGACTATGTCTACTTTTTTACAGATGGGTCTGTAAAGCATGGTTCGGGGGCGGCTTCCTTTGGCATTTATGCTCCGCAGATAAATTTAGAATTTTGAAGTCGATTTCGTAATAATGCCTCAATTTTTGTGGTGGAGGTGTTTGCTATCTGGTGGGCTTTAAAATTTGCCGTCGATATAGCTCTCAACAAGGTGGTTGTTTTTTCTGATTACTTTTCTGCAATTTCGGCTATACACTGGTCCGATTTAGGGAATTTTAACGTTCATTATCTTCTGTTTAAAATATTAGAAATGACGTGGTTGCATAAAAAAAACGGTGGACATGACTGTCTGTTCAATACCTGGCCACAGTGGTATAATGGGTAATGTAAAGGTAGATAATTTGGCAAAAATTCAAATGAATCCACACTGTTTACTTCACTAAAAGACCCTTACCAATGCTATTTCCATTTGGAAAGTTTAGCTGCTTGGCAAGATAGCTGGAATTTATCTAGTTTTCATAGGGGCAAACATTCCTTCATTTTAAAACCAAAAGTTGACTTTTTGCCTTGGTATATGAACTTTCCATTCCTTCCTAAATATTTTTATACTGTTACTACGTGTTTAAGACTCGGGCATGGGTTATTTCCTGCCCACAGGTTTTGAATTGGTTTATTAAATTCTTCCTCTTGGCTCGTGTGGTGAGTACGGGGATATAAATCATATTTTTTCATGTGTCAATTTAAAAAATTTTATGTGTCATTTCTCTAAAAAAACTTACGTCTCTTGATTTGTTTCCTCCTTCCAACATTTCTCATCTACTTGCGTTACAGTCTTTGAAAATTTATAGGTTATTATTTTACTTACTATTTATATTTAGTTTATATGATTTTTCTGTCCTCGATTGTTCTCTAACTCTTTTTCTTCATCCCTTTATTCTTTCTTTATGCCGTAATTTAGTTAGTGCATTGTTTATAATAATGATAATAACACATCTAATTTGTAAATAATGTGCAGGTTCCGGAATTTAACATTGGTGAACCAAAGATAGATCCAATTCTATACCAAACGCTGGTCATGCTGGTCAGAATATTTGATAGGTTAGACAAAGGCGCAGGCACCCCAAATCAACAAGTCGGTAGTGTTTTAGTTTTCCTCCCTGGAATACACGAGATTGAGGAGGCCTACAGGAGCCTGACATCAGCCACTGGGTAAGCTTTAAATTTTTATAAAATTTTATAAAAATTTATTAAAATTATAAGAAAATATTAATTAAAAAATAATGTTGATATTTATTTCAAGTTTAAAAGACCAACCAATCCAGTGGTACATCCTACCTCTGCACTCGTCGATCACCAGCGACGAGCAGAGGAAAGTCTTCGATCTTCCGAATCCTGGCTATCGGAAAATTATCCTGTCAACAAATATTGCGGAAAGCTCAATTACCGTTCCCGATATTACCTATGGTAAGACGGTTGAATGTAGCGATGTGATGGTAATTGATATGTTTTATTTGAATTTAGTGATCGATTTCTGCTTGACGAAGAATATGATTGTAAATCCAATCACAAAATATGAAAGTCTGCAACTTCAGTGGGCGTCTCAGGTAAACTGCACACAGAGAGCCGGAAGAGTCGGTCGTGTGAATGACGGAAGGGTCTACAGATTTGTCTCGAGAACTTTCTATGAGGTAGGTCAATAATTGATGCATGAGGTTCAATGATATTTATTTAAATACACCTTACTTTACCTTAAAAGTCATTCACTTTCATTAAAGTTTTCTTTGTGCTTCAAGGAATTCATAATTTTAGCCAATGTAGGTCACAACTTTCCTAATGTGGGGTTGACAATGCATATAATGTGGACTAGATTTGCACTCCCAGAGAGTCTGAGTGCAAATTTGAGACACGACAATATTATCTCAAAAAATCGCCCTGAGCCAGAGGCAATTATACAAAAAAATTATGGTTAAAGTTGTTTGATAAAACTTGTTCCATTTTTGTTTTGACTAATTGACCAACTCAGAGATGCCAACCAACAGAGCTACACTCAGAATTTTAAGAAAAGCTCTAAATCACATTTTTTGCTCTAATTTGTGGAGATCCTTATGGAATTTAAGTTTCTTTCATTAAAACAGTACAAGCAAAACCCTTTACTCTAAAACAGTACAATCAGCACTCTAGGTATTACCTTATCGCGTATCTTAGGATGACATGCAACAAGACGTTATACCTGAAATGCTGCGGGCTCCGTTGGACCGGATAGTGTTGAACGCCAAGGAATTGAATCTTGTCGATCCTCCTAAAGCTATATTGGCGTTGGCTATAGATCCACCAAACCTGGCAAATATTCAGGCGACAATATGGACTCTTAAAGAAGTAAGTAAATTACCTTTGCAACATATTCTTAGTGTTATTTAAATGGGATGTAAATAAGAAAAAAGATATTTATGTTTCTTATTCATTAAACACGACGGGGTAGAAGAACATCAACAAAGTAATATTAAACTCTTATTTCTTGTTAGGCTGGTGGACTTGCATTAACTTGCCGAGGTGTGAACATTTCCTCAGACGGTGATCTGACATATCTGGGGCATATCATGGCTAATCTTCCTCTCAACATACACCTATCAAAGTTGGTATTTCTAGGGCACATGTTTAGTTCAATGAATGACTGCATCATAATGGGTAGGCATCATATAAGTCAAACTACTTCAATAATCAAACATGAAAACCACATATTCTTCGACCAATATAACTTCAACAATGAATATTTAATAATTGAGGATTATTTTAGCTGCTGGTTGTTCCTTGTCGAATATATTTTCGACGCCGTTTCAAGAGAAGATGTCCGGTTTCATGAATAGAGTGACATGGGCCGACGGCACTTGTAGTGATTTATTAGCTTATCTACATTTGTACAAGGTATTACTTATTTTTTGTTTTTAAATAATTCTTGGGATCAAATTTTTTGAGTTTTTTTGCTAGGTGTGGTATAGGAAAAGAGAAAGCAACCTTTTCAATCCCAGAAGCGAGAAAGTTTGGGCGCAGAAGAACTATATCAACTTGAGATCCTTGCGGGAATGGAACGTCATGGTCGACGAATTGAAAAATCGTCTGGAAAACCTAGGCCTCAGGGAATCCGTAGGCGAAAGACGAATTAACATTAGCGATCCCCAAAATGCTTTGTTTCTTAAGGTTGATTTTAATTTTCACTTATGTTTATTCATTTTTTATTTAGAGTAAATAAAACAAACTAAATTAATAAAGGAGAAAAGCTTGGAGATTACTGATTTTTCTTTCAGGTTTGTATAGCTGGCGCCCTGTATCCTAACTACTTTCGTAAGCCGTCGACCTGCAACGAGGGTAGGGAGCAGGCGGCGGTAAAAATTCTGTCGGGGCGGGACCCGTTCAAGACAGTGTATTTTACCGACATGGACAAGTCACAGCCGGGCCCCCTCTATGCCAGACGTGTCAAGGAATTGTTCGATTATTGCAAGGGTAGCATCAATGTTCAGTTCGACAGTAGCAGGTAAGAAATAAATTTTTTATTCTCCGGACAGAAAAAGAACTGCTTGTCTAAAAGTTTTATTATTTTAATTTTTAAATTATTATTTCTGTATCTCTGTAAGAGTAGCTTGAAGAATTTTTAACAAAACAGAGTATAAAATAAACGCATAAAAAACATTTTTTGACATATTTTTGACATAATCTTTTTAAATACATAATTGCTCATTTCGCATCTGTAACAACGGCAAGGCAAAATCTTGAAGAATTGGCCTGTAATTTGCTGAAATACATATCAAAGTATATCAAAGGTTGTAGAAATGGTTGGACATAGTGATATTTGGTGGGTCATAAAAAGTAATAAATTATTTTGTACTTTAAGCCGTGTATATGTGGAGTTCAACATACCAACTATGAACGAATTGGTGACCATTGACGGACAAACCATGGTGTCCACAATGCCTGGAAATATATGCAAGGAGGTTTATCTGGCTGTAAAGAGACGGCAGTTGAGAATGGACAATGTGATCAAATGTCTACCGTAAGATTTTAATCTCAAATGTAGTATGTTCAATTAAAAAACGTTTAGTGTACCATGATTTAATTTTTTTTTTTAATTTTATATTGGCTTTTATGGCTATTATATGGGCTATTGTGTTGGCTAGATGCTTTTGGAGTTGCACATATAAAACGTCAGCAAAATTATGTAATAAAAAACAACAAAACTAGTCAACTCTAACCTCTAAAACTTGGATAATGAAATAAAACAAAAACTGGCTTCAAGTTTAAGTATCAGATTTCAGAGTAGATAACCTGCAATACTGGCACACTAGACCTTTTTAATTGAACATATGATGAACTTTTTTTTGTTGAAAATGCTTATTTTTTAATTTTATATCGTCCAGACCTGCTGATTCGTGGAAATTAGCCAATAAGTTGGGCATTACCGAGACTTCTTCAACCTACTACCGCCAACAGAACCTGTCCGCATATTCAGAGTCTGTGATACCAACAATTGATATGCAATATGTTAAAATAAGTGTTTCTTTGGTGAGTATTTACTTATCTCTATTTCATTTATTTATTGATTAATCAATTCTATATTTTCAGTTTATTGATTGTGGCCATTTTTGGGCTCACAATGTCGATGAACACACCAATGACATGCTTCGTACTATTACTAAAAAGCTGAACTCGCACGAACTACTAAAAGTAGCTAAAAAGAACCTGAATACTAACGATGTTTACGCTTGCATTTACGATGATGATTTGTACTATCGATGTAAAATTGTCTCAAATTCTTACTATGCGCACAACTCAAGCAATGAAATACAAGTAAGTGACCACTTTGCTGGTTTTGAATTAATTCAATCATTGTTATTGATTATCATAATTTTTACATTACTGTACTAATTCATACATTATTTTAAGAAGCTATATTCAGTTCACATAATTTAATCTTGTTCTTAAATAGTCGTGGTCAAAACAACAACCCTAACCTCTAAACGTTGCAGAATGACATAAATCAAAACGGTACTTAAGGTTTAATTGTCAAATTTTTGTTTAAATTGTAGGTGATTTTTATTGATTATGGCGACATACGGTTAGTGTCCTGGGAGTCGATACGTAGCGCTCCAGCCGAGGTGAGAGACATTCCGCCGCAAGCAATGGAGTGTATCCTGTGCTGCGTTAGGCCGTCCATAATTTTGAATCCTCGGGCGATGTGGTCGGACCGTGCCAACGAGGCGTTCCAGAAGCAGATTCACAACATGGAGGTGTTTGCCAAAGTTTATTCTGTTGTTAATAATATTGTCCATTTGGAACTTTATAAGAACATGCCCGGTGACCAAGGTAGCCAAATTTCCTTCAACGAATGGTTGATTAGGAAAGGCTACGCTCAGAAAGCCGAGGAGAGTTATTTGTCAAAGGTAGGATTTTATTTTATGGTGCTTCCTATTTTAAAATCGGTTTTGGAATGTTGATTTTGTTTCCTAGATCATTTTTCTTTATTATATTAGGCTTTTATAACACAATATACCTGACTTTTTAGATTTGCCCAAATTATTAATTCTTTACTTCACATTTACTAGTATTTTTGTATCTATAAACAGAATTCTGTTCATACAATTATTTTCCTTAGAAATGCTTCCCTTCCAGTTACTTTTCCTTCTTTTTTTGTCCACTTCCTTCTTTCCTTCTTTCCTTCTTTCCTTCTTTCCTTCTTTCCTTCTTTCCTTCGAAGGAAACTTTCCTTCTTTTCTTCTTTCCTTCTTTCCTTCTTTCCTTCTTTCCTTCTTTCCTTCTTTCCTTCTTTCCTTCTTTCCTTCTTTCCTTCTTTCCTTCTTTCCTTCTTTCCTTCTTTCATCCTTTCCTTCTTTCCTCCTTTCCTTCTTTCCTTTTTTTTTTGAGCACTTTTTTCATAGTTTGGAACATCATAACTTCGAAACCGTTTGAGATACAGAAAATCTGTTAGCGCCTTTGTAAGCTTGAAAAGCTGAATTAGGTAACCTTAATTGGATTGGAGGTGGTTGTGTTATTTTGATACTAAAATTTCCAAGTAGCATACTACATCTTCATGTTTGCGATGTTAAGAAAATAATCGACTTTTAGGAAAACCATGAGAAACGTGAAAAATATCAAGCATACGAGAACACCAGTGTCACAGCACAGATAGAAGATTATCGTATTTTGGACTGCCCGGACGTAGAACCCCCGAATGAACGAGCCTGTTCAAAATATTTCTGCCTAAAAGGCCCATTCAGTCCGTTAGAAACGAGAATCTTCAGCATGCTCAATAACAGTATCGAGAAAAATGTTATAATCGAGAGCACTTCAATAAATTCCGTTTTATTGGACACGGATCCTCAGGAAAAACACGATAGGTAAATTTTTGTTACCAAAGGTCGACATTAGATATATTTATTTTTGGTACATTTTAGGTTAGTTGTCGCTGTGAATGTCGGTGAGAATTCGACACAGAAGCATTTGTCGTTGAGGCACACCACCATTATGCCCAATATACAAGGCTTTCCGATGATCATGGCTCTATTATTCAGTCCGAAAATGGAACCAAAACCCATCAAGGACGGAACCCGATTTGGAGCCATTCTCTGCGGTCTGGGCGTTAGCGAATTTAATAATAAACCACTCTTTCCTGAGCACAATCTTGTCGTTACCTTGGATACTGAGTTGTCACAAGAATTACTATCTCAGGTAAAAAAAGTAACCAATGCCAAACCAAAATTGTATTTAATTTGTTTCTTTGTCTTACAGATTAATGAGTTACGATACTGGATGAATATGACTGTAAGGACAATAGAGTCTGTATCTAAGGATTTAGCTCCATCTGTTGACATAAATGTGTGTCAAAGAGAAATCAAACACAGACTTGAGACGTAAGTCTTATTTTCTTTTCTTCAATTTTTTAATCTAAAAAAATATTATATATCTTCTGCAGTATCTTGACAAAACCGAAAAAAGCGGTTGAATATGAAGATGTCAAATATGGAAATACTTGGCGAAAATTTTTATACTACGGTGAAATTATGGAAGTTGGTGATAAGAACCTCATGGAAAATGATATCTGGCCAATGCACTGGACGATGTGTCTAAAAGAAGTTGACGAAACGACAATGGAACACAAGAAGAATCTTGACGAGTTGAAAGAATATGCTACAGGGTTTGTTGATTTTTATTATACAACTTTTATTTGTTTTTTTTTTTGTTATTTTAACAAGTAAATTTGTGTTTTTAGAATGAAACCTTTGATAGAAGTTACCTGTACATTGTGTAATGTTACTTTATACAAGAGGTCTGCAGTTGGACTTCACATGATATCCAAGGAGCATACGGATAAAGCAAAAAGTATTGTTATTTAATAGGTTATAAGTTGTTATAAGAAGAAAGTGTATTCCTTTTTTATTTTTATTTGTTATTTAAAGATGGTTTGAGTTCCATTGCTGTTTATTTGTGTTGGTCAATACTTGTTCATTTTCATAATGTTGATTTTGTCACAGTATTTGTTAGTGCATTTGTATGCTTTTATATGAAGTATAATAAAATACATTTTTAAGTTACCACTTTAATCCTGTGTTTTATTTTATTTTATCATTTTCTTTCTTGTTAAAGTAAAACAACTATGTTATCTTGAGTGGTGGAATGGCAAACTTATTTCAACAAGCAAAAAAAAATCTATAAGTATACATATTAAAAAGAAAATAGTTAAAAAATATGACAGATGTAACTCTGTGAATATTTGCTGTCTACCCTGGAAACAAATCATTTAAGAAGTGGTAATAAAGTTACTTGTCTTCGACGAAATTACACAGCTAAGCACAGAAACTTACTAATAAAATGAGTCGCTGACGCGAATGTTTGCTGCTTTTAACATGGTTGCTTGGTTTAGGCGGTGTTAAAGTCACTTATCTTCGAAAAATGTTACACAGCTAATCATTGAAAGTTACCAATAAAATTTGTAGCTATCTGACACAAATATTTGCTGCTTAACATGTTTCTTGTTGAGGTAAAACAACTTTGTTATCTTGAGATGGTGGAATGACATGAAATTACTTCAACAAGTAAAAAAAAAATACCTAAAGTGTGTTTCTAGAAATTTTAAGTATATCTTAAAAAGAAAATAGTTAATAAATCTGACACATCACAACTCATTTAAGAAGTGTTAAAAGTCATTTCTTTTAGTGTTACAATAATATTTGTTGCTATCTGGCACAAATATTTGCCACCTAACATGGTAGCTAAACAAATCATTTAGGAACTGATGTCACTTGTCTTCTAAGGATGTTACACATGTAATCACTAAAAATTACTAATAAAATTTGTTGCTATCAGAAACGAATATTTGTAGCCTAGCATGGCAATAAAAGTATCATTAGTGTTAAAATCACTTTGTCGAAAGAGCCTAATATCGTAAAAGTCCACACACCAAATATTAGCTGCCTAACAAACCGGTGTTAAAGGTTAAAGTCACTTTTGTTTGAATAATGTTACTTAGCTAAGCTTACTAATATAGAATTAGTCGCTGACATGAATATTTATCTGCCCAGCATACACACACATTGATTAAAACGCTATTTTTAAAACGTATATAAAAGTCCCTAAAACTAAAAACTATAATAAAAGTCAAGAGTTTAATAAGGTACCTATATAAGTACTAAAAAAAATGTATAGATCGGATTTGTAAATGATTTTACTCATATAGCAAGACGACATCTGACAGCTAAGCAGTATATATGTATAGTTTATTACATTCATTATTTATAACATTGAACAAACTGGTAAGGAGAATTAGAAGAACTACAAAAATCTGTTTCTTTACACAAATAATTTTTACATAACTAATTTATATACCTTCTATAGTATAATAAAACTAAAAAATATATAAGTGCAGTATATAAGTGCAGAAAATTAAGAACATTAAAAACAAACAATAAGAGAAATACCTATTATCTTTTACCCGGACATTTACGAACGTTTGAGCAATAATCTTTCCTATTCATTTTACCGGAATTATTATTTGAATTACAGCAGCACTTTTTTAAGTCTTTTCTTAATTTACTTCTTTTTCTTTTTAAATCACACAATTTTACAGCATATTCTTTCTTCTTTACTGAACACATTGTCTCACTGTCCATGCAATCCCCGATTTTCTCGGATAATCTTTTTATTTTTATCTGGTAGCTCACAGACGTATTCCTCAATAATTCATTGTCCTCGGACAAACGCGTAAGATTCATCTCTAGTGTTTCAATTTTATTCAACAACATCGTTTGATTTTTTTTATAAACTCTTAATTCGGCAACAGTCGATTCTGCAGCTTTGGTAGCTATCAGTTGGTCGTGAATGTTCCAATTCAAAAATTCTTGCAGATATGCTACCTCTGACGTAAGGTCAGCAACGGATTTCTTACAGCTAGTTAAATTGTGATTGCATTTATCTTCAGGCTTCTCCTCCAAGGCTACTACGCATTCATCATATTTGCTTTTCATTTCAAGAAAAAGCATGTATGTTGAACTACGTTCACCGTATATCAACATTCTGGCATTCTCGATCGCCTCCGCGCGTTCTTCTAATTTTGATACCAAATGGTCACATTCTGCATGTGATGGAATTATAGCAATTAAAATTACCATAGCTATAGATCTAAAAAATATTACAAATAACATGTTAATTAAATAAACATGATAAAGATTTCTGAAAACTTACCTGTTTCCTGCGCTGAGAAATTGACCAATGAATGCCAACAATACCAATAACAAAACAACGAAAAATGTAGTAGCCCTAAAATAAATAATGTTTAATTTAAATAAATATGTATTTAACAAAAAAATTACATTCTCTATGATTCAATCGATTTAACCAACAGACTTTTCAAATATTAGATGCTACTAGTTTGTTTAGCGAATAAAGATTGATGAAAACTTTCTGCATCCCACTAAGGTTTACACGAATTGTTTTGCAAGCTCATGAAATTAAGTAAAATACGAAGAAATAGTTCATGTTACCATTACTGACTTTGCGTAATCAGGTGTTGGGATAAATCTGGAGACTGTTATTTCAAAAAATGCATAACGTAGAACAAAAAATGGTTGGCGATAATAATTTTTTCAATTCGCCCACAAGCGTGAAGTCGTGAAGCGTAATAAAGCGAGCAATCCTTCCTTAACAATGTTTGTTTATATTGATAACGATCCATATTCCCTCAATAAACACAAAATTTTCTACTCCAGATGCATCAATTTTTTTTTTGCTTATGTGCTTGGTTTCTTATGTGCAGTCTGCTGTGGAAAATATTATTGTTGTTACTGCTAGCTCTGCAACCAACATACTGGGATTTATTTTCGGGTTTTTATATTATATTATTATTTTCAGGTTAGTTTTTGTTAGATAATAATAAATGTGGATTTGAAACGGCATCATTATTTTTCTTCGTAATGCTTTTGGACTCGTCAAATAGCAGACATGGGAGTCGTACGTTGTACGTTGACCCACAAATATTGAAGCAGTCTACAAAATGCGGCGCTGATTAATGATTTGAAAATTTGTGCGAGAGAAGGTGACTGCTTGCTGATCAGTTTAGTAATTCATGAGTAGACAGTAATGGAGAATAATATTGATACATAATTCTATTTAATACCGATTCTGTCCAAATAACTTATTGATTTATTTATTGAACTATTAACATAACGAATTGAATCAGCTATACCATAATGGTGGGGTCGTAACCAAGGATACAAAATATAACAAACACGTCAGTGTCACACAAAACAGGTTAAGAATATGAATTTGAAAAGAACAACGTTAGAAAATTTGGCAAAAGTACTGACTTTAACCCTAAATGTAAAAATAGAAGCTAAGAACTTTCGACACGCAAAATTTAACGGCATAGAAGATAACACGGTAAGCGTTTTCTCATTGAGGAAATATTTTATCAGTAAAACAATAATTCACTTGTATTTTAAGGTCCTTATCTTTTGGAATGTGCTTAACAAATTTGCACCGACAAATAAAGCGAACGTAGTAGACAATGTAAAACTATATTTGCACTCAATGCGATACATATCAATACCTTTTTATTGCCTACCCCGTGATATGTCCTACGGAAGTCGAGAATTACTATTAGCTTTTGGATATCTAATGACAAAAGGAGTTTTGGATCAATTCATCAGAGAACAATTGTTTAATTCACCGATCACCCAAGATACAGAAATATTCAGAAGTAGTATCACCAATCG
Organism: Aphodius granarius; assembly: GCA_963971325.1. Taxonomy (NCBI): domain Eukaryota; kingdom Metazoa; phylum Arthropoda; class Insecta; order Coleoptera; family Scarabaeidae; genus Aphodius; species Aphodius granarius. The sequence goes on along the minus strand of OZ020222.1, from coordinate 11,083,509 downwards.
AAGTATAAAAGATGTTAATGACGATGCGTTTGATTGGGTCAGAGGTAAATTGTCGGCAAACCATAGATTAATTGATGAATTAAAAAGATCAATTGATAAATTGGTAATCGAGTTGAACAATAATATCGGTGAAAAGTCATCAAAGCCGTTCACTTTTCAAGAATTGCTAGCTTTGGGCAAAAAGGAATATAGTTACGAGTTCATTTACCAAATAGAGAATAGAATTCTCATTTTGGAATGTTATGAGAAGTTTGTCCGGATGGGTAGAATATTCTGGGAGTGGATGGTAAGTATAAGGCCTAATAGATTGTTATTTTTTGTTGACTGTGCATATTTTTTTATTATAGAACTCTGTTCGCGAAGCGAAGACGGATAACTCCCCAGAAGACAGAGACTATAAAGAATTGGAATTATTTTATTTGATTTTATGTGCTAAATAAATAATATTGGCGTCTTATCTGATTTTTTTTATTAAGGCTATGCTAAATAATAATCCTGAGAAGTGACTTAACACATTTTAAATGATTTGTGTTGTTACCATGTTAGTCAGCAAATATTCGTGTCAGATAGCTACAAATTTTATTAGTTGGCCTCAACGTTTAACTGTGTAACATCGTTGAAAAACAAGTTACTTTAACACTTCATAAATGTATTTGTTTTGTTACCAAATTAGGCAGCAAATATTCGTGTCAGATAGCTACGAATTTTTTTAGTTTCAATGCTTAGCTGTTCAACATCTTTTGAAGACAAAGGACTAACACTTCCTAAATCGTGAATAATGCAGTATGTAGTCATTGTATTAGTAAACCATAAAATAATAAATAAGCCTAGAAAAGAGTAGAATATGTCTATAATGCCTTAGTCACGTATGCATCGTATCATTTCTTATCTTATCAATTCTAGTTCCACTGATTATATTAAGAGTTATAGTCATATTATTAGTCAAGTTTGCGTATTCACTAAAAACAAGTATATACACTTATTGTCTTCCATCGAACAGGTGAGTCCAAATTCTATCTGCGAAACTGCTAATTATATTTTACATTCTATCGTTTGTAGATTTACAATGGAAGCAAAGGTTTGCCAAAATATCGAACATAAACCTGAAGAGTCAAAACTAACGCGTAGTATCTCTTTTTTGGAGGGTGATGCGGGCCATTGCAATTATATCGAGAAACCATCAACATTCGAACATGTAACGCACATAAGTTGGAATGAAGAAAGAGGCTTGGAAATCAGCACAAATGACAAAGACTTTGCCGAACTGTTCATGAAAGTCGGAGAGGCAGCCACGTCGCAAAACGAGAAAGATATTCGTAAAGTGGTCTTTGATTGTGTATCAAATTTGACGCATAGCGATAAAGATGACGTCACTCAAACGCTCAAATCAGACAGTACGGTTGAACACAACACTGCTATTGAGATTGGACATCCGTACGATTTTGAGCACGTAACACACGTTGAAAAAACCAGGAGTGGAGGTTTTGATGTTGTTACTCAAGATAAGAAACTGTCGTGGTTTTATAACAAATCGAAATGCAAGAAAGATGAAAGTGACAACGATAGCAAGTAGAAATTAGATGTTATTTTTAAAACAACTCTAGTCCTATATTAGAAAGAGTAAAAAGTGACACTTATCGGGTACGCGAGTGGATAAATGCATTTTCCTTTTCTGCTATCGCAATTTGGGTTTCCTGTGCGGTAACAACCTGGATGATATTTATCTTAAACTGTATTAATTGTTATAGTTATATTTATTTTATAGTTTAGGTTAAGATTATGTATTAGAAATAGATTGATTGATATTTTGGTATCGTAATGTTTATTTATTTGTATGAAAACATTATTATATCAATTAGGTATAATATTATTTGTAGTATATCAAAAATTACATAGTTACAATTAAATTTAATACTGTACGTCTTTCTACACGCAGCGTCATCATTATGTGTTGTTTAAAATTGTTAAAGTAATAAGATTCGTCGCTATCTGACTGGAATATTTGCTGTCTAACATGGTAACAGACCAAATCATTTAGGCAGTGTTAATGTCAGTTGTCTTCGAAAAATGTTAGACGGCATAGACAGCAAATGTTAGCAGCATTGACACCTACCAATAAAATGTATGGCTATCTGACGTGAATATTAGTTACGTAACATGGTAACAAACCAAACCATTTAGGAAGGGGTAAAGTCACTTGTCTTCGAAAAATGTTACACAACTAAGCGTTCAAAAACTTACCATTACAAATCGTCGCTATCTGACACAAATATTTGCTGCCTAACGTGGTAACAAACTAAATGATTTAAATTTTTGTTAGTCACTTGTCTTCGAAATATGTTACACATCTAAGTATTGAAAGGTAGAAATAAAATTCGTTGCTATCTGATACAAATATTTGCTGCATAATATGGTAACAAACCAAATAATTTAAGCAGTGTTAAAGTAATATTTTTTCGAAAAAATGTTGCACAGCTAAACATTGAAACTTACCAATAAAATATGTGGCTATCTGACACGAATATTCAGATAGCCACATATTTTAACATGGCAAAAAGAAAACGAAGCATCCAGGCAGTGTTAAAGTCACTTGTCTTCGAAAAATGTTACACAGCTAAGCATTGAAAGTTACCAATAAAATTCGTTGTTATATGACAAATATTTGCTGCCTAACATGATACAAACCAACTCATTTAGGAAGGGTTAATGTCAATTGTATTCAAAAGATGTTACGCAGATAAGTATTGAAATTTACCAATAAAATGTGTCGCTCTCTGAAACGAATATTTGCTGCCTAACATGGTAATAAACCAAATCATATAGGCAGTGTTGAAGTCACTTGTCTTCGAAAAATGTTACACAACTAAGCGTTCAAAAACTTACCATTACAAATCGTCGCTATCTGACACAAATATTTGCTGCCTAACGTGGTAACAAACTAAATGATTTAAATTTTTGTTAGTCACTTGTCTTCGAAATATGTTACACACCTAAGTATTGAAAGGTAGAAATAAAATTCGTTGCTATCTGATACAAATATTTGCTGCATAATATGGTAACAAACCAAATAATTTAAGCAGTGTTAAATTAATATTTTTTCGAAAAAATGTTGCACAGCTAAACATTGAAACTTACCAATAAAATATGTGGCTATCTGACACGAATATTCAGATAGCCACATATTTTAACATGGCAAAAAGAAAACGAAGCATCCAGGCAGTGTTAAAGTCACTTGTCTTCGAAAAATGTTACACAGCTAAGCATTGAAAGTTACCAATAAAATTCGTTGTTATATGACAAATATTTGCTGCCTTACGTGGTAATAAACCAAATCATATAGGCAGTGTTGAAGTCACTTGTCTTCGAAAAATGTTACACACACAGCTAAGGATTGTAAGTTACCAATAAAATTTGTCCCTATCTGACACGAATATCTGCTGCCTAACATGGTAACAAATCATTTAGGTAGTGTTAAAGTCACTTGTCTTCGAAAAATGTTACACAGGTAAGCAATGCAAATTACTATTTTATTAAACTACTGTTTAATCTTTTTTATAAGGTGAGGTAGAAACAGATGACTCATATTTTGGTATTGTGATATTTATTTATTTATGTGAATCAAAAATTACATAATTACAATTAAATTTTAAATATGTACGTCACTTCACATGCAGCGCAATGATGTGTACGCCGGACAAGTAGAAAACTATAGAGAAAACAAATTACGACTAGGAGAACAAACAACGTAACATTTTTGAAAACTATTTGTTTTCATACATGATCCATTCAATATAGTACTTTAAACATATTATCTATAGATATATCATATATATGTATATTAGATGAACCACTTGTTCGGGTAATTGATAACATTTTCCAGGATTTATTTTTCGTTATCTATAATGTTTAATGTTTATCATCTCTGGAAGTATAATATTATCATTACCATTATTCACATATGCAGTCACTTCACTCATTTATCTTATACACATAATTTATCGCTAAATCTTGCTCGTTTTTTTTTGTATGTACAGAATAGCTCCTTGCCGTTTGCCTGCTTATAGTTAACCTTACAATCAATGCATTTAGTTTAACATAACAATAATTACAGAATTTCCGTTCGTAGGTTTCAATTGTTTAAAAATTAATATATTATTGATATAAAATCTGACTTATAACGGATTAAAATTATGGCAAGATCCCACATCATTCTAACTACAGTATGTACAGATAAAGTATGAGTAATACTTTCATTTACTTTTAAGTACGTTGTTTTCTTAATTTATTATAACAAAACGGAATGAATTTACGAATTATACCTGTAGCTTTTTGGTTTGAGTTGAATATTTGTTCGAACGAGTCTATTAGAATAGAAAATAATGCCGAGGACGGTTAATTTACCACTGCAATAACTGATTAATGCTTATATTTTGGTACACATAATATATATATTTTTTATAAAAGTTGGTCTACATAAACTTCCGACAGAGGCTTAACATCAAATCTAGTTAATGTAGACAAGCCTTTACTATAAAGAGAATTTTGTTAAATTTTCATTTATATCGAATAAACTCCTAAAGAACATAACCAACAAAAAGCTACCGCTCATTAATACTACACAATCCCATTTTGACAATCCAAACACGTTCTGATATAATTTGGTCTTTTCAACATCGATTTTTCAAGTTATTCCCGCTTATACGCCAAAAGTAAAATAAGAACACATCGTATTTGTCGTTAAATTCTTACTATTACAACATTATATTATTGTTAAGACTATTATACTTTTTCTGAATGATTTTGTGTGTTTGGGTGTAACATAGTCCTTGCACAATGATATCGCGGGGAACATTTTCTATCGTATGGCCAATAGGGCACTAGCCAAGAAGAGCAGCACCAATTCGCCGATTATTCTGATTGCTGATGATTTTCGCATCAAGATTGCGTCGACGTTGTCACCTAAAACAAAAATTTAAAGATTAACATGTGCTTACTTATTTCCGTGTCTTATTTATCTTGGTTGCCTAGTTTTGAACTGCTACCACTTGGACTTAATTTATGACAAATCGTTCTAGAGTTAATTATTGCACTTCACACGTTTAAGCTAATTAAAGAAAGTCTTTCTAACATCATAAATTTAATTCTAATTCTATTCTAATATAATAAATATTGCTCTCGTTGTATCTGTATGGTTTTAGATAAGAACTTTATTATATTTAGGTACATATTATGTTGGCTTCGGTTATAGCTGCTTAGACACATTTTCCTACAGATTAACGTTGGCTAAAGTTAAAAATTTCTAGTGAGATGTTTGCGAATGTAATTTTCTAAACGTCATTCTAATTACTGGTAACGCTATTAGTAAATCTCGATTGACAGCTGTCAAATTTTGTTACGTCTATATCTGACTGACGTTTCTTCGTTGCGTTCATCATGGATGGTCACACTGTTAAATGGCGGACAAAGCGAAGGTGCCTTAAGTAGGTAATTGGTCAATTAGAGACTATTAGGTACATTGTAACATGAATTCCATTACTGCTCCGACGTATATCGAGTACAGAGACTTTAAATTTCTTATAACAAATACTCCCGGACATTTCTATATGAACAAATACATCCAGGTAAGTCACTTTTAACTTGTTTTAAAGATTATGTTAGACTGTTTTGAATAATTCTTCTAATTAAGGGTCTCTTGATAAATATGATTTCATAAGATATAATTGTGTCGGCTTGTTTCCAGTCAAAAATATCTGGGGTGGCCCTCACCCAACTTTCCGACTAGATTATTGGCGCAATGAAGTATCTGAACAATGGTCTGAACAATTGCACTTTAGCAATTATTCAATTTTGTTAAAACAGAGAGAAACATGACATTTAATGTCATGTCATGTCATGTCATGTCATGTCATGTCAGTGGCACTGACGTTTGTCAAAATCTGACATTTCGCAACACAGTGACGAAGGCTGTCGATTCTGTCAAATAGCTTCTATAAAAGCTTATAGCGCCTAAATCGTCGGATTAATCTCACAGAAGACGCCTGTAACATTTACCACTTCCGGTTGTGAGATTGTCACCAAAAAGAATCCAGTTCGTCCCCCAGGTTATTCTAAATATGTATACCAAATTTATGTTGAACAAATAGAGACCTTGCTGAAGTTTGCTTTTTCGTATTCAGTATCAAAGACAAATTAATTAGCAATGTTACGTCCTTTGGTTCATTTCGATATGTTAAATGTCGAAGAACACAAAAGTGGGGAAGAATCGACCAGTATTTGTATATACAAGTAAATAGTGAATATGTGTTAATGGTAAACGTAAATAGTAAAAGTGTATACTTCACACTTCTACACATCTACATCTATAAGAATCGGACTACAGCATTGGTACATTGAAGTGTCTAAACACTTTCGCAATTATTCAGGATAGTGAGGCCATAGTCACTATGGACCTTAACCTAACATCAGTCAGAGAACAACATTTAATGTCATGTCATGGCATCGGCACTGACATTTGTCAAAATCAGCCAATTTGCAACCACAACGACGATGGTTGTGGATTCTGTCATACTGCTTATATAAACGTTTATTGCGCTTAAACAGCGCATCCCAATGACCTGTAAAATAGTATACATATTTAAAGTCACTGGAGGATGGGCTGGTGTACGTTTTAGGTTTAAGGGTCAGTAATTATTCTGTCAGTAATTATTATTATATATATTTCTATATTACACAGGATGTAACATATTTGAATGCACAGAATTTGTGAGAAGAATTTTTGAGCTGCTAATGTAATGAATGACATGTTAAAGGTTTCCTTTCATGCATGTAATACGTAAGAGATAAGATGATCAAGCATACTCCAAGTTGTTGTTATTCGTGTTGTGTGTTGTATCTGCGTTTGATTACCAAGGACAGAGGTGTACGCCTAATAATAATTGTTCCACAGGTGTTCCAAACTTGAACACAAAAAATTGTCTGTTTCACAACTCACATATTGTGAAAATAATTATTTTAAAAATTGTATTAGCTACGACTTACGAGGAATTTCTAAGAATTTATCTGAAAATTGCTGAAAGATTCATCAAAATCTGCCAAAGATATCAAAAGTTATTGGAGATCAAAATTTTATCAAGTTTTTAGGTAAGAGGGCGATTTTTGTAATGAATTCATAATCAGTTTATTTATACGAAAAAAATCACACAGATATACGTGCCAAATTCGCTTATTAAGTGAAATTATTACTTCTCCAATTTTACGTCGTGAACACGAGCTTTGTTAATTCACTCATTTGGGGTCCAAAACGTTCGAGTGTAATTGAATTTCTGTACGGCTAATTACACTCAGATTGATCGATCAACACGATGAGTTTACGAAGGATATTCGGCTTTTAATCAATCAGTGATTTCTGATGAAAAGAAGTGGCGAAAACTCTATTACCGAACATAGGTGCTACACAAATGGTAGTTCCAGAACCCTCAAATTTGAGAAACTAATTACAGATTGTGCATCGATTCGACAAAATTCGACGATTCGTCAAAGTTCAGCAATCACAATTACGTATTTCCTAGAGGTATTTGTTCCAACAGTGAATATGAATAACGTTATCCTCTGAAAAATCTCATAAATAGTTAATAATGATTCAGGTAATGTGAATAATAATTCAGGTAATGTGAATAATAATTCAGATAATGTGAATAATAATTCAGGTAATGTGAATAATAATTCAGGTAAAGTTAATAATGACTCAGTTAAAGTTAATAATAATACCCGTAATGCTAATAAACAATTCTTTTTTTTTAATTTCAGACACTGCTCCAGTTCGACGCGAAACTATTGGTGCGAGTCTGCGAAAAATCATATAACGACAACGGTCTTTTCACCCGTGGCATTGTAGTCGAGGAATTGTTATTTCCAGACGGTTCATTTCCCGACGACTATACGATTCAACGTTGGTGCACTATCTGCAAGGCGTATTTTACACAATTTCCAAGCAGTCCGATTGCAGTCCACTGCGAATCTGGGCTGGGAAGAGCTCCTGTCTTGGTTGCGATTGCTCTTATAGAGTTGGGGATGAAACCCGACAATGCCATCTGTTTAATTAGACACAAACGGCGCGGTGCGTTTAATAATCTGCAGTATAAACGTTTGAAGACGTACACTGCGCATTCGAATTGTATTGATAAGTATGGGAAGAAGAAACTGAAGAAGTGTATTATATTATAAGGAACCGTAACCGCTGTGCTGTTTGTATGATTTAATTTAAGATAAAACTGACTTTATAATTGTGAAACAAACGGTTATTTTTACTGGAAGATTAAAGACACTATTATTCATCACAGTTCCCTTTTATTTAGTGTATTAGATTCCAAAAGCAAGAAATGTAAGTGTAAAGATTATATAAATGATTTTCCACAATTCGCTGTCGTAGTATTCGAAGATTTTGGTTGCACAATCGCTCAATTTAACTGAGAGTACCCACAGCGCAGCGCTCCGTTAATATCGTACGTTTTGATGGATGACAGAATAGCAATCGATACCGTTTAGCGACGGCGCTTACCTTCTGAGACAAAGACGAATATTGATGCCGGCTCTGTGTTGGAAGCGGAGCAGGTGTAATTGCCTGAATCGGCGTCATTCGTGTCCCTAATGATTAGACGACTTTGCGTGCGTATCCCAGGCACTGTCTCCACGGTAATGCCGCCCCTTGCTGTGTCGTAATTGATCATGCGATTGTTGTGGTACCAAAAGACGTACTGCGGTGGTGTGGGACTCTGCAAGAAATATCAGACATGTACTTATACGTACTAAGTTAATTGTTGGGTTATTAGGTATGTATATGTATATTTTATGGAAGAAATAATAACGTCGCAGATGGTAAGTGGTCTATAATTCTGCTCATTAATCATAGAAAAGATAAGAAAACCGATCGACTTGCAAACAATTAATGCCTTACGACTTACAACAATGGTTCTTGCGTTTGGTTTCAAAACTTACAATCTTTATACAAAACAATTTAAGGGGTGTTGAATATCCAGATAACATTAGACTGCTGCCTAATTTCAGACATTCGAACACCCTGTATACGCTCGAACTAACTCTCTCATACTAATTTTAGCTTCTGTAATAAATAGTATTGATATGTTAAAACACATCATCCACCTAAAAAAAAAAACTCTATGTATTTCAAACTCAAATGATGTATGTTTGTACCCTTATTTGAACAATCTGTATATAGTTGTAGAGCAATCACGTACAAAAAAATGCGTCTGTGTTATTATTGCCAATAAACTACATGCGGTTAAAAAAGATTGTAAAAATTGCCTCAATGGTACAAAACAATTGGCTTGAACACTGTGCATTAATGCACTGTATTAAAATAAATAACGTTTTTTTTAAATTTACATTGACCTATTATTAAGGCAAAATTATTGAAACAAAAACAACATATATGAAACAATAAATTGCACAATTAGATAAATTAGTTAATATTATTAATAACATTTTTATTTTTTTGCTTGATTTTGATCTGTTTGTTTATTAAAACCAAATATTTTTATTCGTTGCATTTGTATTTTACAATCAATTTTAATTCGATAACATTGCTAGGAAAGTGCACACCATATAAAAAAATATTATTCATTTCTCAGCAAATGGTATTCTTTATAAAAGTTGTTTACAAACCTTACAGAATTATTCGTTTTCTTGTTAGGCCCATGTTATTTTTACCCAGTAGATATCAAATTATCATGCAATATGTAACATAAGTAAGTAAATTACCCACCATTGACTTATTATTCGTCATTATGGGTAGCATGTTCAATACCGAGAATAGTTTTTCATGCTTTTGTTTCAGCGTGATTATAGGTGCAGATCGTGTAAATTTGGTTGCATCTGCTCCTTGATAGAAATATGCCCATGAACATGATAATTCAACCCTGTGTCCTCACCGTTACGTTACCCGATCCAAAAATAGAAAATCGACTGTAATAGAACAATAAGAAATCTCAACCTCGACAAATCCGTGAATCGTGGCATGCGGTACATATATCAGAACTTAGATAAAGAATGGTTGGCAAAATTGCGCTCCGAAATCGATCTCTTAGCAAAGACGTCTGTCCCAGATTCACGCAAATCGAAAATTTATCTCCTACCTTCTCTATGATGCAAACTAAATCTATGACGCTACCGATGTCGACGTGGTGCTCTCCGCTGCCCCCCTGTATCGAAGCTTCAGGGACCACTATCTGTAAGTTGACGAAGTGCGATACCGTCCCTGTACTGCTCGAAACCTAAAAGAACAAATACAACACTTGTAATTTGGAACTACGACAAATAACAGTGATTTTCTCACAGTTTCTTTTTTTGTGTAGAATTATGTTAAAATTGATGACTGAGTTAAATAACTAAATCGGTTAACTCCTCGGAGGGATAACTAAGTCATCGGAGGGTATATATTCGGGAAAGTTTCACCTGGAAAGTTTCAATGTGCCTACACTCATAAGCGTCGAGGATTATGTTGGTTTTGGCAATACTGATAACGGTTGATCTTGCACGGGGGGATTATCCCTTGTAATTGATTGGCTGGTTCAAATCGTGGCATAATCTGACCTCGGTATCAATCATCAGTATAATGCTTGACAAATTTCTGACTGTATCAATGTTCTCTAAACTGTGTCAACTTGTGAACCCCTCAAATTATATTATTAATATGTAATGTCTTTTCAACCACAGCGACGGAGACTGTGGATTCTGTCAGACTAAACGCTTATAGCGCTTCAATCGCTCATACTATTGGCTTTAGTCTGTAAATTAGTCTACTAATCGCAGTCTAGTATGATGATTGTTTTGTGTTTTTACGATACAATTTGTGGCACACTTTTCATGTTTAATACAAGCTAATATACGCACAATAATCATGGCAAATGGATTATTGAATAATGAAACAAAATACATAATATTTTTAACAAAATAATAAATAAAACACTGGTTACAGTGGTCATTCCAAACATGATGTCATTTCCGGAAAACCCGAAGGAAATACAAATCTCAACACCCTGCAAATGATGGTATTGTCTGTCCTATTTCAATTAGTAAAACAACTAAATGGCAGTCTCCGATAGGTATATCAGAGGGCACTGCAACAGCATATTATGCAATGCTTTTATCTGTTTTTTAATGGACAAATGTACCTTAAACTATAATAAAATTAGGAAGAAAAAGAACGGAAAAAATCTGAAATTCTCAGGACTGTACCAGCCGCAGGATGTCACGAAATGGCCAACCGGGGATTTATAAATTTCAACCTCATTGCAATAATTCAATTTATATTACCTCTTCCCTGACAACCACCCAAAGGTATGCACAAAGTTTTCGCAAAGTTTTTAAATGATCGTGTGTCCGTCGTGTACTTACAAATCGAATAGGTAGAGCAAATTTGACAAAGCCTTTTTACTTCTGTTATCATTAATTGTCCGATGTCATTGTAGAAAAACAATTTTCGATCTTTTTTTTCGGTTTTTGTTTCAGCTCCGGTTTGAAGCTCCGATTTGAAATGCTCATTACGAGTTTTCACGTGCTATTCGATATTTGCGTTTTTTCTAAACCTGGGACTCTTTCTGCTTTATGCTTTATGCCAATAGAGGAAGAGAGATGCAAGGTTCCGTATGCGGACTAATCAACATGATCTCGGGAATACGGAACCAAGGATCTCAATCTTCATTGGTTTCGCATTAAAATTCGACTGGCGAGTGAGACACGAGTGCAGAATGCTGAATGTGAGCTGCATACCTGGCATGCGTACGTGCCGTTGTCCCTCTTCTGGACGTATTTTATTTGGAGGGTCCAGTCGTCTGAGCCCTCTGCGTGCAGAATCTGAAATCGCTCGTCGTTGGTATAGGTGAACATGCCCGAGGACAGGATGTGCCAGTCTCTTCGCCGTACCCAGGAGACAGGCTGCAACAAAGGACAAATACACTTACCTCATGAAGGACTGCTTGGAACGTAATGAAAGGGAAAGGCAAAATCAGGCGCACACGTGGCTGAAGTCTAGACATAAATATTGATTCACTCGCGTGGAAGTAATTTATCTACAGGACGGTTTATTTTTGTGAATTAGGTAACCTGAATTGTTTGATAATATGATGCTTGTGAGAAGTCAATGGGCAGCTTTCTTAGTCTTGTTATGGGATAGATTCAAATTATGATCATTTAAGGGGTATTATCGAGTGACCCCTGTTAATTGCCTACAATTTGACGTGTTACTCAAAGTTATGCATCAACTTTCATAATTGTTGTAAACATTTATATAAAACACTCGGTAAGCCGAACACCATTTTAACGGTTTACTTATGTAAAAGGGATTGTTACCATAAGGGTAGCGGCGTGATAATACTATTATTACATGCAGAATTTAATGTGGATTACGAATTTGTTATCTCCGATGTTCTACAATCTACAGTATCGGTGGAGGGCGTTATTTGCAATTTTATCTGAGGACGCCATGCGCTCTTATTAGATGACGCGCTGTAAATGAAATCAATTTTTTCGCTAAACCGTTCGATATTTTTTTTGTGGGCGAAACTCTGATTGATATATGTGTCATTAAGAAAATCGAACAAAAAAAGTTATGCATATCATTTATGGCTATCTTCTCCTCGGTATTACATCCATTGTTCAGTAGTGTAAATGAAATCGGTAAAAAGGATATAGTCAAAGAACAAGAATTAAATTAAGAGAACTGAAAAACATTAAGTTAAAGCCGACATAAAAATATCGAATAAACTAGAGATATAATCTGATTCAAATGATAATGTTGATGATAAACCGTGACCAGTAATAAAGAACTGGGTCCAAATAAATTACCAGGTGGTGTGTGTCTAATGATTGATTATAAGCGACAATAATATCCAAGTTAAATTATAATAATTATAAAAGTATAAAATAATAATTATTAAACTCTATTAATATTATATGGAATCTCAACATTGACGTTATTCAAAAGATTTAGCGGGATGTTTTTAAAGTGTCGGCAATGGCATAGCTTCCTGATTTTTCATAAAGGAAATATTCCAGATAAATATAATACCTAGGGGTTTTCAATAAAACCATTATATTAATAAGATTTTACAATAAAACCATTACATTTATCAATGTAGGGTGTCAGCTATTGGGTAAAACAAATATTTGCTATGTGAAAAATTGTCTCGGGAAATAAATTATTTAAGAAATTATGAGCTTGCTAGTGCTATGATAGATTAAAAATAACATTGAAGTGTAAATAATGTAATATTCTATTAGTAATATTTCACTAGAATTAAACACTTTTGATATATATGATTTAGTTACAAAAATGACCCCTTAAGGTGTCAGCTATAGGTGTTAGGTATAAAATTATTCGTTGTATGTAATGCAAATTTCCAATATGATATTACGATGGAACACCGAAACCTAGAATTGCATAGCAGCTCAGTTATTATAGGTCCGGAAATTGAAAATTGAGTACGCTATCACATTCGTATCACCTATGATATTGCTTAAATCCGCTAGTAATACCATTGGACAAATGTTTAAAGCCCTCAGTAAAGGTTGAAACACGTATTCACGAATTAATTATCGATTGTTCCACGGTTTATGCGATGAAACAAAACACCATAATAATCATTTGCATGCTAAATGTATAATTAAACGTGATATATTACACTGGCACAGTTACCATATATTAAAATCGAACAAAACGAAGCTCAGAATGTAATTGCGCATTTATGGGTTACCCTCGCGACCGATCCGAACAATTCCCGATATTTATGCTTTTTGTTATAACGATAATAAAGAAAATTCCGATAAATTGCTACAAATGCGTATTTATGAAGTTTTACTATTCGTGGGATTATCTTATGATAAATTGGTGTTGTTATTTATAATGGAAGAAAAAACGAAAGCACGATAAAATATCGATGAAATTATTTCAAATCAAACGGAATTTCAAATAAGGACACAACAGCGAACCGAGTATGAGCATTATCGTGAATAACCCGCCCTCTTAGCATGACAGAGAGAACGCTTTGATAACGTCTCCCTTTGAAGTCCTTCTAACCTCTTCATTAGACAAGCTCGACTTGAAGATGCGATTGTGTGCAACCTCGTAGCATGTATGCAGTAGGAACCAAGTGCAGTCGCAAAATGTGTATGTTTGAATGGCAGCTTAATGCTAAATGTTATTATTTTATTTTTACATTCTTTAAATTTGCTGAAACCCACAAACATATGTTCGTTTAATGGCATTTTAATAATGAAGTTTTATATAAGAGTGTCTTCTTTATTCTTAAGATGTATTATTACATAGTGTATAACACGTATAAGTAAATTATGCCTTGAGAGAATATCAATTTAATTTATTTAACACGTATATATGTTTATATTAAAAGGTTCTCTCCCCGTGCTAATAAGAAGACTCAAGACAAAGTGTGATGAATAAACATTAGGTAACAATCGTCGCCCGCGCCTCTCTAACGGCAGTACCGGCTCCTTATTATTCAATCAGGGCTGGAACTTATGATATAACTTGGTAAGCTTACGGTATTATCATAAAATTACCTTACATTATCATTATTGAATTGGAGTTTTCGGCGCGGGCCGTATTTATCCTGGTGGATCGATACCAACCCTAGGACGTACATCAAGGAGTCGCGGCCAGGCGGCCTCCAGCAGGAGGCGGCTCCGCATTGCTCGGTTACCGTATTTAACTATCCATCTTGATAGAATATAATCTCTGGTTTCCTCCGTTCTAAATTCCCATGATAGAGGAGCCGGGATGTGGAACCGAATTCAATTTTAACCACGGCTTGGCAACACCCAAAACCATACATAAACCATTCTACTTCTCCCCCAGTTGAGGAAGTAGGTCTGTGGCTACCGTTACGTCGCTGATATTTGTCAAAAATTTCTACATTACGATAACCTTACTTAATCTATGACTAGACGTACTTCTGCAGGTGCAAATGCAACAAAACTAACATCGACATTGTAAAACATCTTAAAAGAGCAAAGTAAAATAATAATGTATATTATTATTATTATACAGTGTCCCAAAACTCAACGTCAAGCACGCGCCAGGAGAGAGGGTGGTTTATGTACGTTAGTTACCGTTACAACAAATTTCGGTTTTTTGCTAATATGATCTTAAATAACCTTACCATTAATCGCCGTCACAAATCCATTGAAAAAAAAATTGTGACATTGATAAAAATAAGGTAGTTTGTTTGAGTTGTGGTTAGAAAAAAAATTGTCACTTAACTTTGACTCTTTATTACAGAAAAAGTATACTGTACTACCTTCGGCAAGCTTTTTTTAAATGGGCTATTTAGTTAGGATTTCGAAAAGGTACAACACTAGCTACTTTTTTACCCAAAAAAAAAAAAATTGAGAATTTTTATTTGAAATTAGTGAAACTCAACCTAGCCTAGTTAATCAAATGTGGAAATAAATTGAAGAATACAACGAAAAGTATCAGAGTGAAAGAGGTGTTTTTATTTTACAAATTCAAATGTTCGAATTGTTTGCCTTCAGCACGAATACAGGCTCGTCGGCATCGCCTGTATCTTTTTAATGCTTCGGCCACGAAATCGGACGCATGGGTGTTTTCGCTCATAGCATCAAGGTCGAACGCGTGAAAAGCTGTTAAGAGCTCTATGCTTATAGCGTTTCGCCAGGAGAGAGCATTCCGTGGCCGAGGCAGAAAAATAATCCTGTGATAAAACGTACGTAACGAGTTGCATTGATATCTTCTGCTGCTTGAGTGACGCAGCTCCGCGATATTTTGAATAGCGTTGAAATAAACTTTTTCCTTTCTGCAGCCCCAGCATCAGCACGACGGACTAAAAGAACATGAAAACGTTCCACGAGTGCGTGAATGAATACGATACTGTGGACGAGCATGCACAAGTTTTACCAAAAGGAAAAGAAAGAGATAAAATGTGTGTTATTTTTGCTAGTTTCTTACTTCTGCTCCTGCTAGTGTTCTGTCAGCTGGGCTTCTGATGTGACAGTGAAGATAAGCTGTTGCTCCCAGTTGCACTGTGACATTTGTGACAGTGTTGTTTTCGCTGACAAGGCCTTCGGCCTTTGCATATTCTTCAGCGTTCGGATACCAAAGTTGTCTCCAGTCGGAGTATTTTTGAACATCTCTTGTCCGCCCTGAAACAAGGAAACGAATATTTCAACACTATATTTGATGCGTTCATATATTAATATTGAGATATCATTTGTACAACTGTAGTAGGTGTAAAGATAAAAATATTTTAAATACTATTAAACTGAAGTGTTTAGAAGTACTTTGCGAGTGAAGTTGTACAGTGGGAATGATTTCTTTTACAGACGGTAAAAGATAAAAAACAAATAACGAAAGCGCTATGCCAGAATAAAGTTTGTCTTAAGGAAGCAATGCAATTATTAAAATATAAGTCCACCGGAAACCCGTTTTGCACGAGACAAAAGGAGTTTCTGCGACAGCGAGCATTCTCACGATATTTTGATGCCGTTCCCACTGCATTTGTCTGGTCGTAAGTCAGCCGTCGTGAGATATTTCAGGCGGTGCCAACCGGGGTCTAGCAACTACAGCACCGAGCGCCACCATCGCCTTATTTTTAAAACTGCGGACAAGCGCAACTTCGCAGAATCAAAAAACAATTACTCTATTTCACAGTAAGCGTTGTTCTCGCGCGCTCCGCGAACAATATGTACTTCTTCTTTTCACGACAGCTTACTATATGAGTAAAGTTTAATTGCTTTCAAGCTTAATGTTCTTCGCCATTGTGTTACTCGCGCTGTTGCTGCTGCTACTGCTGCTGTTACCGAGAAACGCCGCTTCCATCTTTACCGAAAGAATGCTTCCTTTCAACACTGAATTCGCGAGAGCATATTTCATAATTAATTCTTTGAACAATTTGCGGGGACGTCCCTCTTATCACGTAACATCTTGCAACTCGTAAACAAACTCACAGGACAACCAAATCTGACTTCATACATTTCGAAATTTTGTCATATTTCTTTAATATAGTCCATATTTATCTAAAAACTTGACAAATTTTCACGATTCTTTCAGGAAATTATACCCAAATTAATTATCAGTCTTTTAAATTAAACCTTACATACATAAGTATGAAACAGCAGTGCGTTTAGAACTGACAGAGCTTTATTATACTGTAAAACCCAATCAAGTGATAGACCCCTAATAAAGACTCCTTACTCTACAGGTGATTCAAACCTCGGCTAAGGAAGACCTTTTCTTTCTTGCGATACAAGAAGCTGTAAAGTGTCTGGTTACCACAGCGAGTGTAAATCGGTGAAAAAGTTAAACTTAAAGTTTCAGTTACAGACTGTATCTCTTCTTTGAAAATTAAGATATCGAAATGACATAAATCCCAATACACTGCTAATTAATTTGCCTTAAAAACTGATTCCAAACTTAAACCACAAATCAAATGAGTGTAGAAGGAATTATTTAAGAGGTAGCATTAGATAGGAAAAAAACGAAAAAATATGCGAAGAATCCTGGAAATCAACAGATGGAGATTAAATTTGTCATTTTTTTAGGTGGGCGTTTTTTTAGGTAGCCAGGCGCTGGCCACAATGTCACCGTGGAAGTGTGGGTTACGTCAAAATACGTAACATTTTTGGGGTAGTACAAATTTTATCGATTTGATGGTGATACGGATGGATATACCTACGTATTGCCCCAAACATTTGCTCGTTACCATAGAAAACAGGTCGCAAAAATCAAAATCCGTCACACAAAAGCAGTTAGAATTGAATCTCATAATATTCACCCGCCTTTGTATAAATATTCAATGTAAATCCGAAAATAAATTTGTCCAACTGAACAGAACCTGTCCGAACAATGTATTATCGCGAGCATGGGACGCGAATTGTTTATGAATTATTATAAATTATACATTTGATGTACGGTCTCGCGCATAATAATGTAGACAAATAATTCATGTACAATGCTAATGCTGGCCACGCAATTTAATTTTTGATTAATGTATCTTCCTTGCTGCACAACCCGTTTTTAATAACATATAGTTAATAATTAAATAGAAAAAATGTTGCAATTCAGCATACGAAAAGACTTTCATTTCATAATCTTTTATTTCCTATTATTGATCGTAATATTTTTAGAAAACACAATGCAGCTTTTACAGTATATGGACCCTTTCAGACAGTGTGGTGTATCACGAAGTAGTATAACAGGCAACGTAAAGAATGGCTAGACCACGGAATAGGAGCCTATGAACGCTTTCGCTCAGAGAGTCAAGATGGAGCGATGAGTACCCGTTTCAAATGCACGCATTGGAGCGAAGAAACGCTCTAAGCTTGCAGCGTTTTGTCTGGTCCATCACAGAGGGAAATATTTATTTCATACAACACGAATATCTTTGAGTCAAGAATATCACTTGTTTCTATATCCGCAGAAAGATCATTTGGTTGGCATCGTTGAAGCATATGCGTTAGCGGTTCATCAAGAACCGCTGCTGTTTTAACACTGGGGTTCAACTGCACCTCGTGTGAATAGAATACGGACACGGACGGTAGAATATCCGTTCGTACTAATCCGCACTGTGTGAAAGGGTCATGTCGCAAATAATGGTGGATCGATTTGTAAATTTAAATGCAATGCGGGAATATGCATGAAAGCCGTCATATCTGTGCTTTGTTCGAATCAAACTCGCACCTTTTAAAACCACAGCTGTTGACGGCAGACGGCCTCAGCGTCAGAATCAATAACATGTCGCTGAATTACAATTTGGCTGTCGTCTGGCTGATTAGCGAACTCTCGAAATTCTAATAAACGACTTCATAATTCATGCACCGGCGTCGCTTTGAATAATATTTGCGTCATCCCCCTAATTTCCACCGTGATTAATTGTTAATTTTCATTTTGGAGCGTACTATTTTGACTCGCGAAACTAAATCCCTGCTAACTGATTTCTAATAATGCCCGTAATATCGAATACTGCCATTTCATTGTTGGCCGGTAGCGTGGTTATTGCGTATTTGTATTAATTAATTGTGTTTTGCGTGTTTACATTTACCGGTTTAGCCGTAAATTGTTGGATGTTTCCATAGAATTTACCTACTGAAGAATTGAGCACCACTAAATTTCATTACGTCAGCGGTTTTAGCAATTATGCAATAAACCACTACGGCAGATATAATCCAGAAACAATATACGAATTTTATGCTTGACTGACAAAGGTTATGTACGAACTGCATTTATTTTGGATAATAAATATATTATTATTATTTAGTATTTAATTATATAATTAATTAATTCTGATAAAACGTCAAATTCTAATATTATGTGCTGTTTCCGCTAAACAAGCTTCACAAAATTCATTTTACATTGCAATAAATTTCACATCGTGCAAATGGACGTACAGCAGTTTTACAAACTTTGCCAAAGAAACGCCCACCTATGTTAACTTTCAAAGAATATATAGGTCTCTCAACTGGAACCTTGCAAATTTAACTTTCAAGTGACATAACCAGGGTATTTTTTGACCGACTGTTACGATTTTTTCAAAGCGATGTAGAAGATTGTTATAACCAACATGCGCTGTGGTAATTATAGAAAATATATATCTTAATAAAAAAAATAAAAAAATATCTGGGGTGGCCCTCACCTAACTTTTCGACTACACCTTTGGCTCAATGAAGTGTCTGAACACTTTTGCTATTATTCAATTTTGTGAAGCTAGAGCCACTCTGTAGCCTACTTAATTTCAGTTTCTATGACATTTGTCATAATTAGATTAATGTCATGTCATGTCAGTGGCACTGACGTTTGTCAAAATCTGACAATTTGCAACACAGCGACGAAGGCTGTGAATTCTGTGAATTTAAATCTCATTGACCTATAAATTAGTACCCATATTTAAAATCGCTGGAGGATGAGCTGATATTAGTTTGGCAAAAATCGAATAAATCCCTAAGAAGACGCACTTAACATTTGCCACTTCCGGTTGTCAGATTGGCACCAAAGACAATACAGTTCGTCCCCCAGTAATTCTAAATTAGTATGCGAAATTTCAGCCCGATGTGTTGTTCCGTTTGGGCGCTATCGTGTTGACGATCTTCATTTTAATTATCCGCAATAATATTGAAGAAATCATTAATTAGCTTCACCGTATATGTTTATAGCGTTCCTGCCTTGGCCATCGTGGACTGAACTGTTTCGAAGACAGAATCTAGGCAGACAATTTAGCTTGAAACGTCATTAGGCGAATACAAATCCATCAAGAGCAAAGTTTTGATTAATTGTGACTTAGCTCGTCTTCATGAGCTGTTAACTTTGTTGACAAGTGCTTTCTGGTCGAAGAAGTGGTGTACAAGTTTGAGGAGTGTTACTTCCGACTAGGTTAATACTGAATTCATACCACTTGGCCAACTCTAGACAGCTAGATAACTATTCAAATCGATCAGTATTATTGGTAATATAATGCTGAACAGAAGTGGCATGTTTCAAAACGTTTTTAGTTTTCAAACCATTTTGAAAACAATATTTATCCTCGACAATTATAACTCATCATATATAGTTCATTTCATAATGGCGGAAAAGAGGCAAACTACGACGATACAATGGAACTTATGGAACGTCGTAGGACCTAGACGGTAGACAATAGGAGTGGCGCTCAAGGCTCGCTGTCAGTCGTGGCACGTAGAGGGCGCCCAGGGCGCTTTTAGTGTTCGGACTTCACGTATATCAACGGGATCATAACTTTGTTAATAGTTGTTTTAAAAGTTAGAAACTGATAATGATTGTAGTACACCGGGCGCGAGGGGTACCGCTCACAAAAATCCTTTCTCACGCCGGCAGCAGCGGGCAAATTCAATAATGGACGTGGACTTCTGTCCGACGCCGAACTAACACGCCTAAATAAATTATAAAAGTTCCCACTCTGGTGCGCTCTCTGCGGCGGCACTGAATGTACCAAAATCGATCTAGTTAGGTATTTTACACGTTTCACACCGCGTTAAGCTATAAGTATTAAATGAGTGCAGTGAAGTGGCTGAAACGTGCTTGTTCTCACTCCCTAAATTCTCTGGCACTCTCAAACTGAATTCGTAATTTTGTATTAAAACATTATTTGTATGCAATGCAGCAGGTTCTAGCACGCGGAGATACTGTAATAGTCTATACACAATTTAAGGTAACGCGGTCCAGAAATGGAAGTAATTACTAACTACTAACCACTATGGAAAGTTGCTGCTCTACGCCTACATAACAGCATCTGATTTTTTGTCGTATTAATCATCATTTCTTTCCTCTTTTAGAGATTATTAAACTACATCTACATAAGCACAACAACACTGAGGTAGTAATAACTCAGCAACAGGACCATATATGTATATACAAAATGAGTCATATCACTGCGATCACAACGCTGTGATAGTTTGATACTAATTTTCTTAATTCCTAATTTATATAAACATATTGTCTCAAAGTAAATCTCGAAGCAAGAAGGCTTCCAACCAGATTGCTGCTTTTAGAGTATGCTGATTCAAGACATTCCGATGTACAGTAAAACCGTTTAAAATTTAACCTGAGATCTGCGCGAAAGGACGATATTTGGCAAGAGTGAGATGCATATACGCAGCGCATCTTAGCCAATGGCGTCGACGTATTAGGTAATACATATTATTGCACATGTGTACGTAGTAGGTAGCTCTGCCGCTGAAGTGGATCTTTGTTCATTTGTATCTTAAAGAAATAGTTTCGAATACAACCAGTGTAGTGTATGTATGCCTAGCGCAACGTATTGGAAATATACCACATCCGTAACACCAGTATATATTTTATTCATCTCTATCCTAATTCAGCCAATTTACTATCTATTTTATTCCACTCTTTTTAACAGCCATACGCATACCACAAGTTGATTTGGTTTGGTATCCGACTTTGTCAAGGACTGTGCTTATTATACAGTGTGTCCAGGAAAGTCCGCACCATATGGGAAAAACTTTTATTATCCATTTCTCAGAAAATTTTATTCTTTATGAAAGTTGGCGGTAGGTCTAAAATCAAGAATACCATCATAAGATCTTCAAAACATCGCACCATGTACCGGGTGTTTAAAAAAAAGTAAAACGCGCATAAGAGTAAAGTATCTGGAATACTAATATTATCGAAAAATTTTATTTGGGAATGTTGCTTAGAATTAATAATTACGCTCAGATTTGAAATCACAGCCACCTATGACAGACAATTTTTTTTTTGCTTCTTTTTCAAATTTTCACTAAGTGAGAAGGGTTTTGTAGCGGCTAGTGACTTAAAATGATTCTTCTTAAACGGTTTCTTCGATATTTGTTCAAATTTCCTATAGTACTCGCCATTTCGACAGTGTTTCCAGCGCTTCTTTAACATCATTACAAAAATTACCGTTTTCTTGGTGCGCTTATGATTTTTTACCCAGTAAATATCAAAATATCATGCGATACACAGGTAAACCATAAAAATTTGAATTAATTAAGGGAATGCATGGAGTATACACACTAATAAAACATGTTAATGACGCTGCTATGCTTTCCTTTCGGATTCGTCATTTTTTTTGAGGTGTATACCATACAAATACGTGAACAGCTGATAAATTTGTGTTATCAGCACACCCACAATCACCAATAATAAGTCAAAGGAAGCTATTTTAGTTACCTGTGTTGCGTATTGCATCGCATTTTGATATTTACTGGGTGAAAAATCATAAATGCACCAAGAAAAAGGTAATTTTTGCAATGATTTTAAAGATGCGCTGGAAACGCTATCAAAATAGCAGGTATTATAAGAAATTTGAACAAATATCTAAGAAACCGTTTAAGGACAATCATCTCAAATCACTAGCAGATACAAAATTGTTCTCAAATGGTGGAAATTTAAAAAAGAAGCGAAAAATTTGTTTTTGTCGTAGGTGGCTGTGATTTCAAATCTTAGCGTAATTATTAATTCTAAACAACATTCCCAAATAAAATTTTTCGATAATATTAATATTCCAGGTACTTTACTCTTATGCGCGTTTCACTTTTTTTTAAACACCCGGTACATGGTGCGACGTTTTCAAGATCTTATGATGGTATTCTTGATTTTAGACCTACCGCCAACTTTCATAAAGAATAAAATTTTCTGAGAAATGGATAATAAAAGTTTTTCCCATATGGTGCGGACTTTCCTGGACACACTGTATATACCGCATTGTTGAAGGGCGTGGTTTCCATGGAGATCAGGCTAGTCGCGGACATATTTCTATTTTCCAACTAGTACCCTAGAAGGAACGTGTTGTAATAAAAAAATGGAATTACAGCAAAAATACGTATTTTAATGCCCGCTGAATTCATTGCATTCACACACGTGTATACCTACGTGTGTGAGAACACGATAGCTCCGAAACGATACAACGGATCGGACTGAAAGTGGGTATACTTATTTAGAATTACCAGGGGACGAATTGGATTGATTCTGGTTACAGTTTGATAGTCATTTTGCATCCATTTTGTTAGTGATTCAACCGATTTTTATCCTATGACTGATATAAGGTTGGGATCCAGAGTGGCTGTGGTTTCACGAATTGAAGTATTGCAGAAGAAGAAGAATTAGACGCTTGTTATACATTTCATTACAATATCTACAAAAATATTTTCTAAATCCTATTAATTTATTTAATACTTTTCAAGATCAAATGACAAGAAGAGAAAACTAAGAAACATGTGGACTAGTTTGCGCTGCGTCTAATTACCTACTCCTTGGTGTAAATGAAATTATATGTGCAGTTGCAGTATGAGGACTCCAGACGTATTGCAGTGGTAGCAGGAAGTTAATTTTCGCCAGCGTTTTCTACGTCCACAATGACTCTGTCAATATTCCATTTAATATGTAGCTTGTTACAGATGCATGTTTTTCTGGCGTTTTGTTATATTAGGTAAGGGAACCTATTCAGGGCAGTACAATAACAAGAATAAACAATAGTTATAAATATGCCTCGAGACTTGACTTTTGACTTACCCTGTTCTTAGTATGTATTACCTAGGTATAACGTAATAAATTCTATCGCACAAAAAGTAAATGACCATAGTATGTAATCTCCTGAATTTAATTTCTTATCCAGCTGCGCAAATCGTCCGCATCAAGAATTCCTAAAATTCTCGATATGGTGCCAAGATTTGCGAATTTCGACGTAATTACACTAGCCCGGGCTTGATAAGATTCCCTGCGAGTGAACTCTGCCCCGGAGCACTTTCCCTCCACCGCGTCCATCCCCTCGCCAACGGTTTCTTTCTAATTTAATCCATTAAAGTTGGAATTTATCTCTCATGGTTAAATCACCGGGCAACCGTTATGCAAATGCAGGGCGCTGGCCATTTGAAAGTTTAATCGTTAAATAATTATCAAAAAATTGAAATGAAAAACCATTTAGAAGGGTTTTTTCGTCTCAACGCTAATTCTCAGTGTGAAATGATGTTTAGAAAGGGTCGGCTGTCATTCGCTTGTATGGAAATTTGCAGTGTTGACGTTTTTGTGTCTCATTTTGCAGGACATAACGTTTGCGTTACCCAATGAACACATGAGCAGGATATCGATTTGGTGTATTTTTAATGCTTTGTCGGGTCGGTGTTGTGTCATGTCAGTACAGAATATTATAGCTACTGAAAGAGAGAAAAAAAGTGATATTATCACAGACCGTCACGCCCACAGTCGTGCTTACTTCAGTAATTTATGTGACACGTACGTAATGATAATGAACAAACAAATAAAAAGAATAGTAATCTCATAACTACTTCTGCTGTTTTGGTATTAAGTTTGACGACTAGTTTCGGATAATCCCCTCATGTTCAGGCCTACTTGTACTTTTTGTGGTACCGATGTTCTGGTAGCACTTAAATTATTGATGCCATAATTCTCGTCCTAAAATCATGAGTTCTAAATGCGAGCTACTAAAACTTAAAGCCAATGTATACAGTGTATATCATTAAATTAACATTCCAAAATATTAATATATAGCAACGGTTTCTTTTGAATGACATAAATGATCGGCATGATTGTATTTCTTCGTTGTCTTATTTGATGTATGCAGACGATTTCAAGCTACTTCGGAATACATATAAGGAAAGTGACTTTGATGTTCTTCAAACAGGACTTTATAAATCGAACAATATGATATGACAACCTTTACACGTAAATTAAAAAGCGTTTGTGCAGACTATACAATTTTTGGATCTTGGTGTAATTTTTCAACCCAGCCTAAAATTTAATAGTCAATGTATATTTATAACAAAACTTATAAAGCTTTGTTATGAGTAATAGCAAATCATTCAACGTTCCAACAATAGTAATGCTTTATAATTTATTAGTAAGGTCATACCTGGAATATGCTTCTAATGTTCAAGCCATCAGATGCATTTTATGTGCATTTCATTACATTGACTAGGTACAAAAAAGTTTTTAATGTATATCTATGTAAAAAGGTACAATACATAGATTATATACCCATATATGATCTCATATAAGTCTCTTTGTGGTAAAGGGCCGAAAGCTGCAAACCACAATAAAAAAAAAAAGAAAATAATTTTGATTTTTTTACAATAATCATATATTACTATTCATATTAAACGATGTTCATAATTCAAATGGTACGGTTTGGTGTTGACATATTTAATGAAAAATTTTTCACATTTTCGTTAGGATCAGTTTTACTTAAATTTGACGAGGCCACAGATATTATGAATCCCAACCTGTCAGTGCCGACTGACGTTTATCAAATTTTGATAATTTCCATCAATAGCGATCAAGGCTGCAGCTACCGTTAGACTGCTTTTTTGAACGTTTTTTCCTTATAGCGCCTAAACAGTTCATCCCATTGCTCAGTCATGTTGTAAAGTAGACCACAGTCTGCTTTTATTGGTAGCATGGCAAACATGCATGGACATAGACCGGTCCAATTTATTTAAAGATTTTCCTGATTTTCAAATATGCAAAAGCAGGAAGGCTTTCCCCCCACATACACATCCAAAAGTTTGTTATGCAAGCAAAAACACTTCACATCTGTTTTTAGACGCAAAGAAAGTCATAACTTTAAGAAAACAATCTATTAATAACACAAATCTTCGAAACCCGTTCAGATCAGGTCAAACCGACCCAAACGATGTCTTAAACAAATATTTCTGTACTAACCTTTCGACATTTGTTCATCTATGCTAACTTAAAACAAAAGCCAAAGCCCCAACTTATCACAGTAAAGTGATATATCAATAGGTATATAAATATTATATAAATTGTGTAAAGTCATTTTATCGGTATCAGTTTAGTCAAAATCGTTTAAATCCCTAAGAAAATGCATGCAATATTTGCCATTTCCGGTTGTCAGATTGCCACCAATCTGTGCAATTCGTCAACATTAATGTAATTGATTCTGGGGACCTCAAAAAGCGTATTTTTGCTAAAAACCCGATTTTTTTCCCGAAGATTAGAATACTTTTCTTCTAGAAGAACTAGTCGGAAAGTATAGTAATAATCCTTCATAATATCCGATTATTTAAAAAGTATATGTTATTAACAATTAATTCAAATGGTCTTCGAAATACAAAATACTTTTATTCATCCCAATACAAATAACTTTATGACGTAATACAAGGTAACTCTTCTACAGCACGTCTATACGCGGCGCCAGTTCGCAGCAGAATGTCGAGTGAAATCCCAGCAAGCCCCGACTCGGCGGTTCTCGCGCGCCTGCGTCAACGGTCGGGTGGATTCCAAGTGGCCAGGCAGCGCCACCTTTTGCTCAACTCGCAAGCGAACAGGACCATAAGCGTGCGACTTTCAAAATATCGCTAACACGGCCTTCCTGACGAAGTTCCGCTCCCCGGAACTTTCTGGCCCTCTAAAAGCAAATAAAATGCAGAAACAAAAGTCATCATCATCATCATCATCATCATCATCATCATCATCATCATTCATCATCACCATTCATCATCATTCATCATTATTATCATCATCATCATCATCATCATCATCATCATCATGTCCGAGAAGTACTCTCCTTCAAGATACGCCCTCGATCTCGGTAAACATCATCATCAAGTCCGAGTAGTACTCTCCTTCAAGATACGCCCTCGATCTCGGTAAACATCATCATCGTCATAGTCATTATCGTCATCGTCATCATTATCACAACAACATCATCAACCAACATCAACATCATCATTGCGATTGCATGTTCGAAATTTACCATAAAGGTCAATAACATTAGCAGCAATACATCACACATTCGCAAAGACATTGTCTCTCAAAATTAGCATAAATCTTACCTTGGCATTCGTTCTCAATGTATGTCAAAAGATCAGCCATATCGCTTGCTGTTGTCCAATCTCGTGGCCACGACCTCAACTGTTCTTTGGCCGCCTTGACAATTCGATGCTGGTCCACACCAATTCGCTTTAATTCCTATCTTCCTTGTTTGGTAATGTTCATCACCTCATACGGACCCATAAATTCAAAGTTACTCTTGCTCACGTGCATCTTGCTATCACGGTGTAACAATACGAAGTCACCTACTTGATACACAACAGTGTCCCTACGCTTTTTGTTTAATTCTGCGATGTTGCCACTTTTTGCTCGAAGACGTTCACTCACCCTCCTTCTATCTGTTTCCATATTTCGAACTGTGGTCAAATCGTGCGACAAATCATTAACGGCTGCTTGAATTAACGGAGTAGTAGTGTTAATACCAATGAGGGCCTGCATGGGACTCATAGTGGTAGACTTCTGTACAGTGGTGTTAAGTACAAGTTGTAGTTTCCAAATAACGCTCGGCCATTCGGCTTTTGACCGCGTTTCTACACGTAAGAGATTCATAATGGTGCGCATGTATCGCTCCACTTGACCAGTAGCACGATGAATATCGGCGGTTATGAAATGATATTTGATGTTCCAGTCATCCAAAAGTTTGCACAGGGATAGATTATGGAAATTGGTCCCTTGATCCATGACCACCACTCTTGGAGTCCCGAAACAAGAAATAAACTTTTGAAGTGCTTCGCGGGTTTCTTCTGCCGTTACGGTCTTTAATGGAATGAGGTTGCAGTATTTCGTGAAGCCGTCAACGATGACCAAAATATGTTTGTAACCTTGCGTCGAAACTGGTAACGGGCCCAAACAGTCTGCATGTATCACGTGCAATGGTGCAGATGGCACATCAGGGACAAGTATCTTTCCTTGTAAGGCTCCCGTTCTGGTCTTTTTGACTGCACAGACGAGGCAGTGCTTAATGTATGATTTAACAAAATCTCTCAATCTGGGAAACCAAAAATGTTGTAAAATGGATTCGATTGTCTTGTCAGTTCCGATATGACATTGTTCATCGTGGAATAGTCTCATCAACCCCAATCTGCTCTGCCGTGGCACAAAATATCGGATTTTCTTCTGACCGTCTGGTAAAACTTTTTGGTGGTAAAGCAGCCCGTCTTTCTCGAGATATTGTTTAGAATCTAATCTACCTTCGCGTAGATCAACTAGCATTTTTTGGACCTCTGCATTACCATGCTGTTCGACATACAACCAGGAGTCACGTGTTCGACGAACTATGGGATTCCTGCTGAGAAAATCCACATGGTTTAAGGAGGAGCCTTTCCTGTAAACGATGGTGTAACTAAAGTCCTGGAGATAAGTCCACCACCGAGCTATTCGTGGTACAATATCGCGCTTATTGACTGTAGCTTTCACCGAGTTACAATCGGTGACGATGGTAAAGTTTATTCCTAACAAGTAAACTCGAAAATGTTTCAGTGAATTTACGATTGCCAGAGTTTCTAGCTCGTAAGAGTGGTATCGAGCTTCATTAGCAGTCGTTCTTTTGCTATAATACGCAACTACTTTGTTTTGGTCACCATGTTTTTGTATCAGAATCCCCCCATAGCCGATGGCGCTAGCATCGGTATGTAGTTCCGTGGGTAGCTTCGGATCAAATACTACCAAAAGAGGCTCCGAAGTCAAACAGGTGATCACATACTTCTTAGCCTCTTCGTGCTCATCCGTCCATTTAAACAGAACGCCTTGCTTTGTCAAATTATTAATACACGCTGTTCTTGTCGAAAATTCCGGAACAAATTTCCTGAAATAGCTGGCCAAGCCAATAAATTGTCTAACTTGTCTTACGTTTGTGGGTGACTCGACTTTACTCAAGGCCTCTACTTTAGAACGACTGGGCTTTATACCCGCAGATGAAATTTCACGTCCTAAGTACTCGATCTCACTTTGCAGGAATTTACATTTCGTAATGTTAAGGGAAAATCCAGCGACATGCAAAGCTTGCAGAACCTTGTCTAGGTTCAGCAAACCTTCTTCCACCGTTTCTGACGGTATCAAAATATCGTCTACATAAACTAGAGCAATTGTATGTGTAAGCTCTCCCAAGGCAGCGTTGATGGACCGTTGGAATGAAGAGGGCGCGTTGGACAACCCATAGGGCATTTGTAGATACTCATATTGCCCGTCCGGTGTAACGAAGGCAGTCTTCTCTATAGAATCGGGATGTATTGGAATTTGGTGGAAGCCAGAAGCCATGTCCAATGAAGTAAAAAATCTACCCCGACCCAATCGATCTAGTTGGTCATCAATACGGGGCAATGGATATCGGTCTTTAACCGTATGTGCATTTAGTTCGCGATAATCCACACACATGCGGTATTCCCCTTGCTTTTTCCTCACTAATAGTATAGGGCTTGCGTAAGGTGATGTACTCTCGCGAATTATGCCATTACTTAAAAGGTTATTGATGATCTTTCGTACTTCAACACGCTCACATTCGGCAAGGCGATATGGTCGTCGCGTTACTACAACACCGTCTGTTTTTATTTCCATTAAGGCATTATTGACTACTGTAGTAGGAGTCCCGCTAGTAATTATGCCTTCATATTTTTTCAGTATTTCGCTTACTGATGCGAAATGTTCTTCAGGTACGGTGATTTTATATTCGCTTGTTTCAAATAGTCGTAGTACACCGGGAAGCTTTCTTCTTATGATCTGGGTACCGCTGTAATCAGTGACCGCCGCAAGGCGCGTATCTGAGAATAAGTCGCATCCAACAATGACGTCATAGTCTAAATTTTTATGAGGAACCACCATAAAATCGATTAAGGTACGTTGGCCCGTAATTTCCACCTCCGCGCTAAACTTATACCTTGACAACACCTTGCCGGAAGTGATCCCGCCAATTTCGATGTATTGCGATTCTAGTTTAGAAGCAAATGCGTCTTTAAATCTATCTGATATCAGGGAAATATCGGCACCGGTATCTACCAAACCCATATAGACTTGGTTATCAATTTTAATTTTAGTCGGAACTGTTCTCGGCCCCAACGTAGCTACGTTTACATTACGCCTGTTCTCGATATTCGCTTTTGTAAAGCAATCTTCTTCAACGTGTCCCTTCCGGTGACAAAACTTGCAAGAAATATCGCGGCTTCTTTCCGTGTTGGGATTCGTGGTAGTGCTAGGCGTCGGTGCACTTCGGCAAGAACGTTGTATGTGCCCGATTTTTCCGCATTTGAAACATTTCTTATTCTGGGAAGTGGACGGTACTAAACGCGGTCTTTTTTCTAAATTTTCCACCGCAGCAAGACGTTTACGCGAATTATTATCTTTGTGGTATACCGGCTTCGATATAGTGCTCAGGTAACTGATAAGGTCGGAAATCTTGTCAAAATCGCGCATAGTAGCAGCTTCTTGCACCTTATCGTCTTCGATTCCATATACGATTAGCTCAATTAAGTCGCGGTCGTTCCAATTAGCACGTAAGTTTTTTAACAGCGCCATTTTCTTATGCACATAAGAGACATACGTATTGAAATCCGAGCTTTTACAATTTGCTGCTGTACAAAGTAATTGTCCCAAGACTTTTTTGGGTGGGAACGACTCCAGAAAATCGGTTTTAAAAGTCATCCAGTCGCGCACAGTGGGTGACCAACTACTAAACCACGTTTTTGCATCGTCATATAAAAATCGGCCAACTCTTACCATTATTTGGAGATCTGTCCATGCAAACTCTGTTTTGATCGCTTCTACCTGCTCAATCCAGCGTTTGGCGTCATCAGTATCGGCTCTAAATGCCGGTAGATCGATATGTTCGGGTACGGTCCGTGCAGATTGCATCATCTTAAGCATAGTAGCCACTAGGTCCTCCATTTTGCTGCGTCACCGCTTCGCAAATAACGTCGTCGCACACAAACTCACTATTGACTCAAAGCACGTAGTTTTATCCCACTTCTGATATTAACAATTAATTCAAATGGTCTTCGAAATACAAAATACTTTTATTCATCCCAATACAAATAACTTTATGACGTAATACAAGGTAACTCTTCTACAGCACGTCTATACGCGGCGCCAGTTCGCAGCAGAATGTCGAGTGAAATCCCAGCAAGCCCCGACTCGGCGGTTCTCGCGCGCCTGCGTCAACGGTCGGGTGGATTCCAAGTGGCCAGGCAGCGCCACCTTTTGCTCAACTCGCAAGCGAACAGGACCATAAGCGTGCGACTTTCAAAATATCGCTAACAATGTTATAAATATAGACTCCAAGAAATTTAAATGGATAAAACTTATATTTACATATTTGCTATATTACTACATATTATAGAACTATGACGGATTTATTTTAGTGACATAATTTCTATACCATATATAATGCATGCAAATTTAACAGAAATACGTACTTAATGAAATACCAACACTATTACATCACAGCAGTATCACAGCAAATTTTCCAACGTTCTCTGCTAAGTAGAATTAATCATTTTCTTACACAAGAGGCGTTTGTCTGCAATTGGCAAGAAGTGATTTATATGTGGAATTGAATAATAAACTTGGTGTTCCAATTCTTCTCTGTTCATTATTTTAAATAAATACTGTCAATATTGTCAAACTACGGGCCCTTATCGATAGACGCTACTGACTATTTTGAAAATATAGAATCAATACTTAAATACCGCATATTATTCTCTAGAGTCTATTTAAAATACTGGTCATCAATCAAAGCATTTTTCTTTCAAACAAATGACAAGAAAGCCGCCATATCATCAGTAAGCGTTATTTTAATAATGGTGGAGGCGCCGGAAGGGAATTTATTTCTCCTAACATATTTTCCCCCACCAACGGACATGGCCGTAAATATCAATTCAATTTAGTTTTATAATTAAAACCGAGCTGAATCAATACCATAAATCGGTTGTCGAAGTGATCAACAAAATTGAATTTGAATATACTCGCATTCGCTCCACTCACTGCAGAACAGAATTAGCTAAACTGGGTCAGATGCTGAAGAGCAGTGATTGGACGTTCATCTGCAGCGGCAGCAGCGTAGCGATGCCGACGCCGGCGGTCCAGCAAAAACATCTTTCCATTTATCCTGCCGTTCGCAAGGTCCTCCTTTTGTGCAATCAATCGTGCGGGATATTTAATTACAGTTATGTCTGCGGTCTGCTTATGTTATTTATCAAAACACACCGAAACCTATACAAAGAAAAACAGTACTCCATTTCTTATTGCTATAGAACACGATATCCTCCAAAGTTGTTCTGTATGTTTTTTTTTATCTTAGATGAGTCCTAATTTTTTACGATAGGTTACAGAAATTGGTTTCTTCTATTTTTTACTCTTATTTTTAACCGCAAATTGCAGGTATTCTGAAAGAGGCATTTTAAAATAAGCAAGTATTTGCAATCAACTATATTGTAGCGTAAGACATAATTTTAAGGAAAGCACTTCACAGTAACTTAATAGATATCACATGGTATAAATAGCTGTCAAAATATGACGCTTATATAATCCACTGCAATATTTATCCTGATTGACTTGTAGATATTGTACTCGCGAAATCGATCGGGTTCTTACGTAAATATTACATTCGCTCTATCTCGAAAAGTATACATTACTTAATGCACATATATTTTCAACTGTATTTTAGCTCTATTGTAATAAGTACTTACGTATATCTAGTGACGTGGTAAGAAGAATGGGTGAAATCCATAGAAGTACAAAAACTCGCCAGTAGTCCAGTAGCATTGCAATGTCCTGAAAAAGAAATATGAATGCTGTAGAATGCTGTTTTTGTTTAAAGTGGTAACTAAAAAGTTATTCAGAATAAATTCCTTATTTTTGCCCAGCAGGTTGTGGCAATGCTAGACATCTGATTTTAATCCTTTCGGGTAATAATTATTATTGCTAATTGATTACTCCGTTGTTCGTGCCCTTGACTAACACTGGTCCATAAATAATATTGCAAATCGCGTGTTGACATGCAATTTGGAGATAAATTCCCCTGGGCGTTTTAAATCAATAAAAATTTTCCACTTCATGGTTATAAACACTCAGCATTAGTATTAAATAAAAAAGCTATAATATAATCTTGTGTTGCTTACAGATCGGGTTTCCTGAATATCTACTTACTTATAAACTTTTGTGATATTAAGATAAGCTGTTTAAATGTATGTAATTATAAATGGTATTTTCAGTTGTGATAGAGGCATGTGAACTTATCCAATAAAATTTGGTTCAGTTGTAAAAGAGAATAAAAATAAATATAGTTCGTTCGTATAATATTACTGTGTCCATTAATGCAAAAATGTAAATACAATACAGAACGAGGGTAAAAATTCAACGTCCAACAGGAAGCGTTACATTTTAAATATTATATGTAAAATGGTCGGGTTAAAATTGCCTCTCAGCAGGGAATTGCGTATGGGTAAATTAAACAGCGTATGTATGCGTGTATGTCAATTATGGTGTACGTATTACTAAGCCGCAAATACTTCAATTTGTAAAACAGCCGATTGTCCAATATGAATTGCCGTCGTAATAGACCCAACAGGGTATTCTCGTTAACATATAGAGCGTTAAAAAATTTTAAACGTACACGGTTTACATGGAAAATATCGACTGTGACAATTTTTCAAATTTAGTC
Organism: Aphodius granarius; assembly: GCA_963971325.1. Lineage (NCBI taxonomy): Eukaryota > Metazoa > Arthropoda > Insecta > Coleoptera > Scarabaeidae > Aphodius > Aphodius granarius. Next base: position 11,049,517 of record OZ020222.1, on the reverse strand, counting down.
TTTTTACTACTGGATGTTTTATATATTACGATATTATCTGTAATAATAATGGCCTCAATTTATTGGATATTGCAAGTTTTAATGCCTCAATATTATTAAAATTTAATTGATTGAAAATAATTATATTAAATGCAACATATTTTTAATTATTACGTGGGTCATTCAGATTGTTTGATACATTATTTGAATTACTTCATTGTATGGTAATGGAATTATTTACTAGCACACAGTGGTTACAGTTTTCAACTAACTTGTCACCAAACTATCTGAACAATACAATCGAACACAACCTTACCTGAAAACAGAGTTTAACTTCTGGTCAGTGACAACATTACATCTTGATAGAACTAACAAGTAACTAGCTTGAACAGCGTCTATTGTAAGCATTGCCTTTACCATCGGAATAGTAGGTTTAAGTCGCACTAAACTAACCACAAGCAAATAATATTACCTCAAATACAGTTGTTAAATTTACTCTTTTTTGCAGTCGTTTAAATTTTCCCCAACTAATATACTTTTTATTTTCCGACCAGTATCCTAGGAAAGTATTGTAATCGTAAAGCTTCATTGTGCTAAAAGTGTAGTCGGAAAGTTGAGTGAGGGCCACCCCAGATATTTAAAATAAAGTATATAATAAATATGTAAGGTTTAAATTAAAATACTCTATTTTGTTCGACAATTAACATATCGTAATGAAACCAAGAATATTGCATTGCTAATTAATTTGATTTTAGAACTGAGTAGGTAAGAACTTGATAAAGATCCTTAATTGTTCCAAAGATGTTCCAAACTTAGACCAGATCAAATCAATCAGCTGTAGAACTTACATATCTTATGATAAAAATTGTATTAGCCAGAAATAATTTGGAAGAACTTGTCCGTAATTTGCTGACAGAATCATTTGTTAAATTCTTAGTTGAGACAATAAGTTTAATTACAAAAAAAATGTATCATATGTACTTGGTCTTAAATTGATTTATTTTATTGTTGCCGTTATTTTTGTAGAAAGTTCACGTAACGTCTTTGTAAAATGTTCCAATGATAGTAAATCCAATGAACGGACTGATCGGCCAATATATTTCTCCTAGAGTGTTCGCTGTCTGGTTTGCAGTGGTACTATAGTTCGGTTGGTAGGTGTACTTTTAGTGCCATGAAATCAAATGTAGTTGCCGATAAAATAGAACTGCTGCGTAAATTTTGCAAGTTCGCCAGGATCAATATTGCCACTGCTTACAGGTACAGTTTTATGCTCAACGAACCCATTCTGGGGACGAGGTCGTCACACAGTTTTGCGTTATCGTCGCTATACAGCGCTAATGTATGGCAATTTTGGTATGTATCCACGATGGGTAGGTGTGAGCTCGTATGCGCAAGAGATTGTATGCAAAACTTAACAAAAATCCTCATTCTGATTACATGATAAAGCACACTGCATTATATTAATGCAACCTGGCGTACCAGAAATGTTGACGTTGGCTTTTCCCAGTACTCACAGCGCCGTCATACGAAATTAATCTCATACATCATGGAAACCAAGTATTAATGCATGCACATTGCACGTGGATATGCTAAACCCTCGAACGGACGTCGGAATTCGCCTATCTGCATTTTTTAATTATGAGATTGCTTTGTTAAATTGCATGAACTGTTCGTATGATGAACTCCAATTATTTTGCGATAGTTGAATCTTTCAGATCGAAAAAGTAAACCACGTTTTGACAACGGGTTTTAACTAAACATGTTTTGAGAACGGTTTGAAAACTAGAAACGTTTCGGAAACGTTCATGTGTACGCTGTCAAATCATACGTTTTCAACTGCCAAAAGGTAAAATCTCACCTAAATGTAATTTATACATTATCATTTTGAAAACAATTTTAAAACTTAATTTAATCTGTGTGGTATTTGGGTTCTTTCAGGTGAATTTCTGTGCGAAATGACCTCCTGAGGAAATAATTAAATTGAATGCGTTCATTAAGTCAACTGAATTAGTCGGCAATTCCAGCTGTAATTTGAAATAATTAACAATATTGTCCTTTTCCCGCCTCTTAATGCGTCCGGCGACGTGCCTAACATCTAAATGATTAGTGCGTAGTGTAGGGAGCGGCCGGACGAGGCCAACGCGCTAATGAGGAAGTAAAAATTCCATAAAAGGTATTACGATACTTTATGTTATATACGTGGGCAGTTGACGTTATATAATTAATATTTTTTTTCGGAGGCAAAATAATGTGAAGATAGCTGGTAAAATAATGATCATTATTTTTCGAAATGTCACAGTTAAGCTGGTCTTAAAGGGAATACTATTAAGCTGTGTATACAGTCAATGGTTCCGTATATATACAATCAATCGGGACTGTATGATTGAGAACATAAGCAAACATGTATTAGTAAGCTCATTTAGTTTAATTGAAATGTAGATTATATGTAATCGATCTACTAGCATGTGCAATTTCACGCCTATTGTACCAATAAAGATCAAAGGTTGGATGGCTAGGGCATTATCCTGTTGCCCATTTTCGTTCATAGTCATTATGGAAATGAATATTGATTATTTATTGGTTAGTGATTGCTTTCCAAATACATTGTCCAAAAAGACATTTTCGCATACATGGAATTGACTTTTATTTTATTACTTGTCGTCCAGTACCCTAGATTCCCTAGAACAATACAATACTTTTCATAATCGACCCAAAAAATGAGATTTCAGCGAAAATATGCGTTTTGTATTTCCAAACTGTCCAAGATGAACAGCATCATTATAATTATTAAAATACTGTACAAATGAGATTGCCAGAGTCAGTTTTCCTTTATGGAATTGCAACATGCGGATTTTTAACAAAAAGAAATCGAACAGCCCTGGAATCAATACAAAAAGGGTTACAAGAGTAGCTTACAAAAATATCGGGGGTGACCCTCACCCAACTTTCCGACTACATTATTGTCACAATGAAGTGTCTGAACACTTTTGCAGTTATTCAATTTTGTTAACCTAACGTCCGGTTCTGTGACATAATGACATTTGTTGTACTGACATTTAATGTCTTGTCATGTCAGTGGCACTGACGTTTGTCAAAATCTGACAATTCGCAACACAGCAACGAAGGCTGTTGATTCTGTCAAACTGCTTCTATAAAATCCCGATTTTCCCGATACTAGTCGGAAAGTAAAAACTAATCATATCAGACCAGAAATGAAAATAATGGATTTACGACAACCATAATTCAAAAAGGCATGCATCTACATCTTTGACCATAAGGGTAAGGTTGAAAAAAGTAAACCCAATTACGACACTATCTAGTATATTACAGTAAGTTAGTACAACAAGCAAGGCATAAAATACACATAGCGATCGATACGTTAGGAGGTAACACAGAGTGGTGTACTCATAGACGCAATACATGAATAACCTTTTTTATTTATTTATTAACTTTTATCGACAGAACATTCCGAAATGTGATCAAGGTTAGCCCTACGCTAAATGTGGGACTCTTACACCGGTCACTAAACCGATTGAATAAACTATGAACACCAAAAAATTTTAGAAGTTTTATTAATGTTAACTACATCTGTACCATTTTGGCAAAAACCTAATTCGCATTCCAACACATGTTAAATCTATGTACAATTGAAGCAAACAAAGTTGATCCAAAAATCGAGTAAGGAAACAGGGTTTGCAACAAGAGTAGAAGCTTTAATGGTAATATTCAACTCATATAACAATCTGAAAGAACGTGGAAGCGAGTTGGAGAGAGTGGGAAGTGCCGCAGCGCCATCTGCATATCTGTTCACGGTCCGTTGGTACGATTACAGTATGCATTATGTATCGAGGAGACTGGCGCTTTCCAGAGCGCCCGTCGTCGTCGACATCGTCAAAAAACAAAGCAGATTTTTCGTCTTTCACCTGTGCTCGGTTCGTCTCTGTGGCAGAGCTAGTGTGGGGGAGGGTAGAGAAACAAGCTCGGAAATAACGCCCGTCCCACATTCCGTTTGTGTGTACTAAAGATTCCACTCGTTTCCATGTATCTCGTCAATGATTTTCTGCGAGATTCTGTTCCTAGTTAGGAAAGAGTACTAGTGAAAAGGGGTTTCAAAAGATTCAAAAGAACGTCACTCTAAAATGCGACATTATTGTGTCCGAAGGAGTCGCAGTTACTATACTTCACCTCTGCGACGATGAATTGTTGTGTGCTGCATGTTTCGCTTGAAAAGATTTTAAACTTTATACTATAAATACGGTTGTAACCTGTCATATAAGTAACGTCAATGGTTTACTGATTTCTGCCGATACCCTTAGGAGAACGTTACATATAGTTATTGCGTGTTCTATTGGTCGCATTGGTGGAGGCTTTAGTATTTCTTTGGTTCGTCAATGTTGCATCTGCACACCACTAGCGCAACTTTACTCCACCACCTCACAGTGCTCGTGCTCCCAGTGCAATATGCGCGTATTGTTACAACATTCGGGCACCTTAGCTTACCAAAATGAAACAACTACATATAACAAATGCAAGTAACTGACAAAATGACTTTACTGCTTGAAACTTTGCTAAAGTTTGAAATTTATGTACTTATGTACATAAACTGCCTTCTCACAGAATAAAATCACTTTATAGTAGCAACATTAAAATGGTTCTAGTAGCTTACAAACTAGTGACCACTAACAATGCTTAAGATACATCTAAGGATGTGGTATGCATAGTTACATTTATAATGGCTATTGGTAAGTGTACAACTAAGGCAGTTTTGATACGGCCACACCGCAAAGTTTGTGCATGTAAGTTACTTTTGCCAGTGACCGGGAAGTACAGGCAATTTAAACATTATTTTGAATAAGTTGTGAATACATTTTTAGTAAACGGTTTCTTACAAAAATATTTATTTATTCATTTAGAAGAGGATATATGTATATAAAATTTTGTATATATCATCGAATTTACAAAATCTTTGAATTCCTTTGTTCAATTTGAGATGTCATTGTAAATATATACAGTGATAACACCTCGTCTCTGAAATGCAACTCAGGATAAAAAATGCTTTCACCTCTGATACACTTAAAATACGCTAGGTTATCGATCAAATCCAATGTTTAAATACATGGTGTTGCATTCCATACTTTATTTTCTCTTCGGATTCATTTTGAAAACCATTTTTACTTTGCGACAAGTACCTTACAAGGATAATACATTTTGTAAATGACGAAAAAAAATCGAGATTTTAGTGGAAATACGCGCTTTGGGGTCCCCTGAATCGAATACAAATGATTTCTGGAAAATGTATGTGGAAGTGTATGTGGGTATGTCTGTGAACACGATATCACACAAACGGAACAACGGATCGGGCTGAACTGACACTTTATTTTGTTCAATACAGAATATTACATAATCAATAAAATTAACTTAATATTTTATGCTTTTTAACATATAATTTTATTAGTCGTTATATTTTTCTGCTTAAGGAGGGTGAGGTTTTGCTACTTTTCCCTCGGCAGCGTTGTATAATTAATGGATATGTACCTTCACTGACATTATAATAATACCGGCTAATACAATAGTTTTAGGTACTGTAAGTGAGGTTGAAAGACAGTAAAACAAGACTGAAATCGACATTTATAATTAGCCTACAGAAGAGCTTACTAAATTGCTGTGTGCATACGGGTTTTAGTTAGTAGGGTACGACCTGTATTACAGTTTACAGTTTTTATATAAATTATCGTGGTAAATAGTAATGGGTAACATGTTACTATTGTCAAAAGTTCATAACAGTTCATAATGTCTCCAGTGCATATCAGACGTTCCTGTCGCTGCGCTGTTGACGTAATGATATTAAGCTAGTGCATCATCTACTGATAGTGCACATGACATGACTCCAAGAGAAAATGTGTTGGAATCTTACTACTAATATGTGATGTAAAACACCACACATATGGTTCTATAAAATCAAGAAATCTGTAATAAATGTATGTGATGCATACAGTGAGTTAAATTTGCACGTCGGTTTATGTGGCAATAATGTTTATAATAGAACCATTATTGCTTTATATTACCCACAAACACCTCGCATCATTTATCGTTAACGGCCACTTTTAGTTTCCCGTTCATGTTTTAATGCAAAACGCCATGAGGATTGCACTTCGCTTTTATGCACTTTTTATCTGTGGTAGTTTATATTACTAATGCATTGTCGACAATCAAATCGCGTGTCGAGATATAAATGCATTTCATAATGTTAAGACTTTTAAATCGGACGAGAAAGAATAATTCAATTTCATCTTTCCTTGATGGTTTCTTCACAAAACTTATCCATATGTGTACTTACGACAATCGGTGCAGTGACCCAAATATGATTTCCCTAGAAATTCAATTCAATTCTTGTATGGAAACCACAACGGAGTTCTCTTTATGACCAGAAAATTGAAAGATCCTGATCTTAATAACTTTTATAAAGCAATTTCCAAGTTGACATTCGTTCTGATATTCTGATACGTTATCATATATTTATAATACTTATTATAATAAATCTACAGTGGATATAATTTATAATCATGCTACATCTATAATTATAATTGTAATATTTCAACATGAAAAAATATGAAGGAACTATTGTAATTTAACTTTTATATACATAAATATTTTACGCGACCAATTTAAATTTAATAACAGCGATATCGCTCCGAATAATTTATAATACGACATACAGCGCACAAATGACCGGGGCGATTTACAATAATAATTTATGACGGTAATTTGTCGGTGGTGGCAAACGAGCGTTCTGTCTCCGGTACCAAACAATCGGCCGGTTTGTTGAAGCAATCACTTAGAGCAGGACGAACGCGTTGTTTTTTTTGTCGCGTCGCCATTGTCCTACGAATAATTAAACGGCTTTTATCGACAATCCACGTCGGATGCAGGAGCAGTGAAGTCGCTGTCCGAACTTTGCAACGCTCATCAGTTTAAAAAGGTTGCGAACCACAATCAACTCTAAATTCACTAGCAATTTTCGATATTGGTCACGTCCGATGATTGCTGTTGAGATTATTCCAGTGCTAATGGATTATTGTCTTTAAGGAAATGGGAACTGCATTTTTAAACGACTATTTGACTAAGTTCGAGTCTTACATAATCCGTTATCGCATAGTTTAACCCAGGATAACAGAATATCACTAAACTCCAGAACTACTATACATAGTTACAATTAACCTATAGCTAATGAACTGCGCCATAGAATAGTAAACTGACCAGTTGTGCAAGTGTCTAAACGATTTGTGCTGTTATTTGTTACGTACGTGACAGATTCTTTTTTTGGTAATCACGTATGAAAAAAAAGCGTAAAGAAGCAGTTTTCTGGTTATATGTATATCTGTCACTATATAAGCCCGAAATTGATGAATACTAGGATTAGTATTTATTATACCAGCAAATGTCTGAATTGACCTAAATAGTCGAGTTTGAAAAACACGTCCCAGCTCGACGCAATGTAATCCGATGCCTGATTCAAACTGCCGTGTACTGACGAGAATTACGTCATCAGTGCGTACATTTTATAAACTTTTCATGAAAACGATTACACACAGGGGGAAAAATTTATTCGATACAACACGAATATCATTGAGTGATGAATATCACTTGTTTCTATATCTGCAGAAAGATCATTTGGTTGGTTCAAGTAAAGTATAAAATTCTCAGAGTAAGAATATGATTTTCTTGATGTTCCAAGTATTACGTTTTCTTGTTTTAAGTATGAAGGAACTGCTTGAAATGAATTACAAAAGAAATTAAAAAAGAAACTCTTTGTTCGTTGAAGCAAGTATATTCTCACCCAACAATTCTAAAAAAATATTGTAATATATTTAAATATGTAAAACGAACGTCTTATTCTTTTTATATGTAAAAGAATAAAATTTTCTTCGTCAGAGCAAAATATACTCACCATAAACATACTAAACTCTTAAACCGGAAGAATAACTAGCCATTGAAATAACTATATATTATATCGAAAGAACATTTCTTCTTGATATCCAAGAATAGAGTTCGCTCTGTGTAGGCTATTCCACTACAGTCCTGGTTTTCCTCATAATCCTTGTAAGTCATCCATGAAATAAAACACTTATGTATAGATGTAAACAAACAATATACGAACACTCAATATCGTCGAACTTATATAGCGGTGATATGTGGCATAAGACGCGAGAAACTGTTAGCGCCCTCTGTAAAGTAATTGCACAACATTCTATGTATCTCTCAGAGTAAGAATCTTGGGTCAAGAAACTGTTTTTTCGTTGAAGCATATATATTCTTCGTCTAAAGAAATATTTTTCTTGTAAGATGAAAGTCTACTTTGTCTACTCTTAAACCGGAAGAATAACTAGCCGTTGAAATAACTACACTACATAATTGAAATTCTTATTAGAATAAAATATTATTTGGATAGAAAAAAATCCTCTTCACGCTACATTATATACGCAAGAATAATTTTTCTTGATTCCAAGAATAGAGTTTTCTCTCTGTGCTGGGACTAGAGTTTTAAACCATTCGATTGCTAAACGAATACGTAACGAACAATATTTTTGTTCTATTAACCATACCGCGATTAGACAGGCCTTGGCATCGCTTCACCTAGCACAGTTTCAAGGGAACTACACCAACGTCAGCGTATACGTTCAGCGCTCCTGTGGTTTGAAAATCTGGTCGCGGCTTCGCACAATAACATCAAACAAACGCGTAAAAATGTTCGAACCTGCCGCTTACTATTGAGAAACAAAAGCGCGCGCGCAATGCAAAAAAAATTTTCAACCACAAACGCTGTCAGTTAGGCCCTTTTTCCCATTCTTTTTTTGTTTTGAAATTCATGCAGGATGGATTGAATGCGTATCGATCAGACAGTTACCAGCTGTCGGTTTAATCATGCATAAAAATCGCGACTCGTCACGAATCGCGGACACAAATCGAACTGTTAAATAAATGATGGACCCGCACCAGTCAAGATTTATGACCGCACATATGAAGATTTATTCCACGTCCCGCCTGGGAAATATTTGATATCTATGCTAGTAAAAAGCGTGTTCGAGTACTTTTTCAAAAGAATCGGAAGTCATCTGGCAACTGATCTGCGAATAAATAGCATCCGTGATGTCCATATCAACTTGATATGACTGGTGACAGATGTGTTTGTTAACTGAACTCCATACTAATGATTTTATTAGATGACTAGTACTCGATATGTTGCATAATTCCATCAATAATCAACTTGATTTTTGCTCCAGTTGGTTTCGAAAATGTTTTATAAAAGATTGATGAGATAGTTTCCACTGTTGAATTCTTAAAAGCTTCGGCTAGGTTAACTATAAACTGAATAAGATCGGTCTACATCGGCGTGTAAATCGGCGTCCTGACACAGCAGAGAAAGAAATACTCTGAGGAAGTACTGAAATGCACTGCAGAAACAATCAATACGGTAGCTAGACGACAGCGGATAGATCCTTCACAGGGAACATGTGAATGATCGTTTCAGTAGTTCTAAGGCTTTATATTGAGACCGAAATACGAGAATCCCTTCTCAAATATAATACCTGACACTGCTCTCATCCTTATTTTATTTTATAGCTAGAACATTGGTGCTTATAACATGACAGGTTTTGATGTGCAATATCCCACAATAATAATGTATAAAATCCAGCATTATGGCTGGAAAAAGCTTTGCTGAACTCATTTCGGCTTTTGACAACAAACAGTATTTTGATCTGTTTTCATGTCTACATAATTTCATAATTACGAATTCTAAAACATATTCAATTAAAACAGAACACGTATCAAAATATTACAAAACAAAGAATAAGAATCAAATCAAAACAATTTAAACACTGTTTTAAATATTTTATGGGTTAACAAAATCTCCAATTGTGTGTCAAAATATCCAGTGAAAACCATATAAATATTATCAAGTAATGCAACATAAATATTGTATGAAATGTTTCTCATTTTACCAGTTATTTGTAATTTATCATTATTGATAATGGTATTAATTAACTTCAAAATCACGTTATAGTTATATGAAACCAATACATTTCACGATAAAATACTGGATTGTTCGTGAAATTGAAATATAATGTTATTGCAATTCGATATTTTAATAAAATCTCAATTTTCATGTATTATTGTAATTAGCCTATTGTTATGCTGAGTACGAATATATCAAATTTGTTTTTAATACTTTTTATAATTTACATTATTTGACGTGAACGAAAAACACCAACCTTCGGACAATTTTTAAAAATTTAGCACAACAACAAAATTAGCAGACATAACAGTTAGAAACGATATGTACGTTTGACCTAATTTAAGATCCATTATAACTCAACTAACTTTCGTAGTACAGTTTGCAGAATCATCATTCACAGGAACCAATTATATGTACAGCTTACTCACTTATTCACTGACTCTACTCAAACTAGTTAACTACTACCTGTAGTACGTACCCAATTTAGCCCAGGTAAGTACAATTCATCTCCGATTAATTAGATGATGAGATGCTATCAGAGAACAATGGAATTAATAATGCTCGAAATATTAAGACGGGTAATGTGCCACATCCTCGCACATTAATAAATTATCGAGTATTCAATTTTAGACGGTTGCGTGGTACAGCCCGAACACTTCCTATGACTAATTACACCTCCTAACTTTACTTTCGGAAATGGGAGTACTTAACAAGTTAAATCGAGCAAGCAAGCTCGCCCGTATTACCGATGTACTACTCGCTTCAGAGTAGGTGTGCTTGATATGGGTATTCGTATTTGGTTATATTGGATAAGGTGTTTTAATTATAACCTCATCATATCTCAAATTGTTCTACCTATTTCATTAAAAAGATTATATTATCCAAGAAGGCGAAAGCCAGAAGGGGTTTGAACCATGATATGTTATACATATACAGGACGTCCTGGAGACGAGAGACCTGCACATCCTATATAATTGGTATTCCATATAATATAGTTCAGCAGGGTTAACTGCTTTCTTATTAAATCTCAAAACCTAAGCTACAAATTCATTTTCTATTAAAGTTTTACTACAATATTATCTTTTCCGAGCTTTATGGACTCGTTATCCTTTTCTCTTTCGATATAATTGGACGTTTGTTTGCAGATGGTAAGAATTGCGATAAACAGATGTTTGAATGGCATGATTTCCCAAACAAAGCAATAAACTGGCCCCTTTTAAGGGTGTTGAAAACCGCAACCGTAAACGCTTTCATTGATCGTTCGGATCTTTTCAATTGGTTGCCCGCTTTTCAGTCGATATGATTGGAACGATTATTATTATTATTTCGCTCGTAGCGAATCGCCGCCGCTGAATAAAGAAATGGGAAAAAGTATACCGAAGCTTGGCCAAATTAACAAAGGACAGTCGGCTTAGCATTTTCCACTTGCCGAATTTCTTTCTGCCACCCTCCTTATCGCAGTCTCCTCAAATTAAAATTCGCCCACTCTTCGGCCTTTTGGAGAACAGAATACGAAAAGCAGTGATAATGGAAGAACAGAAAATACAGGTCTCTAAATCAACAAAAAGAAATTCCACTGCTTACACCTCCTTTCAGCAGTAATGACTAGTCGATTTCTGATGTTATTTTTGTACTTTTACACATGTGAAATATCTGGGGTGGTCCTCAACCAACTTTCCGACTACATCGTGGGCACAATGAAGTGCCTAAACACTTTTGCAATTATTCAATTTTGTGATGCCACTATAGACCCTACTTAACGTCAGTTTCTATGAGATAATGACATTAGTCATACTGACATTTAATGTCATGTCATGTCAGTGACACCAAAGTTTGTCAAAACTTGCCAATTTTCACTTGCAAATTGACAGCGAAAGCTACGAATTGTGAATTATGTCAAACTCCTTCAATTAACACTTATAGCACCTAAACTTCTCATCCCATTGATCTGTAAAGTTAGTTAGTACACATAATTAAAGTCACTGGAGGATGAGGAGGTATCAATTTCGTCAAAATCGGATAAATCCCCAACAAAACGTAATTAACATTCACCACTTCCGGTTGTCAATTTGTGACCAGATAGAAACAGCTTTCTTCTTACTTTCAAACTACTTTCTTAGAAGGAATTGTAATCGACGAAAAAAAAAATCGAAATTCAGCGGAAACTGGAGTCCCTTGAATCCATTGCAATAATTTCTGGGAAATGTTTGTAGGTATGTATTAGGTAACCCTAATAATTAATATTTAGGAAAGAATGCGACAATACAACTGACAATATTACCAAAATTGCTATTATTTTTATGTAATTTATTTATAAATTATATAAAAATATCAAAAACTGTTATATTTATTTTTAAAAAATCGAAACATTATCACATGGTTACGCTATCTCAACACAAAACTATAAACAGTACATCGACCTAATTCGCAATTCAATTATTTTACCCATTGCTTTTCGCCATATTTCCATAAACATTAAAACATCGAAATATGACAAAAATATCAATCTTTAAAATATTATGTTAGACTATTATGACCTTTTCTAAGAAGATTTCCCATTATCTCTGTTTTAAATTACATTTGCGTTATTATTTTAATTAGATGCAAATATTACATTCATTGTTTTCAAAAGACAAATTAATCTATTATTTTTTTGTTATTGTGTATATAACAATATGAGAATTTCTGTTTCATTTTTACGTAATTCATAACATTATTTTATTAAAGATGCACCATCTACGCACTTAAATGAGAAAGTATGAAATGTTATTAAAATGGGACAACTTACAAATATAATATACTGCACAATAAAATATACATCTTTATATAATACTGATTCAATATTTAAGATAGGCATAATCATTGAAATAGTATTTTACAGCAATGCACATAAAAGAATAATCTTCAGACAATATTTAGGTGACTACTTAAATAAAAAAGTGTCCCTTGGGTTTACTGATATACTAAACGTTGTTGATAAAGTTTATTGGCAAGACAGTAAAAATTTCATTACGACCGACATAAAAAGAGCAACAATATAAAAGTGTTCGATACAATCTGAAACGAGCCAATACAATTTCCGTCGTAGAAAATATCTAATATTGCAATCAGAGTAGACGTAAAAACCGATCTTGAGTCCGAAAGCCTTTCAATAAATTTGACATTGAAGTTTATTCCTCGGAAAGTTACCTTTGTTCCTGTCGTTCCAAAGCAGTGTAGATTTTTTCCACGTTGCATAAAAACTTCAAAAAGCAGAATCAAGGTCTTATTTTATCGTTATAAGCTATTTCCAGTGTTCCCGGAATTCATAATTACTTTTTGATGGGGTGGAGCGTTCAATCCGTGATTTCCGGACTTTCCTCCAGAATATCTACGCCCCGCACATTCGGCGTCATAACTTCGAGCCCATTAGACCGAGAAAATGCTAGAAATCTCACAGACAAACGGATTCTCCTGCCCCCGAATATGTCTATATATCAGTTGGAGAGGATTTACCGAAATGAAGTTCACATTTAGGCCATGTTATTTCAAGCTGTCAGGGACATAACGTTCTTTTATTTGCGAACGCTCTCCTCCAGAGAAAAAAGAGCGAACCCGGATAGTACGAACTTCCGACTTTATTCCCCAGGGAAAATATTAGACTGCTTTACATTTAATCTGGATGAGGTTTTTCTTCTTACGTATTCTTACTTCACATTCGGGGTGTCGAAGTGCGTGACCATATCAAAGCTTTGCTTAGTAGAGAGCTGCGTTTCTCGCGCAATATGATGTAGACATAATTATTTTGAAACGTATGTAAAAGGAGATACAATCTTGACAAATTTGCCTATACTTTAAGGACAAAATCATAAAAATTCGTCCTAAAGAACTGTGTATCTGTGTGCATTTATCACGAGTTAAATAACTTTCGAAATTGTGCAACGAAATTACTTACATTTTAGAAAATGGTTACATTATTACCTAGAGAAAATAATAAAATATTAGAGTAACACTTTTAATTGATTATCTTTTTCTTTCACACAAGTAACAATTATAAAAGTGAACAATTATAATAACTTGAGGCAGCCGCTTTCTCGCGGGAAACAAGAGCAAGAGGGGTGGAAAATGCAGATAAAGTTTTGAGATTAAAATACTCAAGAAGGAAGTTCTCTGGGGAGAACTTTCGAATTATTAATGGCAAAAAAGTTTAACTTTGCAAGTTTTTGGCATCGGATGCATTTTAACCATGCGCTCGGTGGCGACTGCAGCCACCTCGCTACCGTCATAAATTTACTTCTCACAATTTAAATATTTGAAGAATTTTCTTAACCGTTAAAACCACAAAAGAAAAACCACACACTTTGTATGCATTTCTTAATTAGGTATTCGATTTGATGTTCTAATACAAGCATATTATCATTGAAAAATCAAACAAACAGATATTATTAATTTTTCAAAAATATATTTCGCGTTTTTGTGTGTTGAAAGTCGAAGTAAATAAAAGCCACGTTTTTCTCTATTCTAAATCATCCGAATTATGATTTTGGGGTAAATGTTCTGTAAAATTTAAATATATTGTGCCACTTCCGTCTATTTCGTTCGCGAGCCATTCTGATGCATTTAAGCAGAAAATCTTGGAACATAATTTCACGAAATAACACCATTTTTTACCACCTCAGCAATAACACATTATACAGTGCGCGTATTTCGTTATTTATGCCTGTGGGTGGATGTAAATTGTACAAAAAAAACATGCCATCCGTGCCTGCTGAAATTTTATTAGCGAAGTCGCAGACTGTTACATATTTATAACGTTGGGGTTTTCGGTCGAGTTGGTTAGTATAAAGCCAAAGTTTTTTTAATAAATCAAATTTTTGAGTACATTAATCGCGCTTTGTAATTTAATGAAATCTATTTGAAGCAATATTAAACAATTATCTGCAAAACATCGGTTAAAATGAATTCATTTATTAGCTTCACCACACACAAACATTAACCCGCAATGGTATAGAATAGAATTACCTGCACCTACGTACACATATTTGAATTTCAACGGGACAAAACAGTTGATTGTATTATCCAACGAACCATTTTTCCAGCGTGCTTAGAATTATTCGTCAACAAACGGCGTAATTTAAATTACACCAGCCGTAACATGAAGGTAAATGACCCGTCCCAGTGTAGGTGTACACTGTACGGAGTAGCGAGAGTACCCTCTATAAAAATCCATGTAAACACATACATTCATTTACGGTAGGTTTGGTGCACACCTAGCCGTGTACTGCTTGTAACAGGGAGGATATGCAAAGTAAGGGAGCCCTCTTATTTGTAGTCGCCGTATTCCACTGGCGTCATTGATAAAAGTTCAACTTGAAGAGCGATTGTAAATAAAATCGCCGTCTTTTGTGTCCAATGTTCTTCCAGTTTTTGACAAAGTACGATATTTTGCAATATATGTATGTACCGTTACCGTACAGGAGGATTAACAGCAGTTGAGAACCAAAGTGAATGGTGTTAGTAAGGTGGTGTACGTTCGGTATTTATCCGTTTAAGAAGTGGTGGAAAGGAGTCACCTCGCCCGGGCGCAGCAACCAATTTGAACGCTTATATATATTCATACATTGAAATTGAATATACCTAGAACAAAATATCTAGGGTGGCCCTCACCCAACTTTCCGTCTGAACACTTTTACAATTATTCAATTTTGTGAAGCCACTCTGAACTTGTTCTGGACCCTACCTAACGTCAGTATCTGTGACATAATGACATTTGTCACACTGACAATTAATGTCATGTCGTGTTAGTAGCACTGACCTTTGTCAAAATCTGACAATTTGCAACACAGCAACGAAGGCTATGGATTCTGTCAAGCCGCTTCTATAAAAGCCAATAGCGCCTAAACCATTCATCTCATTGATCTGTAAATTAGTATACATTTTTAAAATCACTGGAGGATGAACTGATATTAGTTTGGCCAAAATCGGATAAATCCCGAAGAAGACGCATGTAACATTTGCAATTTCCGGTTGTCAGATTGTGACCAAAAGCAATCCAGTTCTTCCCCGGTAATTCTAAATAAGTATGAAAAATTGTACCGTTTGAACGCAATCGTGTTCACAGACATACATACATATATACACACACATACACACACATACATACATACATACATACATACATTTTCCAGAAATCATTGCAATCGATTCAGGGGACCCCAAAACGCGTATTTCCACTGAAATCCCGAAAAAAATTTCCGTCGATTACAATTGGTTTGTTCGAGCAGCAGTAAGTTATTAATAACGAACTAACTGCAAATTCTTCAAGGCGCATGCGCAACTAAGTACTAATTCGAAACTTGTCCGGTATTTGTGCCTCACCTAAAAACTAAGCAGTCTAAAGACTGCTCGAACAGCCGACTGACTGTACAACCCGTAACTTATTTTTGCTCCACGCCAGTTTTATACTGCGCATGCGTAGTAGAATACATTACTTTTTGTACTGCTGCTCGAACAAAGCTAATACTTTCCTTCTAGGTACTAGTCTGAAAGTAAAAATGAGATATAAACAAAAACATAAAAAAAACACAGTAATTTTTCAATTTCCATAAAAATACATTTAATTTGCTGAAAAAAGCTTAAGTGACGTCAGATAACAGCACATGTGGCTTATACTGAAATAATAATATCAGGGTTCATGACACGCCTATATACAAGCAGTGCTATAAATATATCTGCATCCATTAATTTGACGATGAAAAAAGAATCGAAAAGAACTTATTACATATCCCAGTCAATGGATGGATAGATCCTATATTTTTTGAGGTAGCTCCAAATGCTTCGTGTTTTACCTTTTTACGTCCAAACATTCCAAATTGACTATATTGAATAGTTGAAATGACATTGAAAAATGCCTTACACAGAAAATATCGAGCTGTTGGGTTGGAACTGGTACTTCATCATTATAATCGGATTGCAGTGTATGGTAAATTCTGTAAATGTTTTTGTGTGAATTTTTTGTACAAGCGTAGGTCGAAAATAACTGAAGAAATCGATGGCTCAACGTTGCTATTGTCACAAAACAGAATATAGCTACGTAAAACGAGCGTAAAATTACCAAAAATCCTTGGAAACACATACATTAATTCACGGTGGAGTGGATGCACACCTAGCCGTGTACCGGGGATAATGGGTGGGATATGCAAAATAAGGGAACGCTCGGTGGTGTCGCCGTGAGGTCCCCGGAGTCATTGTTATAAGGTTCAACTAAAAGCGTAACTATACACAAGAAGGCAGTTTCGGTACGAACAGGACGAAGGATAATGCGGTATAATAACCGTAGTGCAATTCTCCGCAGGACGTACATCAACCGGATTACCGCGACGTGCATCAGAATATACTGTTATTAGGTGTCAAGCGGTAAATTTGCCGCGGCTTCAGGTTTTATTCCGATCCTTCGGATGGCTTATCATGAATTACGGTACCCTCAATTAAGGTCGTTTATTTTACTTTTTGATGGGATGGAGTTTATAGCGGTGACGCCTGCTCATTTTTCAATTCTCTAAGCTATTATGCGCCAGTAATTATCAATAATTATCGACCGGAGTATTTTTCAAGAATTTTGCTGATTTAATTTCATGTTATGTTTGTGAGTAGCATGCTTAACATTTGGCATTCATAGCTAAAAGAATTAGTTAATTTGTCACACAGTTTCATATGTAGTTTTTATTACCTAGATCTGTTTTACCGAATAGTGGCAAAGCTGAAAACTAACGTGCTTTTGTTAAATTGCTCTATAATGCGCATTCATAAAATCTTTTGTAAGACATCAAATTTAATATGTACCACGACCACAAATCGATGTCTAAGGCTCGAGGGCGTAAACATCTACTTTATGCTCATTTTGGTACAATATTTCGTGTACAAAAATATCGTTGCAAATACAAGTGTTTTATTGAAAGAAAAAAAAAAAATACACAGCGGTTCGTCGTAGTTGTTTAACAACAGAAACAGACTGAAGAGGGTCAACGGTACATAGTTAAGAGCACTGCAATTATCTCTGCACACGTTTTTCCAATTTTATCAGGCCGGTACCTCCCGGGGATTTTCTAGGAATTTTATATACGGTGGCATTTGAAAATGTCCCCAGAGTAAGAATATTTCCATGAATTTCATTGTGGTGCTGTACAATTTCTTCTGGTTTCCCGTATTTCCAAGAACGTTGTCGTATTTCATGTTTTCTTCCAAAGTAAATATTTTTTATTTTGAATCATAAAACTTAACAATGTGCACAGATTTTGATGGATGAGAGATTATGGCTAGCTGATAACAACGTTCCTATATCAATTTTTTTTCTATTCTTCTTAATAACTGAAATATTGCAGATCAAAGTGGCTATAGCGATTAAAATGAATCTAATTGCTTTTGGAACAGTGATAGTAGAAAGCCAGTGTTGTACGGCACTTTGTACGTTGATATATCAGTTATTATAAAAAATTGAATAATTTTCTACTTCTAATTTTCTCAATGTTTTTGAAAAAATATTACTTATTTTAAAAAAAATTCTTTAATTCTTATAAAACTATAACATTTTACGGTGCAAATTATGCTATGAATAACAATACAAATGCACTACGGTCTTGTGTATGGTGACAATTTATTGCCGAATATATTGCACTGTGGTAACCGAATCTGCGACAGTTTGATATGTACAAAAGTCAGCAGGGAGAGAAGTTAAACTTGTCACGTCGGTCCAGATTCACGCCAAATTCGCCTCAGCGGACCCGAAACTTCTCAAGTATGATATATTACCAGGGGCACTGCATTTGAAATTCTAACGTGGTAAGGATTATCACTTCCAGAGGCTATATATAGTCGTCACACGACAGGACTCAAACACATTCCCGTTCAAACTTATAATTACAAATCTCCCACGACCACTATTATAAAGCATTTGATATAGTTTGTTTACAACGTCACTTGGTTTATTAATTATAATTTTCATGCAGAAGTTGTGGAGAATCACCATTCTTGGCTGTTTCTCACATCATAAATGACAATATTTTTGTTGTTTCTGATATGTCACTGCCTTCCAAAGGATGACAGTCCTTATTCTTTTATTTTTTTGTCTGTCGCAGTGGAGAAGAGGGAGAGGAAAGAAGTTTATTTTAAGCCGCACAAGTTGTGTTCTTTGGTGTTCTAACGTGAAGTTCTCTTTGGTAAACTTAGTACGTCTTTATTGGCTGTGGTGTTTGATTAAAGTAGTCCTCGTTTAAACTTTATCGATTCTCTTCTATCCTTTTACGTCCTGGAACGTAAACAAAAGGTCCGCGTGGATGCCGGGACTTCTTAACTTAGTTTGGAGGGCCTCCTGTACTTCCTCTTATTACTGGCATCGATGGGACAAGTTTGATAAAGTTAGGCAATTTAATGTCACCAGTGTTAAATAAATGAGAAAAATAAATACAAGGCTGTGCGGCTCACGCCATCCACCTCCCGGCAAGGGCTTAATTTATTGTTTCCCTGTTCGGAAGACTTATTTCTCACAGTTTCTTCACGCCCGACCGTAAAAGGTGTAATTTTTTATTTAGTATAGAGTGAAGGGGAAAACGAATGGACAGCAACCCTAATACCTACGTGAATTAATTTGTACAATATTTACTTATGAAGTTTAGTAACTTATTTTGAGACTGAGAACACTAAACACAAACTCGAAGGTCCTTACTGCATAATTCTATTAACATTGAGAATAACAGTGGACCAAGTACAGAACCCTAGGGAACCGTACTGCAAACTTACCATACTATAATTTCCTTTGGATGTGAAACTGTGGTTAGGTGTGCTAAATTAATATTACGGAACCTTCGCAGTTTGAGGGATCCTAACAGAAAAGGACTGTCCTAAAATAGGCCAGTCAAGCCTAACTTAATAAACATCAAACAAACCAATTACCAACTCTATCAATTAGGTGAAATCATGTTAATCAGGGATCAAGCGATTAAAATGGCAGTTACTGCTATTAATATGTATATTAATATGTGACATATTTCAATGTGATTGATGAGTGTCGCGTCCTGATTTCGGCGGGTGTCGCGCGCGTTATTGGCGTTATTTTTGATTGGGACCTCGTCAATTTGAATCCCGGTCGGTAATTAACAATAAACCACAATTAAATGGGTGTACGATATGCAAATGCGCCATTTGATATGATAATAACGTTAAATCATTTATATCGATGTGTGTGTGGCGCCACAACACAGTTCCGTAACGTATAATGCCATTGCCCGAATCTGAAAATATTGGATTACCGACGCTACCGCGGCTACATAACGCGAACGCGGACACAATTTTGCACCGCTGGAGTTTGTAAACATTAACGTTGATTAAACGATCAAATTTTACGGATATACCCAGTTTACATAATAGGAATTTACATTTTTAGAAGATTTTTGCCTAAAATTTTCAGAATTTTAAAGAAAACGAATATATAAGTTGTATTTTTGTATTCTCAGTGGCCAATTATCCAAATAGATGTTTCATTGTTAAAGAAACATATTCGGCGTTCATATATTGTATGAATGAATTAAAAAAAATATGTATAAGCAATCCGTCCGTCTGTTTTAATTGACAGAGATTTTACCTAAATACAAGTACTAAGAGACATTTTTCCAGCACAACTAATTTGCTTTGCAAATTTCACATTATTTAAACGGTTAGTTACTGCATATAATTCATGAAATGGTTGTATTTTGCAATCATATGAAGATGTAGAGCAGGAAAAAGAATTTTTGGAAATATCTAAATCCGTACAAGGTTTTATGGGAACATAGGATAAATATATATCACTTGAGGAACAATTTGTTAAAAATCAAGATTCTTTTAGAAAACATTTACCATTAATGGGCGACACTACCACGAACAGAATTTGACGAACAATTTGAACCCTTAAACAATACATACAAACTAAATATCATGGTTTGCCAACAATTTATCTATGTATGAAGGAGATAACCATAAACTGTATTGTTTCAAGAATAAATAACAAATTAGTCAAAAATTTTAAATTAAAATTGAGGAAAATTGCGAATAGATAGCAAAATATCAAAATTATAATACATTGGTGCCTGTTTGTGTTTATTTTGGAATTTTACCATATACCTATGATAAGAAAATATAATAATTTGGATATATTCACAAAAACTTGCTTACATGAAAGATTTATTATTTCAATTGAAAATGCAGTATGATGGTGATATTGAAGATGAACTTTTATTGCTGATTTTGATTGCTCCAACAAAATATTATCGGGATAGCGAAAAAATTAATACGACACTGGAGACAACAAAAAAATATTGCAGATACTTTGTTTAATTATCACTACTGTCCAAAATAAAGTCGAAAAATTTACATTTGAAGCAGCCATATTTTTCAGTTCTCAAACGCCGCGCCGGCGGGAGTAGCAATAATTTTTTTTTATTTTTATTTTTCGCATAGATTATACTTTTACGGGCATAACAAAATATTTGCCATGACAGTCTATGCAGAAATACCAAAGTTAAAAACTGACGATGATTACGTGATGGGATGACGGAGATCGCTAAAAACGCCCTAAGAAAACCATTTATATTTTGGAAAACGGTTCTTTGCGATACGACTGTATAAATAAATCTTCGCCCACCACCAAATTTCGCAAAGTTTACACAGGATTTTATCGGCAGTGAATAAAAAGAACAAGATGATTCGGATAAGAAGAGCAGAGAGCCGCTATATGGTAGCATTAGTATGCCAGTGTTGTTAACAAATCCATATTCTCTGGAACAAGCGAATTTTCGGCTCCAACTCGCTCAGCTTTTTTTTTCTTTTTCCCGTCCGGCTGCGTGAAAAAAGTTTCGGGAACACCTCGAAAACTTCCTTGCGAGATGATCTTTTAAAGGGACTTTAAAAAGCTAAATAGGAAAATATATTGTCTAGAAAAAGGATTCTTCTCCTGGTATATTCATGATTTCGTCCCGGGGGATTTCTGCCTGAGGGATCGCGTCATTAAACTTAAACGGAACGCTTCGGCAAGGCCGGGTTCCTCAATAACTTTCGAATTACTTTTAAATATCTTTTTTACGCAAATTTTCAAAATGCTACAATTATGGTAATTTTTACAAATGAAAATTGACAAACTCGGACAAAAAGAATTCTATTCAGTGTCGAGGAAAACCACAAAATCAGGTACGATGCCAATTGTAAACTGTTATTTTAATAAAAATATTGTTTTATCGGCATTGAATTTAAGCAATGATAGATTATTACATGGCGGATATGCCGAAATAAAGCTTTCTATTGTTATTTTCGTGATTTCGTGTTTATTCTTTACCACACAAAAGCATATACATATTATATTACGAGTATAATGTATGTCTGTACATTATAGCATGTATTAATTATCAAGTGTAATGCTATATTTTCACAAATTCTGAAAGCAGTAAAAGGTTGATAACTATATACAAAGGTATAAACCGTTACGTGGACATTGTTTGTCTCTGTAATGAAATCCTTTCGGTGTGATACGTGTTAAAATAGCCCAGATAATGCTTTTAGCGTATTGTGTACTGATACTTTCGATACAATCGATTCTGACGGAATAACAATGGTATATGTTTTATTATTTACATTTATTTTTTTGCGTTATGTTGATAATATGGGGTATAGTCTGTTCAATAAAAGCTCTAATGTCCCTGACTTAATGTTTTGTTAAATGCATGTTGTCTCTACGCTTTAGGAATTGACCAATATAAAACGTAAATCTCAACGTTTTACTTATGTTATTTTAAGTTCTTAACCAAAATTTAAGTAGGAAAAAAAGTGGTCAACTTTAGACTATAAACCTCTAAAACTTGCGGAATGAGATAAAGCAAAAAGTCGCTTAATTGTCAAACTTTGCAGTAATAATTTCCATTATCAAATACATACTAGATAAAATTGCAAGTGCACTAGCTTAATACTGGTTCAAATTTGTAGCTATGATCTGTTTACATGAAGACATTAATGCAAGATGACATATGAGCGCTTGGTAAATAGAGTGCCAGTTGCATGATTTCCCCAAAGGGGATAGCAAGGATCTAGGTAGATAATTTGACGATATATATAATCATGTCGTGCTGTGAAACCGTTTAATTAAATTTAACACGCTGGCAACATGAGACCTAGATATAACTTGCTCACAAACATGATCATCGTGGTTCCTGTGAATATCACTTAAGCTAGCGATATACATATTAAAGCGCTTTACTTACCAAAATCTGTCGGTCTAGGTCAGTTATAAGAGATCGCCATACAGCATCTAAAAGAAGATAATTTCAATTATTAGTAATTGTACCTATGTTGGTTTTATTACAATCAATTTTACGGATATTAGAATCTGTATCTGTTGCAAGATATTTGTTTTTTACTTTCCGTCTAGTACCCTAGAAGGAAAGTATTGTAATCGACGGAAAAAATCGGGATTTTAGTGCGTAATATGCGTTTTGGGGTCCTCTGAATCGATTGCAATAATTTCTGGAAAATGTCCTGTCTGTCTGTCTGTCTGTCTGTCTGTCTGTCTGTCTGTCTGTCTGTCTGTCTGTCTGTCTGTCTGTCTGTCTGTCTGTCTGTCTGTCTGTCTGTCTGTCTGTCTGTCTGTCTGTCTGTCTGTCTGTCTGTCTGTCTGTCTGTCTGTCTGTCTGTCTGTCTGTCTGTCTGTCTGTCTGTCTGTCTGTCTGTCTGTCTGTCTGTCTGTCTGTCTGTCTGTCTGTCTGTCTGTCTGTCTGTCTGTCTGTCTGTCTGTCTGTCTGTCTGTCTGTCTGTCTGTCTGTCTGTCTGTCTGTCTGTCTGTCTGTCTGTCTGTCTGTCTGTCTGTCTGTCTGTCTGTCTGTCTGTCTGTCTGTCTGTCTGTCTGTCTGTCTGTCTGTCTGTCTGTCTGTCTGTCTGTCTGTCTGTCTGTCTGTCTGTCTGTCTGTCTGTCTGTCTGTCTGTCTGTCTGTCTGTCTGTCTGTCTGTCTGTCTGTCTGTCTGTCTGTCTGTCTGTCTGTCTGTCTGTCTGTCTGTCTGTCTGTCTGTCTGTCTGTCTGTCTGTCTGTCTGTCTGTCTGTCTGTCTGTCTGTCTGTCTGTCTGTCTGTCTGTCTGTCTGTCTGTCTGTCTGTCTGTCTGTCTGTCTGTCTGTCTGTCTGTCTGTCTGTCTGTCTGTCTGTCTGTCTGTCTGTCTGTCTGTCTGTCTGTCTGTCTGTCTGTCTGTCTGTCTGTCTGTCTGTCTGTCTGTCTGTCTGTCTGTCTGTCTGTCTGTCTGTCTGTCTGTCTGTCTGTCTGTCTGTCTGTCTGTCTGTCTGTCTGTCTGTCTGTCTGTCTGTCTGTCTGTCTGTCTGTCTGTCTGTCTGTCTGTCTGTCTGTCTGTCTGTCTGTCTGTCTGTCTGTCTGTCTGTCTGTCTGTCTGTCTGTCTGTCTGTCTGTCTGTCTGTCTGTCTGTCTGTCTGTCTGTCTGTCTGTCTGTCTGTCTGTCTGTCTGTCTGTCTGTCTGTCTGTCTGTCTGTCTGTCTGTCTGTCTGTCTGTCTGTCTGTCTGTCTGTCTGTCTGTCTGTCTGTCTGTCTGTCTGTCTGTCTGTCTGTCTGTCTGTCTGTCTGTCTGTCTGTCTGTCTGTCTGTCTGTCTGTCTGTCTGTCTGTCTGTCTGTCTGTCTGTCTGTCTGTCTGTCTGTCTGTCTGTCTGTCTGTCTGTCTGTCTGTCTGTCTGTCTGTCTGTCTGTCTGTCTGTCTGTCTGTCTGTCTGTCTGTCTGTCTGTCTGTCTGTCTGTCTGTCTGTCTGTCTGTCTGTCTGTCTGTCTGTCTGTCTGTCTGTCTGTCTGTCTGTCTGTCTGTCTGTCTGTCTGTCTGTCTGTCTGTCTGTCTGTCTGTCTGTCTGTCTGTCTGTCTGTCTGTCTGTCTGTCTGTCTGTCTGTCTGTCTGTCTGTCTGTCTGTCTGTCTGTCTGTCTGTCTGTCTGTCTGTCTGTCTGTCTGTCTGTCTGTCTGTCTGTCTGTCTGTCTGTCTGTCTGTCTGTCTGTCTGTCTGTCTGTCTGTCTGTCTGTCTGTCTGTCTGTCTGTCTGTCTGTCTGTCTGTCTGTCTGTCTGTCTGTCTGTCTGTCTGTCTGTCTGTCTGTCTGTCTGTCTGTCTGTCTGTCTGTCTGTCTGTCTGTCTGTCTGTCTGTCTGTCTGTCTGTCTGTCTGTCTGTCTGTCTGTCTGTCTGTCTGTCTGTCTGTCTGTCTGTCTGTCTGTCTGTCTGTCTGTCTGTCTGTCTGTCTGTCTGTCTGTCTGTCTGTCTGTCTGTCTGTCTGTCTGTCTGTCTGTCTGTCTGTCTGTCTGTCTGTCTGTCTGTCTGTCTGTCTGTCTGTCTGTCTGTCTGTCTGTCTGTCTGTCTGTCTGTCTGTCTGTCTGTCTGTCTGTCTGTCTGTCTGTCTGTCTGTCTGTCTGTCTGTCTGTCTGTCTGTCTGTCTGTCTGTCTGTCTGTCTGTCTGTCTGTCTGTCTGTCTGTCTGTCTGTCTGTCTGTCTGTCTGTCTGTCTGTCTGTCTGTCTGTCTGTCTGTCTGTCTGTCTGTCTGTCTGTCTGTCTGTCTGTCTGTCTGTCTGTCTGTCTGTCTGTCTGTCTGTCTGTCTGTCTGTCTGTCTGTCTGTCTGTCTGTCTGTCTGTCTGTCTGTCTGTCTGTCTGTCTGTCTGTCTGTCTGTCTGTCTGTCTGTCTGTCTGTCTGTCTGTCTGTCTGTCTGTCTGTCTGTCTGTCTGTCTGTCTGTCTGTCTGTCTGTCTGTCTGTCTGTCTGTCTGTCTGTCTGTCTGTCTGTCTGTCTGTCTGTCTGTCTGTCTGTCTGTCTGTCTGTCTGTCTGTCTGTCTGTCTGTCTGTCTGTCTGTCTGTCTGTCTGTCTGTCTGTCTGTCTGTCTGTCTGTCTGTCTGTCTGTCTGTCTGTCTGTCTGTCTGTCTGTCTGTCTGTCTGTCTGTCTGTCTGTCTGTCTGTCTGTCTGTCTGTCTGTCTGTCTGTCTGTCTGTCTGTCTGTCTGTCTGTCTGTCTGTCTGTCTGTCTGTCTGTCTGTCTGTCTGTCTGTCTGTCTGTCTGTCTGTCTGTCTGTCTGTCTGTCTGTCTGTCTGTCTGTCTGTCTGTCTGTCTGTCTGTCTGTCTGTCTGTCTGTCTGTCTGTCTGTCTGTCTGTCTGTCTGTCTGTCTGTCTGTCTGTCTGTCTGTCTGTCTGTCTGTCTGTCTGTCTGTCTGTCTGTCTGTCTGTCTGTCTGTCTGTCTGTCTGTCTGTCTGTCTGTCTGTCTGTCTGTCTGTCTGTCTGTCTGTCTGTCTGTCTGTCTGTCTGTCTGTCTGTCTGTCTGTCTGTCTGTCTGTCTGTCTGTCTGTCTGTCTGTCTGTCTGTCTGTCTGTCTGTCTGTCTGTCTGTCTGTCTGTCTGTCTGTCTGTCTGTCTGTCTGTCTGTCTGTCTGTCTGTCTGTCTGTCTGTCTGTCTGTCTGTCTGTCTGTCTGTCTGTCTGTCTGTCTGTCTGTCTGTCTGTCTGTCTGTCTGTCTGTCTGTCTGTCTGTCTGTCTGTCTGTCTGTCTGTCTGTCTGTCTGTCTGTCTGTCTGTCTGTCTGTCTGTCTGTCTGTCTGTCTGTCTGTCTGTCTGTCTGTCTGT